>JADRCH010000018.1:13270408-13441323 GCA_019843965.1 Rhynchomys soricoides | reverse complement strand
GCTAGGTAATTCTGTATTAGGTGGCTAGGTAATTCTGTATTAGGTGGCTAGGTAATTCCTGTATCGGCACAGAATCTAACAGCTGATTTTAGTTAAAAGAAACAGGTACATAAATATGTAGATATAAGCCATCCCATGGGAAATTGTGTTTATTCTGTACTTTTGTGTTCTAAAAGGCATGAGCTTTCTAACTTGAAAAGATCCTTCAAGTGGCAGGCTGTTTACGTCCTCTGAGCAGAGTGTCCATCCTCGTCAGCATTCGTCTTCCCTGGCCTGGATCAGTGTGGGCCTTTTCTCCGTGTGCCGATTTCCATGGAGTGTTGTTTCTTTTTAGCGTTTGGTAACAGTAGTCTCCAGTGTGTATGTGTTTTCCCCTTTTCTGAAGCTTCCTACTGTATTAGCTTACACTGTCCTGTATGAAATAGGACTAGAAAGGACTGAGAAAAACCTGGTCCAGATTCTGTCGAGGTAGTTATGAGCTGTTTCAGGGTTTGCAGGGTCCCTAGAAGCACTTTCCTTCTTTGTGAGGTGGATGGGATGGGTACACGAGAGTGGGTCTGCAGAGTCCCTGTAGCACATAGCTGGCACAGGGTGGGCGTTAAGTGATGGGTGCTTTCATTTCTTTCCTTTGGGAATTATAAATAACTGTCCCTGCGGCCAGGCCTGGTGATGCATGGTTTTAATTCTAGCACTTGAGAGGCAGAGGCAGGAGGATCACTGAGTTCGAGGCCAGCCTGAACTACATAGCTAGCTCTAGTATATCCAACTACATAGAGAGAGACCCTATTTAAAACACAAAACAAACGATCAAATCTCAAAACCAAACCCTCCCAAACCCAATAACAAACAAACAAACAAACAAAATGTCACTGTTTTTCAAACTTCCACATGATCTTCTTTTTGTATTCTTTTTGTCTGTCTTACAATTGATTTTTCTCTACTGTGAGGTAGTTACTATATAGGGCAATAATTTCATTAACCTGTATTTTTCTTTTCTTTTTTTTCTTTCTTTTCCTTTTTTTTGATATAGCATCTCACTTTGTAACTCAGGTTGTTTGTAACTCACAGCAATCCTTCTGCCTCAGCTCCCCTTCGTGCTGGCATCACAGGCATGGGCCACAGTGTCTTGCTCTTATTTTTATTACTTTATCTTGAGGGAGGCATTACTGACTGGTCTTTGATTGCTCAGGCTCCGGATTTGAAAGCAAATTCTCAGCTACTCTCTGTTCTCAGGTAACCCTTTCCCCAGCCACACCCCCAAACCCAAACCTAGCCCATTCCCATCACTCAACCGTGTGTGTAATTGTCTCAGAGATGCTGAATACTTTGAAATATTCATGTGTTCATTTGCTGATTCACTTCTTCATTCATGCGAGTGTCCAATAAACATCTGCGCTCGTTGAGTAAGTGCTAGCTGCTGGTGAGAACGCTGGCTGCTGGGAGAATTTTATGGAGGAAGTGTGTTTTGGGAAAAAAATTAAAAAGGCAAACAGAAGATAACACCTGTTTTATTTTTGTAGCAGCGTCTGTTGTCAAAAAGAAACTGAAATGGGTGTTCTTAGGTTAGGCACTTGGATGGGTGAGCAGTGAGCAGGGAAGCCAGGAGAAGGGAGATGACCCCTACAACCCATCACTCTTCCCTTCCTCCTCTTCACCTAATGGACCTCAGAGGTTGGTGAACCCCTGAGCTAGGGGCAAACCGTGCACTTCCTGGGCTTTACAACTCTTAACAGAATGTGAAGTTGACCACCTGACATGGGGGAGGGTGACCTGCTGAAACAGCGAGACTTCCGGCTTCCTTCTCATCCACTGTGGGTTTTGGGGATTAAAGTCAAGTCATCAGGATGCACGGTGACTGGATGACTGTGTTTACCCACTGAGGCCTCTCACTGGCTTGCAAACCTCATTTGAAGAAGCTTGATTTTTTTTTTTTTTTTCAGAGTTTTTTAGGTACCTGTCATTCAGCTACTTCCAGCCAAGCCCTCCGTTCAGTACCAAAAGAGAGCACAATTTTGAGCGACTGCACCTGTATAATGTTTATTGTAGCATATTGTTACAATTCCTTCTTGTTTTCATGACTTGCTATGCCTCATTTATGAATTTTAAGCCTTCCTGTATAGGAAGAACAGGAAATAAAGGGCTATAGCACCTGCAGTTTTGGATGCCCACAGGGTTCTTGTATCCCCCCTGGTAAGAGGGCCTGTGTAGCCACTGCAGGACCCACCACCCACAGTGACTGGGAACCCAGGTCTGTGAGTTCTGTGAAGGTTTGGGTTATGGATTAATGTACTAATTAGTTATTAGCAATGAATATTAATAAAGTGTCTGCCTTTGTGATGAATGGCATAGAGTACTAATGGTGACCAATAGCATTAAGACTGACTAATTATATGAATGATTAGTGATGGAGAAAACCTTTAAAATACCTTTCAGTATGCTTGGATATTAAGAATAATTAATAATTTCATAAATAGCATGAACTATAGAAAGCAGTGAGTAATGGCTGCTTGGTCAGCAGCTTCCCCCAGCACAGGCCTTGTAGGCTTCCATAGGCCACCCTGTGTAGACCCAGGATTGGTCCAAGAGGTCAAGTGCTGGTTGTACAAGTAACTCATGAGCTGCTTTCCTGGGCCTTTCCTGAGCCTTTCTCCTGAGCCTCTAGGTGAGGCTCAGCATCTACCCAGGAGCAAAAAGCCCCGAGGTTGGTTGGTTTGTTTTTGTTGTTGTTTTTGGTTTTGTTTTATTTTTTTGTCTGAATTTGGACCCAGAGAGAGGACTTCAGCTGCTTTTTGTGGTCCTGATGCCCCCAGGCTGGGCTTAGGCTTGGGACAGCCACTTTTATTTTTTGTACACTTGTTCTGTTCTTGCTTCAGTGGCATCTGAGGGTCATCCGAGGATACCTGATGAGATGCGGTGTACATAGGCTGTTCTGTCCAGGTGCCTGGGTCTGATGCACAGTACCCTGGCCCACTGTGTGTTTCATGAGACACAAACAGAAACACAACAAATGAAGTCAGTTGGTGTAAGGTCACAGGTCTAGCCCTCGAGTGACTAGGCAAGACTGAAAAGAAATTAGACAACGACCCAGTATAATTAAAATTGGTTTTGTTAGAAATTGACCATGGTAACCCGGTGTGATGGTTCTCAGAATGTCACCTGGTACATCACAGAGGGCATAAGGTTTCAAACAAAGCAGCACATGCCATTTGGGTGCTGGATTTGCAATAGATTTTGAATTTTCTCTTTCTCACGTGTCTAGTACATAACCAGCACAAATGGAGGCACAGAATCTGCCTGTCAGTGTGGGTTCAGAGAGTCCTTCTGGAGGTTGGAAATGGAGTGTGGGAAGTGAGGGACACTGTCACTGAGCCCACCATGCCTATAGGGCCACAGTATGTGCTTGGCTCCTCCCACTGGGCTCTGGCCCTCTGTCTCTGAAGATTAGCTCACATCATCAGAGCCCAGCCCAGATACCAGGTCAGACTCCTCCAACCCCCATCTCATCACTCAGGGATCCATGGGGAACCAAATGTCAAAATGCCGCGTTCTTCATCTAGATGGACAAACCTTGGTTTTGTCAAGTCTGGATGCTTCTTTATTCCAATTTTTTAAAATTGTGAAGTCTTATATTATGCAGACAGCATAGAAAATAAGGCAGGGTGAGTATATCTCTTATAAAAACTGCTTGGGACCAGGAGTGTCTTGGGCTCTTTTGGATTATGGAATTTCGCACCTATATAATGAGGCATCTTGGGGACGGTCCCATGTCTAAAGACAGGATTCATTTATGTCTCGTATGCATTTTACCTCGTAGCCTGAAGGAAAATCTTATAAAATAATTTTAGTGCTCTTGCGTTTTTGAATGCAGCCTGCTATGAGGTCAGGTGTAGACATTCCCATGTGTGATGTAATGTGGGCACTCAGGAAGTTTCAGGTCTTAGGGCACTTCTGATACCAGAACCTTGACTCAGGCATGCTCAGTCTGTAGCACAACTGTTTCAGTCCCAGCCTCTCGGCTTAAGCAAGTGAAGGTATCAGCTGCAGTGGGAAAGACCTCCTCTACCCTTTACAAGTTGGTCAAGAACGGCTCTGCCTAGGGATTTTGGTCACTTCTTGGGAACCTATCATGCACAAGCCCTAGGTTTAGTCCCAGGCATCAACAACCACCATCACTAACAAAACAATGACAAAATATGAACAGAAAAGGGCGTGGCCACAGCACAGGTAATGGAAGGTAATGGAAGCTGCAAGGCTTCCTCGCTGTACAGATTTGAAAAAAAAAAATCATAGGAACTCTCAGAGCCCCGATTAGTGACATGACATGTACCTACATGTCTCCCATAATTGTGTGGATTTGGAGGAACATGAATGCTCAGCATGATGCTGGGTACCCAGCCAGGCAGTACCTAGCCAACAGTTGTCAAGGTTACTTCTGGATGCTGTTAGCTTCTTAACATCTTGGACTTGGTACAATTATAATGACAGAGTCCAGAAGAACAGTTCCCTCTCCTGTGTGTACTTCAGGGGAGACCCAGGCACGGGGTAGAGTAAAAGTTTGGGCCTTTTCTATATCCACCCTTGATCTGAAATAATGACATGGAGACCTGGTATATTTATTTAAAGGCTTCTTGCACTTTAGCTGGACAGGGTTCTCATCTATTTTAACCCAACTATGCTGGCTGGCCTGGCCTACTTCCCAGCCACCTACCATCTTAATCTTGCTCTGACTGCTCCTGTACCATCTGCCCTTCCCATGGTGACTCTCTCCTCACAGCCTCTCATGGCAACTCCCTCATGGCAACCTCCCCCCTCTCCTTCTTTCACGCAGGACCCCCCCTCACTGGGATCGGAAGTCTACCTATGCTCTCCTGCCCAGCTATTGGCAGATCAGCCTTTTATTAACCAACTAGGGGTGCTAGAAAACAATTTTTACACAAGAGTGAGACAGGAGATGCTTGACAATGCCAACATCTATCAGGACTGCAACCAGATCTCTGGGTATAGTAATCAACGTCTGAATACACAGTACACAAAACCATTCCCCAACAGGGTAGGAAGTGTACCTTCCTTGGTGGGTGCCATGAGCTGACTGACAGATTGCTTGGTGGATTTCAGGTGCTTGTCCTGGCTGTGAAGCAACTTTTCCCAGATTTTGAATTCATGTGGCTGGTGGATGAAGCCAAGAAGAACCTGCCTCTTGAGTTGGACTTCCTAAATGAAGGGAGGAATGCTGAGAAAGTGGCCCACATGCTCAAGCACTTTGACTTCCTAAAGGTAGGAGGGCGGGGCAGTCAGGGATGAGTGCAGGGGTCGATAGGGTTCTACCCTGGCTATCCCCTATTTAGCGGGCAGGAGTTGGGACATCTCTTTGCCAAAGTTTCTTACTTAAGGTGAGTGATTGGTAATTGGATACCCATATTAAAGCCTTTGAAGCCAATTTCCAAAAGAATGAACCCTAATATGATTGTTGACCTGCCAGACAAGTGAACAGCTCTGTTCATTGCGTAATCGACACTGAGTACCCTGTGGGCCTGTGTGCTCTGCCTCTATAGAACATGGAGTGAGTGATGGTGACAGCTAACACTTCTATACTCTGATCCTGCTCCAAAGATGTGTGTTCCATTTGCTCATGTAATACACAATTCTGTTGTAACAGTGTTCTTAGCCATCGCTACAGTGTACAGAACTGTACAACAGAAGCCTCGGGGCTCCCAGAGAAACAGGCATGGGGCACTACACCCCATAACCTCATCAGTGACACAGAAAAAGAAGTGCAAGGCTTTAGGGCCTCAAATGTGTGTTCACTCGCATGTACCAACTTTCTTCTTCCTTATCCTGTGTTTATTGTTGTTGTGGGAGGTGCCGGTTGGCGCTGCTCTAGAAACTTCCAACTTAATGAGAGCAAGCAGATACGCTGTTGTCTGTCTTACAAAGCGTTTTGCACACAGTGGACCCTCATCTTTATTTCCATGGCTTCCCATGAGGAAATGCCAGGACAGGGAGCTCAGAAGGCCTCCACAAAGTGCTGACTGCAGGAGAACACAGTGTTTAGTGAGCGGTGCAGTGTGTCAGACACTGTAGCACTGACAGAGCGCCATCCTTATGGCGACCCCTTCCAGCCCGTCCCTGTACACAGCTGTGTCCCGGGTAGACTTCTAGTTTTAGCACAGACTCCCTGACTCGTGTCTGCTGCTCACCTCAGAATTTCTGCCACCTTTAACATGGCAGAGGTGCCCCTTAGTGCCAGAGTGCTGAGCCAGACAAACCCAACAATCTCCTCCACTGTTTCCATGGAAACGGTAGAATCATCCTCTGGCTGGAGCCAACTAGCAACTGCCAGACTAAGACATGTAATAATAATAATAACAACAACACAGATTTTTGAAACAAGGATGCCAAATTGGTAAATAATTAACATACTGATCTGACCCACTGCTGCCAGTACTCACATACCATTCCTAAGACAATGGATAAACGAAGGCTCCTGAGTAATTAATTTTGCTTAAGCACATCATAAGCAGGAAGCAAATTCTGTGCTGTGAACCCAGCTCAGCTTTGAAAACTGTAGAGAGATTGCTCTTGCATGCTGGCACCCCATCACAACATCTGTGCGTAATTAAGCCTCAGCAAAGAGTTTGCCTCTCACGTGTGAGGCCTCTTCCAGTGCTTAAGGGGGGTTTAATATCCTCGACCCTTCACAGTAAATCTTTGGGTCTCAGCCCATCTCTGAATAAAATAGAGAGAAGGCCAGAAGAAGGTGAAGGGCAGCCAGAGTGAACAGTATGGATCTGAGCATGCATGGAACAGGCCTGTGCCAGGCATTCAGGCTTGCGGTTAACCTGAGGGATAGTTGGGAACAGGCAGGAAGGAAGCATAGGTTTGAAATTAGTATAGTTAAGAGCGCGGGTGGAGATGACAGCGTGTCACATCAGGCAGGGTCACTCCAGAATTTTCTGTGTTAGGTCAGGAGGCTGAGGGATATGTGAGTTCTTGGAGTCATGAGATTTTCAAAGATGAGCAACATGTATGATAACATGTATGATAACATGTATGATAACATGTATGATAACATGTATGATAACATGTATGATAACATGCGACCTTTTAAAGTGTTAGCCACTCCTAAAAGTGCTTCTTTCACATGTATTTACCCTTTAATCTGTATAGCGGTCTCAAAAAAGGAGGTGCAGTTTTGAACTCTGTGCCATTGGTGGGGGAGCAAAAGTCCCAGGTGATCGAGTCATCAGCCTAGAGTTACACAGTAAACCAGCAAGGGGTAGAAGCAGGGTTAGGGTGGAGACAGCAGGCTTAAGCCTGCACATCAAACTGTACGTGCTTGAGACGTTTCTGAATCACAGAGACAACTAAGTTTGCATGAGTGTGTGAGCGTATGGCATTGACTCAGCTCAGCTCTGAGGTGGATCAGGATCCTCCTGAATCACTGTGTAGCTGTCACAGGACAGCCAGTGTTTGACCAGCAGCTCAGCATCTGGTCCTGCATGGGACACCTGTCCTCTCTCCATGCCAGTGGTAAGTGAGGTGAAGCAGGTTCTTCTATAACCATCCACATCTTCTTACTGGGGTACAGTTGGCCGCAGAGAAATTATGCATGTGTCCACAGTCAACACAGCAAGTGGGAGGCCGAGCTGTGTTCTGCTTGGCCAGGCTCTGACTTCAGGAGGACTGTATCCTGGAGGATAGCCAAGGTTCCACAGCACACAGACAGTAGAAGTGCACGGTCAGGCCCCACCACAGGCCAAGGCTACACAAGCAAGGTCAAGGTCGTGGAACTATTTATAGCCCTCTTCTTGGGGTTGGGTAGTCTTGATGTGGAAGCAGGTGGAGCCTTCAGGTGGGCCTCTGTGGGGGGCTGTCCAGTATGACATAGACCATGAGTCAGGGTACCATAGGCCAGAGGTGGCCCTGCTGGGGCCAGTGAGCCCCTGGTGAGATGCCTTCCAAAGCTTGCTTTCTTTATCGCCAGGTGCCAATGTTTGTCTCTTGCTTTTCCCTTCCTGGGTGGAAGGAGGAGACAGGCAGTGGTGAGACATAGCCAGTTGGGGCCTTTGGGACAAGTCATGAGTTTGCTGCTCTGTAATTTTGTAGGCATTTTCATGTGATAATCCAGCCCACTTTCCAGCCCCAAGTTGCTGAGGAAAAGGGTGTGTGATTATCAGACTGGAATGGTCACATCACAGGGAATGAAGGTATGGGAGGGAGGCCCAGAGAGACCTCAGCTTTGGGCTCTCACCCCACCCTTGGTGCTCTCCTGGCTGTCCTCCAAATGACCCAGTAGGTCCTGCTGGGCCTCTGGCCTAATGTTTACAGAGCCCCAAGGCCCACTACCAAGCTCAGGTTTCCAAATTGATGGACGAACTTAACCAAAGGTACCCAAGTAGTGTATGTTTCCTCTAGAGACCAGGAGCAATGGTAATGATAGACATGGACTTGTTTTGAGTTGACAAGTGTGTCTAAATCTTACATTCAAAGCAACAGAGAGGCACAGATTAACCTAGATTTGCAAATGGTAAAAACTTAACTTAGGCTCATCTGGTTCTTAGCACAAGGGCTTTACATGTAGGTAGCTCCATGCCCTGCAGGGCCCCTTGCCAGGGAAGGAAACTGAGGCATGAGGTAAGAGAGTGATCTATGGTACAGCTTTCTCAGAAGAACTAGGAGAGGTATGTAGCTGGACTTGAGAGTTGTCTAGATGGTTCTTGGGACGCTTGAATTAGCTGCCCTTGGCTTTTCTCATTAAGAGGAAATAGTCATCAAAAGTTTGGAGAAATAGCATCTGAAAGCATCATGACTTTGGTGGTACTGCTTATGTGACATCATGCAGCCTGTGGTGCCCTCTGACCCCTTGCTGCTCCTGAGGAAATCTGTTCTATTTGCTTTTAGGTGTTTTCAGAGTCACAGAGAGTAGGAATGTGTTAGTTACTTTATGATTTGTTTGTAAATAACCGAAGCCAAATCCAACAGGTGTTTGTTTGTTTTGAGACAGTGTTTCTCAGTATAGCTCTGGCTGTCCTGGAACTTGGCTTTGTAGACCAGGCTGGCCCTGGACTCACAAAGAGTTTCTCTGCTTCCTGAGTGCTGGGATTAAAGGAGCCTGCTACTACTGCTAGCTAGGTTTTTTTTTTTTTTTTTTTTTTTTTAAATTTTTAATGCTTATTCTTATGGCTAGAGGGATGGCTCAGATGTTAAGAACATACACTGTTCTTCCAGAGGGCCCAAGTCTGGTTCCCAGTAACCATATCAGGTGGCTTATAACTGCCTGTAACACCAGCTCCAGGGGCTATAAAGCCTCGGGCCTCCTTGGGCACCTGTACTTATGGGCACATTATTCCCCCCCCCATCATTAAAAATAATTCACAAGATGCTTATTAATTTTATAGAGTGAGAAGGCACGCAGCAGTTGCCTGCTGACGGTACTTGGTACTTTGACAGCGTGGGGGCTGACTTCCTTTTCCTTCCTATATCCTTTATAGTTACAATATGGCTGTTACTGTCCCAAGAATCACATTCACTTCAGGGTGGGAGAGAAAGAGGGGAATAGCACCACAAGCACCGTTTTGTAAAGAGAAACTAAACCTTTCCTGAATCCTTTAATAAAGGGCTGCTTACATTTGATGGGCCAGAACTGCATCACGTGACCACCTGCTGTTGAGTAGGCTGGGAACAGGTTTCAGTTTCTCACCTGTGGGGAAGAGGAAGCTGGACAATAGACATTGGGTTAAGATCCAGCATTGTCTGCCACAGGAGGCTTGTAAGAATCTAGCGGAAAACAGAATTTATCCTCTGGTTCAAACTTAGTTCATTGCTTCAATAGATCTATTTCCAGATGCAGAACCTGTGGCAGGGTTACAGTCAAGCAAGGTCTGATGGAGGGAGAGGCAAAGGGAAGCAGCTCTTAGCACTGGTGTTAGCTACATGAGCAACACTGACCACAGTGCCTGATGGGAACAACCTAAGGAAGGAAAGATTTGTTCCAGCTTATGTCTTCAGAGGGTTTCACTCATCATGGGGGTGAAGTTATTGTGGAGTTTGTGGCAGAGAAAGGGAAACTGGAGGCTCTTTCCATCACAGGGTTTCCAGGAAACAGGGGCTGGACTCCTGTATCAGAGGCCCGCCTCCAGTGCGGCCTTCTTCCACCAGCCAGGACTTATCTCCTAAAAGTTCCTAAATCTCTCAAAATAACGTCACCAGCTGAGGACAGGCTCTAAAGCGTGATGAGCCTGCAGTGATCATTTCTAGTTAAAGTCTTAATAATAGCAGCTTCCAGGTAGGAACATTTCCCTCCCAAGTATCCATTTCTAATGTAGCCTGTGGCTTATGGTAAGATGAAGGACGGGTAGGGGAGAGAGGCGAAGGACGCCGAAGGTCCGGGGTTTGGGGAATGGCAGTGGGGGAAATGAGGAAGTTGCTCCCTCATTCATGAAGGACTTGTGAAGAAGTTCTGCTGTAAGGGCTACCTGGCTGAGGCGGTCTGCCTAGTCCACACCCCAGCTCTCTCTGGCAGTGGCTCCATCCAAACAGGAGTATGTACCACTGTCTGGCTCCCAGCACTTTACTAGGAGATGGTCCTGCCCACAGCCTCCTCCTCTGATGTGACTCATCTCTTCCTTCTGCAGGTCCCCCAGATCCACTGGGAGCTGTCTACCAAGAGGGTGCTCCTGATGGAATTTGTGGAGGGAGGTCAGGTCAACGACAGGGACTATATGGAAAAGAACCGGATCGATGTGAATGAGGTGAGGTGGGGGCTGGTGCTGAGACAGAGGGACAGAGTGTGTTTGGGACTGCTTGCTTAGGCCTGGGCTCTGAGGCGTTAGAGCCTGGGCTACTTCCTTTAAAAGAATTATGCATCTATCAGGGAGAGTTCTCCCAGGTTTTCCCATCCAGTCCTGGGCCTAGAGTGGGAACGGGGACAAGCAAGCCTCCCTGAGCATGAGGTTGCTGCCGGCTTCTTTCTCACAGTAACTTAGTTCCTACAGATGAGTGAGCAGCCTAGAGCCCATTCATCAACTTCCACCCTGTCCTCCTGGGCCATGGCTGCAGGACTCAAGGTGTAGAGTCTAGAGGACTGCAGCTGTCACCTGATCAGTTTCATAGAGCAAGAGAGAAGATGGAGGTGTGTCTTTACCTCCTGTTCCCTCGGTATCAGGGAAACTGGTGGCTAGTGGACCAGGTTCTGTCCCCAGCCTTCTGCTTCTTGATTACCACAGGGCCCCTAGGAATGAGGAAGTTGTACTTTTTCCCACCCACATCCATTGTTAATACAGTCCCTTCATGTGCAGGGTCTGGGTGTTCAGAACCCCCATGCTGGAGTCAGACATTATCAGCTAATTCCTCAGTGGAGATTATAATCAGGATTAGAACCCAGGCCCTTTCTCCTCCAACTTCTCTATCGCCCTCTCACTGACCCAGGTGGCTCCACAGTAGAACTTGCAGCCACTTGATGGCAGCTGATCAGTAACTGTTAGGAAATTGGCAGCAGGAGGGCTGAATAGGCCCTTTTGTAAGCAGCACACTGAGACTATCCAATTGTTCCCCTTGCTTTCTGCTCCTAGGGTAGGGAGGAGGACAGTGCCTGGGTAGCTCACAGAGTCTGGCTGCAGTGGGGATGGACTGGCCCCACTGGGAGGTCAGCTCTAAAGTCTCCCCAAAAGGAAGCAGAGCCTTTGCCTGCTAATTAGGAGTCCCATCATCTTTGTCCTGTGTCATCACTGGCCTCTCCTTCTGCTAGAGGTGGACCTGCAGCCCAGGGGCCACCCCCATCCATTCATTTCTTTGGATCTAGCAAGCGAAGGCTGTAATGGCATCTCATTAGAGGGGGCTCTGGTTTTTCCAGGGGGGGGGGTGTGAACATATAAGTAGGTGTTCTGATATTGTGGTTTGCTTGTGACGGAGCCAGCTGGAGACCAGTGGACTCTGGGCAAGGTGGACCCTCTGAGTCTGGGCCTCTTTATCCCCAATGGGAAAAGCCAGTATCCAGATGGAGTGTCCTTAGTAGACATCTAATTTTTCAAGAACGAAGTAAGGCAGTCCTACCTCTCTGGCCCTCAGTTCTCTTAGTGGAGGTGATGGACCAGTTGACTTCCAATTAAGGATCCTTTGTATTTGAATATTTTGTAGACCTGTGACTCTATGGCTTAGTGAGCACTGACTGGCTCAAGAGCCATCATTTTTCAGAACTGCTCGAGCAGTGTGTATAGCTATGCAGATTCCTGGGAACCACCCCTGGGTACACATGAAAATCTGGGGTATGAAGGGTTGCAGAGTATCCAAGTGAATCTGCAGAGGATCTCACCACCGTATAAAGCCCTTGAGCTATCCATGCACACCTGAATTTGTACATGCAGCACCTACCCTCCTGTGTTCACCTTCTAGGAGCCAGCAGCCTGCTGGGGCTCCTCTATTTATAGCCCTGAGCCTGGTAGCATATATATCCAGGGTCATATTTGCTAGTAACTTTAGGAGATGGTGACAATGATTGCCATTGATCTCATTAAAAGCAAAGGTTATGCGGGAACCTTCTGCAGGCAGATGGGGCTTCTTCTAGCCACAGAGGACTATTGAGTGTAAGACCTTTATCGAAGGTTAATTGAATTTCAGTGAGTGTGTGTTGAAGACCCTGCTGGGGCTAAGGCCTGGTTTAATTGGCATGAAATTAGCCAAGAGAAAGGTGACTAAATTGGTAGTACAGAGCAGCAGGGACAGATGCAGGGGATCTGGTGGGCAGATATCACCTGTCTATGGAGGCCCTGGGGACAGATACCACCAGTGAGGTATTTCCTTAGGGAGAGAGCCAGTTGGACAAGAGGGGCATTATTACATGGTCTAGGATTCAGCCCTGACCATCAGGATCCCAGGTAGAGGAGAACTGTGGGGTCCGCCCCTCACTCTCCAGGGAGCAGACTCCTGTTAGAGTAGGGGTGGATTTAGGACTTAGCTCAAACCCTTGAAACCCTTCTAGCTCATTCTTCCTTTTAGATCCCTCAAAACCCATTTTCAGAGATGCCAGGTACTGAGCCTCCTTGGAGTTGAGATCATAGCCACATAGAGCACCTGTAGCTGGCTCAAGGCTCTGTTACCACCTGTCCCCATCTGTTCCAGGCCATGGCCTTCCTGTCTCACATTGGCTTCTGTGGTTATGCTTCTGCTCTTCTTGTGCTGGACATGTTGCCTCTTCTTTCTCTCTGAAGTCATTTTGGAGGCATTTGCAAGGGAGTAGAGCCTGTGACTTTGTTCTCTGTGTAGCCAGAAGCCCTTAATGTGTTTACTTCTTGCAGTAGTTCCAAAATCCATTCCTGTCATTGTAGGAACAGTGAAAGATCTCAGAGTCACCTTTCAGTGTATGTTTTGAATGCCTACTATGTGCAGGCACTGTCCACCTTGCTAGAATAGAAATGTGGACAGAACCAAGCATGGGACTTCCAAGAGGGCTGCTTGGTGCTAGACAGGCAGGGTACCTGAGGATGCCTGGCTCTGCCATTCATTGCTCCAGTGCCCTTGAGTCCAGTTCTTGAGATAGGAGGCCAAGTCCTTTCTGCTATGTGACAGGTTACATCATGTGAGCTTTATAAGCAATACAGCCATGTCAGAACATTTTCATAATTCATAATTCATGAGGGCATTACTCACGGAGGCATCTCTTCCTCCGTAGAATTCTTGAGAACTTTTGTTCCCTTCCTGTCCTCTGTCTCTGGCCTGTGAGTGGTATAGACTTGGATGTACTTGATTGGCATGCAGTGCTGTCGATTCAGAAAAGCGGAAGCATCTCCCTTTCCCCTGATCATCTTTGCTTCTGACACCGCCCCATGTGGACAGAATAGGACTTCTCACTTGTGCTCAGCATCATTCCAACCTCCTGGCTCTTCCAGCTGGCTCGAATCTGAAGATACTGAAGACCCAATTCCTGAAATCACTAGAAGGAAAACAATTTCTTCTAACTCCCACCACTGTTGGATGCTCATGGGTGTCAGTGGACTTCCAGGTAGTTTCTGGGGATTTGTTTGTTTTCTCACAGCAGAGGTATTGATTGGTTGGGCCAAAGGAGTTTTCTGGAGTCCAATGCAGACTCTGTCATTTGTCTCCTGTTCTGCTGCCGGTTATTCTTTAGGAACCCTGGTTTCCCTGTCTGAAGTCAACCAAAGGTGACCTAGAGATCTTTTGACAACTGAAGCACGGCACACTTGGCACAGCGCTGAGCCTGATGTATGTGCTCAATACACAATGACACTGAAGCTCCATCTCTAAGATGTCCTTAGTGTCACAGGACAGTGTTTGTCAAATGGCATGGGAAATAGGAAGGGATGAATCCTTTCTCTGGCTTTTTACAGTGACCCAAGCAAGGTGGAAGAGTATGGATCTGTGTGGGGTGAGTTGTCACCCTAGAGAGGTACCAACAGGAGTTCCCTCCTCTCATGTGTATTTTGATGGTTGATGAACCCTGGGACTCCCTTTTGCCTCCTCTGGACTTGGAGTGCCTTGCAGAGCATCTCTGGTAGAGACCCACGGGCTTTCTTGCCTCACAGTGCTTGTGTCTGGCACTCATGTGAAGCCTGGTAAGGCCTAATTGAAGAAGCTGTATTGATTTTCTTTTTGTGATAAAATACTTAACTGCAGTTAGAGAAGTAACTTGAGGATGAGTTTATATTGGCTCATGGCTTCAAAAGGTTGCATCCACCATGACAGAGAAGACATGTCCATTGGAGTGGTTCTGTCTATGGATGGAGCCACAACACAGAAGTCTTCATATGGCCAGAGATCAGAAAGCAGTGGTCTCAGCCAGAACCAGTTGTGGGTATTAGCTGATCACCTGAAATGACCTCCTTTTACCAGCCAGGCCCCACTTGAGAAAAACTCCATCTTCTTCCAAATAATGCCACAAGCTGGGAACCAAGTACTGAAAGCATCACCCTGTGGTGGGGTGATTAAGACTTGGGGTATCTAAGGCTTAAGTCTAAACGGGAGGCTTTCCAAATGCCACCATCACAGCTACCTCTCAGTCTTCTGTGACCTATTGACACCTCTCTTCCTGTCCCCACTGCCACTGTGTGAGACTGAGGAGTTCACAGCTGGGTGATCAGAGACATCATCTCCCAGCTTGCTCATCCGAGATCACCATGTGTCATGAATACATTGCCTGCAGCACTGGGCAGCTGGAGAGGCCTGCAGTGTCTAGATCCCAGTGTTTGTTCCTGGGGACAGGAAGAGCATGATGGTGCTGTGTCTGGTCTGTGTGGGGAATCTGGCAGGCTCTGGGGACAGATGCCACAACAGCAGCCTTGCTTTCCTCTCACAGACACTGGCCTTGCTTCGGAGACACCCCCACCCAGGAACATACATAGACTTTTCCTTGGGGGTAGGAATGAATTAATTCACACAATTATAGACCAATTAAACTACTTTCAACCAATTCAGGCCTTGAGAAAAGTCCCAAAATAACCCTTTGATTTAAATATTATTTACTCAATTAATTCTTTACTCAGTCTTTTTATGGAGTCCTGGTTTTTCCCTCTCCCCCACTGTTAGAGAAGAAAGACATTTGTAATTAATGAAATCCCATATGAGTGGCACATTCTTTTCACAAGGAACAATTCAGACTTCTCTGTGGCTTCTTAGTAAAGAGTGCTGTCCTGTGCCTTTGCTTAGAGGCATGGACTGGGGGAGTCACCCAGCCAGAATTTCCTACCTTTTCTTCAGACAGACACCTTACTGGATGCCAAGGTCCCTCAGAAGTCAACTTCTGGGAGAGCTTCCCTGGAGTGGAGAGGCAGGTGGCCTGGCCATTGAGCACCTATTCTCTGGAGTCAGGTCACCTGAAGGATCAGTGTCATTGACTGCTGAGCAAGTGATCAATGGCTTCTTCCTGTCTTCATGGCCTCCTCCCCCAGCCCCTTCAGCTGTTTCTTACAGTGAATGGCTAGGTATTTGGAGCAGGGCTTGGCCCATCATGGGCTACTTAACAAATTCTGCTACTGCCCATCAGCACTTTCAGCCTGGTTTTGCAAGATGCAAAGAGAATTCACCCAAAACTAAGAAAATAGGGCCACAAGAGTGGCATGCCCCGTCGAAGTCGTTCTTAAGTGTAGTTCAACCAGAACTGCCAGTTCCACCTCCCCTCCCCAAGGACTTTTTGATATCTAGGGAAATGGACTTTTCTTTGTGTTTGTTATCAAGAACCATAAGCTCAGACCAAGGCATTCATCAACCTGTAGCTCTTTCCAGTTGAGATACAACTAGTTACTGCCCAGGAGACCCCTAAAGCAGTGGTCCTCAACCTTCCAAATGCTGCGACTGTTTAATACACTTTAATACATGTTGTGGTGACCCCCAACCGCAAAGTTAATTTCATTGGTACTTCATAGCTATAATTTTGCTTCTTTTATGAATTGTAATGTAAATATCTGTGTTTTCTAATGGTCTTTGGTGACCCTTGTAAAAGGGTCATTCCATTCAACTCCTGAAGGGGTTGTGACCACAGGTTGAGAACTGCTGTCCTGAAGATTGATATTTTTTCTTCTTCTTGAGGGCTCAGTTCGTATTTCATCCAGGAATTCTCCTTTCTTTCTTTTAAATGCTCTGAGTAAGTCCCACCTCCCTCATAGTTGTTTTAGAAGCAGTCCTGCTATTCTTGCTTGCTTCCCAACAGTTGAGCTAAAAGCCTTGGGCACTTCAGTCTCTGTGTGTTTGTGAGCTGTGTTCATAATGCTGACAGTTACACTTAGTAGTAACAGGTATGCATTTTCCTCTGTGTCTAAAGCAATAAAAAGCCCAAAACGGTGACATTTGTGTGTCTAACATTGAGTAATGGCTTTCTCCTGGGTAATGGCATTTGACTTTGAATCGTGAGGTTGCCCTGTGAGGAGGTTGGACAGATGACTTTAGTCCCACTTAGTGCTAATGGAGATGGAGGACTAGGGTAGCTTATCTCTCAGGTCACCTGTGCCCAAAGTGGCAGCTCCAAGATGGCTTCAGTGCTGAGCTGTTGGCATCAGCCAGCTTCTGCTCCTCGCTCTGGCTTCAACACCTGTCGGGCCTGGTGACATCTGGTTGAACTGAACATCCAGAGAAACTCCCAAGTAGGAAGGTCTCCAAGTGGCAACTGGCTGGCGGGTATTGAAATGGTGTGTGTGTGTGTGTGTGTGTGTGCGCACGCGCGCGCAGGCGCTTGGACATGCTCTCTAGTGGTTCCACTCAAATATGAGGATACTAGTTGGCAGTATCCCCACCTGCCCAATGGAAGACCATCCCTAAGGGATATGAGCCCCCCCATTCACCATGCCCCTGGGGGACATCTTTCATTGTAGAAATAAGGGGCCCAGAGCGATTAACAATATTTCAGAAAGCTTAAGGGAGATCATACATCTCCCTGTGACAGGTTTGCCCAGACTAAATGAAATGTCACTTCTCTACATTTTGACTGGAATTCCGTCAGCTCAGTCTGGCTGCTCTGCTTATCTTGGGCTGATCAGGAGCGCTGATTGGACTTTATATGCGTCCTTGACAAATAAAAATGAATGATTACTTAATAAATGGAATCGGTTTGTCAGATACAGCCTTCTGAAGCATGGCTCTGAGGAGCTCCAAGAAGCCTAACAAAAAGGATTCTTGGTGACACAGAGGTAGGGAACTGGCTGGCTTTTCAGGACCTGTTTTGGCTGAGGCCCATCTCCCAGGAAACAGAAAACAATGGCCCTGGAACCCCTGCCATCTCAGAATGAGTCTGAAATTCAACCTAGGGAAATGTCCTATTCCTAATGAGAATGAGAGAGAGAGTCCCAAGGTATAAGGCAAATTCCAGGAGTCAGAGTGTTGGTGTTGCAGGGCAGTGCCTTCGCCGTCTTCCTCACTTACTGCAGGAACCAGTGATGACTACCACAGTGGTAGCTACAAGAGGTCTGGATCCCAGGCCCCGTGACATGCTCATTCACTTCTGTAGCCACCCGTGAGAGTTATTACTTACTGAACCCAGAAGTATAAGTAGCTGCTTTGAGGTCTCAAGGGAGAGGTGCCCCTGTATAGAAGGGCATAGGTAGGCAGCTGGGGTTCATACCTGTTTGGAAGAAACAGGGCAATACCATGAGTAGCTTTAACCTCAGTGTTCTCAGTGTTTTGTCTGCAAAGTTGGGGGTGTGTGTGTTATAATTGTACTTATATTTTGATCATAGTAAGGATGGCAGCAGTGTTCAAATGCAGGATTATTCTTTAATCAAGTCTTTTATAACCCAGGCTAGCCCTGGACTTCCAACTCTCCCATCTTAGGCTCCTAAGTGCCAAAATTATGTCTATGTCACCCCCTTGACCTTTCTTGATATTTTAACTTGGTGCTGATTATGAATGCTTGGGGCTTAGGCGAGAGTGATAGGATTAAGATGAACACTGGGGGTGGGGACACAGCATCTTCAAAGACCAGGGAGAACTCACTCACATTGAGTGTAAAGCGTACTTTACCTGTGTGGTGCTGTTACAAGCAAGTGCATGCGTAATAGAGCCAGTCCATAGCACATCATTTACACCTCAATAAAGCTATTTAATAAAACAGAGCCAGTCCCTGCTGTCCTAGGAGTTTACGATAGTGAACCAGATGGTCATTTGTCAAATAATCACTCGAGTAATTGCTAGCGCTGTAAAAGAAAAAAACCCAGTATCCTCTAGATGGTGGGAAGGCTTGTGGCAGCAGGAATGGTTTGCACCAAAAAGCATGAGGTAGGAAGGCACAGGGATCATTGGAGGAGTAACATGCCAGTGCGTGCGTGTGTGTGTGTGTGTGTGTGTGTGTGTGTGTGTATGTGTGTGTATGTGTATGCCCGCATGTGTGAACATGAGATGTAAGGTGAAAACAGGGAGAGAGGCAAGACCCCATGTCATAAGACTTAAGGGTTGAGGAAGACTCTTAATCTTGAAGCCCTCTCGCCATGAGCCCTGGTTCCTTCCTCTTCACTATTGTTCATTTGTTAGTGACCACGAGGTTCAATTGAGGCTAGAAGAAATGGCAAGGACAGTCGGTGTCCTGGGGCGTCTACCTTCTGGCTGAGCATATCTTTATCCCCTGTATGTCCGTCGACAGATCATCTGGGGGCCCAGGTCTGGTTCTATTCAGCAGCTGCTCCCAAGCAAGGAAGAGCCTTTTAGCTTTAATAAAAAAAAAAAAAAAAAAAAAAAAAGGAGTAGAGATAAGAAAGGCTGCCTTGGCTCGAAGGACTGACAGGATGATTTAAATGGCCTCTCCAGTGTTTTTCTTCTGCACAGACATCATAAATCAGATTAGCATTGGGCTCTGGGGGATGGGGAGAGGGGAGCAGGTCCTGGACTCTGGGTCTGTCTAGGACTGGCCTGGCAGAGGAGAGACTCTGTGTGTATCACCTGTTCCTAACCCGGTCCTGTTCTTCAAAGGAGTGGGTGGGATTGTTCCCACCGCCCACTCTCTCCTTTGGGAAAGAGTGAAGAGGGGCTGATAAAAGAGCAGAGAGGAGACAGATGTGGGCAGGGCAGTGTGGGAGGTGAAGACTGACTGACAGCCATCAGGAAATGGAGAAGCAGCCAATCTTCTCCCTTGTGTACAAGAGAGTGTACTGGGAACTCAGTAAACTCTGATGGCTAGGGCTGTCCCAACACGTCTAGCTCCAAGTGGTTCCAATTTGTGGTTGGATTGGAGCTGAGCTTCTCTCTTAGATGTGAGGACTCCATCTTCTCCTGTGCTCAGGCCCAATGGCTCCTGTCATTGATTCTCTTTCAGATCTCCTGCCACCTGGGCAAGATGTACAGCGAGATGATCTTTGTCAATGGCTTCGTGCACTGTGACCCCCACCCAGGCAACGTGCTGGTGCGGAAGCGTTCTGACACAGGCAAGGCTGAGATTGTCCTCTTGGACCATGGGCTTTACCAGGTAGGAGAAAATTCTCCACCTTCCTGCAGCTGGAGCCCACTGATGTCCTCCAGCAGCCCTACAGCTTGGAGGCAGATAGCTGAGGTAGCAGGGGAGGGTCACCTTGCTCACACTGGCTTGGTATTGTAAGGTTTTATTGCTGTGCAGACACCATGACCAAGGCAACTCTTATAAGGACAATTAATGGCTTACATGTTCAGAGGTTCAGTCGGTTATCATCAAGGCAGGAACATGTCAGCATCTAGACAGGCTTGGGGCTGGAGGACCTGAGAGTTCTGTATCTTCTCTGAAGACTGCTAGCAGAATACTGACTTTCTGGCAGCTAGGATGAGGGTCATGAAGCCCACACCCGCAGTGACACACCTACTCCAACAAGGCCATACCTGCTAAAAGTGCCACTCCCTGGGCTGGGCATATTCAAACCATCACACTTGGATATGTTAGATGAAGTCCAGAGGGTTCTCCTCTCTTGGACTCACAGGTGGTGATAGCAGAGGGGAGGCTCGGAGACCTGTGGCAGAGCTTTGCAAGAGGTGAGGTTTTTGCTCCACTCCATCAGTCATTGTTGAGATAGAGCACTGCATCTGTGTTTGTTAGAGCCCAGGGAAGTGGCCTATACCTAAAAAGGAGATGACAGTATAGACTTTGGAAGGAGTTAGCAGTCTCTGCCAGTTAGGACCAAGGCTTGCTAGTCCAGGCTGAGAAACCCTAATCTAAAAATTCCACTCCCAGTGCTTGAAGCTTCTATGGCTCCACAGAAAATTCCATGCCACATAACTTTGTTTCATGCACAAAATCACTGAATCCATTGTATGAAACTACCTTTGGGCCATGTGTGTAAAGCATGTATGAAACAAATGGATTTCATGCTTAGATGTGTGATCCAGCCCCAAGATATTATGCATATGCAAATCTGAGAAAGAGAGACTGAGATCTAGACATTTCTGGCACCAGAAATTTCAGATTTCTGATATTCAAGCTCTCTTAACTTTGAACTTGGGCCCTTGGAATGGCTGCCTGTTGGGGAGCTATGAGCTCCTTGTCCCCTGTGTAGTGGTCAGCACTAGTCTGGAGCTCAGGCCTTGGGCCAAGAGAGACCCAGTTGCTGCCTGTGTTTCCCTGGCTACAGGTGCTCACAGAAGAATTCCGCCTGGACTACTGCCATCTGTGGCAGTCTCTGATCTGGACTGACATGGACAGGGTGAAACAGTACAGCCAGCGCCTGGGAGCTGCAGACCTCTACCCACTGTTTGCCTGTATGCTGACCGCTCGGTCCTGGGACTCAGTCAAACGGGGCATTGGGCAAGCTCCAGTCTCCGCTAATGAGGTAGGTGACCCTCTCCCAGATGCCTGGGGACCTCTTCCAACTCAGTATCTAAGGTTCATGATTGGTGAGCCATGTGTCTCTGTGTAGAGGGCTGTATAGGAGCCATATAGAGTGAGGACTGGGGAGGAGAGCAGAAACTAGGGCACTGGGGTGAGGAAGGCAGGGGAAGGGTAGCCTGCTTTGGCCCCTGGGACCTTACCATCCTGGAGTAGAGATAAAGCTTGTGGACTTAAAAATCCCAGAGCCTAGTAGTCTGGTGAGATGCCAGGCTTTCTCCTAGGGGCTTTCATACTCCTGCAGCCCCTGCACTTCCTCCACCCACTTGGTACCATTCTCTGTGCCTGGGTCCTCTCTGGCTTCATGACAAGGTGAGTCTCCACTTCCTCTCCATGTGCAAACAGCCCTGTCATGTGAAGGAGCGTCTTTACTTTTCCCACCTCATTCATGGATGTAGACTGTCTAGACTGGACACAGACTTTAGGGCACTTCTGCTCTCCATATTCCTGTCCAGGTCTGTTTGTCTGCCAAGGATCACGGGAGTTTATTTGCTTGTTTCTCAGTGCTAGGCAGACTCAGGCCCCACTGAGGCTTCTGCTCAGGGTAGAGATGTGGTCCTACTCATGATGTTGGGAAGTCTGGGTGCTGCTTCCAGGACCCTCTCTTTCTGGTTCTGGGACCTTGAATGTTTGTATCACCCAAGGGCCTCAGGGTCATTCCCTGTAAGTTGCTTTGCCACAGGTACTTCTAGCAAAGGCTGGATCCAGAGTCTTAAACAGTGTCTTAAAGAATCTATCTCTCACCAGTTATTGGCTCTGTTTTCCTTCAATGGGTATATTTCTCCAGCAGGCCTCATGGCAGTGATGAGCACTTGCTGTTCTAGGCTCTACAGCCTTAAAGTGCATCCTAGAAGGGGAGCAGTCTAGGGATGGTAGAGCTATGCTGTCTTTCTTACATCAGTGCATACAAAGTGCCTACCTACAGTTCCCGGAGTTCATTCATTCAATAAGCATTTGCTTTAGCTGGCCCCTGAGCATGTTTCAAGGATCCAACAGACAAGACAGGCCTTTTGTGTAATTTACACTTTGGTTGAGAGAGACAGACAGTAAACAACTGAGCCCACAGGCAAGTGGGATAATTGCAGGTTAGAGGTGTCTCTGGGGAGGGGAGGCCTGAGGGGAGGACAAATAAGATGATGTGAGGAAGGGGTTGGGAGCTTGCCTGGCTCAGAGGTCCAGGGCACTGGTTGACATTTGAGCTGAGGTGTAAAGGTCCCAGAGACACGTCAGGGGCACCTAATAGATGCACTCTCGGTAAACTAAACCCTCTAATGCCCAGGGCAAAAGAATTTGGTGTGGCCTAGAGGGTGATGGGACACATTGAATCCCACACAGGGCTTTATATGCTGTGGAAAGAGGTGAAGACTCAACTACTAGGGGGAGGTGAAACCCTTTGCAAGCTAATGAGCAGAAGATGCTAAGACCTGTTAGTTTAAGAGGTTTCTGTTGACTGAGGAAGGGAAGGTGGCTCAGAGCCACTACTGGCTGAGAATGAACAGGATACCAGTAGCCTGGGGCTAGCAAGTAGTCCTTGGTTCCTGAAGAGCATGACCCAAAGGGCCAGATAAACAGAACTGGGATGGCTTTAACAAAGGAGGGGGGAGCTGTCTATTGGTCACACAACCACCATCAGGACCCAAGTAGTGGTAAAGCACAGGGGCTAGTAGATCTGATGTGGTACAAGGCTTGGGTGGGACCTGAGTGTTCTGTCCATGGACTATTTGGGCTGGGCTTGGTTAGCTGGTAGTGCTTCTTTCAGGCCTGGCTTGAAGTTGGTGTCCAGTAAAGAAGCCTTGGAAAGCCCTTTGACTTGTCTCAGTGTACACTAGTGCTATTCCCAGGGCTTGCCTGGGAGCCAGGCTGGGACCTCCCATCTGGGTAGTCAGGCTACAGGGCCCCAATGCTTTTCTTTTCTTTGGGGGGCTGGGTTCTCTACAGGGTGCCAAAGCAGCTGTGCTAGAAGCTCCTACCTGGAGCTTATTTATGTTCTCTTGGTCACAGGCTGCACGTACTCCTGGCATCCTGACCTTCATGTGCTATACCAACCATTCTCCTGTCCCCCTGCTGCTATTAGGACTCAGAGATTCGCAATAATGCAGCCTGCTACCTGCCTGAGATCAGCCAGCTCCTTAACCATGTGCCTCGCCAGATGCTGCTCATCCTGAAGACCAATGATCTACTCCGCAGCATTGAGACCACCCTGGGCACTCGTTCCAGTGCCAGCTCCTTCCTCAACATGTCTCGGTGTTGTATCAGAGCACTGGCTGAGTGAGTATGCTCCCACCTTGGCCACCTCTCAGTTCTAGAAACTATCCCATGGGCTCTGCTTTCCCCACCACTCAATCTTTAGGGCCCTATCTTGGCTTCTCAAGCTCTAGATATCTCTTCAGAGAATCCTAGAGGTAAAATGGGCTACAGTGACAGCAGATGCCCTGAGACAGTGTCTTTAGGTGGCTTACAATGCCTGTGCTTTGCCAAATGATAGCATCTGGGATCTCATCTTCCCAGTCCAGCTTTCCAGATGACTCTTTCCCTTAAGAAAGTTTGAAGTTGATTTCTGAGTATCTCAACTTGACCCTGGACTTGTGGTCAGAAAGCTCCAATATGACCCTGTTTCTAACTGGCCCTGTGACTTGGCTTCTAGGACCAGCCCAGGCAGTGAGCCTATTGCTTCTTATCCTGGAGATGTGGCTGTGATTTGGGAAGGTGTGGCTACTAAGCTGTCTAGATGCCTTAGTATTCTTGAGGCAAAGATGATAAAGAGAACCATACTTCTTCAGCAAGTGTGTGAAGGAGCATGGGCTAGGCCTCCAGTTGAATACAGTGAATACATCAGAAAGGCTGTGTTCTGGCAGAATGCTCTCACCCCAGAGAGGAGGCCTAGCTTGTGGTCACATCCCAGCCTGTCCATCCTGGGGAAGGAATAGCTCATTCTGGGAAACTAACAGATTTGGCCACATAGATCATGTATTTAATAGCAAATATGAAACTGCATTCCAGAAAAACCTTTGACAATGAAGGGTAGAGGATGATTTATCCTTTGTCTGAGGGCAGAGGAAGCCAAGTCTTTTTTTTTTTTTTTTTTATTTTCATATTTTATTTACATTTCAAATGTTTCATATCTCCCCTTTGGAACCTCCCCATTCCCTCCGCCTTCCCCCTGCCAATATGGGGATACTCTCCAACCCACCCTCCCACCCACCCACCCACTCTCATCCCTCCTCCTTGTCATTCTCCTACACTGGGGGATCTAACACCCTCAGGCCCAAGGGCCTCTCCTCCCCCTGATGGATAACAAGACCCTCCTCTGCCGCATTTGTGGCCAGCACCATGGGTCTCTCCATGTTTATTCTTTAGTTGGTGGATCAGTCTCCAGAAGTATCAGGGGGTCAGGCCAGTTGCCACTGTTGCTCCCTCCCTGGGGCTGCACACTCCCTCAGCTCCTTCAGTCCTTTCTCCAAGCCCTCCATTTGGGACGTCACACTCAGAACTACTGTTGCTGCGAAGTGACTCTTGGGTATTTCAAACTTTTGGGCTAATAACCTCTTAACAGTGAGTACATACCATGTTCATTCTTTTGTGACTGTGTTACCTCGCTCAGGATGATATTTTCAAGATCCATCCATTTGTCTATGAATTTCATGAAGTCATTGTTTTTAATAGCTGAGTAGTATCCCATTGTGTAAATGTACCACATTTTCTGTATCCATTCCTCTGTGGAGGGACATCTGGGTTGTTTCCAGCTTCTGGCTATTATAAATATGGCTGCTATGAACATAGTGGAACATGTGTCTTTATTACATGTTGGAGCATCTTCTGGGTATATGCCCAGGAGTGGAATAGCTAGGTCCTCAGGTAGTATTATGTTCATTTTTCTGAGGGTCCACCAAACTGATTTCCAGAGAGGTTGTATCATCTTGCATTCCCACCAGCAATGGAGGAGTGTTCCTCTTTCTCCACATCCTCGCCAACATCTGCTATCACCTGAGTTTTTGATCTTAGCCATTCTGACTGGTGTGAGGTGAAATCTCAGGGCTGTTTTGATTTGCATTTCCCTGATGACTAAGGATGCTGAACATTTCTTTAGGTGCTTCTCGGCCATTCGAGTTTCCTCAGTTGAGAATTCTCTGTTTAGCTAACTTCCCCATTTTTTGATAGGGTTATTTGGATCTCTGGCATCTAGCTTCTTGAGTTCTTTGTATACTTTGGATATTAGTCCTCTATCAGATGTAGGATTGGTAAAGATCTTTTCCCAATCTGTAGGTTGCCGTTTTGCACTATTCACAGTGTCCTTTGCCTTACAGAAGCTTTGTAATTTTATGAGGTCCCATCTGTCAATTCTTGATCTTAGAGCACAAGCCATTGGTGTTCTGTTCAAGAACAATTCCCCTGTGCCCAAGTGTTCGAGATTCTTTCCCACTTTCTCTTCTATTAGATTCAGTGTATCTGGTTTTATGTGAAGGTCCTCGATCCACTTAGACTTGAGCTTTGTACAGGGAGATAGGAATGGATCAATTTGCAATCTTCTACATGTAGACCACCAATTGATCCAGCACCATTTGTTGAAGATGCTGGTTTTTTTAAGTAGTGAAAGGTCTTGGGTTTAGGACTCAGTGGGGTCTTGGATGTAGATTACTGTTTGGGGTAGGAGATTCTTTTGAAAAGTTACTACCACCATAGAGCATGGCAGGGGCTCTGAGGAGAGCTCAAGCCCTTGTAGCAGACTGGGAGGCCCTTCCTAACAGGTTTAAGAGGAAGAGGCTTTGTGCCATATGGTTGACCAGTACTCCACAGCTGGAACCTATCTAGGCTGCAGGGGTTTGGGGGCGGGGTCCCACATTGCCTGAAAGGATGTGTGACCCTGAGGATGTGAGGGAAGAAGAACACATTGAGTTGAGGGGGATGTGCTCTCTGATGTCTTGGAATCTGGTAACCTGGGTTTATAGACTTCCTTGGGGAAAGGAGAATTCTGGATTCTGCAAATCTCCTGAGATCCAGATACCTGAGAGTCTATTAGGCATCTGCAGATTCACAAAAGGGGGCTTGTTATTTCTTTTACAGTAGCTGTGTATGTGTAAGTATGTAAGCGTGTGTGTGTGTGTGTGTGTGTGTGTGAAAGAGAGAGAGAGAGAGAGAGAGAGAGAGAGAGTGAGTTAGTTCTGTGGTTTGATTAGCTCCTGGCCCCAAACTTAACAAGAGGCCATTATCATGAATCCCCATTTATACCATGTCTTGTTTTGGGTACAGAGAGACTGAGATGGGTTGACAAAGTGCTCAACCTCTCCAGTCACTTGATCTCAGAGGATTCCTATCCTCAGGAGCATTTTGCAGTAGAAAGAGAAACCACAGGATGTTCTACTAGGTGAGGGGATCAGAGATTGATGCATTGGTACTTTACTGCTTTGAAAATCTTCTTTGGGATATTTGAGCCCTCTGGCCCCAGACTGAGCAGTATTATGGTTGGTTAACAAGTGGTTTCCAGGATCAGGGAGCTGGCAAGTTGTCCAGGCCACCTGCCATCTTTGATTTTTCCTCCATGGTTCTGAGCTGGAGTTTCTCACCTGTTTCTTTTCTTCTCTCCTTCTTTCTCACCCCTCTACCAGGCACAAGAAGAGGGATGCCGGCTCATTCTTCAGAAGGACCCAGATATCTTTCAGCGAGGTCTTTAGCCTGTGGCAGATCAACCTTCATGAACTTCTGCTTCGAGTGAAGGCCTTGAGGCTAGCTTGCTGGGTCTCAGCTCTCCTGGGCTGGTTGACTCGAGCACCACACTGAATGTGACTGTCATTCCCTGCCCCTTCCTAATGTCTTTCTACACCTCATTCTTTCCTTCATGCTGGGACTACCCACTGACCCATGTCTGCCTAGGGTTGGCCTGTGGTCCCAGGGTGGTCATCCATGGCACCATCAATCTCTGCCATTGGAGCCCCTGCCTTGTCGTGGCCATGTCTTGGGGTCTTGGAATGTACTGGAGAGTGAGTTTCTTTCCTCTAGGGAGGGGATAAAGCAACCTCTCTCACATCTCCTGTATGTGCCATTGACTTGGTCATCTCTACTTTTATGAGGAGTATCAGAATGAACCAACCACATGTCACAGGGGCATGTTTAACTTGTAGGGAATAAGTAGAGTCTCAGAACTTGCTGAGAACAGACTATATTTTTGCCGTATCACTCCCAAAGGTGTCCCACCTCAGCGAGGAAGGCTGCATCTGAGAGGGAATGATGCAGCTGTGGTTTCATGCTGTCATGGTGACACCTTCAGTATTGTATGTATTGTTTATTGTAATAAACCCTTTCAAGGTTGCAGGGACTGTCCCTTCTAACTCAATGGCTCCATTTAGACTTTCACTTGCTCTTGCTAGTTGCTTTCTTGGGAAACCCCTAGGTTTCTCAGAGAGGCCTAGGATAGTGAAGTCTGGTTTGGTTATAGAATTTATTTGCTAGGGTGGGAGCAAATTTGCATGGCTCACAGTAGACTTAAACATCATGCACCCTGAGATTTTGCCTACTGAAGCCATGCAGGCTCTAAGACTTCTGCTGCCACAGGGCCACATCCTGCTTCTTGGAGACGTCTCCTGCCTTCTACATCACAGACCTTGGTTGGAGCCCAAAGCTTGGAACTAGAGGCAGAGGTGGGCCCCTACTTGTTTCCTATGACTGGGGCACTTACCTTGTTCAGCTGGTCAGGTCAGGACTTGCCCTTTGGTTCTAATCTCTGACTAGAGATTGTACTAGGTCCTTCCAGGTCTTTGGAGACACCAACCTTCCTGTCTTCATGGCTGTGCCCATTCTGACATATTCAGGTCACCTGATCAAATTCTAGTCTGTTTCCCCACCAGCATTCCTATCTCCCAGGCCCATTGTTTGCTCCTGTGTGTGTACATGGTCTTGGGGTCCCTGAGACATATGGAAGGCCCTACCTCCACGATCATCCATGCTTGCAGATGGATAACTATCTGATCAGAAAATCTGAACCTCATTTCTACTTTCTCTGTTAATGATATAAGCAGATTTTCTAGTGAGCAGAGACTGTTTGCATTCTTTTATTTCTAAAAGAATTAATTGTTCTTGGTGACCAGTTGGATGTACCCACAAACCCAGGAGAGTAATTCACAAGCTCAGTTATTAATCATGAGGAGACATGCTGCATATTCTATTTTATGGTGTTTTTTACAGCCACTGACATAAATATAAATATCCTTTCTGTTTAAGATAATGGTCTCTTTTCACTTTGGATGTAATGGCTGGCTTACTCTTGGATTTAAAACATCAGCGTGTTGCCTCTAGGCCTGATACCCATAACAGTTTCTAGGGTCAGGCAAGGTAAAAACAGAATTGGAAGTACAGGGAAGTTTGAAAATCTAGGAGTAGGATGATACTTATGCGTGGCTTCCCACAGTACTGTAGATAGACTATGTGTGCTCCTTGAGTTGTCTTGTGTGCTTGTACGTACCCAGTACACGGGGACCCTGGCCTTTGAATAGTGCTCTAAAAGCATACACATATTGGGAGTCTTGGCAGATTTTGTTGTTTTCAGGGAGTTTGAATTCACTTTTGAAAAGCTGCATATGCATCCCTTGGCTCTCTTCAAGGATGGCCAGGTTAATAGCCACAGTGTATCTTTCCTACAGCAGGATCAGAGCTGGTCAGCCACTGCAGGCTATAGGGGCCTTGTTGCTACTGCACAGGGATACCCTAGAAAGACAGAGCTGCTCTAAGAGGCCCCCAAACAGATTCCGGGTAGTGGAGCTGATGGAAGGCTTGTGGCAGCTCTTAGTGTGGGCACTTGTGAGAAGGGTAATGATAGTGGCAACTATGGCTGGAGCAAGAGATGGGCTTCGAGCCAGGGCATGGCCTGCAAGTTCAGAGCCAGCAGGATGAATAAAACCAGAGTGTGGTGTGTTCCTGGCAGTGGGGACATGGGGTGCATTGGCCACATTGGCCGGATGGGAGGGTCCATATTTAACAGGAGACCTTGAACACCAGGTGACCAGATGCTACTTACTGTTCCTGCTTTGTGAACTGAGGGAGGCCCCTGCAGCCATGTTTGGCAACCTGCTGCCTCTGCTGCCCTCTCACCACATTTTCCTCCTTTCCTTCTTCTGTTCCTTTCCCCCCTCCTTCCTCTCTGCCCCACTCTGGGGCTCAGGCTGTCTTTAGCTGATGAAAGCAGGGCTCAACCTTGAGAAGAGGCAGTGGGAGCCCTGGGCTATGCTGCCACTGTTTCCCAGGGTTACTCCAGGAGCAGGGCTGCTCCTGGAGATGCTGTGGCAGCCCAGCACCAGCCTGCGTCCCCTCTGTGCCAGGTTGCTGTCACCGACCAAGGCTGCAGAGATCATGAGCACTTCCCTCTAGCTCTGTCCGTTTCTAGGTGCAGAGCTATGACAATTCTTCCCATATTTCTCTCTCCTGGGGAAGGAGCAGGCTGCTGAGACCAGCACAGTCGTGGGTGTTCTGCCCCCCACCTCTGAGCCCTGCCTTTCCTCCCTGCCCCTCATCCCCACACCATGCATGATTTTTCTATAGATTTTCCTGTGTAAACCAGCCACTTGGGGTCCTATTAAATCTCGAATTTTGCCTCTCTGAGCCTAGGTGGGGCCCAAGATGCTTTGATGGTAATCAGCCTCCATGGGATTGGAGTCTTGCTTAACCAGAGACCACACTGCATTGCAAAGATTGAGAGTAGTGGTTTTGGGTGTGTGTGCCCAGGACAGCCACCTGTTCATCACCTGGGAACTTGTTAAGGATATAGACTCTCAGGTCCCTGTCCAGACTTACAGAACCAAACCCTAGCCTGAGGCAACCAGTTGTTTTAATAATTCTTCCGGGGTATTGTGATCCATGCTTACTTCTCTGGTTCCACCTTGGTGACTCTCAGTGCTTCCTGCAGAGCAGAACCTCTGGAGGTCCACATGCTCCTGAGATTCTGAGTAAGTTGGTTTGAACACAGGCCAAATGCTTCTCCAAGTTTGTTAATATTTTTATTCTGAAATAATTTTAGATTTCCAGCAACCCACCACCTTTGCCTTCTCCAGTGGCAACATCTCACATGACCAGGCTGCCTTGATTAATTAGATGGTCATTCACTTCAGCGTTAGTAACGCTGGAGGTTAGTGCAGTGCAGGAGGTGTGGACCTGCTGGGGTCCTCCCCGTGCTGTGGATCCTGTCTGGACTATGATGGCATTTCATTATCCTAGCTCCTCAGAGTCCTTTAATCTATAACAGCCCAGTCTCTCAAATCCTTTGTATTCTGAGACTTTGACTCTTGGGGAGAGTACTGGCTAGGAACGTGGTAGAATGGCTCTGTTTGGTGTTTGCTTTTTCATGACTAGACTTTGTTGAGGGGTTTTGATTAGGGGCTCACAAGGAAACATACACCCTTTATCCCATCCTACCATGATAACACAATGCTAAGCTCCTGAGCTGGGGTTGGGACCCCTGCTTTAGTCTTGTATATCTTCCAGATTCTTCTGGATAAGGAAGACGCAGCTTATGAACCCCTCATCTCTGGGCACCAGGCAGACGCTCTTCCAAATCAAAAAGTTTTCAATAAATAAAAACCACAGATAACAGTAAGGCAGTGAACACAAGGTATCAAATGGTATTGTAGTGTTAATGTTTTCATTAACCACAAGTCAACTCTTTAACCATTCCTGATTGGATTGGCCAGTGAACATAGCACCATCAGAACCCTAAACATTAATCACTTTCCTCCCCAAGAGGCAGACTCACTCAGTGCTGGGGGTTTGTTGTGCAGGCACATTGACAGTTTTAGAATGTTATGACCTGTGAGCTTCATAACGGAGCTCTCTAGGCCAGTTAGGCAAGGTGCATTTGACCTGGTAGCCATTTCTCAGTGCTTGCCACTCTAGCAGGGACAAATGAAAGTCTCACCTGGGCTCTGGCCAACTGTATCAAGATCAGCTGGTCATGAATGAGGGAGGCTACTGGTGGGCCTGGCTCTGGGGTGATGACGGAGTGGAGGGTCAGAGGGATGCTAGCAGCAGACACTTTCTTCTCTTCAAGACAGACATTGGGTGGACAAGAAGCCCTTCACCAAGCTGGTAAATGGGCCAAAGCAAGGTATCTGTTTCTGCCTTCATAGAGCTTCTAGAAGGCACAGCTCAGTTGTCAGGGCTATTTAGCCTGTTACTGCTCCTTCCCTGCCCAAAGCAAGCATGTACACACCAATTGTCTATAAATATCCACAGATACTGGCTGTGTCACCACCAAATCAGACATGTAGGGTAGTACTGAAGGGTAAGGGTAAGAACGAGGGCAGGAGTTGGCCCAAGTTCAAGTCTGATTTCCATATATTTACCCTATATTGTTAATATGATCTTGGACAAGTAAATCACCCTCTCTGGGCCACTATTTTTCAGTTAGAAAAGTGGAGATATAGCTGGGTGTAGGTGTATTGGTGGCACACACCTTTAATCCCAGCACAAGGGAGGTAGGTCTCTGATTTTGGTGCCAGCCTTGTCTACAGAGTGAGTTCTAGGACAGCCAGGGCTACATAGAGAAACCTTGTCTCAACAAAACAAAACAGAATGGAGAAGTGGAGAAAATAATGCATACCTCTTGTAAATACTGAGAGGGTCAGATTATATAAATGATAGAGTATCCTTGGAGAAGAAAGATACCCAGGAAATGCCCAGTAAATAATTACTATTAACTCCTGTGAATCACTGTTCTTGAAAAAATGTAGGTATGAGTCCCAGCACCTACATGGTGGCTTACAACCGTCAGTAACTTCAGTCTCAGAAGATCCAGTGCTCTCTTCTGACCTCCATGGGCACCAGAAACACTATGGTATACAATATACATGCAGGCAAAACATATAAATATGTCACTCATAAAATAAATATGTCAGAAAGTTTAAATACATGAAAGAGTAAAAACTGAGCTCTTGCTTTCCTGTTTCCTTTGAAGCTAGGCTGTCTCACGACATGAGTGTTGAAGGGGGATCTTAGGAAAGCGGCAAATGTTAAAAATCAACAACAAAACCCCATGATTTATATGTGCTGCCTCTTGCTTTCAGCATGGGAGGCTGGTATGTGGTTTGGGATATCTGGATCTGCAGCGGCTATTTTATGACCTTAAGACAATTGAGCACAATATGCTATTTTATTGGCATATTGCTATGGGCTGAATTATGTCCCTCCTTCTGATTCTTAAGTTGAAGCCTCAACCTCAGTGTGACTGTTTGATAGTAGGGCCTTTAAGGGACTAACTCAATCTAAACACAACGTTAAAGGTTCTAATCCTATAGGGCTTGTATCCTAACAAGATTAAGAAGAGCTATCAGAGCTCCCTGTCTTCCTACCCAGATGGGATGTGAGACGGTGAGATGGCAGCTATTCACAGGAAGGAAGATGTCATGGACCTCAGCAATGCTTCCTCCCAGCATTCAGAACTGTGAGAAATCAACTCGTTTGAAGCAACAAGTCTGTGGCAGCTAGACATGGCAGCCTCAGCGAATATAGGCACTGGCCATTCTCTGCCACATGCTGGGCAGCCTCATGTCAGAACCTTGTGCCTATGAGACCAATACTGAGCTGTGAACTCAGAGATTTAAAGCTCATTACACAGGTCATACAAGGTAGAAGGACCCCTTGGAAAGGGCTCAGATTCCATCTGGAATGGGACCTGTTCTGAGAGACAGAGGAGATTGGTTTTTATTGTGTTGTGGTTGGGACCCTGGCTATTACGAGAGTAGACACAGGATATATACCTGTTATGTAAATGGGACTGGAGGCTTTTAGAGCTTTTAGAGACTTTTAGGAGAACCCCGTGTCTGTTGTTCAGATGTCCCTAAGCCTGTGGTTTGTGGCTGGCATCAGGAGATCCTTGTTAGATCGTGAACATCCTGGCAGATCCTGGTGTGGTTGCTTTGTTTAGCTGTTAAAACAAATTCCTGTGAACTTAGAGAGTGGTATACACATCATAGCTTCAGGTTCTCCTAGCTCCATATGTCAGAAGTCTGAAACCAGGCATTGGTCAGGAGTAAAGAATGCAGGGACTGTGTTACTTGGCCATGGAGGCCATCTGCATTCCCCCTTGTGGCTGCATCCCTCCAACCTTGCCTTTGTTACTGTACTTCTCCTCTGAGCCTCCAGTTCTCCCCAGAAAGGCTGTTATAATGAGTACTGGAGCCATCTGACTATGCAGAATAATCTCCCACTGTCAGAGGCCTTCACAGAATCACATCCACCAAGTCCTCTGACCATAGGGTACCATTTATGGACACCTTTGAGGACATTACCAAGAGCAGTCCTACTCTAACTTCCACAGGGCTGATGATCAGTGTTAAGCTAGTGTTGTTCCTGGGAGGAGACTTGGTAGCCAATAAAAACTTTCTTTTTTAAAAGCAATAAAGATAATAATAACAGCTAATACCGAGCACTGATTGCATGTTCCCTCTGAGTGCATCCGGCTTATGTGACAACTTTACATAGCCTGGGGGGCACTACTGTCAGCTTTAGACAGATGGACACACTGCACAGAAGGTGTATGTCACTGTGGGAGGCAGCTAGGAACCAGTAGTGGAAATAGAGTCTGAACTGGGGTGCTCCTCAGCCAGGACTTGGGCTCAGCCCTTGGTTGCATGACATCCCTTTGACTTCTGTTTTCCTCCAGTGGAGTACACAGCTTGTTCTGAACTTAATCCTTCCCAGGCTGCTGGAGGTGAAGCCCTCCCTCACTTTCCAAAGCCCCTCAGGCTGGGGTTGCTGGGTACTTGCCCAGGGTACATCTGGGTGAGGGTACCCCTTGAGTGTTATTTCTCATCTATCTGTTGGGCCCCTGGAAGCAAGGCCTCTTGGAACACTGCAGGCCAGGACATACCCTTTCCAGAAAATTCTCAAAAGGAGAGTTAGTATCAGAAGTACAATTATTTTTTTAGGACTAGAAGTAGTTGTGATTTTTCTAATTCTTTCCCTCCATCCCAAGAATTCAGGAAAGGGTAACCAGAGTGTGAAGCAATTAGGAGGGAAAGCACATCCATTCAGGAGATTTGAAGGAGCTGAGTGAGTTCTGTCTTGGAGTAGTTCTGATCCATAGGTGTGATGGCAGCCGTGCCTTGAGTAGCCTCTGTAGCCTCTGGGCCTTTCCTCTTTGGTCTTTGGTAGTGGCCAGCATCACCAGCCTGAGGTCTCTAAGCTTCAGCTTCCCTGCTGTGGCATGGCAGCTGCTGTCCCCAGGTGCTCTTCTTGACAGGTTGTAGTGACTATGAACAGAGCTGTCATGGAAAAACTATGCTGTAAACCCAGTGGAGTGCAGCTCAGCCCTGGCAGCTTGTCTCCCAGGAGCCCTGCTGCTTTCTCAGATAGCCATCTTTACAAGAGCACTGGCTCCTGCCCAAGCCATGGAAGTAGACACAACCATGCCCTGGCCACGGATGGCTTCTATTACCAGTGATGCTTCTGAGCAGACTCTACTGAGAGCTGTGGAGAATGACCACTTCCCATGGGCCCTAGCTCCAGCAGCTAATCCTGGGTCCCCCCATTCTTGCAGGCCAGATCCTCCCTTTAGTTTTCAAAATATGAGCCAACAACTGCAGCCTGCCAACTGCATTCTTTGATACTCTGTTATTCTACATAAGTTGCTTTAAGTTGGATATTTGATTTTGGAGGGAAGAAGTCCTGATCATTTTCCTAGGGGGGGCTAGGCTAGATCTATGTTGGAAGGTAATAGAGAGCCTAGAGAAGTCTAGAGGAGAACCCCTGTACACGGATAGAACATGAACCCACAGGCTGGGCACTCTGCAGAGAGCTGAGCAAAAACAGATGGTTAAATGGCTACACATTCTTACTGTCATTGCTACTGCTGAAGGTATGAGTCCTGGCTATGGACTGAGTGCTTTACGTACCAATTGTGACCCTTGTCGTGTTAGATTCCAGTTTTGTATGCTGGCTATGTCTCTTTTTTTCTAATAACCCACGATGAGGGGAAGGGAGTTAGAACAGGCTATTTGGCTTAATTTTTTCCTATTGATTTTGCTTGCTAGTGTCTACACAGGTGATCCCCAGAGACTGGCAGTAGCTGGTTCCTTAATCACTGCATTATTTGATACAGACATCCTTGGGAACGGTTAGGACAAGGACAGACTCCCACAGGTGCTCCTTGCCCTACTGCTGTGGACAAGGCTGACTAGTTCCTAGGACCTAGCTGAACCCCATGTGAGTGTGGGAACTGGGGTTGTGTGTGGGCTGCCTCCTACCATTCCTTAGTCCATAATGTCTGATTGAGTTTAATAGAACCCATTGGAGAGTTGTCACCTGTCTGCCTGTGTCATTGTTTAGAGATCCATAAAAGGTCTGTGTTGGCCTTCCCAGATAGTAGTAGGCTCACCCTAGACCAGAGACTGCTTTTCAGGTAGGTTCAAACCCCTTTCTCCCTGCTTTCGTGACAAGTCTCAAGTCCTGCCTTCTGTGGGGACTTCTCTAGACTACTGTGCCCCTTCTGACCTGTCCTGTCTCAGTCCCTCTGACCCTCTTCTCCCTTCCAGTCATTCACTCCTCAGTTGTTCCTGTATTGTTATTCCCAGACAACAAGGCTCATGATGGCTTCCTCTCAGGCCCTTCCACCCCAAGACAGCAGAGGCAAATGCTCATTTACATGTGGCTGTCTACACTTGCTGTGGCCTCAGTGCCTGCCTGTGTCCTGGTTGGGAGAAGCCAGGCTAGTTAGAGGTGATGCTGCCTTGAAGGCCTGGAGCTTTGGGCGGGAACTGGCTTTGGCTCTTGTTGGAGGGAGCTGTAGGAAGTGGGTCTTAGAATATTGGGACAGAAAGGAATTTTGACATGTCTTGGGGACCAATAGTTCCTGTTGGTGCCACCCTACCAGGAAGGAGGGCTTGAGACCATCTCTGTGGGACTAGAATGTCTCAGAATTTCATTATGATCAAAAAGCATGCATTCACTGGTTTGGCGCTTTAGTGAAAAATCCACCGGTGGCCATTTGCATCAATGCCAGGGCCAGGTCTCAGGCTTTGTCCCCTCCTGACATGCACATCACATCCCCCGTGACGCCCACCCCCGGACACTACTGATTTCTATCTCTTTTATCCACCGTCTCTCCATTGTCTCTTTACCCCCTTACCATGTGGTTCAGAGCTGGTGCCCTGTGGCCTCTTTACCTCTTGTATTGTCCCTCCTTATCTCTGTCTCTCTCCCCAACAATTGCTCACTGACCTATAGGTTGCCATAGGTCATAATTACCTACTTGCCTGTAGGCAGAGAACGCCAAACCTATTTGTTTGAGAATTCTTGCAAAGACCCGTTTACCTAAAATTAAATACTTTTGACTATTTTCAGAGTCATTTGACCTTTTTGTTAATGCTTTGCCCAATTATTTTTTCATTTTAAAGATTTTTATGGCCAATTCCTGAAAGATCATTTGACTTAATTTTATATTTCTAATAAGTATTTATTACATGTGCACAATTGGTGAATGATTATCTTGTGTTCTTATGGATATATTTTTCTAGGTTACCTACTTCCATTAACTTTAAAGATAACCAATATTATACCTAAAGACACTTTCCAGAGAAATATTGCTGCCCTAGCAGTAAATACCTAGGACATTAATTCTAATCAATTTTTATGCTCAGTTTCATAAAACCCACTTAACTAAGGGCACATTAATTTCCAAAAGGGGGAATTAGTATCATCACTAAGTTTTGTGGTTCATACCACAAATTAGAGACCCCCTCCAAAATGAGAATTGCTATGCATAATACAGCAAATTTGCTAGTTTTTCTTGTAGTGGCTGGGTTAGAGTGTGTGCTCAGCTTGTGTGGACTGAACCAATGAGAGGTGACTGGGTTTCAACAGCTCTAAGCAAGCTTGTGGAGATGAAGGAAGGAGATGGCCTTAGGTTTTATACAACGGCATGGATGGAATGAAATAGACTACCAGCATTGTCTAGGGCTTTAAAACAGTTATGACAAATCTCAGCATGGTGCTGCCCCTTTTCATTATGGCCAATGGTGACTCCAGACACAGATGCCTGTGTCCTTTCTACAAAACTGGGATGTGGCCCCAGAACCCTTCCTAACACAGCATGCCAGGCCCCTGCTATGAATGGAGCAGGGTGGTACTTTTCCTCAGTTGAGGCTTGTCTAACTCGGAGCCTTTCTTTACTGTAGACAGACATACTTAGGGCTCTCAAAATGAAGGGACAATGACCCGATTAACTTCTCTACTGTGCCAGAATACCCCTGTCTTTCTGTGATGAGGAAGTCACCTTGGCAACAGTCTCTAGGCAACAGTCTCTACTGTTGCCATCAATGCTATGTGACTGTGTCTTCTGGAGGGAGTTTGCTCTTCTGAGGTGCGAGGATCCATCTGCCCTGTCTAGTTTTATGTCAACTTGACACAAGCCAGAGTCATTTTTGAAGAAGAAGCCTCAGTTGAGAAGATACCCCTATCAGATTGACCTGTGGGCAAGACTGAAGTACATTTTCTTGATTGATAATTGTGGTGTCAAAGACCCTGCTCACTGTGGGTGCTTCCATCCCTGAGCTGGTGGTCCTGGGGTGTATACAAAGAAACATGCTAGTAAGCAGCATCCTTCCCTCCATGGCCTCTGCTTCAGCTGCTGCCTCCAGGTTCTTTTCTGACTTCTTTCAACGATGGACTGTGATATGAAACTGTGAACTGAAGTAAACCCTTTCCATCTCAAGTTGCTTTTGGTTATGGTGGGGTATTTGTTTGTTTGTTTGTTTTCACAGCAATAGAAACTCCAGCTAAGGCATTGTCTTGAGTCATTTCACTGGAACACAGAAGAATTCTGAAAGAGCACATCTCTTGTAGTGTTTCTGGGGAGGATCACTGGATGTTGAGACTTATGGGTGCTGATCACCTGGCAACTTAGGGAAAACTCCGTTCCCCGTCCTTCCTCTGACTTCTCACCTGTCATCTAAGGAGCCCATGTTATTTATGTCAGTGGCTCCCGGAGGAGCTGGGGACCCCCTTTCTGCACACACATTTGTTTACTACCGTTATCCCTGCTGATTGACAAGTTGGGGGTCACAGATACCAGATGTCATTCTGTGATCAGTTTGGATTCATTCAACAAATAACTTTTCTGTGACAAGTTTGATTTCCAGATGCTACTTAGCATGTTCCTGTAGCAAATGTCCTGTTTATACCTGACTCTGTTTTAAAACCTACAGGCAAAACAGTCTCTGCATGGTTTTACCTGCTGAGTTTTCCAGGAATTTAATGATCACAGAGGTAGAGGGTTTGTTTCTCTGTTTACTATTTTGGGAGACCAATGACTACAAGAAACCTACATTCGAAAGGCCAGTGCAACACACCTGTATCAGGATGACTTAAAAAATTATATGGGTGGGTAGTCCATAAGTGTTACAAGTTTTATAGTTCATAAGTTTCATTTCAGGATTGTGAGGGGACATTATGAAGCATTGTTGTAAAAAGATTCTGGGTTTCATTAGGCTAAAAACCATTCATCTGACGATTCTTTTTAGCTTTGAAACCTCAGTCTGTGAGAGCTGAGAGGCAGCATGAAAATGAAAACACATAAGCCATGAAAAAAGGGAAAACTGAATAGTGTTCACTGTTGAGTTGGGACTCTGGTGTACAGCCCAGGCGCCATAGAGAAGTGCTTAATTTTGAACTCTTGACTCCAAATAGGAATTAGGAGCAGAGCCTACTAATTGTATAACTTTTTTAAAAAAATTGTTAAGTATTTTATTGTGATTTAAAAAATTAAGTGTTATAGACTGAATGTTTCTGCCCCGGCTTCAGTTATGTATGTCGAGACTTAAAGTCTGATGGTGTTTGGATGTGGTGTCTTGGGGGCATAGTGATAAATAGGTCATGAGTGTAGAGCCTGTCAATAAGAGTGAGTATGTGTGTATGTGTGTATGTATGAATGAATGAGGTGAATTCTCTTAGCCTTGTAAGGACATAGGAGAAGATAGCTGTAAGTCAGGACACAGGCTTCCCTAGCTCTGCTGGAGCTTTGGTCTTGAACTTCTAAGCCTTCCACAATCATGAGAAAGACATCTGTTTCTTCTCTTCAGCCTATGGTATTTTTGCTTTAATAGCCTGACCTCCACAAAGCACCAACTCCAATGTGTCCTCTATGTATGGGAGCGTCGCACGTGGTTCCTTCCCTTTTATTTGTAGTCTTTCCTCATGCCTTGTTTTCATGATGCAATTTGAATGGAATTAAACTTGAACAGCTCCAAATTATATAATTAATTACATTCAACTTCAATTACAATCACTAATTGATCCAACCCTGCTAGCACAACACTTTCATTATGTGGCACACAATTATTGAGCGCCTACTTTGTGGTAGGAATAGAGTAGGAATTGGTCAATTTCTCATGGGAAGGGAGAGTGAGAGAAGTGGGGGGTGTTGAGAAAAGCCGTCTAAGGACAGCTGGCTGTAGTTGGGTTTGGTGGGGGAAAGGGGAGCTGGGTAAATCCTGCTGGACTTGGAGGTTACGGCTGAATGTTTGTACACTGAATACCTCAAGTGGACCACACTCTGGGACTCGGCAAGCTGGTCTTGTCATCAGATACCACACGATATAACCCAGGTCTCTTTGGTTTTCACTTCCATTGACTCAAATAATTAATGAAAACATTAATAGACACAGGCTAGGTGTGATGGTTGTATCTGTGGTCCAAACTACGCAGGACATTGAGGTAAGAGGGCTACTGGAGTTTGGCATGCAAATCCACCCTGGGTAAAATGATGACATGCTGTCCCAAGATTCACTACAAAATTTGATACATACAACGAGCGTTTGCCACCTCAGGTGCTCTGGATCTCTTCTCTAACCCTCCTCCTCCTAAACCTCTCTTATCTCTTCCCACCATCACACTGCAACCCCTGGCTTGTTCCTCTAACCTGAACATGCATTTGGATCCCCGATTCACCCGAGAGTCTTCCTAGTCAACTGCCACCCAGCTGGTGGTGATGTAGCTGGCCAGTGGGAAGCATTTTGAAGTTGTCCGCTTCTTCTAACTGTTGTTCCTTAAAAGAGAGGTTGCTGAGTACTGAAGTGTGTTTGGGCTGTGACAAAACTCCAAGAACTGAATGTCTGAATCCACATGGAGCCTTATTTCTCACAGTCCCAGAGGCTGAGAAGCACGGGATCAGAGTGATGTCATGCTCATTGGTGACAGTATATTTCCTGATCCATGAATTCTGCTTTCGTGTTTTCACATGGTAGGAATCAGTCTCTTTTTTTCCTCTTTGCCAACCCTCTCCTTCCTTCCCACAATAGCCTGGAACTGTACTTCCTTCAGCTGGAATTACAGGAGTGTGTCATCATGACTTGCTCTGAGGTCTCTTTTATATATGAATCTCAGTCTCCACTTTCTAATGCAGCCATGTTAAGATTTAGGACTTCAACTTTATTTAGTGGTTTGGTGGTGGGGCTCAAACATTCAGACCATGTTCCTGAGCTTTGCTCATGGTGTTCAGCAAGGAGATTGCTGTGTCATGGCTTCCCAGATTGGGACAGTTACTGTCTGCTTGCTCTGGGAGTTTACTTCCCTGTCCTGTGCTCTCATTTGAGGTCAGGGCATGTCTTCTTTCTTATTGTAGTACTTTGTACTAAGTGACTCACCAAAGTTTGAGTGAGTTTGGGTGTGGTAAGAAAGATGACCTGTTCCAGAAGCAGGTTAGGGATTTGTTGAGTGACGATTGTGTTGTTCTTTCTGCTTTCAGGAAAACCCAAGGCTCCTAGGCTTTTGGGAAAGTAGAAAGGATCGGTGGCTGAGGAAAGAGGAAGAACATCAAGTGTGTTGTCCCTGCCAGTGGGTCTGAGAAGGCTCCTCAGTCAGACCAAGAACCTCAGGAGCTTTGGCCCCTCTGCTGGTGTGTCCCTTCTCAGTTCCACAGTATACACATCACTACCCCCCCCCCTTTTTTTTTTTACCACAAATATTTTTTTTCCTCTTCTGTTCCTTGCCTGGGTTCCAGTATCCCACAGTGAGGTGGAGGTTCACCAAAGGGGCCCTTGGATCTCCACACAAGCCTGTTGAGCTGGGAGATTTCATCACCACCTTTTCTGCTAGCTCATTTCTATGATGACAGTTTATCCTGGGAGTTTCTTTCAGTCTTGATGTTTCCAGCTGTGAAAACATCAGCTGGCAAAGTCAGGTCTTCCATCCCCTGGAGCTACTTTTTACCTGTCCCAGAGAATTGACATGGTCTATGGTAAACCTCAAACACCATGTGCTTGGATGGCAGTTCTCATTTCTCTCCATTCCATGTTTCCAGGTAGTTCATGACTTTGGTGCACAGCAACTCCAGGATCTACCATGCCTGTGCCATGCTGGGGCACGGTGAAGCTCTGGGATCCCAAACCCATCTAAGCTGTGTGACCATTTGTTGTCCAAAGGCCTGGCCTGTAGTTAGAGATTTACACAGGTCTACCATCTGTCTATCATGTCTTCCTATTATATGTCACTCGCCTACCTATCTCTATTATGTATGTATTTATGTATGTTCAGTTCAGATCTGAAGGGATTGGAGGTAGAAAGGAATGTCACTTTTACTTGTGATGTTTTTCTCTTGGTGTTTTGCTTATACTGTGTAAACATGCCATTCTCCTAAGAAAGGTCCAGATACCTGGCATTTTGATACATAATGCCAGTGACAACTCCCCACCATTCTCCCTTGACTTCTGTATCGTAGTCTCCTCTTTTCCATGAAGTGAATGTGAAGAAAAGTCTGGTTTGGTTGCTGGGATGAGGAAGAAGGAAATGGAAAAGGAAATGTTGAGAGTGGAGGTAAAAACTTTTTTTTTTTATTGGATATTTTCTTTACATTTCAAACGTTATCTGCTTCCCAGTTTCCCCCTGCCCCTGGATATTCTCTATGCCATCTCCCCTCTCCCTGCTTCTATAAGGGTGTTCCTCCACCCACCCACTCACTCCCACCTCCCTACCCTGGCATTCCCTTACACTGGGGCATCTGCTTTCACAGGACCAAGGGCCTCTCCTCCCATTAATGCCCATCAAGGCCATCCTCTGCTACATGTGAAGCTGGAGCCATGGGTCCCTCCATGTGTACTCTTTGGTTGGTGGTTTAGTCTCTGGGAGCTCTGGGGTGGGGTGGGGGTCTGGTTGGTTGATATTGTTGTTCTTCCTATGGGGTTGCGAACTCCTTCAGCTCCTTCAGTCCTTTCTCTAACTCCTCCATTGGGGACCCCATGCTCAGTCCAATGGTTGGCTTTGAGCATCCGCCTCTGTAGTTGTCAGAAGACAGCTATATCAGGCTCCTGTCAGCAAGCACTTCTTGGCACCCACAATAGCATCTGGGTTTGGCAACTGTGTATGGGGTGGATCCCCAGGCTGGGCAGTGTCTGGATGGCCTTTCCTTCAGTCTCTGCTCCACACTCTGTCTTCATATTTCCTCCCCTGAGTATTTTGTTCCCTTTTTAAGAAGGACTGAAGCATCCACACTCTGGTCTTCCTTCTTGAGTTTCATGTGGTCTGTGAATTGTATCTTGGGTATTCTGGGCTTTTGGGCTAATATTCACTTATCAGTGAGTGCATACCATATGCATTCTTTTGTGATTGGGTTACCACACTCAGGATGATATTTTCTAGTTCCATCCATTTACCTAAGAATTTCATGAATTAATTGTTTTTAATAGCTGAGTAGTACTCCATTGTGTAAATGTACCACATTTTTGGTATCCATTCCTCTGTTGAAGGACATCTGGGTTGTTTCCAGCTTCTCGTATTATAAATAAGGCTGCTATGAACATAGTGGAACATGTGTCCTTGTTATATTTTGGAGCATCTTTTGGGTATATGCCCAGGAATAGTATAGCTGGGTCTCAGGTAATTCTATGTCCAATTTTCTGAAGAACCACCAGACTGATTTCCACAGTGGTTGTACCAGCTTGCAATCCCACCAACAATGGAGGAGTGTTCCTCTTTTTCCACATCCTCACCAGCATCTGCTGTCACCTGAGTTTTTGATCTTAGCCATTCTGACTGGTGTGAGGTGGAATCTCAAGGTTGATTTGATTTGCATTTCCCTGATGACTAAGGATGTTGAACATTTCTTTAGGTGGTTCTCGGCCATTCGAGTTTCCTCAGTTGAGAATTCTCTGTTTAGCCCTGTACTCCATTATTAATAGGGTTATTTGATTATCTGGAGTCTAACTTCTTAAGTTCTTTGTATATATTGGATATTAGCCATCTATCAGATGTAGGATTGGTAAAGATCTTTTCCCAATCTGTTGGTTGCTGTTTTGACCGGAATAAATGGATAAAGTCTCCCATTTGCTGAAGACTCACTCTATAGCGGGGTGGTTCAGACTGGTTTGACTTTTGTGAATTTCAGCTGCCAAGTGATATCTCCCACTTTCTTTATACCACTAGAAGCCATGCTCTGCTTACATCTAGCAGAGGCCTTACTGATTTTTGAATTTTGATTTGCGTTTTCTTTCTTTTCTGTTTTCAGATTCTTTCAGGCCTGTTCTGACAGGTCCTCGTTCTGTGATTGACTGTCCCTTTTTGTGTGTTTTCCTCCAGCCCCCATCTTCCCAGACCTGTTTGCGCTCACAGTGATGCCCCGTGGGTTGAGCAGCATGTGTGAGAAGGCTCATTGGGATTTTTAGTTTTAGCTTTCCTTTTTAGTTATTTTGAATATTTGGTATCACATCACCCATCTTCGGGTCATACTGAGGATGTGGAATGTGTGAAGCCGCCATCATGCCAGAATTGGAAGGGAGAGCTGCAGGTGTGGAAGGGGTAATAAGCAAAAAGAGGCCATGCATCATCCCACCAGACAAAAGAGTCCCCAATCAGGGAGACCCCAATCAGGGAGTTTGTAACTCCCACCGCCACCTGCGCTTTGCTATACTGCACTGGCAGAGAAGGCTCCATTGAACTAGGAATCTGTTGAATTGTACCAAGATTCCCCAAATGAATAGGGGACAATGAGTGAACTCACACAATTATTATCAACATTGGCCAATTCCATCTGGAAGGCCTCAATGGATAAAAATGACTCCCTCAGTAAAGCCCCAGGAGGCAGAAGGAATCTGCAAGACATTTCTCCAACACAAAATCAAAATAGGCTCAGACCAGCATGGGGGAATGAAACTCCCCATCAGGAATAAAAATTTGAAAGCTAGGAACAAACCCCAGCAGAACTAGGGTCTGTCTATGCAACTCTGATTTTTGAGATCGTGTCAACATTTCATGTAACCCCAAATAATTCAAACCAGCTAGAATGTCAAAATAGGAAACAGATAGAAACAAATGGACCTTACTCTACAACTGAGTAATACAACCACACTGAAGAGGGGTGGAAAGAGAGAGGCGGAAGGGTTAAAAAACAGAATTGGATGATGTATCTTAAATCCACAGATAAAGATCTATGCATAAATATTGTTTTCTAATCAGTAACTTAACTTTACACAAGGAGTTTGGATTAGCAATGCTGTCGTCATTATGACTGAACAAAGTAAACACTTCATGGGTAAAGAGAGTCAAGTTTCTCATTGTCAAAGGAGGATATTGGAAATGAGGCAAGGGAGATATTAAAACGAACTCTCTGTAATTGATTTGAGGTGTCGATGTAATTAATAGTTAATACTTAAGTAGGTAGGTAGGTTAATGTATATGCATATAGGTACACAGAATTCCTAATCATGTTAGGAAGGCCTAGAAATAATGGAACCTTAGGCTGTAATCTCAATCTTCCAAGGCTGAGGCAGGAGAATAGTGATATATGATAAATAATTGATTGAACAAATAAATGAGAAAAACTTCTGATAGAATTTTAATTATTATGTACTGTAGGTTGTGTCATTTAAAAATTTATATGTTGAAACCTGACACCCATGGGATGGTGTTAGGAGATGGGACCTTTGGGGGACGCTTAAGTTTATGTGAGGTCATGAAGGTGGAGCCCAGTGATGGGATTTCTGCCTTCCCAAGAAGACAGACTAAATTTGCCTTTTTCTACTCTGCCACATGAGGGTACAATAAGAAAACCGCTATCTGCACACCAGGAAAGCCCCCATCACACCCAAGATCTGTTTGTGTCTTGATATCAGGCTTTTGAACCACAGGGACCATGAGAAGTGAATGTTTTCTTTAACTGCCCATCCCATGACGTTCTACTCTAGCAGCCAGAAGCAACTTGGACACACATGTAGAAGAGATGTTGGAAACTAAGAAACAAATCACGATGTTGCAATGGACAACTGATGTGTAACAACATGGATAATCTTACAAACACTGCGAACCGAGTGAGAGAAGATAGAAGGCTACCAGTATATGGAGACGTTAGTTAGAATAGTAGTCGCCTTGCGAAGAGGAGAAAGGGAGGGTTGATTGGGCAGACGTGGGAGGGAAGCTTCTGGAGTACACATAATCATCTATGTCTTTATCTAGGTGTAGTTTTCTAAATTTATAAAAATTACTCGTTTAAAAAAAGGAAAATCGGACTAGTGGGATGGCTCAGTGGTTAAGAGCACTAACTGTTCTTCTGTAGGTCCTGAGTTCAATTCCCAGCAACCACCACAACCATCTGTAATGGGATCCAATGCCTTCTTCTGGTGTGTCTGGAGACATCAACAGTGGACTCATACATAAAATAAATAAATAATTTTTTTAAAAAAAGAAAGAACAATCACCGCGTGGCAAATAGTAGTAACTGTTGAGAGCAGGATCATCAGTGGATGCTAACGTGAGAGAACGCATGGGAATAGGTAGAGACTTGAATGTTTTCAAGGTGTCTTATAAAATATTATTTAAAAGTTAAAAAATTATGTTAGTACAGAAACCCACCTTGTTATCCTAGTGATTTAGGTTAATATCACCATGTCTCCAGGAATGAGAAATATGGACGCAATGTGCCTTTTGATAGGGGTGTCCATAGAAGGACCCAGCACTGACTGAGATGGTCTTATCCAAGATGCACAATATAAGTTCAGTCATGAGGAGACATGGGCTCAAATAGAAGCACATTCTGCCAAGTGAATGGCTAGTCTTCTTTAAAGTGTTCAAGTCAGGAAATATTTGACCATCAAAGAATGAAATCCTATCATAGAGTGGAGGTCAAGCATAGTATGGGATCCTGGATTGGATCACTGGCTAGAAAAAACATGGGCAATCACATGGGCAATCAGTTGCAACACAGAAATAGGAATATGGACAATGAAGGCACCAGAGTTTCTTCAAATGTTCATGAATGTTCAATAACCGAGCCCAAGTGTATGGGAATGGATGAAATGCCAAACCAAAAATCCAAAAGTAATTCTAAAACACTGATGATGTCAGAGAGGACTCGGGTACATATATAAGGGAATTAAAGAAGTCAACCTCAAATAGATGTGACCATAAAATATTGTCTTACAGTTTCATTGCTGTGAAGACACACCACGACCACAGCAACTCTTATAGAGGTTCAAAGGTTCAGTCCATTATCATTATGATGGGAAGCATGGCAGCATCTAGGTTAGCATGGCGCTGGAGGAGCTGAGAGTTCTACCTCTTGTTCCGAAGGTAGCCAGGAGAAGACTGGCTTCCAGGCAGTGAGGAGGAGGGTCTTAAAGCCCACACCCACAATGACACACTTCCTCCAACGAGGCCACACCTCTTAATAGTGCCACTCCCTGGGCCAAGCATTTTTAAACCACCACAAATACATTAAAAAATAAAAACAAAAATCTGATGATTTGCTATCTTGAAAAAAATTCACCTGTGAGGCAAAGGTGTGAACCAAAGATGGACAGATGGAAAATGGTATTCCAAGAAAATAGAATATGAAAACCAGTAGTAGTTGTACTCACTTATAACAAATCAGAGATTAAGTCAAAATGACATTGTTTTGAATATTGATAAATCTATCTAGAAGATACCATAATCATAAATATATACGCGTTGAACATTGGTGACATTCATTTCATAGAACAAAACTACTGTACGTAAAGACAGGTCCAGATACAATAATAATGAGTTACTTCAGTGCTCATTATAGATCTGTTCTTTTATAATAGATACCAATGAAATCCAGGGCCTCGATAGAGAATATTATGAATACTTACATCCTAATGAATTAGAAATTAGAATAAATGGATAAAGCCCAGAATCAAATATATCCACTGATGATTTGTACCAAGTTTCTAAAGCAAAACTTGTACCAATATCCTCTCAGGATATTACATAAAATAGAAAGAGAAGGTGAGCTTCCAAATTCATTCTACAGAGCCAGTCCTTCCTCAGCACCAATGCCAAATAAGTATATCACAAAACCCAGAAACTATAGAACAATTTCCTTCTTCAGTAAAGTACTTGGACAACCAAATTTAACAAGACTTTTAAAAGATTGCAGACTATGCTCAAACTGATTTGATTCTAGAGATATAAGGGTGTATTAGCATATGCAAATCAATAAATGTAAAGTAGCACATAACTATAATCAGGAGCAAAACCCACATGATTTCTCAAAAGACAGAAAAAAGCCTTTGGGAAAAAGAATCAAGCATCTCTCCATGATGTTTTTAGCCCTGCAACAATTAGGGCTAGCAGGCCCATACCTTTACTCTATGTAAGACAAACAAACAATTAATACTGTACTGAACAGGGGTGGAGTGGGGTGGGGGGTTGTGTTCTGTATGGTCTGGAAGAGTCATGGTAGCTTCATGTTTGGTTTTGGATGAGTGATTTTACTAATCATAGCAAGTGGTAGCAGACAGATAATAAAACATCAAACCAGGTACTTATAACATCTAGCAGAGATGACTGGAGTAGCTGAATTGAGAGAGCCAATAAAGCCAACATTGTCAAATTAGTGCTTACCACATCCAGGAGATGTTAGCCAGGGAAGCTGAAGTGAGGCAGTTAGCTGAGATGCACAGCTGAGAGTTTTCTTCTCATGAACTTTTGGCATCCAGTTCCCACTGCAGGTGTTTTTATTCCATGGGAAAAACAAGAGTAACTTCTGTTGAAAATTGTTTACTCTCTGTCTGTTTCCTAGGACATTGTTTTTATCGATAGGCTGTTTGTTGTTCTCTTTTCCTGCCACGGGGATGGGGGCATAGCCTCTCCCAGGTTTGGAAGGCACTTGGAATAAACATGCTTGGTCCTAAAGTAGGAAGGGGAGAACAAACTCTGCCCACAGAACCAGCTTTAAACATCACATGGCAATTTACCAGCATACTGTGTATTATGAATTGGAAGCATGTTTCTAAATGAAATGTGGGCTTCCAATTTCACTACTTTTTTGGATATAATGCTAGAGGAATAAAGTAAGAGAAAGAATAAAACGATAGGATAGAATATAGATAGGAAATGGGGAAGTCCAGTTGTACCTATTTGTAGATCATATGATCTTAAAAAACACCAAAAACTTCACAAACAAAACCCACAAAAACCCAAACCAGCAAAAACCACCTCTTAGATCGGATATGTGCTTCCTGAAAGGTAGCAGGCCATAAAATAAGCATATGGAAACCAGTGACTTTTTTACATACCTATAATGAACATGCTGATAAAGAAATTAACAAACTAATCCCATTCATAGTAGACTCAGACATAAAACCTGGAAATAGGCCCCACCAAGGAGGGAAAAGAACTCTTATAATTAAAACGGTAAGGAAAGCAAAAGATGGAAAGCCCTCCCACATCAATGGATTAGGAGAGTGAGTACTGTGAAATGGCCGTATTATCAGAAGCAGTCCTCCAGTTCAGTGCAGTCCCCCGTCAAAAGTTCAAAGACTCAATTCACAGACTACAAACAATCCAAAAATTCATGCAGAACTACCGAGGATCCCAAAGAGCCAAGCAAAAGGATAACGATGATGGCAAGGATCAGAGAAAGGATCATGAAGTCACAACGCCTGGTTGGAAACATAGCAACCAAAACACATAGTACTGGCCCAATAAACGGACACAGAGAACAGTGGTAAAAAAGTAGAGTATACAGAATTAAGTCGACAAAGCTGTAACCTTTTATTCTTGACAAAAACGTGCATCGGAGAAAAGACAGCCTCTCTAAAAGTGGAGCTGGGAAAATTAGTTCTCCACATGTGGGTGATGACAATATAAGATTTCTCATACTACACAGAAATAAAATCAAAGGGAGCAAATGAAGGCGTGAAACATAAGAAAAGCTTTTATTTTTTTTTAGTGGATAATTTTTAAGAAATTAAAATTTAACATAACCCCTCCCTCTACTCTGTTCAACACTTGCCATGTCCCTCCCTCAAATTCATGGCCTCTTTTCTTTAATTATTATTGTTTTATGAGTATATAAATATAACCTGCTGAGTCTGTGTAGTGTGTGTATTAGGTCTGACCACTTGGTATTGGGTAACAAGTTAGGTGGCTTGTCCCTGGAGAAGGAAGACTAATTTTTCCTCTCTCAGCTGTTGTTAACTGTGTGTAGTTCTTCATCTCGGGGTGATTCCCCTGCGATTCCCCCCATCCATGTCGGGATGTCAACTTGTGTTTGGGTTGTTCAGATCTTGTCTAGTCAGCCATATTGTTGAGAATTTATGAATGTATCTTGCCTGTCTGATCTAGAGGAAACAATCTTGCACCTGACTTCCTGGTTCTTCCTTTTCCTGTCCCTCTTCTGCATTGTTCCCTGAGTCCTGGTGGGCAGGAGTTGTAGGTATATAGAGTGGGGCTGGGCATCCCACCAATAGTTCCTACCTACATCTTGACTAGTTTTGGCTTTCTGGAATGGTCTTGGCTGCAAAAAGAAGTTTCTTTGATGAGGGAATGAGGCTGTACTTACCTGTGGGTATAAAGATAAATATTTAGAATGCAGTTAGGAATTATAATGATTAGAAAAGAGACACTAATAAGTATTTCTCTATGATTTATAATCTCACTAACCCAGGGTAGTAGGCTAGGTTTCCAATATCAGACATATTTTCACTCCTATTAAGTGGGCCTTAATTTCAATTAGACAGATCTTGGTTACCATCAATATATAAGTATCACTGTACCTGTAGGGATTTCTGGCCATGCTGGTCATTGCTCGTGTTCATAGGCATCACAATTAGGATTATTGCTTGCTTTCTTTCCTTGGCATCTGCCACTGCAGCCCACATAATTAGCCAGAGTCAGCCCACTGTCTACATGTCTCTTGCATCTATCACCTGTACACTGATTTCTTTTCCAACTATAACATGAAATCAGTTAAACTGAAGGCAAAAAATGGGAATATGGTTGGGTCCCTTGATTATATATCCATTCTTTAGATTTTCAGTTTTGTTTGATACTTTTTTATTTATTTAGACTGAGGTTTCTCTGTGTAGCCTTGGCTGTACCAGGCTGACCTTGAACTCACAGAGATCCACCTGCCTCTGCCTTCTGAATGCTGGGGTTAAAGGTGTGCACCACCACAGCCCAGCCATTCCTTAGATTTTTTTTTCTTTCTTTCTTTTTTTTTTTTTTAGCCAAATTCATTTCCCCTTTCCTGAATCCAAAGGCATGCCTCCCATTCATAGCCCAAGAACCAATGATCCTGCAATGTTTCCAGATCACTTCACCCAAAGCACCAACCTCTAACCATCTATCTCGACCTCCCTACCAAGTCTTAACATAGAGCTGCCTGTCGCTCTCTAGATTCTACCTGTGCCAGTAGAATCTACCACCCAGTGCTTAGAACTGTTCTCCTATTTGTTCCTTTCCCTCATTTCTTTGTTTCTTCCCTCTTGTTATTTATTCCATTATTATTATTATTATTATTATTATTATTATTATTATTATTATTACTATTATTATTATATTTCCTTTACCTGCATAAGCAATCATCTCTTGGGAGCATTCCCTCATCTGAGCAATGAGAGCTCCTTGTAGCCAGTATCCACGTTTCTGACCTTGTTCCGGTCCCTGTTCAGGTGCCACTTTATCATGTCCTTGCATGGCTCCAGGGACTTGACCTGATTGGGCCAGGGAGAAAATGAAGATAGACAGATATATGTTGGGGTTGAGTGGTCTGGGGTCTCTGATGGAGCAACCACAGCACCTGGAAGCTCAGGATGTTTATTTTATATAGTTGAACAGAGAGCCTGGGTTATTAAATTCAGCTGAGCCAGGAGGCTTTGCCATTTTCCCACAGGTGAGAGGCTTTGGGGTCCTTGCTGTGGACTTTCTCCACTCCCCACACTTAGGAGAGGAAAGGTTCATTTCACAGTTCGGGGGTTCAGGCCATTGTGGTAAGAAGTCATGTTGGCAGGATCACAAGGACACTGCTCCCGTTAACATCCACTGGGAGGAGGAGCTGAGTGAGAGTGTGATGGTTATTCTTGCATGTCAACTTGACTACATCTGAAACTAACGAGAACTCAAGTAGCTGGCTGCATAGCTAAGGGATTTTTCTTGATTGATTTATCCAAATTGGAATACCCTCCCTAAATTCAGACCTTTTGAGGTGGGAGGATCCTCCTTAATCCTGAGCCATACTGGGTGACAGCCTATGTGAAGAACAAGGAAGAATGAAGCATTTGCCCTTTGCCAGCTTGTCCTTGCTCTTGCTTCGTTGGCATTAGAGCCCATTTCTTTGGGACTCTAGGATTCTGACGTGTACTGAAGACCCAGCTTCATGGACTGAGCAATGACTGGATTCTTGGACTTTCCACTGGGAGACAGCCACTGCTGGAGCATGGCCTGTAAGCCACTCTAATAAACCCCCTTTCTATCTATGGAAATTCATTCTATTAGTTCTGTTCCTGTAGAGAACAATGAATTCTACAGAAGAGACTCCTTTTCACCTTTTTATTCAGTCTGGGACAACAGGCCCTGGGATTCCTCCTTTCTTTTGCTTGTCCTCCTCAGACAAGGCTCTGTTCTGACCTTCTCCTAAATGGCCATGGACTCTATCACAGTGGACTTTCCTAGTTTGCACAGTGCCTGCTCACCAAGGGCCCCAAATTGCAGTTAGTTTGCTTAGGCTAGTCAGCAGTGTCAGGCTGAATAATCTGTAGGTCCAGTTGCCCAGAGAATCTATATGCTACGTTGGCAGATTAAACTCATAGAAGCATTCTTTTTTCCTTTATTGCCTCCATAAGAAACCTAGGTTCTCCCCAACCACCTCCAAATTCATGACTCTGCCCTTTATGTCTGTTATCTGTGTTCATAGAAACAGCACAAGATGTGGTGGAACTATCATGCTTAAGACTGAGACACAACTCAGGCCTCACCCATCATTGCATTGAGTGAGTCATGCTAACCACGGTAATTGGGTAAGGGATGGTCTGATAATCCGATTTGGACCAAGCAGAGTCCTCTCTGAGACTCCACCCCCATAAACAAAGAAAAACGTATATCTTTTTAGCCCTAAGGGAAGCTTCTGTGAAGGTTGATGCTAGAGACAGAGGTCTGGTGACATCAACTGAGGCCCTGGATCCTGCAGTGTCTCCAGCCTACCACACTCTGTGGTCATAAGGCAACACAACTCCATTTCTCTCCCCTTTAAAATAAAGTTTTTTTTTTTTTAAAGATTTATTTTATTTATATGAGTACACTGTAGCTGTCTTCATACATACCAGAAGAAAGCATCAGATCCTATTACAGATGGTTGTGAGCCACCATGTGGTTTGTTGGGGATTGAACTCAGGACCTCTGGAAGAGCAAGCAGTGCTCTTAACCACTAAGCCATTTCTCCAGATCCTTAAAATAAAGTTCGTGTGTGTGTGTGTGTGTGTGTGTGTGTGTGTGTGTGTAGATTAGAGAAGGGTATTGGATTCCTCAGATCTGGAATTCTAGGTGTTGTAAGCTGCTTAATGTGGGCTCTGGAAACTGAATCTTGATCCTTTGCAAGAGCAGTTAGGACTCTTAACTGCTGAGACATCTCTTAGACCCTAAAGTGGAATTTTGTACAGGAATCATTGTTATGAAAACATTTATCGCATGTCAGGCTATGGGCCACGAATTTAGAATATTTTTAGATTAATTTTATATGTGCAAATGTTTGCCTGCATGCATGTGTGTGTGCCACATGTCTGCCTGGTGCCTGTGGAGGTCAGAGGAGGGCATTAGATTCTTGGCACATGGTTGTGAGCTACTGTGTGGATGCTGGGAATAGAACCTGGCTCCTGTACCAGAGCAGCAAGTGTTTTGTACTGCAGAGCCATCTCTCCAGCCCATAGCTGTGAACTTGAACTACAGTAGTTTTTAAATCTTCTGTTTACACACTTTGCACATAGTAACAAATTCCTCATAGTCATAATTTCCGCAATTTGAGGGAATTTACGAGAAGATTTATCATACTTGCTTTCCTCACTTGTACTTGCTGAGATAAGTGAAATGGGACAGAGGGACCTGTACTTTCAGTCTGAACTCTGTAACAGGTTTTGTCCTTCTGTTCATTGGTATTAGGGTTTATTTTACATTTTTATAAGTGTAGCACTCATGAAAGCATAAACCATGGATTAACAATGTCAAACACCAAGACCCATGTTCTGTAATCATCAACATCATCTCAGGGCACCTGGCACTGGACCAGGCTCATCATAGATCCCTGAGTAGTTTCTTGCTGAACCTACAACATGTCCACGGCTTTCACAAAACTTTGACAGCAGCTTCCTATGACCTGTATCACGGGAAGGGATACATTGGGCAATATGAAATGGCACCCACCGAGCTCTGCCCTACAAGTACTATTGCCCAGTCTCCCTTGGAGCTGACTCCTGTGGGGCCACATCCATCTGCTATCCATCCGTTCATTCTTTTATTAATGACACACTTAGAGATTGAATAGCGCACAGCCTGGGCAGCTGTGCGTAGTAGACTGGAGTACCCAAGAGGACCAACTCCCGATAGCCACCCCTGCTTTGTTCTTATTTGTGGAACACGGCACAGTTTACAAGGAGGTTCACCTATATTATATTGTAGAAGTTCTATTTTTGTTTCCATAATTCAGTCTCTTTCCATTGTCCTTTACCCCATGGGACTCTCTGCTGCCTCCCTGGAGCCCATCTCAGAGGACAGGCTATGGCGGTAGCAACAGTTGCCAAGGACCGAGTAGAGTTACCAGACTCAGGTTCCCCCTCTGGGGAAGCATTTACCTGGAATTAGCAGAAGTCCCTGCACAGTAGAGGTGACTGTGCTGACGTTCAGTGTGGTCCTTGTTTGTCTTTTTCAGCCCAGAGATTCTGTCAGTTGTGGAGAAGCGATAATAGCATGTTATTAAGTTCTTTGTGGTAATGTAATTCAGAGGCAGGCGGCAGCTTGGTCACCAAGGTCTTTGAAAAGCTTAGACTAATTTCAATGTCATTATCCCCATTTTAAAGAACCAGGCTCCAACATATAAACCTATATCTGACCACTTCTAGCATATATATGTATATGTATATATATGAATTATGAATTATATATAATCATATATATGAATTATGAAATGCACTTGTATCAATGTGTGCACATAAGCACAAGGGTGTGGGCAGCTGTGTGCATAAAGCAACCCCAGCTCCACTTAGAGATAGCAGTGTCTGCACTAAATGCTTCCTCTTGTGAAGTACAGGCTTTCACCATCTAGAGGGTCAAGAGTTTCTACCCTTAATTTCTCTTCTGCTATATTACTAAGACTCCATTTTTGCTTAGAATTATAATGATTATACTAAGAAGAATGAGAATCTTGGTTATAATCACATATTCATGATGAGCAGTGGAAACTCACAAAGACCTCATTTTGGTCTCTCTAAGTCCCCGATCATCCACAGAACTTCTAATTTTTTTGAGAAAAATGGGAATGATTTACTGCCCCCTGCAATAAGCACTGATACATCATTGCCTCTGTCTGTTATATGCCAGCATTTCCCATGTTTGTGTAGTTACTGCCATGACTGGAGTCTGGAATTTCCAAGCTGGAAGGGCTCCCTGAGATGATGTGAGTCAGCTCCATTGTCACAGTAAAAACAGAATGGGCCTGTGAGCAGTGTCCAGGCTAAATTTCTGAGTAGGAAGGCTACCATGGGACACCAGGCCCATTGATCTTACTCCAAAGCTCTGGTAGTGCTTCAGTGCCATGGAAGGCCACTTCTCTTACCCTGGGCACACACTCCTGGGTTTCTTTATGGCGGGAGTAGGAACCTGGACTTGTTGTAATCCTGATTCAGTTCTAACCAACCAGCTTCTAACCTGGTTGGGCCAAGTCACTGTCGAAGATTTTTTTTTTTTAAATTTATCAATTTACATTCCAAATGTTGCTTCCCCTCCAGGTCTCACCTTCCAGAGTTCTTCACCCTGTTCCCCCTCCCCTTTGCCCTCTGAAAGGGTGCCTCCCCTCTCCCTGGGGCATCAAGTCTACAGGATTAGGTGCATCCTTTCTTATTGAGGCTAGGCAAGGCAGTCATCTGCTGCATGTGTGCCTGTGGCCATGGACCAGCCCATGTATGCTATTTGGGTGGTGGCTTAGTCTCTGGGAGCTCCCAGGGGTCCAAGTTAGTTGACAGTCACCGTTAGTTTTCTTATGGGGTTGCAATCCCCTTTCAGCTCCTTCAGTCCTTCCCCTAATTCTTCCATAAGGGTCCTCGAACTCTTAGTCTAATGGTTGACTGCATCTGTCTCACTCAGCTGCTGGTAGAGCCTCTCAGAGAACAGTCATGCTAGGCTCCTGTCTGCAAGCACAACATGGCATCAGTAATAGTGTCAGGGTTTGGTGCCTGCCTGTGGGATGGATCCTAAGTTGGGCCAGTCACTGGATGGCCTTTCCTTCAGTCTCTGTTTCATTTCTGTCCCTGCATTTCTTTTAGACAGGAACAATTCTGGGTCAAAAATTTTGAAGGTAGTGGTAGTCACCCCATCCCTCCACTGGGGGCCATGTCTATCTGCTGGAGATGGTCTCTTCAGGTTCCATCTCCCCACTGTTGGACACTTCAGCTAAAGTCATTCCCACTGAGTCCTGGGAGCCTCTCACATCCCAGGCCTCTGGGACTTTCTAGAGGTTCCCCCTGTTCCCTACCCACCCTGCAGCTGCATATTTTCAATCATTCTCCTAGCCCTCTAGGATTCTCTTCTGTCCCCCTAGTACCTGATTCTGTACCCCTTTCTCTTCCCACTCCCATTTCCTACCCACATCCCTCCCTCTCTCTGCCTCCCATGATTGTTTTCTTCCCTCTCCTAAGCAGGATTGAGGATCCTGAGTTGGGCCTTCCTTCTTGTTAAACTTTATATGGTCTGTGAGTTGTATCATGCGTACTTTTAGGCTAATATCTACTTATCAGTGAGTACATACCATGTATGTCCTTTTGGGTCTTCGTTCTTCACCCAGGATGATATTTTCTAGTTTCATCCATTTGCCTGCAACATTCATGAAGTCTTCTTTTTAATAGATGAATAGCATTCCCTTGTATAAATGAACCACATTTTCTGTATCCATTCTTTGGATGAGGGACATCTGGATTGTTTCCTGCTTCTGGCTATTATGGATAAGGCTGCTGTAACTTTACCTTTTTCAAAGCCTACTTGTAATGATGGTTCTTAAAGGCTTTAACCTCCCTTCTAGCCCACCACCCACCAGAGGGAGTGGGAAAGAAAGGATACGGAGGAAGTGGACCTGTTTAGAAATTGTTCTTTGGAGCAAATCCCATCTATGTTGTCAAAAAACTATAAATTCAGTTCACAGGTCAGCAGCAGCAGCTCAATGCACTCAAAAACATCTGATTCTATAGTGTCGGGATAGCAGCAATGGTACAACCTAGCAGGAACAGCCAGGCCCCAACAGAATCAGCATGAGTCAACAGGAGGGATTAGGATCACTGGGAATGTAGATCCTGGAATGGCAGCTAGGTACAGCCACCTCCTCTTCAGCAACAGAGAAAACTCTATGCAATAGTTACCTGAGGAAGGATCGATGGGCGGGGCAAAGGTGCTTTCATGCAAAGCCCATCAGTTCACCTATGCTGGTTATTCACAGCCAATTGATCAGTGTCATTGCTAAGTTGGTTGTTAAGAATACCACCACAGGGAGAGTAGGAAAGGTTAGTAAGTGTTAGCATGACCCTTAGGCCTGGATGGCGATATCCCAGCTACACAGGCAGCGTCTTCTCTTTATCAGGATGCTTGGGAGTACACTTCAATAGAAACTGTCCAAGGTTGACTGTGTTCAGGAACGGGAAGCATATCATTCAGATAAGTGAAATGGCTAAGGGAATCCTAAGGTTCCTGGGTGCATTACTAGGAGAAGTATATGCATGTGAGTGCATCATATACGCAGGGGGAGGAACGATGTTGCCGTATACAAAGAGAGTATGTGCACAACCCAAAACTGAAGGGAAGTTCCAAGGTACAAAGCTACCCCTTAAACCTGTGTTCTCCTTTGTGGATTGAGCACAGCATGAACAATTAACTCCCAGGGTTGTTGTGTGGCTTAACCAGCCCTCAGAAAGGCATGAGGTTTCATAAGTTGTTTACTACTGTTTACTGTGCTTGCCGACCCTCATTCATGGGCTCCCCATTGGGCTCTGTCCATTTTAGAAACTGATACTCTTACCCCCTTTTCTGAGGATCTCTTGTACATCAGGCTGGCCTTGAACTTGATATGTAGCCAGGGATTGCCTTGAACTTCTGACATTCTCTCTTCTTCTCAAATGCTGCCATTATAGATATTTATCTTAACCTCTCATTTATGTGATCCTGGGGATCGAACCCAGAGCTTCATGCATGCATCCTTAGCTCTAGACTCCCATTATTTTGTTTTGCTGTGCAAGCTGGCATTTCTCATATACAGCTCTTCTCCTCTTCTGTAGCTCTTCATTTCTGCCCCCTGCTTTTCAGCTACTGCAGAACTGGCTAGTAGTTATAATGGGCAATCCTTCTACCCGTGTGTGTGTGTGTGTGTGTGTGTGTGTGTGTGTGTGTGTGTGTGAGAGAGAGAGAGAGAGAGAGAGAGAGAGAGATCATATAAGTGACATGATGTGAGTTATGACTTAAGAATGTCATTCCTACAGCTGCCTTGAGAAGGCTTATAGGACAAGAATGGAAACTGGGAGGCCAGTTAGAGGCTACTACACTGAGCCAAAAGCCACAGTGGGTCTCTAGACATCATGTTTCATATGGATTCTAAAGGAAAATATGATAGATTTCTGAGGATAGAAGGAGCAATGAGAAGAGAGGGGTTGACATTATTGTGGTGCAGGTAGCTGGTGGACTCCAGGGAGCAATGAGCTGAAAATGGAGAGAAACCTTTGGTGTGTGTGTATGTGGTTGAATGTTTGATCTAGACACTGTGAGTCTGAGATTATTTTTAAGCCTCTGAGGGGCAGGGCTAGAGTTGAAGATGGAAATGTGAGACCATTGGTATAGGAATAGGTGAGAGATTCTCCCATATCACGCAGGAATGAGGATTAAGGCTTGCAGCAGCTTACAGACATAACACCGAGGAGCTATGATGACACAGAAGAGGAACAGAGAGGAGGGACCCACAAGCCACATGCTGGAAGTATCTAAGGAGAGGCATGGGTGATTTTTGTTAAATGCTGCTGAAAAAAGAATTGCAGCTGGCTGATTGGAATTGGTGATGTGGAGATCTTTTGTGACCTGCATGATCCAGGATTACGTTCTAAGCCTCGGGGGGCTGCAGCTGTGTGGCATAGCAAGTTAGAGGCAAAATGCATACAAAAAGACATCCCTGGGTTTCTAGATATGTTACAAAACACTCGATGCCATTGGAAATAAGCTACATGCAGATTGAAATGGATCAGGACACCTGTTGTTGTTTTTTTAAAAATCAGTCTGAATGGGAGCAAGACACTCAAAGAGCTAGTCAACTCTGCCTGTGAGAACATGAGGCAGTGGGAAGGCTGTGGAAGAGTTCAAGGTCAGAGGACAGGAGACAGCTGAGGTGTTTCAAGCAAAAAGGCACAGGGGAGGATGTAACAGTAAATGTATCAGGAGGTCTGGAGGGACTGGAGTTGATATTATACTACCCATTCTGGGTCACATTGTTACAAGCTATCACCAGTGTTCTTGAAAGCTGGTGTTGCTACCCAGATGATAGGATGCTACAGCCAAAGTTGTTTCTGCCTTGTATCTGTGAAACCAGTGACAGGTGGTCATTGTAAAAAGTCATAGTGACCAAAAGCTGCGTGTGAGCGGCCACCAGAATGGAGAGCTACCTCTGCCCACTTTAGTTTTACATCTCATGTGAGCACATCTTATTGGCAGAAGCTAACTGGACTCAGATTTCATTTGGAGAAAAATGTAGTTTCCAAGCTTCTAGCCATTGGGATCTATCTGTTTTATCTCCCTATGGGAGAGTGAAGGGGAGAACAAGAGATATTGAGTAGCAGCAGACAGTACAACAGCGCAGGCTGTTGGCTTCTTAGCATCTATGCATACCCTTTTGCTCATATTTAATTACTATTAGGAATAACACCAATAATGTACTTCCATCAAAAAGAGATCATGGTTACACCAAATAATGCCAGTGAAAAAGGAGCCTTTTATCCAAAGAGAAAAGACCCCCAAGTCTCATCGGCCATTAAGTTCATCTCAGGCTGATGCTGTTTTCTTTTCTAGTTAGCTGTAATTACATTTGATACTCCTTTTTGTGTATGTGTACATGTGTGTGAAGATGCATGTGTGTTCATGTGCATGTAGAGACTAGAGGATGATGTTCTTCAAATTCTCTTGTTTTTTGAGACAAAGTCTCTCATTGACCTAGAACTTGCCAAGTAGTCTTTGCTGGCTAGGCATAGATATCTGCCTCTGCCTTTGTCTCTCTAGAGTTCAGGCTACAAACACATGCCACCACATCTGAATGTTTTTATATGAATTATGAAGAATTGAATACTGGTCTTCATGCTTTCAGGGCAAATACTTTACTGACTGAGCTTTCATTCTACCCCATATGATTAGGACAAAACCACAGTATTAGATTCCACTGAAACTCTTTTTATATAATAGTGATAGATAAAAGAAACAGAACAGAGATACAAAGCAAAGCAGGAAAATATATGCATATATACTATAATTTTATACCCTGCCTTTGTTGCCCATTCCCAACTTCTTCATGCTGAATATCCCTACTGCCGTAGCTTTTACCCAGTATTTAACACTTTGGGCTTCTCTATATGGTGGGATGATCAAATCTTCCTTCCTAAAGGATATAATCTCTTAGAGATCCTGCCTATATATAGAATTATTATAATTTTTAGCTCACTTTTTCTTTTTTTCCAAAATAATATTTTTGTTGATTATTTGGGAATTTCACATAATACACCCCAATCACATGCACTTCTCAGCCTCCTGGTTCTGACCCCTACCCGTGTGACCACTTCTCCCTCAAAAAAAGAAAGAAGAAAAAACCCAAACCCAAAAGCCAAAAAACCCCGACAAATCCAATTTGTGTTGCCCATATGCTCAGTTGTGGAGTGCTACACTTGCATCTTTATCACAATTTTAAAGAGTTCTCTTAGATGGCTTACTGTCTAGGCTGTTACTTTTGGGGGGTAAAATGGGGTAGGGGTTGTCACAGATGTCTTCTATGACTCTCTTTCTCAACTGTCTGTACATCTGCAGCCATCTATGTGTCTTCTATGACTCTCTTTCTCAACTATGTGTGCATCTGCAGTCATCTATACCTCTGCAAAAATAGCTTCCTTGCTCTTTATAGCCATGGACCATGGTATTCTACATGGTTTCTGGAAACAGCATGGACCATAGACACCCACACGGCCTCCAGCATCAGCATGTGCCGTGGACCTTGGCATGGTCTCCTGTCATAGTACAGACCACAGACATCAACATAGCCCTCTGCCACAACACAGGTCAGGGGTATCAATTGGGCTATGGACACCAATATAGTCCCTGGTGGCAGCACATCACACAGACATCCACATGGCTTCAGGCAGAAGCTCAGACCCAACATGGTCCTCAGTGGTAGCATGTACTGTGGAAATCAACATGGATTCTGGCTCTAGCATAGATAACAGACATCAAATATCTCTGTGGCCTTAGGTTACCACCTAAGGGCTATAGACATAAAATGTCTATCTGCTGTAACATGGTCCTCAGTAGCTGCAGGACCACAGACCCCCACCTCAGCGGCAGCACAGACCACAAACATCAATATCAGCTGACTTTTTCTAATGGACTGTGATGGTTTGAATAAGTAAGGTCCCATAGGTGTGGGACAGTGATCTATGACAGGCAGTCTGGCACCCTGTTGAGCACAGGCATAAACTCTGGGAGACGCAGCGGAACAATCCGCAAGGGACCGGAAAATGTTATGCCAACGCTCCTGGGAGGTTTTTGGCTCTAATCACAGTCATGTACTACCCCTTCCCAGGTAGAGGCATGGCCACACAGCCCCAAGCCATCCCCATGTTAATGAGACAACTAGAGACTTAGCCATGCCCCTTCCCAGTTACTATATCTGCCTTGCCTCTCCCAGAGAGGCGGGTGTGTGTGTGTGTGTGTGTGTGTGTGTGTGTGTACAATTCCATCCACGCTGTTCTCCACACAATGAAAATACACGTCTTAGAATTATGGACTGTCTCTTCATCTGAACCTGCTGTGGGAAGGGAGGGATCCCGCCCTTGATTAAGGAGCCACATCTAATCTCCCACCGAGGGCTTTCCAGCACTTTCAGACAGTATCCATTCACCCAAGCCTAAGCAGTTAGCCCAGCGCCCCAAGCTGCCGAGACCCGGGTCTGGTGGGAACCCCTGCTACACTACAGTTAGCCTGTCTGCGACTGCGGTGCCCTGGGCTAGAGAACCCACGGAGACGGCTGCTGCTCGTTCCTGGGAATGGCTCCCTCCCCCACCCACAGGCAGGGCCCGAAAAGACTTCCCACAGCCACCACCTGCCCATCAGACTGTGTGGGAAGATGTTTGGTCACTTTCCCATGACTCCTGTCCCACCCAGAGCTGCAGCGCCTGGGACAGACACTTGGGGCTTCTTTCCACAGCGCCAGGCTTTGTTCCAACATATAGGCTCATATATTTGAATGCTTAGTCACCAGAGAGTGGCACTATTTGAAAGGATTAGGAGGTATAGTCTTGGTGGAAGTATGTCACTGGGAGGTGGGCTTTGAGGTTTCATAAACCTAAGCCAGATCCAGTGGCTGTCTCTTCCTGCTGCACATGGATCCAGATGTAGAACTCTCAGCTCTTTCTCTAGCAGCTCCATGTCTGCCTGCACGCTGAGATGCTCCTTGCCATGATGACAATGGACTAAACTTCTGAACTATAGGGAAGCCTCAAACACTTGCCTTGGTCATGGTGTCTCAGGAAACAGAGATATCTATAGACTCTCTCTCTCTCTCTCTCTCTCTCTCTCTCTCTCTCTCTCTCTCACACACACACACACACACACACACATACACACACACACACACACTACATCATATCCAAATATGGTTGGAGCCAGAAATGTTTCAAATTTAAGAGTGTTCCAGATTTTAGAATATTTCTAGAGACTATATTGGTTGAGTGTCTCTAATCTGAAAATCCCAAACTCCAAATGCTCTGAAATTTTAACTTTTTGAGCATGAAATAGAAACTCAAATAATTTTAGATTTTTGAATTAGGGTTTTCAATCTATGATATAATATAATATAATATAATATAGTATAATATAATATAATATAATATATATATGAAACATGGGGAATGGGGAGGGAGGGATGGAGGGAAGGAGGGAGAGAGAGAGAGAGAGAGAGAGAGAGAGAGAGAGAGAGAGATTAGTTCTGGAGGCTGAGAAAGCTCATGATCTGTCATCTGTATCTGGACACCCAGGAAAGCCAGTGGTGTGTGGCTCAGCCCCAGTCTGAAGACCTGAGAACCAAGGCAACCCATGGTGCACATCTCAGTTCAAAATCAGGGGAAAATAGATGTGCCTTGTCCAGTGCATGGTAGGCAAAAAGCTAAAAGGAGATTTTTTTCATACTTTATTTACATTTCAAATGTTTTCCCCTTTCCAGATCTCCTCTTTGGAACCTCTCTATTCCCTCCCCCTCTTCCTGCCACTATGGGGGTATTCCCTCACCCACCCACTCTTGTCTTCCCTCCTTGGCATTCTCCTATACTGGGGGATCTAACACCCTCAGGCCCAAGGGTAAAAGGAGATTCTTTGTTCACTTCCTTTTTGTTTGGCTGGATAGAGCCTACTCACAGAGGATAACAACTTGACTGTGATCACTAGTTCAGACATTAGCCTTACAGGAAACAGCCTCATAGACACACCCAGAAATAGCAATACATAGGGTCTTTCTTTTTATAGTGACGTTGACATAAAATTATCATTGCGAGGCACAAATAAGCACTCACAGTCAATTCTAGGTCCAGATCTACTCTCCCCAGCCCATTAGCAAGCAGCTTCAGTCTTATTCTCTTTGACAGTCAGTATTTGTCCAACTGAATGCTGCCAACAACCTTTCATGAGATTGGAAATGGACTTCAAATTCCAGGTGAAGATAGATTTTAGCCTTGTGATGCCCTTCACAGAGGCCTCTCTTCTGACCTACAGATCTGTAGTTATGGGTTATGTACACCCCCATTTAAGCCACCAAATAATGTGTTGTATAGCAAGAGAAAGCAAATACAAGTTAGAAGTCAGGATGCTATCAAAATCCATTGTCCAAAATTAACATTACTAGTGGAACAACTAGGCTTTATGTATCTGCTAATATGACAAAACCAGATAGGAAGTTCACAGCATCATTTACAGTATTTTGATCACATATGTTAAGTTAGAATCACACCAAACTTTTCAATTACACAATTATATGTGTTTACCAACACATAGAACTATGAACTAAAACAGAAGATGTTTACTGCCTATAATAGTTATGCCTCAATAAATCTACATAGAAAAACAAGGCTTTAGGGCCTGGGGAAATGGCTCAGTTGGTAAAATGCCTGCTATGCAAGCCTAAGGACCTGAGTTCTGATCTCCTATTCCTAGGTAAAAGTTGGTCTGGCACACATCTGTAACAAGGTGGGGGTGGGAGACAGACAGGTGCCTGATATTCATTGGTCAGCCAGTCTGGCTGAACTGGTGAGCTTCAGGTTCAGAGAGAGGCTCTGTCTCAGAGGATAAGGTGAAGAGTGGTAGAGAAGACTTGATATTGCCCTCTGGCCCCCACATGCGCATATGCGTACACTCGTGTAAACATACATACATGTACAAACACACGCATGCGCGTGAATATGTGTGCACACACATGCACAGACACCAAGGTTTTAGGTATACCTCAATTTTCCAAAGTTGCCAGGGCTTCTTAAGTGACAGAATAGGAAAACAGACATATTTAGAATGTGGGACACCCTTTGCGACAGCTGGCCTGATCTCTTCAATGAGCCAATGTCATGGGAAACAAAATGATGGGGGGTTGTCCTAGATCAGACAAGACGTGAGAGACATAATCGACCAATTCACTGCGTGAACCTTATTGGATTCTTGTTTCAAAGAAACAACTCTGGGATATTTTTAGGACAATTGAATACATTTGAATATGAAGTGAGTTTTAGATGATATTAGAGACTAGTGCTAGTTTTTGTTAGGTGTGAGGTTGTAAATTTTCTTACTTTTGGCAGAACATGCTGAAAGAATGAATTGTCGTGATGTGTTTAATTTCCTATGAAATGGCTCAGTTATAAGGGGGAAAACTGGCAAATATGAGTGTAATTGTTGAAACCAGGTGGGTGGGTGCTTATTTTGTTATTTTCTCCTCTTTCAAATTAAAGTTGTTTCAAATTAAAGTTGAAATTCCAATGAAACAGACAGACAAGCAGTGGGAGAAAGATGCCTCTGGGCCTGCAGAGTTGGCTGTAGCCTGTGGCCCTGGAGGGGGCGATGGACTGTGGAATGTGGAGTGGAATGGCTGCTGCAGGCACACATCTGTTGAAACTGGTCTCAGCCAGTGCCACAGTGGAAGGGAAGGGCCTTTGGCTGCTTCTGTTTCCTTCAGAGCACACATACACAAGGAAGGAATTGTTCAGAACCCGGCTGGCCAGAGGCATTTACCATGTGGGTAACAGATCTGCCACAGCTGAGCCAAGTGTCTCTGTAATCGTGGGACCACAGGTTTCTAATGGTAACTATCTGTTTGTCTCCAAAGTAAGATATTTCAACTACAAACAGTTAAAATACTGTCAGTTCCACTCTGACACATCCTGTATCATGCCTTCCCTTAGGCTGGATGATACTAGACTGTCCATAGGGAGTTTTGGGGATCTAGCTGAGAGGAAGGGACTCTGGGGTGTGCTCAAATGATATTACTGGCATGTTTCTGTGGTTTGCTGTCATCCTGTGGTGGGAAGGGCTTGTGTGAATGCCTCTACTGCACACAGTGCTCATAGCCTGGCTTTGTGATCCAAAGCTTCAGGGCTAGTGGTCCTAAGAATGAATCCTGTGTCCAGCATCAGAAGGATTTTGTTGGCAGGGAAGCAAACAAGGTTAAAATGTATAGCCAGAAGCTAGTCTGTGCAATATTTTCCCATCTATTAGCTGTGGAAGAAGGCAGTTGAAGAATTGGGTACTTAGTGATGTTTGATCAAAACATAACATTGATCCTATCAGGAAAATGCTTAACAATTCATCAATACTTAAAAAGATACAAGTTTTTAAGAGGATATCACAAAACACAGAGTTTATCTATATTTTTATATTATTGGGGTTCAACCCTTTATTCTTACTACAAATAATCAGCATGTCTCCTGTGCTCTACACACACCAACTATCAATACTGAAAAATAAGTTCTAGGCAGACCCCAGGGTGCAGACTTGCAATCCCTGCTAGGAGGTAAGGTACGAACATCCTTGGTTCAAGGCCCTTTTTAGGCTACAAAGTGAGTTTAAGGCCAGCCTGAATGGCTTATTGAAATACAAAATAAAAAGAGGGTTGACTTTTTGTGAGTGGCTGCAAACAAGGACAAATTGTCATGAAGGCTTTGGGCACACTTCCGAAGATGAAGGTGGTGGGGAGTTGTTTGCCCAGCCTGAAGTGCCACATGCCAAATGTGCATCTACACACCTAGTGTGCCCAGTCCCACTTCTGCTGAAGAAGAAGAAGTTATCAAGGGGAGATAGTGTACTGTGGGCAGATGTTTGAGAAGTCACCATTGCATGGGAAGAACTTTGGCACCCACAACATGTACCTTGAGTACCCGGACCTGACCACTGCTGGTGCCCTCACACTGTGCTCAGTGCTACTGTGGCATGGGCACCTGGCACCAAGCCCATGCACACTCTATCCAGATCATGAAGGTTTCAGAAGAGATGGCAGGTCCGTGACTCAAAGATCAAATTCCTGATGGCTTACCATGTGTTGAGCCAGCACAAGCAGCACTCCACCACAGGGCCCAGGACTTTCTTCTAGACCTAGAGAACTACTGAGTAAAACTCCAGAGAGTTAAAAACAAAACAAAAACAAAAACAAAAAGAGGGTTGAGTGAGAGAGTGCTTGCTTTGTATGCTTGAAATGTTAGGTTCAGTATCCAGTAACACACACATGAGAGAGAGAGAGAGGCATAGAGAGAGAGACAGAGAGACAGAGAGAGACAGAGAGAGAGAGGAGAACAAAGGGACAGAGATATAGATAGAGACAGAGACAGAGAGACAGACAATGAGACACACACACACATGGAGACAGAGAGACAGAGAGAAGAAAAAGCCCATAATAAAGGTATAATAGGCAGTTTGGTGGTTATAGCATTATCTTTTCCAGTCTCTGTATAATTTCAGCTATTTAAAATTTATAAGATATTGTAATTCATCCTCTGCCTCATTCCAAATAATTACATTTTTGAGACAGAGGCTTATGTAGCCTAAGCTGACCTTGAACTCATGACCCTCTTATTTCAACCTCCCAAGTGCTAGGATGACAAGTCCGAGCCATCATGCTTGGCTATAATTTTGAACCGGCTTAATAAAAGAAGGCTTTGGCAATTGTTTAAGCTTTGAGTGAAGAGGAAGAAGACAGAATCATGTCTTTCGTGTCACTAGGAAGCCCCACAGCCACTCCAGTCAGCTTACCTCCAAACTTCTTTTATTCGAGGGAGAGATAAATCTTTATCTTAAGTGACTGTTATTTTGCCTCTTTTGTTTTGAGTAGCCAAACAGAATTCCAACTGAAATATGCTTTTGCCCTTTGACTCAGCAATTCCACTGCCAGGAATTTTTTCTATAGCTATTTCAGCACTGTGCAAAATGATGTGTGGCCAGGGTCATTCATTGCAGCAAAAGATGGGAAGCAATCTGTGTCCCTCCATGGGGACTGGTTAAATAAATTATGGACTTCCATAGTGATATAACAGGCATCATGTATTTGGAGGAAACACATATGTTAGTATGAAGTGATTTCTACTGCATGTTGTTAAGAGAAAATACAGAGCCTGTGAATGATGCTTGCACATATACAGACATCTGTATGTGCATAAGATGCTTTTGCAAGGACCCATAGGAATTGGTGTCTTAGGAGGAAACTGAATGACTTGGCAGAGGATGGGGAGGGGTTGTTTTCACTGTATTCCTTTTGAGTAATCACATGAACTTTTTTGAGAGAAAGTCTCACTATATAGCCCAGGTTGGTCTCAAACTCAACATCTATACATGTCCAACTAGTCTAAACTAAAACACAGCATTATTAATTTTATTTATTTTTAAGACAAGGTCTTTTATAGACCTAGGTGTGTTGTTCTTAATAAAATCTGTAGTAGTTCAGAGAGGCAGAGAAAGCTCCAGCTGACCTTCCTCCTCAGCCTATATCCCCAAAGAAGAAAATTCTCCTTCTCCATGCCGTCTCAAAACATCTTCAAACTGGATGTCCCTCCCCTCTACTTCCTGTGCATCTCTCTATCTGTCCTCTTGATGACTCCCTCTTAGTCTCCATGGTTTTGTCTTGTGTTCACTTCCTGTCAACTGGTTGCTTGCTCCACCTCTAGATCTAAGGTTGATTTTATTTAATTCTGTTTACAGTAAACAGAACGCTCTCAAATTAAAGGTGTGCTGGGGCTGAGCCACACCACAACTAGAAACGGGTTTTTCCAGTAAATAACACAATCTCTGGGTTCACAGTACGATCAAATATCCGGCAGCATAGGGGGCCTTGAATTTATTATGCAATCAAGGATGATCTTGAATTTCAGATCCTTTTGCCTTCACCTCCTTAATGCTGGGATTACAAGTCTGGGCCACCATGTCTGGTTGATACCATGGTAGGAATCAAAGCCAGGGTCTTGTGTATGCTAGGCAAGCACTCTGCTAAGTGAGCAACATCTCCAGCTCCAGGTGAAACTTTAAAATATTAAGAAAACAACATTAAAAATAGAAAACACCTTCATGTTTTAACACACGCAGAACAAAGCATATTATTTCCTCATTATACTTTTTTCAGATTCAAGAATAATAAAGATCCCCGTGTCTGGCCTGTCCAGTGTGTTTCAACTTATCCTCCTGTTCTGGTGTGACCATCAGTGGGGCATCCAGTTGCCTGATCCTCACGGCACATATGAAGTTCAATCCAGCCAGGATGAGACCATAGACTTGTAGCTGACTGCTCACCAGATGAGCTATTGGCTTGGCTTTAGAGAACTAGTGTGAAGCAAAGCAAAAGGTGATTTTTTTTTTCTTAGCAACAAATGAATGTCAGTGAGGCCACACCAAGAGGCCCACAGGCGCTGCATAAACAGAAGCAGGCTCACTGCTAACTTTCCCTGCTTATGTCAGTTGCTGGAACATTGCCTATGGAAAGGGGTGGTGGATGAATCTTCCTTGTTTAATCTGATGATCTTTCTCTACCTTTCACTTGCTATATAATACATACACAAATGTCACACAGTGACTCAACTCTATATGACTTCCCATGTCACATTTACACCCTGCTTCAGTTTCCTGACTGAGAACTCTCTGTCCTAGACCACAAGCACACTCACTATTTGTTATATGAACAAATGAATCCTATAGAGACACAGGCAGACATCCTGTACCCTCTTCCCTACAGGATATGGTTACCATGGACATTGTCATCATTGAGACTGTTGTCTTTGTGAAGACCCAGCTTAGTTGAGCAACCCCAAAACAAGTGGCAGGAAATAGCAATTCAATGAATGAACAGCAGAATGAATGAGTGAATGAATGAGTTTCACACCAGCTGTCTGAGGACCATGCTCATTGCTAGTCTACCCCGTGTTGCCTACGAGGGGAGAATTTTCACACACTGTACTGCATGCATCATCGAGGAAATGCTGGAAGACTTCTTGAACAAAGACAGCGTCCCATGGTTCTCTAGTGTGTTCCATGTGTCTCAGCTAAGTGTCCTCAGTGTCTGTTTCCGTTAGTGCCCCTCTTCCCGGCTGCTGCGTTCTTGACGGATGAACTTCCTGTGTTGGGGAAAGGACTCAAAAGGCTACTCACATTTTGATAAAAGTCCCAAATAAATCGGGGAAAGTAAATGCTGTAGTAATTCCTAAATGCCACAACTATTAATAACACCCCAGCTATTAATAACACTCTTGGATTGTGGCACAGTAAAAACGTGTTGTGGTTTAGTCATATAGTCACAGTGGAGTGTCTGTCATGCCCTCTTGTTTCTATCACCCAGGAATGTCTGTCAGGTTCAAGTGAACATGGTGTTACCTTAGGGAGCACCATCAATTTAGTCTAGATTTCCAAAATGTGCTACATTCTTACTTTCATCCCATTTACTGTTATAGTAACAGATTGCCACACAATTGACTGAGATACCCAAAGGCAGAGCCGTAACTATTCCTCTGGTGTAGTGTCACCTCCTCTAGACCAACTTTAGAACAGTGCTGCTGAGCGGGTAGAGCACTGTTAACTCTGTATCCTCCTCTCTTCATAACCGTGGAGTGGTGTCAGATGCCTTGAGGGGTGTGGGTGTTCTAGCACACACTTCTGAGGGAATGGCACAGAGACAGATAGGAGGAAGGTTTGGCAAGCAGGTTAATGCTACCAGAAAGAAGATAGAGTTTAATTTCTAGTTCTTCCATTTTTCTAGCTGGGTGGCCTTAGGCAGGTCAAAGCTTCACAGACCCTCAGTGTCATCATAAGTAAATGGGGTTGATAATAGAAGTAGCTACCTCATAGGAATATTGTACTGAAACCACACTAGTGTGGTAGCACATAGCTATAGATGTGTACTCAGGAGGCAGAGGCATAAGGATGACACAAGTTCAAGGCCAGTCTGGTCAATTTGGAGCATTATAGGCCAGACAAGGCTACATAGAAAACCCTGCCTCAAATAACCTATAACCACCACAGTGACAGCATGTTGTTGAGTGCAGGCTGTGGCACATAATAAAGCCACTAAAGGTAATCACTTCTCCCCTGCATGTTTTCTTTTTCTTCAAATATACTAAAGCGGGCATAAAAAGACTTAGCCTGGCATGTGCCCCTATCAACGCTGATGGCTCCATATTTAGCTTGGGATGAGTCTTCTCACTGGAACAAAGTAAAATGAACAGGCAGACCCTGGTACACTGTCCATCAGGGAGCCCTGTTCTCTAAGTCACATCTGGGATGTATCCTGGGGATAGTCTGCTTCTTCACTGAATATTCTGGAACAAGTAAGAGTTTAACTCACAAGGCTTTCTGGAATCCAAAGCGAGGGCTGCAGAAAGCAGGAGACAGAAGATCCTTTGGTAGAGAAAGCTCAGCATGTCTTTTTTTTTTTTTTTTTTTTTTGGTTTTTCGAGACAGGGTTTCTCAGTGTAGCCCTGGCTGTCCTGGAACTCACTCTGTAGACCAGGCTAGCCTTGGACTCAGAAATCCACCTGCCTCTGCCTCCCAAGTGCTGGGATTAAAGGTGTGTGCCACTACTGCCCGGTGCTCAGCAAGTCTTTTTCAGAAGACGGACAAGCCCTAATGCAGTTTCTTGCTGTTGAGCTATAGCCTAGGGCTCTCTCCCCTAAAATGGGACTGTGTGTGTGCCAGAGGCAGGGCAAATCTGTGTCCACAGACTTGCCCTGATTGGGTTGCTGTAAAAACTATCATGCTCTCAGGACTCGAAGGATGAATGCTGATATCTGGTAGTGCTGAGGACTGGGAAGCCAATGACAGGACTCCTGGATAGTCAGGTTCTGGTGAGTACCTGTGTCAAACCTGAAAATTGCAAGGAGAAAAACTAAATCTATAACTGTTTAATTAAAGCAAGCTTTATTTATTACTGGCCAGGAAGACAGACACTGGCCTGGTCCATACCTGGGATTCCTAGAGAAATGGCCCTGAATTAGATCAGTCAGGAGCCTATAAAGGCCAAAGTCACAAGTACATACTTTCTGCCTTTGTCCAATTGGAGGAAAGCATCCATCCTGATGATGTACCTGCTGCTTATCTGTGATCAAGCACAACCTTGTTTATTGAAGTGCAAACACAGCACATGGCTTGTTATTTTACATAACTAACAGCCCCCAGCATCCAGGAAGTTATCTGTCCTTGGGGGAGTGTGGCTTACTTCATCCCTTACACCTGCTTTTGGTAGCAGAGATTTACCCCCATAGTGGCTCTACAAGGCAGGAAGAAAGCTAGACAGCTCTCCAGAGTTTCATCTTACCAGGGTACTAATCCCATTGATCTGGGCTTCACCCTATAGCCCAATCCAATAACTTCCCAGACACCTTACTTCAAATTGCCACCACATTGGAACCAAGGCTTTAATACATGACTTTCTGGAGATAGCCACATCGAGTGCACTGTGAGTCTACAAGGGGCTGGCATGAGCCGCAGATTAGCAAACTCTAAGCAATAAGCTCAGAGCTTGGAGTCTTGTGACTAATCTTAAGATCTCAAGGGACCTTTTCAGGTCCTGATTTTCTTTCTTGTGACAAAAGATTGTTTCTGAAGGGTTTTCTTTCTTGGACTTCCTGTGGCTGGTAGATGGCAGAGTAGAGGAAAATGCTAGTCTTTGTGATTGGCTACTATTAGCTTTCTATTACCATGACAAAATACTGGAGATAATCAACTTTACTTACACACACACACACACACACACACACACACACACACACGAATGAGAGTTACCAGGCCCATAGTCTGGTAGGTTTAGGATATGACCTATTGGCACTGTTAGCTTGAGCTTGTATGGTTTACCATAGCAGGGTTATGTGGCAGAGCAAAATATGACCAGAGAGTGAAAGAGAAGAGGGTAGCCAGCACCATGGGTCCCTCCATGTGTATTCTTTGGTTGGTGGATCAGTCTCCAGAAGTTTCAGGGGGTCAGGCCAGTTGCCACTGTTGCTGCCTTTCTGGGGATGCAAACTCCCTCAGCTTCTTCAGTCCCTTGGTTCTGGCCACATATTCAGCAGAGGAGGGTCTTGTTAGACATCAGGGGGAGGAGAGGGCCCTTGGGTCTGAGGGTGTTAGATCCCCCAGTATAGGAGAATGCCAAGGAGGGAAGATGAGAATGGGTGGGTGGGTGGGGGAATACCCCAATAGAGGCAGGGGAGGGGGAAAGGAATAGGGAGGTTCCAAAGGGGAGATCTGGAAAGGGGAAAACATTTGAAATGTAAATAAAGTAGAAAAGAGAGAGAGAGAGAGAGAGAGAGAGAGAGAGAGAGAGAGAGAGAGGAGGGTGGAGTCACATTGTCCCCTTCAGGTACCTTCAGGTACCTTAGGACCTCCCATGAGGCCTCTTGAGAATACCACCCCAGGGACAAATCCTGTGACACGTGGGTCTTTAAGGGGTACAGAGGACCCAAACAACAGCAGTGTCCTATGTGCATCATCTTCTTGTTGCTTTCTTTAGTGCCAGAGACATTTTTAATGCAACTGCAGAGAGGATAACACCAAAGTTTATGGTCACCCAGCCACAATACTGATAAAACCACAGTCACTGTGTCTGTTTGGCCCTTATCAGCCATGAAATCATGAAATTGATGAAGATGGGTTTCTCAAGTCTCTTCTTACCTTTTGGTTTCCTGACAATGGTGACAGTGTGGTGGGCAAGGTTGGCAGACATCAGGGCAGGGATGCAGGCAGGGCATGTAGGGCTGCTTTGAGGATGATATATTCAAGTTGGAACTTCAGTGACAAGCAGGAGTGAGTTGTTGGGGGTAGGGAAGAAATGGGGCGTTGGAGGAAGGGATGGCGTCCCGCAAGGGCAATGAGCCTGTCTGCTGATGTATTCTAGCCTCCAACACCAGGCAGGCTAGATCAATGAAAGGGCAAGTGGAAATCAAATTCCTGAGGCACCAAAGAAGCTGAAAGAGGGTCTGGCCTACTGTGCTATTTCATAGGCTCCGGTCGGCGTTGTTGGTGATATCGTAAGTTGTAGTAATGGTGGTGGTGGGGGTAAGTTTAAATCCCCATGTCCTCTACAGGTACTGGAACAAAGACTTGGAGGTAGGTCATTGTTATTTGGGATACACAGGGGAAGAAGTGGGGGAAATGAGGAGACACAGGAGGCAATATGTGGAGATCTGAGCTGAGCAAGTCAGCACTAAGGGTAAGTAGAACTATATTCCACTTTGTGGAGCATCATGTTGAAGGAAGGGCATGGTCGTTTATCTTCTGCTCATTGGTGGAGGAGCATCCTTTGGGATGCTACGTTCCTAGTATTTGTGTCTATGCTCCTGAGGGGCTAAGCAAGCCTCCACAGAGCCAGAGCTAGAATAAAGTCCCCAAGAAGAGGCACATTAGAGGCAAGGGCTGCCAGCCTTCTTTGTGCACCTTCACACAGCTACCAGTGAGCTCAGAACGGGGTGGAGAGAATGGAGTTCCAGCCATTATGCCTGTTGCAATGGCAACACAGGGTCTAAGTGCAAGTACCTTTTGGCTTTAGGTGGTGGCACTGGGTGTGAAGGCAAGACAAGTCTGAGGTACTTTTTGGATGGGAAGCTAATTTCTCCTCCCTTGACACAAATGGCTACTACTGTGGCTTGGTTTTCTGGGCAGATTGAGTTTATCTTACAGGTCGTTTGAGGCATCCTTGGATCACAGTTGTGAGTAGGAGGGACAAGTGCAAGAGCCAGCAAAGAGGGAGTCACCAACGCCCCAGGTTATTCTAGAACCAAACCTGCTCTTAAAGTAGCTCTATGTTGAGCCCAACGCTGGACCTCTGTGAGTTCCAGTGTATAGATCCATCCTTCAAAGGTGTGTGTGCTTGGGCCAGGCAACACTTCTTCTGAGGCTCCCAGTGTTGTCATGGTGTCCATTTTTAAAGGCTCAGGCCGATGTATGCCAGGTGTTACTGTAATGCTGTGGGAAACAGTGGACAAGAGAGGACTGATGAGACAGAGACAATGACTAAGCTTGCCAGGACAGGGATGAGCGAGGCAGAAGGTCAAGTAGGGTAAGGCCAGTGCTGCAGCCTGAAGACTAAGGGGCAGAGGCACTGGTAGAGGTCTGGAAGTTAGAGCATGCTGACCTGGGCATTTTATGGGCAGCACAGCCTGGCCTTTGATGGATTCCCTGGGAGTCACTTCCTGAGCAGCATAGTCCCATCGTTTGGTTACAATTACAGCTTCTTTGCAGTAGTTAGGGGGAGCTTCTGCCTCTCTCATGAGCAGTGTTCCCTGAGAACGTTTGCTTTTGTGTGTACCTACAGCACACTTTTAGGGGGCAGGAAATGATGTGACTGGCCTATGTAGCTTTTCATAGAAGAGTTGGAGCTGCCCTAAACCCTAACCCTGGAAGGGGGTGAATAGGTAGATGTCACGGCTGAGACTCTCTCTCTCTCTCTCTCTCTCTCTCTCTCTCTCTCTCTCTCTCTCTCTCTCTGTCTCTGTCTCTCTGTCTGTCTGTGTACTGGCTGGTTTTGTGTGTCAACTTGATACAAGCTGGAGTTACCACATAGAAAGGAGTTTCAGGTGAGGAAATGCCTCCATGAGATCCATCTGTAAGGCATTTTCTCAATTAGTGATCAAGGGGGGAAGGGCCCCTTGTGGGTGGTGCCATCCCTGGGCTGGTAGTCTTGGGTTCTATAAGAAAGCAAGCTGAGCAAGCCAGAGGAAGCAAGCCAGTAAGTAACATCCCTCCATGGCCTCTGCATCAGCTCCTGCTTCCTGACCTGCTTGAGTTTCAGTCCTGACTTCCTTTAGTGATGAACAGCAACGTGGAAGTGTAAGCTGAATAAACCCTTTTCTCCCCAACTTGCTTCTTGGTCATGATGTTTTGTGCAGGAATAGAAAACCTGACTAAGACAGTCTGTCTGTCTGTCTTTCTGTGTGTGTGTGTCTGTCTGTGTCTGTGTGTCTGTGTATGTGCATTCCTTCAGACCCAGAAGCTGTGGCTTTCTTTCTCAGTCCCCTGCTCAAGTAGCCAAGGATCATCTTGGCATCCTCAGTCAGACCTAGGCTCCACAGGCTTCCTTCCCCAAGTCTAGACTCCTTGTTTCCAAATGCAGGTCAAATGTTCCTCACTCAGGTTGATATTCTCAAGCTCCATCCATTTGCCTGCAAAGTTCATGATGTCCTGTTTTTAATAGATGAGTAGTATTCTATTATGAAATGTACTACATTTTCTTTATTTTCAGTTGAGGGACATTTAGGTTGTTTCCAGTTCCTGGCTATTACAAATACAACTGCTATGGACATAGTAGCAAGTGTCCTTGTGGTACAGTGGAGCATCTTTTGGGTATATGCCCAGTAGTGTTACAGCTGAGTCTTGAGGTAGAATTATTCACAATTTTCTGAGAAACCACCAGATTGACTTCCAAAGTGGTTGTATAAGTTTGCATTTTCATCAGAAATGGAGGAATGTTCCCTTTGCTCCACATCCTCACCAGCATGTGCTGTCATTGAGCTTTTGAATGTAGCCATTCTGACTGATGTGATGGAATCTCAGAGTTGTTTTGATTTGTATTTCCCTGATGACTAAGGCTTCCTTGCCTTAGAGATTCCTCTATTGAGAATTCTCCGTTTAGTTCTACACTCTATTTTTAAATTGAGTTATTGGTTTATTGGTATTTAATTCCTTGAATTCTTTATATATTTTGGATATTAGCCCTCTGTTAGATGTAGGGTTGGTGAAGATCTTTTCCTAATCTGAAGGCTACAGTTTTGTCCTATCGACGATGTCCTTTACCTTACAGAAGCTTTTCAGTTTGAGGTCCCATTTATTAATCGTTGATTTTAGTGCCTGAGCTGTTGGTGTTCTGTTCAGGAAGTTGTCTTCTTACCAATGCGATCAAGGCTATTCCCCACTTTCTCTTGTATTAGATTTAGTATGTCAGGTTTTATGTAGAGGTCTTTGATCCACTTGGACCTGAGTTTCTGGCAGGGTGATAAATATGGATCTGTTTGCGTCCTTCTATTTGCAGACATCCAGTTAGAATAACACAAGATTCCATTTACCAAAGTTAAATCAAGATCAGGCAAATAGTCCTATAACCCCCAAGGAACTAGAAGAAGTCACAGATAATTAAGTGGTGAGTGCCTGCGGTGAGGTGGGGCACTCTGTCCCAGGCTTGCATCTCATTTGTCTTCTGTCTGGAGGCTGATGAACGTAGAATGCTCAGTCCAGGTAATGGGCAGAGTTGCCAATGCTAGCCAGCTCTCCTGGTTTCTGTGTGTTCCAACACAGGCGTAGGTGTTAATAAGTAAATGAATGTTCGAGTATACACCCATTTATGTCCACCGACCTCAGACACCCCAAGTTCCTCTGAATCAGCTGGTACACCTATCTCACTGTATCCTGGGGCTCCTGGTGGCTTGAGTGGGGGTCTGGAGCCCTGCCATGTTTTCCTAAGCAGTGTCATGCCCCACCCCACCCCCGCTCTCTGACTTCTTTCTCCCTCTCTTCTCCATTCAGCTAAGAAGACATTTTAGGGTAGTCAGGCATAGCAAATAAAAAATAAATTTCAAGTAAATAAACAAATGTATTTTCCTTTTTATTGTTTGAGAGTTTCATAATGCATGTAATGTATTTTGCTCAAACCCAACCCCCATCCCCCCTCTCCAATAATCTCCCTATACCCCCTACTCTCACCTTCCCCTCTCAAATGTATGTGTTCTGTTTTTTAAATTAAAAATATATTTTTTCATATGATATATTCTGTTTATGTTTTTTCTCTCCCCACTCCTCCCAGATCCTCCCCACATCCAAATCCACACCTTTTTTCATTCTTTCTTTCTTTCTTTCTTTCTCTCATTAGAATACAAGCAGGCATCTAAATAATAATGAGGTAAAACAAAAGTGAACTAGAATAAGACAAAATGAACAGAGGAAAAAGAGACGAAGAAAAAATTCAAGAAACACGTATAGAAGCAGGGACACACACAGAAGTCTCATAAAGACACATAACTAGAAGCCATATGGTATGTAAAAACATGTAAGGTTAAAAACAAAAGCCCTGACAAAACATTAGAGAACCCCCAAAATGCCACTGAGCTCTTTTTCTGGTGTTCATCTACTATTGGGCATGGGCCCTACTCTGACTCCGTTGGAGAGAACTAATTTTTCACTTGAGAGCAGTTATCAGTTGGAGATAGCTTCTGTGTGAGGGATGGAGCTTGTGTCCACTTCCCTTCTTAGTACAGGAACCCATCTGGCCCAGACCTGTGCAGACCCTGGGTGTGCTGAGACTTCATGTGTGCATCAGTCCTGCTGTGTCTAGAAGGCCTTGTTTCCTTGGTGTCCTCCATCCCTACTGCCTCTTACAATCTTTCCTCCTGAGGTACCCCCCCACACCCCTCCATGGGAGGGATTCGACAGCAACATTCCATTTAGCACTGAGTGTTCTAAGGTCTCTCATCTGCATGTTGTCCAGCTGTGGGTCTCTGTGTTTGTTTCCATCTACTGCAGGAGGAAGCTTCTCTAATGATGGCTGAGCAAGACACTGATCAATGAGTATAGCAGGGTGTCATTAGGAGTAACTTATTGCTATGTTCTTTAGGTTCTGTTTTAAACTTACTGGGTCCACTTAGGACTCCCTGTATGATCATGGCATAGGAAGTGGAGCAGCTATTGGATAGTCTCTCAGGGAGCACATCCCTGAAGAAAACTGTCATTCCCTCCCCAGTAGCTATTAATTGATGATAGCTTCTGTCTTAGTCAGGGTTTCTATTCCTGCACAAACATCATGACCAAGATGCAAGTTGGGGAGGAAAAGGTTTAGTCAGCTTACACTTCCATGCTGCTGTTCATCACAAAAGGGAGTCAAGACTGGAACTCAAGCAGGTCAGTTAGCAGGAGCTAATGCAGAAGCCATGGAGGAATGCTGCTTACTGGCTTGCTTGCTTCTCCTGGCTTGCTCAGCTGGCTTTCTTATAGAGCCTAAGACTACCAGCCCACAGATGGTACCACCCACAAGGCCCCCCCCCATCACTAATTGAGAAAATACCTTACCGATTGCTGGATCTCATGGAGTCATTTTCTCAATTGAAACTCCTTTCTCTGTGATAACTTCAGCTTGTGTCAAGTTGACACACAAAACTAGCCCGTACAACTTTTTAGCCAGAAGTGGGAGTTCTTGAGGTCCTCCCCATCTATGCTGGGATTTTGATGGGTTAATTTGTACAGGATTTGTGCTTCAGGCCCTTTATATCCCACTGAGATCCCAGTTTGGAGACTGGTTCCTTCCAAGCCAGGGTTGCTCCTAGGGAAGTATAGAGAGAGCTGAGTTACAGACAGGAAAACATTTCTGCTTCCTGACTATGGATGCAATATGAACAGCTGTCTCAAGCTCCCGTCACCTTGGCTTCCCCAGCATTCGGGCTATGTGTATCCTCAAACTGTAGCTTGTTGTCATAGCAACAAGAAAGGTAACAAATTTAGAGCTTATCATGGGCTGGGCGTTATGCTAAATTTTTATGTTTATTAACTTCTCCAATTACCTATGGATGTAGATATTAACATGAGTCCACTTTACAGATGAAGAAACTGAGGAATGAAGAGCCCCCAAATGGATGTCATGTTGCTCTTCAAGCACACAGTTTGTGATCCTTAAAGACCTAAGGACCAGCTTCCTTTCTGGGCTTCTCTAGCTCTGGAATTTGTATAGGGCAGCACATTGTGATCAGAGCGCAGGCTCCATGTGAGAAAGCTGTGGATTCAAATTTTCAATTTTAGCTGTGCAATATTCTGCTGGTAAATACCTAACCAGCAACTTTACAGTGTTTGCCCATTTCTATGGTGTAAATTCTTTCCAGCAGGATCTATTTCATACTCCAATTCATTGTGGTGTTAGAAAAATACAAACAGCCAACTCCATTTATGAGCCAGTATAAGCCAGTTTCATCAAATATGGAAGTTATAGAAGAAAGGATGTTTACCTTTCCACGGGAGAATGAGGAGAATGAGTCCTTATACAAACCAAAGGCTTGGGCTAAGCTTACAATGGCTCTTACTATCAGTGTTATGATTATTCCCTAATATGAACTGTTCATGGGTCAATTGGCCAACCTTAGCTTTATGCTCATGTATACAGTAGGCACACTTTGTACTGAACGAGTCTTGCCTCTATGTCCTTCACTTAGCAAAACATTTCCCTTCCTTTAGGTTCTAGTGGTTCTCAAATGTCCTCATGCTTTGACCCTCTGATATAGTTCCTCATGTTGTGGGGACCCCCAAACCAAAAAATTATTTTTATTGGTACTTCATAACTGCAATTTTGATACAGTTATGGATTGTATTGTAAATATTTGTATTTCCTGATAGTCTTAGACAACTCCTGAGAAAGGGTTGTTCAACCCCCCAGAAGGGTTGTGACCCACAAGTTGAGAACCACTACTCTAGAAAGATCTGTCACTTTAATTTTTTCAAAGCCTACTTTTAATGATGGTTCTTAAACACTTTAATCTCTCTTCTTGCCCGCCAGAGGTAGTGGGAAAGAAAGGACATGGGGGAAGGAGACCTATTTAGAAATTGTTCTTTGGAGCAAATCCCATCTGTGTTGTCAAGACATCAGCAGTTCAGTTAATAGGTCGGCAGTGGCAGCTTGATCCACTCACAAATATTTCACAAATATACCAGCAGTCCAGTTAGGTAGAGTGGGGATAGCAAACACTGTAAGGGTCCATGATTCACAGAAGAATGATACCTCAGACTCAAATAGTAAACAAAGAGTGTTTTATTCTACACAAGTCCAGCATGCTGGGTCTACTATATACCCAGATGGAGAGATGCCCAAGTGAGCTTGCAGGCCCTATTTAAAGCACATTAGGGGAATTCCAGGGAGGGGTAGGTGACCTCTATCATTGTCTCTATCTCTAGGGACATTCCAGAACCTTTGGGGAGGAAGTCTGGAAACTACTGCTAACCCATTGTCCTTACCTCAGGCAAGGTGTTGGGGCAGCTTCTGAGGCCTGGACTTGCCTGGACTTGGCCAGTTCTTGGAAACAGAGATTTAGGCCTAGTCTCCTTAACTGCCAATTTGAAGCCTGTCATGGAGCCAGCCTGTCTCAACACGCATCATGACCTAGCAGAGACCTCCAGGCCTCAGCTGAATTAGCACAAATCAGCAGGAGAGATTCGAACCAGCACAGATGCCAGAAGTTCTCTGCTGTACCTCTCTCAATGAATCAAAGATCAGTGAAGCTGTGAGACCAAGAACTGTTGCATAGCTAGCTCTATCAGCAAGCCCCATCAACCTCCATCACTGTCCCTTGAGTCCTGTTTATACACCCTCCAAACATCATGTGTCCTCCGTGGGACTTTCGTCACGTGTCTTGCCTCAGCGTGTGAGTCTGTAGCAGCTGACATCACCCTGCAATCAGCCTGAGTCTGCGGCGGTGACAAGAGGCCGCCAGCACACCACCAGAAGTTCTTTGGTGCCTTTCTTTCTATTGAGTCCTAACATATGGAGCGCAACAATGCATGTAAGGTGAGCCGATACACGTGTGTCCTTAGCGAAGAATCCTTCATCGCATGTCCTTTCACGGGCTTGCTTTAGCCGAACATCCTCTCTCCTGTGTCTGCTTCAGGAAAACACTCCTTCACCTGGTTGTCCCAGCAAAACACCATCCAACACAACCGACTTCCCAAAGAATCCTTAAGTTTCTACTTCACAGACATGCTTTTTCAAGGATGTCTCTAATTATTCTTATCTCCTGTGCTCTTCCCTTTTCCCAAAGTTCTGTAGTAAAGTGGGCGTGGCTCTAAGGAGATGGGCCTTGGGCATGGCTGCTCCCACATGGCAGGGAGCTACAGCAGCTTTCAGGACCAGGTGTGGGCCAGGGGAGGTGTGAGGCCTTGCACAAACGTCTTCGTTTTCAGCCATTACTCACTCCGCCTCTAAAATCTTGAGGGTGACCTATTTTATTCAGCCCAGGTAGCCAAGCAGCAGATAATTGCACACTGAAACAGAGGATAACTCTGACAATGGATCATCAGATAGAAATGCTAAGTACCCTAACTTCTTTGTCCGTTCAATTTTGCCACCTGTAGGGTGGGCATAACAATTCCCACCTCATAGTGGTTTTTGAGGATTAAATGTGTTAGCTTATTAAACATTTAGAATGGGCCTGCCACTTATTGAGTGTGAAAAATGTTTGCTACTGTTGTTATTATAAATTGTACTAAGAGGTGAGAAAACTCTCAGCTTCAAGATCCCTTTCAGGAGCTAGGGTACCGGTGGCTATGAGGAAGTCTGCTGAACAGGAATCTGCTTGTGTTTCCTTCTTGCTGGGTATTGTTAAAGGGGGGAAAAAAAGCTATTCAATGATACTTGTAAAGGCAGAGCCAGGAAGATTTATTCAGGACCAGTTTGATAGGTTTAAGGACTGCAGCACTGGAATTGTGCCGTGTGGATAGAGATTGGATTCATCCTCAGTTCAGTGGGACAAGCAGGAATTTATAGCCAAGGGTAGAGCAGCCTCAGTGGATGGCAAATTACTGGCCATTCTTCAGGGCTTACAGAATATCTGACTAAGCCCACCTAACAGGATTCTTACTGAAGAATGCCAGGGTGGTCAGACATCATCCAGAGGATGATGGGAGTTGATGTTTGATCTGACATTAAGAGTGCTGTGTTTTCATGAGTGAGTGGGTGGGGTATCACATTGGCTTGGCCACGTTCTATGTAATAACTATTTTACAGATAGGTCTGAGAATTGACCTAAAGCTCCTAATAGTCAGGAATGGTGGTCAAATTCAGAATCCAAAATCCTTCAGGGCATGGATTCTTCTTATCCCAGCTATGTACATAGATCTATGTTCGAGTCATAATCAGACCCTAAGATGTCAGGGTAGATATCTACCTGATATCAGATTAGAAGTAGATGAATACTGTATGTAGCAGTATGGCCAAAGAGTGCAGGGTAACTCCATTGAGTATTTCTTCTTTTGTATCTCAAATGAGTTTCTGAGCTCACCCTAAGGTGAGCCTAAGGCCCACCCTGGTCAGGGCTCATAAAGAAGAAGGCAGCATACAGCCAAAGGGAAGTGCTGGCCTGGGCCTTGCCTTTAGTTTAGTTTTGCTCTTTCTGCCCAGAGGTTCATGGCTAGAGCAGCTGTTTTTCCTGAGATTCACCGGAGCAAAAGCAGTTCCACAGTTTTGGGCCAAAATTGAAGCAAGCTTTATTAAATATTAAATACTGGCTAAGAGGTAGACTTTGGTTAGGGCCATTCCCCAAAATTTCACAGCTGAGAATGGCCTCGAGTCACGTATTGCAGGGATTTATAAGGACAAACCTATAGGCTACCATACTTTCCCATGAGACGTTGTTATTTTTCCAAGAACTACAATGCCCAGCATCCCAGAAAATTACCTGGTTCTTGGTCAGGTGGGACTTACAGGTTAATTTTGGGCATTACACAGCCCTCCTCTGCTTCCCAAGATGTCAGTATCTCAGCTGTAAGATGGAGGCATGAGCCCCATTATCTCTGAAAGTTGTTTGCATCTCGAAGACCTGACCATTTTGTCTCCTGGTCATGAAATTCAGAAAAGAAAGAGGAAGCTGGGCTTTCAAGATCCTAAGTTTTGGCTTCTGCAGCCTTGAGTGTGGCAGCTGCCTGGAGTGGCTGAGGGGAAGATTGCCCAGCAGCAGGAAGGACCTTAGCACCTAATGTGGGTGGGAGAAGGGATTGTAGTGGAGGGTAATTTGAGGGACTGGAGAAGATGGAAGAGGAGGCGCCTGAAGAGGAGCTGGTACAGATGCATGCTCAAGTAACATGCAGGGACGTGGCTCCTTTGTAGCTTGCCCTTCATCCTATATAACCTTGTTCCTGATGCCTGGCTTTCAGATGAGACTGCCCAGTGACCAACCTGGAGAAGATGAGTCATGAGAATCTGAAGAAGATTTTCAGAGACCACTGAGAGCAAGAGAGAGAGAGAGAGAGAGAGAGAGAGAGAGAGAGAGAGAGAGAGAAAGAAGAAGAAGAAGAAGAAGAAGAAGAAGAAGAAGAAGAAGAAGAAGAAGAAGAAGAAGAAGAGAAGAGAGAGGTCTTCTTTCTTTGGACTAACTAGCTGTGTGAACCAAGACTTAGTTAGGGTTACTATTGCTGCAACAAAATACCATGATGAAGAGCAGCTTGGGGAAGAAAGGATTTATTTGGATTACATTTCCACATTGTAGTCTGCCATTGAAGAAATTCAGGACAGGAACTCAGACAGGACCAGAACCTAGAGGCAGGAGGTGATGCAGAGGCCATGGAGGGGAGGTGCTAGTTCCTGGCTTGTGCCTTATGGCTTGCTCAACCTGATTTCTTATAGAACTCAAGAGCACCAGCCTAGGGATGGCCCTCCCCCATCAATCACTAAACAAGAAAACGCCCTACAGGCCTATCTACAATCTGATTTTATGGAAGCATTTTCTTAATTGAGGGGACTTCAAAGGACTTTAGCTTGTGTCAAGTTGACATAAAGCTAGCCAGCATACCAAGTCAATGTATTTTCTTGTTAGATTTTTGAGGCAGGTTCATTCTTTGTATCCTAAGCTGGCCTAGAGCTTACTGCGTAGTCTAGACTGGCTTTAAAATCATCGTTATCCTCTTGTATCAGTTTTCCAAGACATTACAGATGTGAGATACTATATCTGACTCAGTTAAGTAAGCTTAGAATTGCTTGGGACCAATCATCATCTTTTCTTCTGTACGGGGAAAACCTGCCTGGAAGTGGAGCAAACTCAAGGGAGAACAACAAGAAGAGATTTTCTACTGACGTGATTTGGGCTTCTGCATGGAGCTAAACCTAGAACCTTCCTTGGGCTTTCCATTTGTTTGTTCTACCAATTTCTTCCTTTTGACCATTTCAATTTCAGTTGAATTTCCATTAATTCCTTTTCTGTTAATTTGCAAAGTCCTAGCACATGCAGTGTCTAGTGAATGTATTATCGTGTCTGGATGATATGGTAGATCTTTTATGTTCAGGGTGGTCTAAGTACTAGCAGCATCTGCACATTCTGGGAGCCAATAGGTCCATGATAGACCCATAGAATCAGAGCTTGCTAGGACCCACTACTCGGGCTTGGTTTGCTTGGTGTAGCGGCTAAGAGGTCTCCTACTTAGTATGGAGTGAAAACCTGCCTCTTTGAAGGACACAGCAGAGGAATTTCCCATAGATGATGGGTGGTCATGCAGAAATGAAATAAGGACTGCCCTTCTAGAAAAAGGGCCTAGAAGTTGGCTGTATCCCATGGATGGAGCCCACAAGAACCCCAAGAGGGAATTTCTACCAAATCATGCACGTTTCTTTTCCTACCACTGCAAAATATCTTCTTTCTGCCTTCATAACACAGAACACAACATGAATAGTTTTACATTTTCAAAGGTTCAGGCCATCTGCACATGAGTACAACTAGAATCCTGAACTGAGTGCACACACACACACACACACACACACACACACACACACACTCCACACATTTACAGAACCATAAACTGCCTCCAGTTTTCATTTTCCTTCTAAGATTCATTATTGTAGTGAATCAATTTACCCTGGAACTAATCCAGATGTTTCTGAAACCAGTCAACTGGAAGGAAGTAGGGATATCAGAAAATTTCTCTGGCTTAAACCTAAGCAAATAGTTGGTAACTGGGACTTCATTCTAACTGGCTGCTGTGGGGATTTGGCCTGTGGTCTAAAGTTTCCAGTGACTGGTCTGATGCTCTTTTCCATTTTTCTGAGTGATGACGTCACCAGGACCCATGTAGCACCTGTGACCAGTAATGGATGGGTCCAAATGGCATCCTTAGGGTGTTAGCAGGTGCCAGAGGTCTGTGTGCCTGAAGTGTCAAAAAGATAGAGGACATCCGTAAGGGAAGAAGGGGGACCCATGGGGAGTTGCTAGGGAGTTTTTGGTGTTTGTTTTTATGAATTTTAACTGCTGACAAAAAATCCTTTCCTGTCCAGAGTTTGCTGGAGAGCAGGCAGAGGTATGAGCAGGGGTGGGAGGGAGCTGGAAGCAGGGTTTTCCCGCTACCAGTCAGCAGCTTATTAGGGATTCTAATCAGGCAGAAATATTTTCCTGTTAGCTCATTACAAACTCTAACAAGGTCCCAGCTCCAAGTCGGGCCTGCCTTTCTCTTTCTGGGGATAACAATGAGCAGCATATTGGAGTCTTTGGTAACTCATTTGTTACAACATGTTATTTACAGGTTGGGAGAGCTCTAGGCTAGGGAGGCCCTGGGGAGAGCAGGAAAAGAATGCCCTGTATGGCAAGGCAGCCAGACACGGAGCTTATTGAACACCTAGAATTTTAAAGAGATCTGGACCCTGCTATATATGAGAGATACAGACAGGGTTCTTTCTTGTGCTTGGAAGCAGGGAGTTTCATAGCCGTGTGCTACTTGGAGGAAAAAAGCAAGTCACCGTCTTGCCTTGGTTTATAAGAAAAGTCCTCAGACTTCTGCTTTACAGGTTTCATAGTTTTAACTCCTAGTGATCTAAAATATATTTATGTTAATCACTTTCCAGTTTAAAAATGGTCCCTGGCTCCTTCATTCCCATTCTCTAAATCTCAGTTACTTTATTTGTTCATCAAGGAACTTTTAAAAATAACCTGACCCAAACTAGCACTATTCCAAGAATATCTCCCATCTCAGATTCTCTATTTAAAACATATAAGGGATGATTTCTGCAATATCTTATGAAAATTGTTAGTTCACCTTCTTCTTGATAATTCCTACTGAATATTAAAGTTCTATCTGTCCTTAGGGCTCATCAAAAGCACTGTTTTCTAACCTTCACTGAATGTCTATAGCACGGCTCAAACAGGGATTAGTAAACTATGGTCTGTAGACCCAATCTGGCCCGTCTCCTATCTTTACACATAAAGTTTCATTGGACACAGCCACATTTATCCACTAACATATTTCATATGTTAAACAGAATATCAGAAGATAACAGCAGTATATCTGGAAAGGAAGTGGACACGTAATTCTCGTCAATGAAGTTTATTAGAATTAGTCTCAGGGCCATGATTGGGCCTAAAGGAGGAAGGGAGAGCATTAGCCAGCAATAATCAAATGTGTGGAGATCTAAATGTGATGGGACCTTGGGGGGGGGGGGAAGAAGCTTCCCCTTTGGAGCTTGGAAAGGAGCTTCTTTCAGAGAGAGAGAGAGGGGGGGGAGAGAGAGAGAGAGAGAGAGAGAGAGAGAGAGAGAGAGAGAGAGAGAATGAATGGGGGAGGCAGAGGAGCCTTCAGACAATCTCTGTAGCAAAACAACCCCTGAGGAGTCTCCTTCATACCAAACAGGGGCAACCCAGGAAAAAGCTGACCTTTTAGAACCCTTCATGTGATTTAGGTCAACACAGCTGACTTGACAAAGAGCACGGAAGAGCTGGTATGGTAAATTGAAAGCTATCAACTCTTAAGGTATAGACTGCTTCTTAACTCTGTTCCACAGAGAGCCTTAGGGAGGAATGGCCGGATTCAGGCTGTAGGGTGTGACAGCCAAGTGCAGCAGGGTGGTGTTCTTACAGTCCGGGGCTGCTTTTCACCACAGTACAAAAACCAAGTTGTAATAGAGACCATATAAACTTCAGAGCCTAAACCACCTCCTAACTCCTTTACAGAGGAAAGGCACATCTGTCCTCACTTAAACCATAAAATTTAGCATTTAAATGTATAGGGTGCGTTCTTGAATTCTCATGAGCCCTTTTGAGATTATTTTTTCTCTTCTTCCCCTACACTCCGACTCGCCCATCTTCCTCGCTCTGAACTCTCCTCACATTTCTTCTGTTTCTTTGATGTTTTTCACTTTCGAAAAATTTCAAATAGTCATTTATTTATGTGTCTGTTTTGCATAATACTCATATGCAAAGCCTTGCAGGGCAGAATCTCATTAGAGCCATCCCTGCATCTCTTCAAGACTCAGCAGAAGGGGAGTCAGGAAATAACTTTGCTGTTTGCAGAATCTGAGATGGCTTCTTACTGGCTTCTCTGAATTACCATGAAGACCTCAGGAGTTTTGTGCAATGGTATGATATTATGAAGAGCCACACTCCATCTGCCTTGGGGTTAGCTAATCCTGCCCTTGAATTGGAAGCCAGAGCCCACTTCCTTAGTAGGGAAGATGTGTCTCAGAGGGAGGGATACTTTGAGACATTACAGAAAAATGACAGGATGCTTTTGATTGTGGTTCAATGTTGTTGTAAATATTTAATCTCAATCAGGGGTTTCTACCCTGCCTTAGATCATTTAGTTCCCAGATAAAAGACACAAAACTTTTATATTTATAATAAGCCTTAATCAGCACTAGTGCTGGGCAGAATTCTACTCTCTATGCTATTATGTTTACTTTCTTGCCAATAACCCTGAGATATGACTTACCATGTCCTACCTGGGCCAGCCAGTTGGAGGGGGGCCCTCATGGTCATGTTCTCATGATTCATCTACCCTATGGTGTCTATTCCTCTCTTCACCTCTCTACTGTCCTCCTTGCGATCTCTTGAAACAGACCTTAAGCCCAGGAACGGAAACTCCACCTACCTCCTTTCTGCCACCTATAGGCTGCAAGCATCTTTATTCAACCAATAGTTTTAAATTAAGGAACACAGTTACATAGCATCACTTGGTATATGTGAGGATTCTCTCATCCCTGAGGCAACCAGATCTTGGGGGCCATTATTTGTTATTACAATAAAGCAGACCAAACCTCAACAGTTCATTCTCTCCTTTCTTGTCTAATCCAAGCCTATCTATGGAATTTTCGGTGTATTTTGTCTCTCAGTCTTCAGGATATAAAAAAAATCATGTGGCAGTAGTTGGGATAATGTGTCCTTCAAGATACCCATGGCTTAGTCATGAACCTTGTGATTCTATTACTTTACAGACCAAATGGGATTTTGCAGAAATGTTTAGAATTATGGACTTTCAGATTATCCAGTTTAGTCCCCTGAGTCCTTGAAAGTGGACATGGGAGGCAAGAGAACAGGTCAGGGAGACATGATATGGAAAGGACTTGGTCTGTAGTTGCAGTCTTTGAAGATGTAGGAGGTAGCCAATAGCCAAGGAATGCAGGCATCCCAGAAGACTGAAATGCAAGGGGGAAAGATTCCTTTTCAGAGTCTATGGAGAGGAACAGCCTTGGTGATGTTTTGATTCTCAGCTGGAAGATACTTCTTTTCTGTAGGATAGCTAGACAATGCATTCATGCTAGCTGAGACTTCAGATTCATGGTAATTTGTTATAGCAGTAGCAGCAACAACAGCAGCAAAGTAACTATAGGTATGGTTATAGTTTTCAACTGGAATGGCTGTCCCCTGTCACAAGTGGTTCAATGACTCAGAGATCATATCTATCACAGAATAAAATAAAATAACCAAACACCAAAATAGAGCTGTCCAGAGTCCTGGAGCTAATGATAGCTGTTTTGGAAACCATGACCTTTGTCCCTTAAAAAAGGGCTAAATTTGGCAAAAAGTGAATGGCAGCAGCAATTTCACTTGCTAACAATCTATTTGGGGACAGAAGATGGACTGGATTTGTTGGTTTGTTGTTGTTGCATGTGTATACATTTGGATTTTAGCAACAGCTTGGTAGGATTTTGGTCTTCAGAGAACCAAGAACCCAAAGTTCATGACGTGGGGTAATTTCCCCTGGGCATTTCTCAACTTACAAAATAATAGGGTAAATCCTGTATTGGTTGTCTATTACTACAATACTACTGTATGGAAAGTTAGGTACCATGTCAGTGACTTAAAACAATGACTGCAGTTGTGGTTGGTTTTGAATTGATCAGCCCTACTGATCTGAGCTGGGCTCCAGTGCATGACTTTGCTCATGCATCGTGGTCAGCAAGCAGATCAGCCAGAGGTTAGTGGGGTAGGATAGCCCCAGCTGGGTGGCATGGCTGTTCTCCAAATACTGCCTCATCTTCCTGAGACTTGTTTGCTTTCCCTCATTGATGAGGGGTGTGGAGAGAAAGAAGTGGGCAAAAGTGTTGAGGTCTTGCCATGGAAACGGCATACTGTTAGACTCCACTGGTGAAAGAAATGTGAGTCAGTTCAAAGAACAGGGGACAGACTGAAGCCTGAGTGGGAGGACATATCAGGGCACATCACAAATTCTGGAGAAGGATAAAGAACTTGGGTAATTTGTGTAGTCAAATTGATACAAATTTTCTATGAGGAGAAGACATTTGTAGTGGTTTGAATAGGTTTGGCCCCTTTAGACTTATGTGTTTGAATGCTTGGCCCACAAGGAGTGACACTATTAGGAGCTGTGTCCTTGTTAGAATAGGTGTGACCTTGTTGGAGGAAATGTGTCACTACGGGGTGGGCTTTGAGGGTTCCTAGTGCTCAAGTTCTGCCAAGTGCAGAAGAGTGAGTTCTTTCCTGGCTGCCTTTGGATTAAGATGTAGAAGTCTCAGCTCCTTCTCCAGTACCATGTCCACCTGCTTGCTGCCATGCTTCCTGCCATGATGATAATGGACTGAATATCTGGAACTCTAAGTCAGCCCCAGTTAGATGTGTTCCTTCATAAGAGTTGCCTTGGTCATGGTGTCTCATCACATCCATAGAACCGTAACTAAGACATTCTTAGTTACAAATAGTTCTTGAAGACTTGAGGAAATGTATTCACTACTCACACCTGGACTCTCTTTGTAGTCTCGAGAACTTTCTATGTGGTAGCCTTTAGGAAGACTACTGAGCTCTCAAATCGGTGTGTGCCCCCTCTCTCCCCTGGCTATGCCATGCTAGAGTTGTCCCTATGAGGTACCAGCCACCAGCCTTTCCTTGTCTATGTATTGTGGGTGACCAGCTGGCTTGATGGATGCGCCTTCTGCAAACCTTCCCTCAGCCTCTGTTGCAGCATCAGCATGACATGAACTCACCAATACTCTGAGAACCATAACCCTTTTACTCTTCCCCAGACTGATGCATCAAATTGATCAGGCTGGGTGAGCCATGACAAACCCCACAGGGGGAAAAATAAGCAAATCTAAAGCCTCATCTGAGGCCTTGAGTCTCCATAAACTAAGTCACCTGCAGCAGGCACTGACACTTCCACTGCGATTGATACTGGGATTTATCGACTTGCTGTAAGATGTTGATGTTGACCAAGACTGAATTCTGAATGAAAAGGCCCATGGCAATATATCTTTACTGCTCAGGTAATCCATGGACTTGCTAATCCTTCCTTGTCTGCCACAAGGGTCTCACTAGATATGTTGCAGAAATTCTTTTAGATTGTGGAAAACATCACTTAGAGATGGAACAAGGTGTTCTTTGCCCACAAGGCATCCTGAAAGAGAGATGGAGTACCAGCAGGGCATCCAGTAACATGACAAAAGTATTGAAACATCTGTTCATACCCATCTCCCAAACCGTTACTTTGACTCCCCTCCTCTCTCTCTCTCTCTCTCTCTCTCTCTCTCTCTCTCTCTCTCTCTCTGATATATGGAGTGTATATGTGTACATGTGGAAACTAAAGGGGGATATTTGGTATCTATTACCTTCTGCCTTATTCCATTGAGACAAGGTCTTTTACTGAAGCATAAGATGGCAGATTTGCTGTGTTGATGGGCTAATGAACTTCTCCAATTTGTCTGTCTCTGTCCTCCAATGCTGGGCTAACTTTGGCCATGCCTGGGCTTTTTATGTCAAGGAGTCTATTTCAGGCCCTCATGCTTGTGCAGTAAGAATTTTTATCCACAGAGGAACCATCTCTCCAGCCCTCCTTTGACTGCATGTGTGTGTGTGTGTGTGTGTGTGTGTGTGTACAGGTGTTCATGCAGAAGCTGGAGAGTGACCTCAGTTGTTCCTCAGGTGCTGTCCACCTTGGTTTTTTTGAGATAATACCTCTCACTGAGACCTAGCTCTCAGGGGTTAACTAGACTGTATATCCAGGGAGCCTCAGGGACCCTCCTGTCTCCCCAGAGCTGGATTACAAGTGTGAGTCATCACATTTGCTTTCTTTCTTTCTTCCTTTTTGTTAAATATCTTATACACACAAATTCTTAAGGTTTTCTTAGACTTATTGGATTGTTCACTAAGCACTAAGCTAAATTATTTTTGTACATATTAATGCTTTTTAAAATTGTGCATAAAATTTTATCTAGTAAACTTATTTCTAGGAATTTATGTTGACAAAAATATATATGTACTGTGGGATATCTATCACAGTATTATATACAATGGTGAGTTATGAGAAACAAGTAAAAATTAAATACAGAATTAATTATGAAATTACTCGTAGACATTTCTATAATAATGAAAATGTTATTTTTTGGCTAAAACTTTAGAAGCCAATATTATCATCATCTTATACTTTCACATTATAAATATGATTAAAATAAATTAAATCACTTTGAAAAAACATTATGCAATTAGAAATTATTTCTGACAGATCATCTCTTACAGTTTTATAGGCCATTCATTTTTTCTCCTTTGAAATGACAAAGGAAGGTTGACTTGAGTCAAAATAGCACACAACCTAATCTTATAGACAACTCCTGACTAAATTCAGAGAAAATAAATACTAGTCTTCTAAAATACACAGGACTCACCTCCCTAATGTGAACATAAAATTCAAATACATCCAGTGTTCTCCCTTGAAGATATGTTAGCTTCACCCTGAGCAAAGAGTAACATTCCTTTTTGTTTCCCAAGGCCATTACACTGAGACTCATCAGATACCTATAACACTTGCTGAAGTTACCCCTTAAATATTTCTATTTGACCAGATGAAGTGTCCTTCCTTATCTTTTTTGATAACTTTTGGTTGAAAGTTGATTCTATTCCATATTAGAATGGCTACTCCAGCTTGTTTCTTGAGACCATTTGCTTGGAAAATTGGTTTCCAACCTTTTATTCTGAGGTAGTGTTTGTCTTTGTAACTGAGGTGCGTTTCTTGTATGCAGCAAAATGCTTGGTCCTGTTTGTTTACATATCCAGTCTGTTAGTGTACGGCTTTTTATTGGGGAATTGAGTCCACTGATGTTAAGAGATATTAAGGAGAAGTGATTGTTACTTCCTGTTATTTTTATTGTTAGAGATGATATTATGTTTGTGTGGCTATCTTCTTTTGGGTTTATTGAAAGATTACTTTATTGCTTTTTCTAGGTGTAGTTCCCCTCCTTGAGTTGGTGTTTTCCATCTATTATCCTTTGTAGGGCTGGATTTGTAGAAAGATATTGTGTAAATTTGGTTTTATCATGAAATATCTTGTTTTCTCCTTCTATGGTAATTGAGAATTTTGCTGAGTATAGTAGCCTGGCCTGGCATTTGTGTTCTCTTAGTGTCTGTATGACATCTGCCCAGGATCTTTTAGCTTTCATAATCTCTGATGAAAAGTCTGGTGTAATTCTGATAGGTCTGCCGTTATATGTTACTTGACCTTTTTCCCTTACTGCTTTTAATATTCTTTCTTTGTTCAGTGCATTTGGTGTTTTGATTATTATGGGATGAGAGGAATTTCTTTTCTTGTCCAGTCTATTTGGAGTTCTGTAGACTTCTTGTATGTTCATGGGCATCTCTTTCTTTAGGTTAGGAAAATTTCCTTCTATAATTTTGTTGAAGATATTTACTGGTCCTTTAAGTTGGGAATCTTCACTCTTTTCTATACCTATTATCCTTAGGTTTGGTCTTCTCATTGTGCCCTGGATTTCTTGGATGTTTTATATTAGGAGCTTTTTGCATTTTGCATTTTCTTTGACTATTGTGTCAACGTTTTCTATGGTATCTTCTGTACCCGAGATTCTCTTTTCTATCTCTTGTATTCTATTGGTGATGCTTGCATCTATAACTCCTGATCTCTTTCCTAGGTTTTCTAGCTCCTGGGTTGTCTCCCTTTGTGATTTCTTTATTGTTTCTGTTTCCATTTTTAGACGCTAGATGGTTTTGTTCAATTCCTTTACCTATTTGGTTGTGTTTTCCTGTAATTATTTAAGGGATTTTTGTGTTTCCTCTTTAAGAGCTTCTAGCTGTTTACCTATGTTCTCCTGTATTTCTTTAAGGGAGTTATTTATGTCCTTTAAAAGTCCTCTATCATCATCATGAGAAGTAATTTTAGATCTGAATCTTGCTTTTCAGGAGTGATGGTGTATCTAGTACTTGCTATGGTGGGAGAGTTGGGTTCTGATGATGCCAGGTAACCTTGGTTTCTGTTGCTTATGTTCTTGCGCTTGCCTTCTGCCATTTGGTTATCTCTAGTGTTACCTGCCCTCCCTTTTATCTGACTGAAGCCTGTCCTTTCTGTGATCCTGGTTGTATCAGAACTCCTCAGAGACCAACTGTCTCTGGGATCCTGTGATCCTGGTGTGACAGAGCTCCTGGGAGTCAAGCTGTCTCTGGGATCCTGTGCTCCTGTACTCCTGTGATCCTGGGCGTGTTAGAGCACCTGAGAGTGGAGCGTCTTCTGGGTGTTGTGGGACTGGCTGAGGAGTTTGTGCCCAAGGTCTGCCCAGGGCACTGGCCCAGACTTCACATTTTCTTTCTTAATAAATATTTTAAATTTGGGTTCTGGGCATTGGACTCTGATCCTTCTGTGTGCAAAGCAAGTGCTTTACCAACTAGACTTTGACCCCAGCCTTCTCCACCTGTGACTTTCTAGAGACCTTTGTAAGCAGCTCAGAATAATGCAAGCCCATTACACATGGTCATCTGTGGCTTCCTCCTGAAAAGGTTCTGCTTTATTTCCCTTTAGGCCCACACCAGGGACTCGGCCTTGCTTATTTCTAACTCATGCTACTGGATCCAGTCTCTTGTGGAACTCTGATGTCACCCTTAATGCCAGTCCCAGGAATGAAATAAATGTGCCTTTTGGTTCTTTCTATGTTCAAGGCCCACTAGAAACATAGAGAAAGAAAGAATACTTTTTAACTGATTTTTTTTCCTGAAAACATTGTCTGCAGCCTTAACTGTTATAGAGGCTAGGCCAACAATAGAATCATAAAGAGTACATTTTGAGTTACTAGGGTGTCTTAGTCTCTGGAGACACAAATAGGAACAAACAGACTATAGTAGAGGTTCTCAACCTGTGGGTCATACCCTTCTGGGGTCAAATGACCTTTTCACAGAGGTTGCCTAAGACCATCAGAAATATCAGATTTTTGCATTACAATTCATAACAGTAGCAAAGTTACAGTTATCAAGTAGCAATGAAAACAGTTTTATGGTTTGGGGTCACACAACATGAGAAACTGTATTAAAGGGTTGCAGCATTAGGAAGGTTGAGAATCACTGGACTAGAGAGTGGCCCAGAATGGCTGGGGTAGCAAGAGAGAAGACCATAGTTTCCGTTCCATGGTCACTTTTCTTTTCTTTACTTTACTTTTCTTTTCTTTTTTCGAGACAGGGTTTCTCTGTATAGCCTTGGCTGTCCTGGAACTCACTCTGTAGACCAGACTGGCCTTGAACTCAGAAATCCACCTGTCTCTGCCTCCCAAGTGCTGGGATTAAAGGTGTGCGCCACCACTGCCCAGCAGTCAGTTTTAATGATGTGTGTATGTATTTATTATTTTCGAGTCAGACTCTCACTATATAGTCTAGACTAGTTTCAGACACGTGGTGCTCTTCCTGCCTTAGCTTCCTGAGTGCTGTGACTTCTGGTGTGAGCTAGGCTGTTACAAGATGAAACACTGAAGTCAGTAGAGAGGCAGAACCAATATTTTCACAGACAGCCATAGAGTGAAGCAGGTTACAGGATGCTCTTGAGGCTCTTGTCTAAATCTGTCTTCTAGGATTTGAATTCTCAACAACACTGGCATCTCTCTTGGCTTTCCATGCTATTGGCTTTCTCCTTTGGGGGAAGGATGGATCATAGGATCAACTTTGTCTTAAAGAGATATTGAGATTGAGAACTTCACGTAGCTTGGGTAGTCAGTGGATCTTACCTGCTGGGTAAGCTTGGGAAATTTACTTCTCTTTCTTAAGGCACAGTTTTCTCATATGTATTGAGGAGGAAGCACCACCATGGTGCTCATGGCTGATGGCTTCCTTTCTTTCTTGTTGACTTAAGATCAGTGATGCCCAGGTATCATTTGGAGGATTTTGGGGTCTGTTGTCCAGCTTCTGGGTCAGGTAGGGAAGTTTGCAGCAGTATGTCTGTGAAAGATTTTCCTTTCCAGACAAAGCTTTTTTCCTTCCTAGATATGCATCCTCTTTGCTTTCTTCTTTCTCTTTCTCTCTCTGTCTCTCGTTTCTGTCTCTCTCTGTCTCTGTTTTTCTGTCTGTCTGTCTGTCTCTGTCTCTGTCTTTCTTTCTCTCTCTCTCTCTCTCTCTCACACACACACACATACACACACACACACACACACACACACCCACCCACCCACATATAGTTCTGGGATTAAACTCACAGCTTGTGCCTTATCAGATCCTCTTTCACCGAGTTATAACCCATTCCCTTTCTTTATTCTTGTCAGGAGACTGGCTTTCTTTGCCTCCAATGGGGAATTTTATTGAGCATTGCTAACATTTAGTCAGCGTTTGATGATAAGATTCTAGAAGGGTGTGGAGACAAAGTTCCTCCTGGCTTTCTATAGTTTTGACATCAGTCCTCCTTTGTGTGGTCACAAAGTTCCTCTTGGCTTTCTATAGTTTTGACATCAGTCTGTGAGAACTGAAGCCTGGAAGTAAGGATGCAAGAAAAGCTGGAGGGAAGAGAAATAAACATTTGGCATCACTCTGCTTTTTCTCTTTCTGGTTTCCAAAGTCAACTTGGGCCTTCACTGGATGATTCTCCACCACCCAGCCTTGTAGTTTCTGCTGAATCAAAGACCAACACTTTGTATGGCTAAAAGGTTGAGAAATGATTGGATTGAACATCTAACAAATATATCTTCTAGGCATTTGCTGAATTAAAAAATTATAATACCCAATCATTGATAAACTTTCTTATTGCTTTACCCACTAATGTTGGACTGTGAATGTACCATGTTAGTTTGAGTTAAGTGAGCAGTAGTTCCCACTGCCTTAGGTTTCTTATATCTGACATTGTGGTTCTCTATATTAGGGTTATCTTTTGGAGAATTCAGAACCATTTCCTGATAATTGAAAATCACTTTCTTGATAATTTCTTCGCTAAAATTCTTCTAACAATGATGTCCCTAGACTTATGATGGATTGTTGTAACTTTCGTTTTTTTCAAAACCTACTTTTAATGATGGTTCTTAAACACTTTAACCTCCCTTCTAGCCCACTGCCCTGCAGAGGTAGTGGAAAAGAAAGGATACATGGGAACTGGACCTGTTTAAAAATGGTTCTTTGGAGCAACTCCCGTATGTGTTGTCTGGAAATCTGCAGTTCAGTTCATAGGTCAACAACAGCAGCTAGACCCACTCACAAACACTTCACAGATACACAAGCAGTTCAGTTCAGCAGAGTCAGGTTAGCAACAATGGTGACAACCTAGCAGAGACAACCAGGTCTCAGCCTTGGCACAAGTCACCAGGAGAGACTAGGGAGAAACACCAGGAAAAGTTCTTGGCTGTACCTCTCAGCAAAGCAAAGATCAGCAACTCAAGACTCAAGACCATCAATCGTTGCACAGCTAGCTCTATAAGCAAGCCAAGCTCAGCTTCTGTCACTGTCGACTTCTATTTATACCCTCCAAACATCATGTGCCCTCCACGGGTCTTGCCTCAGCACATGCATCTGTCTCAACTGACATCTCTCTGCCAATCAGCCCAATTCTGAGGAAGTGGCAAGAAACTGCAGCACACCACCAGAAGTTTTTTGGTATGTTTCTCTCTATGGAGTCCTGACAAATGCAGCTCAACTATGCAATGTAAGGTGGACCAATACATGTGTGTCATTAGCAAAGAATCCCTCATCACGTGTCCTTTCACGGGCTCACTTTAGCACAACGTTCTCTCTCCTGTGTCTGCTTCAGTGGAACATTCCTTCACGAGCCTGCCTTAGTCTTTCACCTGTGTCTAATTCAAGAAAACACTCCTTCACATGTTTGCCCCAGCAAAACACCATCCAACTCAATTGACTTTCCAAAGAACCCTTACGTTTCCACTTCAGGTTATGTTCCCATAACATTGAATACATAGAACCCACTAAGCACCATGGCTTAGTAACACTATAAAATATGGATTTTTTTTCCCCTTGAGATCATGTAGCTCAATGGGAGCTGCTCATTGCTATTGCTCAACATTAATAATATTCTACCATCTATACTTAGGTAGGAAAAAATCCACATTCAAAATTCGAAGCACTGTTTCTATTGAATGCCTATCACTTTTGCACCAAATTGGAAAACCTGAAAGTTGAATCAAATTATGAGAAGCTGTAGCTGGATTTTCCATTGATCCAAACCTCTGCTCCAGAATAGCTTTTGAACGTTGAAGCTTGGTATATGATGGCAGCCCACAATTCATTTGCAAGATTGGGCCAGGGAGTTGGGGATAGGATTGGGTAACACAGTGTTTGCCTTGGGTTGGAATGGCTTACCTCATAGGTTTGGTTCTGTTCCTTTCCTTCCCTTTCCTTTTCTTCTTGTAAGCAAGATCTTACTGTGTAGCCATGAGTGTCCTGGAACCCATATAGAGATCCATCTGTCTCTGCCTCCTGAGTGCTGAGATTAAAAGTGTGAGTCATCATACCCAGCTAGGTTCATATTCCTTTAAATTAAAAAAATTATCATATAGTAATATTTACCTTTTGCATTTATACAGTTATGTTAATTTCAACACATAAATGGGTTTGTGTAACCACAGGTAAAGATTAGTTACTTATTCTTGTAATAAAATGTCTGAGCTAAAAAATTTAAGAGAGGAAGAATTTGGGGTCACGGTTTCAGAGGTTTGATCAGTAGCTGACTTGTTCCATTGCTAAGGACCTTGGTGAAGTAGACTATAACAGGAACAGGAGTATTCATGAGATCAAAGCTACTTGCCTCATGCAGCCAAGAAGCAGACAGAGGCAGACGGCCAGAAATACCTTCAGAGACATGCCATTTGTGAGGAGCTTCCTCTAACCAGGCCTTACTTCCTAACAGTGTATTCATGAACTCATCAGTGGATTAACTCAGTAATGGAACCAGCATCCTCATGGCTGAACATCCTCTCAAGGCTTGGATGTACCACCAGTGTGGGATCAGTCCTCCCACACATGAGGGATACACAATGGGGGACATTGTGTATCTAATGCACAATGACAACATGCTACCACAGTTCTGACAGAGCTGCTTCATACTGTGTTTGTAGTCACAGCCTACCCTCATCATCTAACCCCTAGTACCTACGTTGTTCCCTGTCATGTAGGTGAGGGTGATTTCAAGAGTGTCTTATTAATGAGATTATAGAGGATGCCATCTTTGGAGACTGGCTTTTTCACTCAGCATAACGCCTGTGAGATTCATTCAAGTTGTATGTTGTTTTTCTTATTTAAATTGTGGTGTAGTATTCCATTATATGGCTTCGCCCTGGTTTGTTTACCCACCCACTTAATGAAGGGAATTAGGTCGTTTTCAGTTGGGAGCTTATGAATAAAGCTGATGTAAATGTTGTGGTCAGGTTTCTGTACGAACATAAGTTTCTGTTTCTCCATGGTAAATAACAAGAGATGGAATTGCTAAGCCATATGCTAAATGTAAGCTTAACTTTATAAGGAACTTCCAAACTGCTTTCCAGAGTGGACTCATCATTCTGTGAGGTCTGAGAATTGTAGTTACTTCACATTTTACTCAACACCTGGCGTTTTTAGTGGAAACTTTATCTTAGTCTAATAGATGCGCAGTGGTGTATCACCATGGTTTTGTTGCCTTTCTTGGATGCTGTGTGTGTGTGTGTGCTTTTTGATATCCACATAGCCCCTTGTAGAGCTGTTAGTTGTAATCTTTTGCTATTTTTAAAATATGTGGTTTCATTTATTGTATATTCTCCCTTGGCATATTTGAACACAAGTCATTTGTTAAACATGTGATTTTGACACATTTTCTCTCAGTCTGTAGCTTGTCTTTTTTGTCCTTAGGACAGTACATTTTTTATTTCTTGCAAACCATAAATCTTGAAGATGTTCACTTTTTGGATTTATGAAAAATCATTTTATGCTTTTGGTATCATATCTAAGAATGCTGACTGAAATCTGGGACTCAAGGATTCTCACACATATCTCCCATAACACTTGTAGTTTTGTATTATATGTTTTGAGCCAGAGCTACTTTAGTTAATTTTTCCATGTGGTGTAGTTTAAGGTGCTATTTTTAGCATATGGATATTCAGTTATTATAATACTATTTGCTAAAAATACTGTCCCCCACAGGATAGCATTTGCACTTTTGTCAAGACTCATCTAGCCACATTTGTCCTATTTTTGGACTCAGTTCGTTTTTACTGATGCTCGTGCGAGAAAGTAATTCTTTCTTTATCTGTCCATTCTTGGTAATACTATGTCTTGAGTTCTGTCTTTTCATAGTCATTGTTAAAATCGATATGATTTCTACAATCTTGCTCATTTATAAAACACTTGAGCTATTTTATTTCCTTTCCACACATATTATAGAATAAACCTAAGTTTACAGAAAAGAATTCCACTGGGAATTTGATTGAATATCTTTAATCTATGATGTTACCCTTGTTTTCTGTAGATGCCCTGATATCTGATGGAGTTCTCTTTTATTCCCAGGTCTTAAATTTTGTCAGTTGGGTTTCTAAATCATTTGATAGGATCTTAGATCATTCCTATAACAAATCATGTGAGTTAAATATTTAATGTACATTTCTTGAGTTTTCAGAATAATCTGCATTTGCTTATACACATGATCTTTTTATATTATCCTAGTTTAATTTGCTCATGAGGAATATTTTTTTATTTTTTTATTGGATATTTTCTTTATTTACATTTCAAATGCTTTCTCCTTTCCAGGTCTCCCCTTCAAAAACCCCCTATCCCATCCCCTCTCCCCTGCCTCTATGAGGATGCTCCACCACCCACCTACTCCTGTCTTCCCACCCTGGAATTCCCCTACACTGGGACATTGAACCCCCTCAGTCACAAGGGCCACTCTTCCCACTAATGTCCAACAAGGCCATCCTCTGTCACATATATGGCCAGAGCCATGGGTCCCTCCATGTGTATTCTTTGGTTGCTGGTCCAGTCCCTGGGAGCTCCAGGGTATCTGGCTGGTTGACACTATTGCTCCTCCCCCCCCCCCCCCCCCCGTGGTACTGCAAACCCTCTCAGCTCCTTCAGTCCCTTCTTCAACTCCTCCATCAGGGACCTTGCGCTCAGTCCAATGGTTGGCTGCTAGCATCTGCCTCTGTATTTGTCAGGCTCTGGCAATGTCTCTCAAGAGACAGCTGTATCAGGCTCCTGTCAGGAAGCACTTCCAGGCATCCACAATAGTGCCTGGGTTTGGTGACTGTATATGGGATGGATCCCCAGGTGGGGCATGCCGTCTCTGGATGGCCTTTCCTTTAGTCTCTGCTTCACTCTTTGTCTCTTGAGGAATATTGATGTGTAGATTTCTTCTTTGTGTCTTCTCTCTCTCTCTCTTCTTTTTTCTTCCCCTCCTCCTGTTTTCCTTTTCTTCCAATCATTCTCCCTCCCTCCTTCCCTCTCTCCCTCCTTTCCTCCCCCTCTCTCTATTTTCCCCTCCCTAATTTCGTTCTCCACCTTTGTTTTTGGTATCATCACAATACTTGCTTCATAAACTGAGATGAAACATGCCTTCCTTCTTTAAGGAATAGATGCTCTAGGATAGATTTTATCTGTTCTTTAATGTTTGGTGGATTTTACCAATGAAACTATGATTACTTCTTTTGGGAGTATATTTTAAACTACAAATTCATTTTCTTTAGTGATTTTAGAATGATTTAAGCTTGGTTGAGTTTGAGTAATTTGTATATTTTGTTTTATTAATTATTATTTTTATTAATAATTAATAATTTTTAATTATAAAATTTATTTGTGTAGGATTATTTTTAGTGTTTGTTCTCTTACTTCTTGCTTAATGACTGTGGAGTCTGTAGTGATGGCACCTTATTTGTTGCTGGTGTTGATAATCAGCATGTCTTCTCTCTTTCCTGGGCCAGTCTTCCTAGAACTTTTTCAATTTTATTGATATTTGTATTTAACAAGCTTTTGGTTTAATTGATTTTTTTCTGTTTTCAGCTTCTTTGTTTCTGGTGTTTTTACTATTTCCTTCCATTTGTTTGTTTGGAGTTTATTTGGCTCTTCTTTTCCTAGTTTCTTAGTTTTTTTTTTTTAATGTAAAATTAAAAAGGTTGGTATTTAGTGCTATATATTTCTCAAGAAGAATTGCATTAGTGCTTCAAAACTCAGGGGCCTGTTTTTACTTTTGTTTAGTTAAACATATTTTCCAATTTCTTTTGAAATGTCCTCTTTAATCTATGGATTGTTTGAAATTCTGCTGTCTAGCTTCCCAAAGATTTTCCTTATATTTTTCTTTATTGTAGTCTAGCTTAATAATATTGTGGTCCAAGACCATGCTTTGTATGCTCTCCATAACTCTCAGTGGTTAAGGTTTATTTATGATTCACAGTGTGGTCAGTCTTTGTGATGGTCCAAGAATGTGCATTCTGTTATTTTTGCTTGGAGTGTTTTGGAGTGTTCTAGAAATGTCAGTTGGTTAACCCACATGGTAATGGTGCTGCTGTTCTATGTTCTTGTTGTGTCTCTATCTATTAGTTCCATTTATTATTAAGAGAAAATAAGTTGAAGTCTCTAGTTATGATTATAGATCTGCTTAATTCTCGCTTCTGTTTTCATTAATTTTTAGTTCATGTGTTTTGAAGATCAGTTGTTGTTATGTTTATGATTGCTATTTGTTCCTTGTGAATTGACTCTTGTTATTTTATTTCTTATATGACATAGTCATGATTTGTTTTTCTGGTTAGTATGCCTATACTGTATTTTCCCATTTTCTTTATTATTAAACACATATTTATTATATATGGACCACATTTCTTATGGATAATGTATAGCTGGGTCATGGATTTTAAAAATGTGTTCTGATAATATCTGTCAAAGTATTTATTTAGAGAAAGTTTTACTGTGGAGACTAAGCTACCCTTCAACTTGTGATTCTCCTGCTTTAGGCTCTTGCCTGCTTGATTATTGGTATAAAAAAACCACATCCAGCTATCATTTTGTCTTTTAATTAATGTATTAAGAGCATTCTTATTTCATTTACAATTTAAAATTTAATGTACAATTTAAGATTGCCATTTTATTGTCTGTTTTCTGATTTTATGTTCTGAGTTTTGATTCTTTGGTTTTACTTTCTTGCTTTTATTTGGGTTTTTGAAAAAAATATTTTTAGTATATCTACTTTTTTGTATGTGTTTGTATAATGTCTAAAGTTCTAGGGAGTATAGCATACATACTTGGCTTCCACAAACTACTCAGAATCACTAACTCACTGTTTCTGAGTGCAGAATTCTCAGTAATCAGACCCTCTGTGCCCCCTTTATGTTATAGTTGTCTTACATTGTAACTCTGCCTACGCTGAATGCCTTACCAGGCCATGTGATAATTTCATCTTTGATCCTCAAATATATGAAGAGATGAGCAATTGAATACTGTACTCAGACGTTTCCCCTTCCTGCTGCTCTTCATTCTTGTTCCCCAGATTGTCTTCTACTCTGTCTCTCTTCTCTCTGAAGAACCAATGTCAGCAATTCTGTTAGAACACATCTGTTAGCAATAGAGTCTCTTTTATTGGAGATCTTTATGTTGCCTTAATTCCTGAAGAATGCTTTTGCTCAGTATGGAATCTGTTGACTATGTTTTGCTTTCTGAACTTTAAAACTTGGTGTGCTAGTAATGAGTCGGCATTTAGTGGTAGAGAATATTCTTGGTTAGTATGTGTGAACCCTGGGTTCAGTCTCAAGCATCAAGACCATACTGTGCTACTTCCTCTATGGTTCTAATACCAAATCCACAGCTGTCTGATCCATTGCTTTCCTGTAATGTGTGATTTTTCTCTGGTAGCATTTAGTACTCACAGTTTGCATTTGACTTTTAGTATTTGATTATGTTTAAATACAGGTTTCTTTGAATTCATTCTGTCACGCATTTGTGGAGCTTCTTGAGTTTTTGGGCTTATTTATCCCTTAGAGACTCTCTAGTCATTATTTCTTTAACTAATTTCTAGCCTCAGGCTAGCCTTACATAGTAACACAAATGCCACATGTTTTAGTGTCCCACAGGTTTCTGAAATTAATGTTACTGAAAATAAATTTTAACTTTATTTCTATTCTCTATTTTGGATATTATCCAGCTTGTTAACTCTTTTCTCTGTCATCTGGATTTTTCTATTGAGTCAATACCATATCTATAGTTTTCAACTTTCCTCTTGACTTTTCTTTTCTTTTTGCTCAGACTTATATTTTCTATTATTTTCCAAAGTGTTAGTAATTATTCTGTAACACATATTTATATTATTGGTTGCTTTAAAGCTTCTCACTTATATCATGTAGATAGCCATATTAATTGGTCACCAAATTAAGTAAGTTTAGATTGCATTGTCAACGTTCTAAATATTTTATTTTGAGATTTTGGACTTTTAAAAATCTTGTGGAGAATATGCCTTTTTTTTAAATCAAAGTTTTGCAATTAATAGCTAGGTTAAATTTAGGATGTAAGTTCCAGCTCTCTTTCTTTCTGTCCCTACATGGTTTTTTTTTTTGTTGTTGTTGTTGTTGTTGTTGGTTTTTTTTGAGACAGGGTCTCTCTCAGTGTAGCCCTGGCTGTTCTGGAGTTCACTCTGTAGACCAGGCTAGCCTCGAACTCAGAAATCTGCCTGTCTCTGCCTCCCAAGTGCTGGGATTAAAGGCATGTGCCACCAAGGCCCGGCGTGACATGTTTTTTCTTCCCTCCCTGCCCTTCTTCTTGTAGTGTGTGTGTGTGGTGTGTGTGTGTGTTATGGGAACTGAAGCGATGACAAGCACTCTACCACTGAGCCACACTCCTAGCTCTTTTATATTCTACTGTTCCTATGTTAATTTGGTTTTTAAATCCATTGTATGCTTTTTGAATCTCATCCACATGTGTGCTACAGATTGGATGTGGGTGGTGGTCTGGCTGTTACTGCAGTGCACACAACCTTGGTATATTGATTGCAGTGAGATTCATGTACCCACAGTTTAGGGGTAGGTGTATCTAGGGGTTCATAACCAGCCTAAGAAGAATACTTTCTGACCTCTTTTTCTCCCTCTGATACCACTTCCTGGTCTCTGGGTCTCTAATCTCTACTTCACGTAATTTTGCTGCCCATCTTAACAAATATGTTTATGTCTGCGACCCAGCAGTTGAAAGACACAGAGAGACAATGAGTGGTTGGTGTTTATTCTACTTTCCTGGGGCTGTATCTCCACCAGTCATGGAGGACAGTTCCTCTTCCTCTAGGTCGTGATGTTTGTGGCAAACTTAACGAAAAACAAAGGGTTTGTTTGCTAAGTTGAAATGTGAGAAAATAAAAAAATTAAACATTTAGGAATTCCTACACTGCCTCTGAGAGTTGGGAGCCCCCTTTCTTAATCTCTAAGCCAGAGGGAGAGGCTTGTTCTATGGCTCACTCTCTATGCCACAGTGCCTCTTTGGGTTTGGAGCTGCATTAAACTCAGGTTGGGGCAGCAGACTTACAAAACAGTAAGCTCATTTGAGAGAGGAAATGTGAGAGATGTGACAGCCGCTCCGTGGGTCCTGCCTGAGGCTGATGCAGCATTCATTAGGGAAAGCAAGGAGAGCTTGCTTCATCTTTCTGGAGCTAGGATGCCAGTGCTTTCTCACAGGTGGAACGGTAATCCCCACTCCTACACAGCAGGCTGAGCACTCTGTCCAACCTGTCCCCTGCTTTTCATTTTGCTTCACGCATGACCTGCTTCAAAAGGCAGGTTATACTTTCACTGACCTACAGAGTTTAAATTAGTTATGATTTCAAAATTTTGTTCTGTTACTATGTATCAGTGCACAACCGGGTCTAAGCTAAGCTTACAGTATTGAAAGAAACAACTATAAAACTAATTCAATTTGTAAATTAAATGTGACCAATCGCATGAAAAGAAACACTGTGGCACTATTCTCTTTATTTCAGGTGACTGATGGTAATATGCACGGAAACAAAACAACTGTTCACAGCATGAACTGTACATGATGTGGTGTGGGTCCTTTGTGCTATTGGTGGTACATGGCAACTCCATTCTCCCTGTCATTTTTCTGTTCAAGCCCTGGACCACCCACGGATGCAGTGTGATACAATACCATTTGGTCTTGTTTTTAACTCCAACCAACATTTTACAGTATTAACATTGTGTCCCTCACAACACACTGCCAGCGCCCCATCCCGTCCTTATATAGGTGTGCCTTCTGAGACTTTACTTACCCCAAATCAACTATAGTTTCAGATATTAATATTAGCCTTAACTCTTTCCAGGGAGAGACCACATTCCCATAACTAGTATACTATTATGATTCTTCTGGAAAAAGCCAGCAACAGAAGGACTCCAGACGCAGGGACTGAGGAACAGCTGGGAGGTAAGAGCCTGCCGGTTTCCACCTGTGGCGGGAGACCTCTGCCTGGGCCACCAGGGCTGCACGCCGGGAGAAAGCGAGCTGCCCACACTTGTGGAAAAGGCAGCAACAGGAGGACTCCAGACGCAGTGACTGAGGAACAGCCGGGAGAGAGAAAGGAAAGATTTTATTGAAGGAAAGATTTTTCTGTTACAGTCAGTCTCTTATTGTGCTTTGTTAAATAATTAAAGTTTATTATAGGTAAGTATGTACAGGCAAATAATAGTATGTAGAGACTTCAGTACTATCTAAGGCCTTCAAGCATCCACTGAGAAGTTTAGAATTATCTCCTACAAAGAAAGGAGAGAACTGCTGTGCAGAGATACAAGCACATGTTCTTAAAGATTTATTTTTTATGTATACAGGTGCTTCATCAGCATGTATGCCTGCTGACTATGAGCTTCTATCTGGGAACAAAACTCAAGAAGAGCAGCCAGTGCTCTTAACCGCTGAGCCATCTCTCCAATCCTGACATGCACACATCTTTAAGTCTATCTTTCTACAGTGGCCCATGGCATTAAAGAAGTCATCACTGCTACCAACATGAATGAAATCCCATTAAAATAATCACACAACTCTTCCACTAAAGAGCCACTGACTTATGTTGGACTCTCTGGCTCAGAGGATATCATGGTGGAAGGTTTCCAGAAAGGGGAAAGGAGACTACTGCTTTCAAATACAACATAAACTCCTGGCTTTGGAAAAATTGACATTTTGGTACTGGGCTGGGGTCTCTTGAGATAGAGGAGTCAGAGGAGGAAGTTGAACGCAGGTCCTTTTGATGCAGAGCTGCTTCTCCTGTCTGGTGTACCAGGTCCACAGATGTGGTACCCTTCATAAACAGGTTATGTACAGATTTGGGGGCAGAGTTTGTATTGAGAAGGGACACCTGAAGAATGCTTTGTCTCTGTCTCTGTTTATTTCCCCACAATTGCTGTTTCTGCTCAGATTCAGTAAGAGAATCCCCAAGAATGCCCTTCTTGGATAAGGATTGTGGACTGGAAAGTTTTCCCTTGCCTTTATTGCCCCAGATATGCCCTGGATAACAGGGACCATGGCAAGGTATAGGGTTGGTTCTCAGTGTCCCAACAAAACACCCAGCAGCATGGACAACTCCTTCAGTGGGCTGGTCATACTTTTCATTATTTTTGTAAAAGTTGAGATGTAAACCATATATACACGCATTCACAATGTGGAATCAGCTCCTTTTCTAGCTTCAGAACCTTCTGGCTCCTCTAAAGAACACCTGGAGTCCCTTCATTCTTTATTTAAATTTCTTTTTAAAATTAGCATTCAAGGTAGAGGGTTCCATTATGGCTTTTTCTTTCCTCCTCTTCCTCCCTCCTCCCTCTTTCCCTGTTCCTCCTCCACTGCCCCCTTCTTCCTCTTTCTCCTCCTTCTTTCTTTCTTTCTTTCTTTCTTTCTTTTTTTTTTTTTTCAAGTCTGGGCTTCTCTGTGCATCCTTTGCTGTTCTGTAACTTCTTCTGCAGACCAGACTGGGCTCTAACTCACAGAGATTCACCTGCCTCTATCTCTCAAGTGCTAGAGTCAAAGGCATGCACTTCCCCCACTTCTAGAAGCCTCTATTTCACTTTCGTGTCACCTTTATTATCTTTTTCCTCTCTCTTTCTTTTTAAAGAAAAAAATTTCTGGAAGATCTGAAAAGCAACTCCTTCAAGTTTGACTTTTCCATAAAACTGTAGCTACATGAAGCATTGTGTCTATCATGTTAAAATGTACATTAGACACAAATACAAAACCATGAAAACAAGCCACCATCCTTAAATAATTGAGCAAAAATAAAATGCCTAAGGAACAACATGAATGACTGCAAAGGATGGGCTCTTCAAGCACCATTAAAAAAAAGAGCACAGATGGATGAGTGTTCAGTTATATACACTGAAGTGAACCCTTGGCACCAGGAATCAGAGCATTTTGTCATAGAGTATTAACACATATTATAAAAGTGCGTAGTGTCAAAGGAACAGAACCACCAGCATTCAAAAGCAGCTTTGACAACTAGGCAAACACTCTACAGAGTATCTCTCCGTTGTCCATCACTGATACACTGGTAGAAACTTTGAAATGAAAAAGAAAGAACAAAGGAGCAGTTACTCCTTTTATTTTCTCTGTTTAAAATCAAACAGAAAACAAACTTCAACTCTGTTATACACTAACAGTCTTCAAAGTACATCATTAGTACAAGAGAAGGACTGAGAACCAAACAGTTTACAGAGACCCAAGCACAAGGGAGAGAGAGCACGCCCCTCACACGACTTTCTGATGCTACTCAAGAGGAGCCACTTCATAATCACTGGCACTGAACAAAGTTGCAGAATTCTTCATCAGGTCCTTGAGGAAATCATGTAGATAGTTCAGTAATAAAGCAAGGCTTTTCTCATCTAGAGGTGTATAGGCCAACATCGCTCCAATTTGCACAAATAATCTCAGTAAATGTGGCGCTCTATACATCTGGGACATGGGTGCATCTGGGTGACTGTCGAGAATGTCAGCATAGTGTGGTCTTTCAAATTTGTAGAGATGCTGAGTGCCCAACATTATGCTGAAGTACGTACTCCTTTATCCCTGCCACCACCTCATTCACAGCACTCCTTATTATCTGCATTTCCTGGAGACTTCTCATAATTTGCATAATCCCCCAAAATGGACTCCACATTCTTCTTGGCAGGAAGATAAAGAAGCTGCTTGTGTCTGGTGATCAAGTCCCAGTCATCCACAAGCCATGGTTTCAGCTCTTCAGGAATCTTCACTTCAACTTCACCTCTGTTCATGAATGTTTCTTTTTTTCAACAGGAGGCTCTATCCTGACTCTCTTCTTCCTAGAAGGCTGAGGTGTCTCACGAGTACTGCCACCATCTCCGTTTTCAGGTGTTTTCTACTTGTTTCTTTTTGTTTTCACTTCAACATTTTTTATGTTGCAGACCAGATGTCTTCTTCCCTGGTGCAGCCCCTCTCATCTTGCCCTCTGCATATTGTTCCTGATTGGTCTTTTGAAGTTCTCACTGTTTCTGCAAATTGGTATCCACATATTTGAGTACTCTGCTTTCTGGCACTCATTCATCCCAATTTTTATTCCAACCACTATAATGGATGAAGTACTGGACTTGTTTTTTCTTTATGGCAACTTTTACACATTTTGCTTCATAAATAAGAGGCCCATGAAAGCACAGCACTCGCTTTCCCTCCTGGAATTTAGGCTTTGGGTCCTGCTTGGGCACCATTTATAAGTGATTTGCTACCTCCTCTTTCTCTACCACCATCAACTACTGCCCGCTACTCTCTACCCCACCCAATTTAGCATCAGACGCCCTGGGAACAGCCAGCTCTACCTTTTTCCTCTCTTAAGGCTTCTTTCTCCCTCTTGTATTTTAGGTTAACGACCTATACTCTCTGCACCCATGTACACATACATTAAAATGAATATCTAGGATTCACACATAAGAGAAAACATGCAGTATTTGTTTTCAGAATTTGGGTTAATTTACTACATCTAATAATTTCCAATTCTATCCATTTTCCTGGAAATGCCACAATTTCAGTTTTATTTACAGCTGAATAAAATTCCACTGTGTATGTATAGCACATGAAAAACATGTTGACCTTTTCATGAGCATATAGGGTGGTTCCATTTTCTAGCTACAGTAAACTGGGCTGCAATAAACATGGATGTTGTGCAAGTATCTCTAGGTAGGACTAACTCTTTGGGTACATGCCTAGGAATGATATAGCTAAATTATATGGCATTTCTAATTTTAGCCCTTTGAGAAACCTCCTCACTAATTGCCATAGTGGTAAAAACAGTTGACACTCCCACAGCCATGAATAAGGTTTCTGGTTTCCCCACATCTTTACCAGCATTTGTTGTAGTTTGTTTTTATGACATTGCCATTCTATACTGGGGTGAGATGGAGTATCAAAGCATCATTAATTTGCATTTCTCTGATGGCTAAGGATGCTGAATACTTTTCCAAAAATATTTATTGGCCATTTGTTTTTCTTCTTTTCAGAACTGCCTGTTCAATTCATTAGCCTACTTATTGAGTGAAAGCTTTTTTGAAAATGTGTTTTTCTTTTGAATTTGGTTTGCAAATATTTCATTGAGAATGCATGCATCTAGGTTCACCAGAGGAATTGGCCTCTAGTTTCTGTTTCTGTTGTTTCCTTAGCCAGTAGCAGGATAATGCTGGCTTTGTAGAATGTGTTTTGCAGTGTTTTATAGAAGAATTCATGGTGTTTGGTAGAATTCAGCAGTGAGTTCATTTCACTCTGGCCTTTTCTTTTGGGGGTAGATTTTAATGTTACTTATTACATTTTATTTTCTTTTTAATGGATCTGTTTGAGTTTGTTTTTTCTTTATTTAATTTTGGTAGGTCACATATATATTTAGGAATTAATCAATTTCATCTAGACTTTACAACTTTTTGGAATGTAAGTTTTCAAAGCACTCTCTGATGAGTATCTGGGTTGTACTGTAGTTAGTTGTAGAATGTCCCTCTTTCTGTCTGATTGTACTGCTTTGGGTCTTCTCTTCCTTTTTGTTTGTTTGTTTATTTTGTTTGGCTAAGGGGTTGGCCAATCTTGTTAATCTTTTCAAGCTAATTCTTTGATTAGTTCTATATGTTTTTTCTCTCAGTCTCTTGTTTCATTGTTATCTATCCAAATTATTTTTATTTCTTGGCTTCTCCTGCATCTGGGTTTATCAGCCTCTCATTTCTCCAGGCTCTTGAGTATTATCCGTTCACCTATCTGAGACCTCACTGATTTTTTTTTAAATGAGCCCTTATCGATGTGAACTTTCTTCATATAACTTTCTTAGCTGCATTTCAAGCTTCACTGGTGATTTGAATGAAAATGTCCCTCATAGGCTCATGTATTTGAACATTTGGTCTTCAGTTGATGGTGTTTGAGGAGGTTTAGTAGGCATGGCCCTGTTGGAAAGTAGGCCTCTGAAGGCGGGCTTTGAGAGTTTAAAGGTCTGAACCATTTCCAGTTACTCTTTGTTTCATGTGTACGGTTCAAGACGTGCGTGCTCAGTTTGCTCCTCCAGCTGACATATCTGCTACTTATGGATATGTTTTCCCACCATCAAGGACTCTAACTCAAAACTTGCCTGGGTCACATATGTTTGTCTTAGCAACAGAAAAGTAATTCAGGTTTTGGTAGATTGTACTTTGATTTTAATTTGATTCTCGAAAGTTTCAATTTCCTCCTCAATTTCTTCAGGGGCCTGCTGTTCATCCAAACTGTACTGTTTATTTTCCAAGTATTCCTATAGTTTCTCTTGCTGCTGATTTCCAGCTTTGTTTCCCTCTGATCTGATAAGAGACAAGGGATGATTTAATTTGTTTTTGCATTTGTTTAGGCTTACCTCTAATGCGGTTATGTTAGAGAAGGTTCCATGCACAGCTGAGAAGAGTGTGTATTCCTTATATTTTGGGTAGAATAGATAGCTGTGTGTTAGCTCCGGTTTTTGTTGCTGTTTGGACTACCTGTGTCTAGAAGACAGTGGAGTAGTGGAGGCTGGGGTCTTCCACATTGTTGTACCAGGACCTATCTACCTTTCAAACCTTCCAGGGCTTGTTTTTATGAACTTAGGAGCCTCAGGGTTTAATATACACATGCTTACAATTGTTATATCTTCTTTTCGATGATTCAAATATGCTTCTTTTTTTTCTTTCTCATTGGGATGATACATTTATCCCTCTCCTTGTTTTGTCTTTTACATCAGTGCTGTGTGTGGGACTGCCATGCTCGTGCTCATTAGTCTGACCAAATTAAGCTAGTGTGTCCCTTTAAACAAGATGTTTTTCGGTGACTCTGTCCACTTTGTTCCAGAGTCTGCTGGTCTGCCTGCCTGTCTCAGTTACAATTTTGTGTCTGGTGTCTTTCCACGCTCAGGGATTTTTGTGACTGAGGCTCTGAGAAGGTGTGGAAGGATTGCCTACTATTTGCCTTTTGGTCTGAGGATGCTGCAAATGTTCCATAGCATATGTCCAGCAGACTTGGGTAGCACACCTAGATAATGGCAGGGGGAGGTGGTTGTTTTCCTTGGCAAATGTATTCGGGTCTTAGCTTTGGATTTCCGAAACACACTTTTGGCTTCTCTTTCTGGTGTCTACCCAATCCAGCTGGTCTTATCCACCCTTTGGTTGCTTTCCCACAGTCTGCATGTTTTCGCTCAGGCTCTTGTAGCACCTGCCCATGGGGACACTTCACTGGTGGCTATAGCTGATGCTGGCTGGCTAGAATAGCTTTTTTTTTTTCCTAAGTGATGAGAGTGGCCTGGCCCCTTCTCTATAGGGGAATTCTGACCACCATTTATTTCTGTTTCCATTAGGTCTTTCTTCTCTTATACCAAGTGGATCTACCAGGCAGACAGAATTTCTATTCTGCCATCTTATATGAAAGTCTACTGTTTCCTTTAAATAATTCTTTCTCATTTCCTACTGGCTTTGGAAAACACTAATATTATGCTTTCTGTCTCAATGTTTGTCTTTTGTGGCTTTTATTTTTTTAGAACACATTTCTTTGTGTAGCCCTGGCTGTTCTGAAACTCACTCTGTAGACCAGGCTGACCTCGAACTCACACAGGTCTGCCTGCCTCTGCCTGCAGAGTGCTGGGATTAAAAGCATATGCCACCATTGCCTGGACTGGCTATTTTGTATAAAAGGAATTGGGTTTGAAAAGATTGTTCAGTGGGTAAAAGTGCTTGCTGAGCAAGCCTGACAACATGACTTTAGACCCACACAACCTAAGGAAAAGCCAGGCTTAGTGGTATGTGTTTGTAAAATAGGACCACTACAGCTAGATGAGAGTAGTAGACAAGGGAATAGCCCCCAGAGAATAGGGCGTAGGGTATAGAATACAGAATAGAGTAGCCCTTAGAATAGTGCTTCTTAACCTGTGGGTCATGACCCCATTAAGAGGTTAAATGACCTGCTCACAGGGTTGCATACCAGATATCCTGCATATCAGATATTTATATCGTGATTTATAACAGTAACGAAATTACAGTTATGAAGTAGCAACAAAAATAATTTTATGGTTGGGGGTCACCACAACATGAGGAACTGTCTTAAACAGTCCCAGCATTAGAAAGTTGACAACCACTGCATTTGAAGTACATGATGCAGTGGTAAAACAGCAAGAGAGATCCTGCCCCCAAAAATAGTAATCAAGGGACTGACACCTGAGGTTATCTTCCTTCTTTCACACATGTACTCTGACCTTCGAGCACAAACATGTAAACACAGATTTATTGTATACACACACACACAAACAAATGTTTATATGAAAAGAATCATCCCTCATGTTGCTCTTTTATGTCTGGCTTCTCTCATGTAGCATAAAGTTTTTAGGTTTATTCTCATTACAGTATGCTTTCCTTCCTTATTTATATGGGCGATTTAGTTTTCTTTTTTAAAATGATTTTTATATTTGTACATTTTATTATTTTATGTGTATCAGTGGTTTGTCTGCAAGTAATGTGTGTGTATCATGTGTGCACTTGGTGTCCTCAGAGGCCAGAGGAAGGCATCAGATCCCCTATGACTATGACGGATAGTTACGAGCCATCACAATTGAGTGCTGGGAATTGAACCTGCTTCCTCTGTAAGAGCAACAAGCGTTCTTAACTGGTGGGTCAAATATCCAGCCCTTGGATGATTTGTTTTAAGATTTTAAGCTTTTTGTTTGCTTCAGATTTTAAATGCTTTTAAGCATTTGTATCAGCGTTTTGACACATTGAGACATATATCTTCCCTGGTTCTCTTATTTCTCTTACCATCTTTACCACTTGAAGAGACTAGGATGAGTCTTTCTTTTAACCTGAATGCGATTGCAGAAAGATTTTATTGCAACTTTTTTTTTTTTTTTAAAATCAAGACTTGCTTTAAAATATTGGACTCGATATAAGAGCACTGTCAATATAGTGGTGGTAAATCTGTCTACTAGGGACTGTCAAAGACATTTATTGACTACCTGCTGTGTGATGGGGTGTTCTGGACTAGGAGGCCATGTTGAGTGAAATGAGATACTAACCCTGTCATTATGATGACTTGTGGTTGACAGGGTGGGGCGTGTGGCAGAAATGTCAACAACCTTGGCAAAGCTTATGAGATATGTCCCAGGCCATTGGAAAAACACAAAGTGTTGACATCTGATTGATTGGAAGAACTTGCAGAAGGGGCTGATGTTTGAGTTAAGTCATGAAGGCCAGACGGAGGGAACAGCTAAGAGGAAGGTCCAGGGCACAATGGTGATGAACCCTGCAGGCTCTGAAGGCACCTAATGAAATATGTAATAGAGGGCAACCAGAAAGGTGCCAAAAACCCCTGACTTCACGGGAACCAAACCACAGACAGTGACTATTTGTTGCCTAGTGAACTTGTTTCCACCAAGTTGACCTAAAGGACAAGCTTGATGAGAGGTGTGTCAATATGACTCTGAAAGTATAAGTTGCTAGTAAATTCCTGACATGGTGGCATAGGAGTGAGAGCTGGGCAGGTAGAACTTGAATATCCTGGACCCTGAATGGCAGATGAATTTCTGCCATTCATCTGTGTGACTTTGAATAAGACACCTAATATTCTGATGCTTCAGTTTTGCCATCTATGCAATGGGAATAGCAGCATGTACATCACAAGGATCTCATGAGCTAACTGGCAAGATGCTGGAGTCAGTGCTGTCGTGGAAGTATGCACTTAGTGACTCAGCTTTTATTGTTCCTCTGGTCTGATCACAGAAACCACCCACTAGGGGTAAGTGCCATAATGGCAGCCATATGCCAGGCACTTGATGATTTATGCATCCTGTCATTTTACTATGCTTACAATTCATGATGGAAGTTAGAAGGAGAACTGATGGATAATTAATCATACCTGGACATACCTTCAGCCACTAAGGTGGACGGGTGTAGAGTCAGCATTTGGTCTCAAGTGGCATACATGCTTCTGGAGGCCTGGTCTCAACTACTTCTCTATTAGGTCAGGATTCTGGTAGATCTCCACTGGTGCATGTTCCTCAGGAAACAGGTTGTGCACTGAGTGGTCAGGATGATGTCTCTGTTCACTTTGTGTTTTAAGATATGTTTAGAGCATTTAAAAGTTTATTCCCTTGCCTTATGACACAGGCAAAAATACTCTAGTTTGAATGTACAGCCATCCTCATTCTGCGTCCTCAGTGTATGAGATGAATTTCATGTTTATCTCATAAGCCAAAAAGGACAGCCTAACAACATAGGGGGTAGCTTTAGATTCTGGGATGATAGTGGGGTACATTAGGGAGTTTCTCACAATCATGTGAATCTCAGCTATGGCCATAGAACTACTGGTTTGTGGAGCAATGGTTTTAGACAGGGTGTCGGCAGTCATTGCCTAGCACATCTCTCCAAGGAGTGTTGTGGGGCATCTGCTGGGAAGTGATGCTTTTGCAACCTATTATAGGTCTGGATCAGAAACTGTGGGCTCTCAAGAGTTAACGCTGCAGGAATGTGCTCCTGCAGCTGATGCCTATTGTGACTGCCATTTCCCTCTTGATCAAGATGGAGGGGTAATTTTTGGTAAGAGCTATTAGAATGCCCAAGCTAGTAATTGCTGCGGAGAGTGGTCATAATCACATTTCCTACTTCCATCAGGGCCTTGGATCCTGCAAGGTACCCAAGCACCCTACTGGAAGTCTTTCCAAGTAGAGTTCTCAGGAAAAGCCTAGAAATGTGGTCCTGAGACTTGGCACATCCTCTTTTCTAGTCTACTAGCTTGGGGCCAGCAAAGCAAAGCTCTATAGAAACGTGGGATTGAGTTCTACCTACTGCATTACTGCTGCTATGGATACTGGAAGACAGACAGATGCAGGAAGCTTACATGCACATTGAGAGAGACCCTCTCTCCCTGGCAGAACATGAGCTGGTTGGGCAGTGGGTACATTGCTGTGTTTGATGTCATCAGTGGGCTCTCTGAGAACAAAGGCTTATGATTTGAACAATCAAAAAGGGATTAGAAGGAAGGGGCTGAGTTTTCTTCCCTCCATTTCTCTCCTCTTCTCCTTCATCTTTCCTGCTTCTTTCCCTCCCTCCTTACTTCAATTTCCTTTAAGAATTTATTGAGCACTTACTATGTTCTAGGAATAAAAGATTTATACACAAAGAAAATACATCATGGGATAGGTAGCCAGTGCTTTGAATGCAGAGTATAATGAGGTCTGTGCAATCTGCATGGAGTTGGAGAACCACATAGGAGGGAAGCAACAGACTATCCTTAGAACTGGAGACTGGAACTAAGATAGAGAGGAAGTAGGGAAGGTCAGGGAAGAGTTTGTAGAAGAGCTACAAACTCAAAGAGTTGTGAGAGACACTGGAGGGGATTGTTAGGTAGTGGAATGGGGAAGGAGTTCTGGAAAGAGAAAACAGTGTGAGCAAAAGTATCTTTGTTTGTATATAAGCTTCCTAAAAATTCAGGTCTCAAAACCTTGGTCTTCATCTTGGGGCAGAATTGGGGAAATAGTGAAGACTTTAAGAGTTGTGGCATAGTTGAAAATTTTCCAGTAGTACGGGACATGCCCATAGAAGAGATGTTGGATTCTGGCTGTCCCTCTTCCTTTCTCTCTGCTTCCTGGCTGCCATGAGGTGAGCAGCTTCCTCTGCCATGGATTCCAGCCATGGCATACTGTCCTTCCATAGCCCCAAAAGCAATGGGATTAACTTCTAAAAATAAACCTTACCTCTTTTAAAGTTGATTATTTTAGGCATTCTGTCATATGAGTGCAAAGCTGACAAACATAAAAGGTCTGGAGATAAAGAACTGAGTAGGTGTTCAGGAAAGGGGTGTAGGATATTCAATAAAATCCATGTGCTAGCAAGACAAAGCAAGTGCTTTTCATTTGTATTATCAGTGATCCAGTGGTATCAGTTATGGGTTCTTTTTAATATTTGTATGATTAGAAATATATTATAATTAATATCTTGTTAAGATATGTGTTTCTAAGATTGTTAGTATATTTTATTGGATAATCATGAGTTTTCAAATCTATGGATTACACTACATTATGAGAATAAAAACAATTAAAAGAATATAGGGCCAACAATGCTTGCTTGCCACATGGACTTATCTCATTTTTATGAACCAAATTTCTTCCATTTTATTTAAAAAATAAAAAATTAAAAAACTCTTTAGTGTAACTTCTTAAAACCTACAAAATATACCAGTTTTTTAAAATAAAAAATTAAACTTCTTAGTTGAGTATATACTGTGTGATGAGCAAGCTCCCTCACAGGCTTCCCCATGCTTCCCCTCCACCCCCATAAGTCTCCTTTGATTCTACACTTTTATTTCTGCATTCCCATCAAGATAATTTTTTCTGAAAAAAATTATGAACTATGTCATTTTTTCACCCAATGAAATCTACAAAAGTCTCTAATATCATTCAAAATCCCATCTATGTTTAACTTTCCCTTTTTTTTCTTTTTATAGAAGTTGTCTGAATCATAGTCCAAACACAGTTCACAGCAGCATGTGAATAATTTGGCTCCTGATTCTCCCTTGATCTATATTAGTTCATGTCTTCCCCCCATCGCCCTCACTTAACCAAACTTTTGACTAGGAAACTGGGGCACACTGCAGAACTCCCGATGTCCTGCTTGGGTTGTTTGTAACCTTATGTGCTCTTTAACAGGATCTGGAAATCCTGTTTCTTCCTGTAGACCAGAAGGGAAGGAGGGCCTGGTCAGGTTTGGCTGCTCTTTCTTTGAAGAGAAAGCCTTCACAGATGTTACTGTGTAATTCCCATTGAACCACTGCTTACCCCAGTGGTTCTCAACCTGTGGGTCACGACCCCCTTTGGGGCACATATCAGCTATCCTGCGTATCTTGTATTTACAATTCATAACAGCAGCAAGGTTACAGTTATTGCCTTAGTTAGGGTTTTACTGTTATGAACAGATACCATGACCAAGCCAACTCATAAAAACAGCATTTAATTGGGGCTGGCTTACAGGTTCAGAAGTTCAGTCTGTTATCATCAAGGCAGGAACAGGGCACCATCCAGGCAGGCATGGTGCAAGAGGAGCTGAGAGTTCTACATCTTCATCTGAAGGCTACTAGTGGAATACTGACTTCCAGGCAACTAAGGTAGAGGTCTTAAAGCCTACACTCACAGTGACACACCTACTCCAACAAGGCCACACCTTCTAATAGTGTTACTCCCTAGGCCAAGCATATGCAAACCATCACAGTTATGAAGTAACAACAAAAATAATTTTATGGTTAGGGGGTCAACACATCATGAAGAACTGTGGTGAAGGGTTGCAGCATTAGGAGAGTTGAGAACCACTGACTTATTCCATGGCCAGCCTTTGTTTTCTGGGTTTACTTGATATCAGACTAATCTGTGTATTAAAATTGTATTAAGTTTTTAAGGGTGGATGGAAAAAAATAAGTTTGAGCTACAAACATGCCTCCACCCTCCCAGTGAATTTGTGGAGAATGAGCTAATGAAATGGGACTCAGGGGAAGCAGCGACTTGGTCTAGGTGAAAGATGAAGATCTTAATTAAGACAGTGGTAGTTGGGGATGGCACAGGATGGTCCACATTATGTAGACAGTGTGTGTCTACTGATGTGGGATCCACATAAACCTGCTTATTTACTTTGTCTTCTCCATCCTGGTAATGGCTTTCTCTATTGTTTACCCCCAAACTTAGGAGTCTTTTTGTTTGTTACCATCTATTATGCTTCCATCACATTCTGTCAGGTTTGTATACTAGTACTGTCCAGTAATGGTGTCACCACTAGAATAGATAAAATAAGGTCACCTCTCAGCTTTTTCCAGACCTTACTGATTCCACCTTTCCAGTAAAAGATGTAAGAGTCTAGATAAGTTGGTAGAGCTGGGGTTTAGGTTGCTGCTTTCATGACTCTTTGTTGATTCTTGATGAAGACAAATGATGCATCCTTCATCTATTTTCTTTAGACCCAAGGCATTACATTCACTCTCTACACATTTGTGTTGTGGTAACTGCAATTATGCTCAGTCTCTCATCTCTTGTTGGCTCTGGCTCATTTCTCTGTTGATTTGCAGTGTTCCCCCATTCTGCCTGTAGGCGTGGCCAGATGACTTGCTTTAACCAATAGGATATTGGCAAACTATAATACAAGCAGTAGCTTGAATATGCCTAGCTCTTAGGCTTGGAATTCCTCTTTTACATTCTGTCTATGACCATGGAGACCTCTGTAGACCATCTAGCAAGGATATAATACATATGAAGCAGGTAGCTGAGGTTGGTGTCCATAATGAGGCAGCCTGTTGACTTCTAGATATGTGAGTGAGCCTAGTAAAGATGAATACAGTTATGAATGCAGCCTAATCTAATGCAGTGGCAGTTAGAGTTTCATGGCTGTCTTATAGCATTGTTAAAAAAGACAACCAGGGAATTCTAATGTATATCCACAACATGGATCTTTACTGTTAATTCTAGATGAATATATCTGATGACTCATCAGGCAACTCTATTGGGAGATATAAAGTATCCATGAAAGCCTTCTACAAGTCAGTCTCTCCCCGAGATGTTACTATTTCATGATGGAATTTTTATCCAGTTAATAATTTAGGCTACAAATGTAGAAGCCATTCTTTGCTATTTTATTTTCTTTGCGTATTTTATTCAGCCAATTCAGATTTCACTACTTAGTTTATGTTTAAAATATATGTCTAAAACTCACCTAAAACATCCTTATCTATCAAAACTCACCATTTCTATCATCAGCCACTTTAGCTTTCACTCCCTGAAATTCCTTTGTGTCATACATATGGTCACCTCCTCTCAGTTTTCACACTTGGTTAATCATAGTCAACTTTTAGAACAGCAGGAAGAGGAATTGAAAGAATAAAGGTTACCCCAAAATATAGACAACACAAGAAAAAAATGCAGACACATTGATAGTCTCAAAGGGCATTAACAACACTGTGAAAAGACAACGATGGACTGGAGAAGTGTTTGGAAACCACAAATCTGATAAGCGATTAATATCCAGAAGACAAAGAATTTATACAACTCAGCAACAACTAGGATAAACAACCTAATGAAAACATGGGTAAATGACACAAACAGATGCTTCTCCAAAGACGTATAGATGAAAAGAGGCCCTAGCATCATGAGCTATGGGGAAATAGTATCAAGCCCATAAGGGAATATTACCTCTCAAAATTAGGATGGCTACTATTAGCACCCTGCCCCCAAACAACATGTGTTGTTAAGGCTGTGAGAAACTGAACCTTTTGTACGCTGCTGATGATAAAATATGTCAAATTGTTCAGTCACTATGGGAAACAGTAAGGCAGCCTAAAAAGCAATTAATAATGGGATTGCAATATAATAGTAATCTCATTTCTGAATATATACTAAATATTGAGAGCAGGGACATGAATAGATACTATATATTCACTGACATTTACTTCTGTGTTCCTCACAATAGCTAGAAGGGTAAGTGACCCAGGAATCCTTTGACCAATGAATATAAAGTACATGATATATAAAATAAAAGCATACTTAACCATATGGAGAAGGCAATTCTGACACATGTATCAACGTAGGTGAGTCTTAAAGACATGGTACTAAGTAGAACAAGCTTCCTCATAAGGATGAGTGTTCCATGGTTCCATTTAGTTGAGGCATTAGAGTAGGCAAAATCATGAAGACAGAAAATAGGATGCAGGGGAAGGGGTGAAAGGAAAATAGGGAGCCATCCTTTAATGGGTACAGAATTTCAGTTTTGCAAGCAATGAAAAAGTTGTAGCTAAATGTGGTGATGGCTGCATAACAGTGTGAATGACCTGAATGTCACCGAACTGTACTCTTAAATGGTTAGATGGTATGTATGTTTTACTGCAACCTTATCATGGGGTGGAGGAGGGGTTTGAGAGATGGCTCAGATGTTCAGAGTACTTTTTGTTTATGCAGACAACCAGTGTTCCATTCCCAGCACACGCAGGCATCTCACAAATCCTCTGGAACTCTTGTTCTAGAGGATTCAGTGCTCTGTTCTGGTCTTCATGGGCACACATGCACAGGGTGCACAGATGCATGTGCAGGAAAAATACCCATCCACTTAAAATAAAAATCTATCAGTATCAGAAATATCATGGAATGATATTTCTATATACTAAACATTGAAGGCATTGGATATACATTTTAATCTTCCCTTCAGGCATTGACTAAACATTTTTAATATTTTTTATTTCATCAGCAATATGGATCCCCACAATAAATGTGAAGATAATGTGACAAATTACTGACTTTTTCACTGGAAGGTGCTTGTCTTAGTCACTGTTCTATTGCTCTGATGAGACACCATGGCCAAGGCAACTTACAGAAAGAAAGCATTTAATTGGAGACTTGCTTATAGTTTCAGAAGGTTAGAGCCCTTTATGATGGTGGGAAGCATGGCAGCAGGCAGACAGACATGGTTCTGGAGAAGTAGCTGAGAGCTCTACATCCTGATCTGCAGGAAGAATGGATAGGGACAGGGAGAGGGAGGGGAAGAGAAGGAGAGAGAGAGAGAATGCATAAGAGGGAGAAAGGGAGACAGAGAATGACTTAAAACTTCAAAGGCCACACTCAAATATTCAAATGTATGAGCCTACAGGACCATGCTCATTCAAACCACTGCAATGCTGTTCCAAATAGCATTTTCAGGTGATTATTCAGTATCCTTCTTTATTCAGCTTTCAGGATATGTGGTAACTCTCTTTCATTTGTCTTGAATCTAAATGATTTCCCTGTCACATGAAATCTCTCAATAGAAATGGTCTTTTTGGCTAGTTAGGTATTCTGTTTAGTATATTTGGGACACACTCAAATGGATAAAATTTGAAAATGATGTAATATTTGATCTAAACAATAGAATATAGGTAAGCTACACACATTTGGTTGTGTCATGTGGATATATATGAATATAACATTAATTATAATGTGGAATTATCTTCTAAAACACAAGGCAGACCATCCACTTCTTAATGGAAGCCTTTGAAAAATTTCAACCCTAATCTTCTCATGGACTGAGGCCCCACAGGTACTTCCTGGCCTCCTGTCAACCTCATTGTCTGCTGTGCTTTCCCTAGCTTGTCCTTCTTGCCCAGGCTCAGAATTTTAAGGTTTTTCCTACTTCAAGGCCTCCCTAGTTGACATGTTTTGGAGAAAATCTTTCTTCAAGATGCCTGAATATCCTCACTTCAACCTGGCCTTTGCTCCCACGTCACTTCCTCAGAGAGTCTTACCCTCACCAACCCAAGATGAACTCCTTTTTCATTGCACATCATTCTTTACCTCCTGTCCTACTAAACCTTCTTGTCAATCTTTCTTACTGAACATCTATTTCTCATATTTAGTCTATATTGCTTACCAGATCCAAGAAGAGTACCTAGTACATCAATGGCATTCAGTCCAGAGTATCCCACTTGCTTGTAGAGATTTGTTAATCAAGTCTCTACTAGACTGTATGTCACACACTATGGATTTATGTGGAAGATCATATGCCTAGGAGTATTTAGATTGCCTCAAGTGGTTGAGTTTAAGATGATAAAGGACAGGAGGTAGAGATGAATGAAGATAGTAATGGGCTCTGAGGGATAGATGGAAATACACAGAATAACATGACAGAATTATGCACTTGTCCCAACTATGATTCCGTCATTGAAGGCCAGGTTGGGGGGAATGATGTGGGAACAGTAGGAGTGTTTACCTTCTTGGCTTCTCTCTAGAGGTCAGCTGAAGCACTTTCCTCTCTAAGGGATTTCCAACATCTGTGGTCCAAGGGGTCCTCTTAGAGTTTCTGAAGTTCTATTATGGGCCACCATAATGTTTTTCGCTTTACAGAAAAATATAGACAAGGTATGCTGGGAGTTTCTGAGAGAGGCCTTCAGACTCTGGATAAAGATAATTTGAGGCCTGGAAAAAGGTAAGGGCAATGGCAATGAGACCTGGAAATTTTATACTCTGATTATTACTGCTCTCTGGTCTGAGTCATTGTTTGTCTACAGATATCCTAGATTAGAAACTGTCCTTATACTCTAAAACATTTCTTTGTTTATGTAATGTGTGTGTGTGTGTGTGTGTGTGTGTGTGTGTGTGTGTGTTGAGCACATGCGTGCATATGCATGCTAGGGTATGTGAGTGTGAGTGGAGGTCAGAGAACAATTTGGAAGAGCTGGTTCTCCCACTCCACGGTGTAGATCCTGGGAACCAAACACAAACCATCAAGCTTGGGGGCAAATGTCTTGATCCATTTACCTTCCCTAGTAACCCCCTTTGACTACTACATAGCCTAGTCTGACCTCAGATTTGACTCTCCTGCTTCTGCTTCCAAATTGCTGGGCTTAGAGGCATGAGCCATCATACATGGCTGGTATCTTTCTCATTTATAAAGGTTACATTAAAAATCCTGGTGTTTATGAGTTTTATCTATCACAACGTAGGAGCTATGGGTGTCACTGGAAATTTTATTTCTATAAATGTGCTTCTTAGTAGGCTGCAGACAGCAACACAGTCCTCTTGGAATTACAGAAGACATGTATGGAGATGGTTGACCAGTCAAGCACACACCAACATCAGTCTCCATTCCTGCATCTCAGGAGGCCTCCAGACAGCTTTGCAAGGTGGATTGGCAGGCATTGTTAGTACATCCCCATTTTGCAGATGAATGAAGTGTTCAGAGAGGGGATCTAGGATCTGACTCAGGGTCCTCGTGTTGTTATCTCACTATCTCACGTGGTACTGCCTATTGGGCCTTCCTGGTTTAAGCCATCCTGGTGTTTTTCCATGATGTCCATGCTATGGGAACAGGGTCTAAGTACTTACTATGTGACCTGTGCTGTGGGCCAGAGTTGCTGCTGCCTTTTCTTCTGCTATAACTTAAAAAAGAAGACACAGAGTGTGTGAAAGCTGAACCACAGGTTTTTATGTTATTAAGCGTCAGATTATATAATCCCTAATTACCTCTTGCCTTTTAGACACAACTTCTACTGCTCTATTTCTAGAGCCACAAAATGATTTTAATTCCACTGTGCTCTTTTACAGCTGAACACAGTTGAAGGAACCTGGGGTCAAGGTTGGGGGGCAATGGAATTAGGTCTGATGGTATTGACTGTTGATTCCAATTCTCTTAAATACTCACCATCTCATCCTCTTTTTCTCAAAGTGATGACTTTAAAAAAAAGGTATGGTAAATTCAGTACACTATTTGGACAGTTGCCCACCCAAACATGATGCTAGGGACAAGTATCGTCTTCAATCAAACTGGGGAATAGAGGCAGGTTCCCATGATTTAGTTGCCTGTTGATTTCCAAGGCCTGTGGTTAAAGGCCTGAGAGTTTGTATTGGAACTAGAGTTGGATCTCTCCAGGAGATGCTGTCCTTCCTCTGTCCAGTGGGTATCAATTGTGCACAACTGTGGGGAGAGAAAAAGATGCCATCTTGTAGCCAGACAGTCATTTCTGAAATTCCCAGGGGCACAGGGCCAAATGACTTCAATAATAAGTCCTAATTACAGCTCAAAGGATTTACATATCACATGACAGCTGTTTTTCTTTCAGTCACCCAGTGGCTATGTGAGGTTGGGTGCTATTACTAGCCTCATTTTTCAGGTGTGGAAATGGAAGCTTAGCTGGGTGAATGGGAATTGCCTAAAGTCACTAAATAGGCACAGATGATATGGAAACCTGGGCCATTTGGTGTCAAGGCCCTTGTCCCTTTCTAGTTACCAGACATGCCATTGAGCACAAAGCAAACACAGGCAAATTTAAGTGGCTGTGCATCTCATTTGCGAGGCACATTTTGGAATCTGTCTCTGCACTCAGTCCTGGGTGACATCCTAAATTATAACACTCCTCTCTTAGGCCTGGTATGCTGTAATTCTTTTCTTCTTGTAATGAGCTGGGGATTTAGTACTACAGAAATTCAGGAGAAAAGGATTTCAACAACTCTTCCTTCTCATCAAATCAGGCAAGCACTTGGGTGTGGGAGCACCCACCTTTCATCCTAGCACTGGGTGGAGGCTGAGGCAGGAAATCAGTGTGAGCTAGTGGATAGCTAGGGCCAAATGGTTATATCCTGTCTCAAAACAGTCAAAGGAAAATGTCCTGTCCACACAGTGCTTAGCCACTCTGCAAATGAAAGGTCCTGAACTGGAGAACTGGGTTGGCTAAACAGCAGCTGGGATTCTCAGGGTGGTGACTCTCACAAAATGAAAGATCCCCTTTAGTTACTTCCTTTGGGGGCAGAAATTGTGGACTTAGGGTAAAATCCAATCTAAAATGTCATTTTGTGGGTTGGAGATGTGACTCAGTGGTTAAGAGTGCCTGGAGAGGACCCTAGTTCAGCTCTCAGCATCTACCTCAGGTAGCTAGCTCACAACCCCCTGTAACTCCAGCTCCAGGAAATCTGACTCCTTATTCTGATCTCTGATGGCATCCATACACATATGACATCCAACCCCCCCCAACCCCCCCCCCCACACAAGCCTTTAAAACTTTATTTTGCTTTGTTTCATGTAATAAATATCAAAAGCATTTCAGCATTATGAGGTCTCACTCATCAATTGTTGGCCTTAATTCCTGGGCAAAGGGAGTCGTATTGAGAAAGGCCTATGCTATCCCTGCATCCTGTGGGTACTGTCCATGTTTCCTTCTAGCAGTTTCAGTGTTTCAGTTTTCAGGCCTTCGATCCACTTGGAGTTTGTTTTTGTTGCAAGGTGATGCCAACAGGCCTAGTTTCATTCCTCTCCATATGGACATCCACTCAGCTCAGAACCATTTGTTGAAGATGTTGTCTTTTCTCCAGTGTATGTTTTGGCATTTTTGTTAAATATTAGATGACTGTAATTACATGGACTCACGATTAGGTCTTCTGTTTTATTCCACTGATCTTGACGTTTGGGAAGGTAGACCATTGGCACTGTTCATTTTGCTCTGGTTTGTTTGGCTCTCTAGGTCTTCTGTGGTTCCAAATGAATTTTTTTATAGTTTATGTTCTACTTTTGTGAAGAGTGAGATGGGGATTTTGATTGGGGCTGTATTGAATCTATAAGGAATGGTCATTTTCACAATGTTAATTCTACCAACCTATAAGCATAAGATGCCTTTCAAATTTCTCATGTCTTTCTCAATATCTTTCTTTGGAGCTTTAGCAGTCTCATTGTAGGTGTCTTTCACCTTTTTTGTTAACTCTATTCCTAGATATTTTATTACCTTGAGACTATTGTGGATGGGAGTGTGTCCATGGTACCTCTTTCTCTCCTTTTCCTGTTTGTGCTTAGTGTATAGAAAAGCGATTGATTTTTTCTAAGTTGATTCTGTATTCTGCCTGTTTACTGAAATTGACGATCATTTCTAGAAGTCTTTGGGTGGAAATTTTGGGCTCTCTTATGTATAATATCATCCACAAATAGGAATAGTTTGACTTCTTTTCCTATTTGTATCCTTTTAATTTTTTTTGTCCTTAGGTTATATATTCTGATGTCTGCTATTATGGAATAGGTCTTCATAGTTTATTTGATGGGTGTCTTAGTCAGGGTTTCTATTCCTGCACAAACATGACCAAGAAGTAAGCTGGGGAGAAAAGGGTTTATTCAGCTTACGCTTCCACGTTGCTGTTCATCATTAAAGGAAGTCAGGACTGGAACTCAAGCTAGTAAGGAAGCAGGAGCTGATGCAGAGGTCATGGAGGGATGTTACTTAATAGCTTGCTTCTCCTGGCTTGCTCAACTGGCTTTCTTATAGAGCCCAAGACTACCAGCCCAGAGATGATATCACCCCCAAGGGCCCTCCCACCTTGATCATGAATTGAGAAAATGCCTTACACCTGAATCTTATGGAGCCATTTTCTCACCTGAAACTCCTTTCTCTGTGATAACTCCAGCTTGTGTCAAGTTGACATGCAAAACCAGCCAGTACAATGGGCCGCTTTGATTTCTTCTCCATCATTTTAGTGAAGGATTTTTCTATATTATATTTCAGAATATTTGATCCTTTTTTAAACTTTGGGGAGTCAATTATCCTTATGTTTGGTGATCTTTGCTCTTTGCCCAAGTCATCCTGGGTCTAATTGCCTTAATGTCTGTCTTATTTTGTTACCATTCACTATGATTACCTTAGCTTTTCCCTAATTCTGTCTGTTTTTCATCAGGGTCTACTACATTCCATTCAGAGGTTTCCAATTTACTTATTAGAGCTGTAGTAAAATTAATTTACACCTACAATTTGCTCTCTTATTGCTAAGTTTCCTATCATTCTATTTTATTGTTTTATGATCTTTTACCCATCATTTTTTATCCTTTTATTAAGTTCTATACAATAAAACCCATTAGGGAATCCATTCTGCTGTTTTCTTAAAATTTAAGATGGTCAGATTGTGCTTATGAAGTTTCTCCTGTATTTCTCTCTGGAAATGTGCAAGTGTGGGATACACTTCTTGCTTCTGCCCCATGGGAGTGGCAGAGAGGCTTCTATTTAGGACTCATATCTTTTGGATATGTTCACTCACCATCTTAAGTCATCCCTCTCTAAGCTGCTGGGCATCTTGAGGATTGAAAACTTGATTACTTTCTCATACACTGGTTTTCTTGAGAATGACTTGAGCTGTTCTGGCTCATACTAGAAAATTCCATTCCTTGCCTGCCATTGTGGAATTCTGTGGCACAAAAATGCTTTCTCTGTTCTTTTCTGCTGATGTTTCATTTCATCAAGTCGTCAAAGAAATTTTGTGTTCTTACTACAGTCAAGTGATTTTGCCCAGAAATTCACATTCTTTTAATAGTAGTACTGGAAGGTGATTGAAACAGAACTATCTAGATTGGCTCAGGGTTTTCAGACAAACTGTTCAGGTCTGCCTTTTGAGTGCATTAAGATCTATCTGTATAAAGGAGTTGGACAAGGGTGCCCTTTGTGGTCTGGATGCTTATTTGGAAAAAGAGTGGGATGGTTACCCCACGTTTGCTCTCTACTTACAAGCTTCACCTTCCCAGACATTTTGGAGGCTGGCCTCACAGGGGGCTTTAGGCAATGTTTAGATTTGCTTATTTGATTTTGTGTTTCACTGTATTGATCCTAGCTAACATTTATCTTCTTTTGCTGCAGAGTCTTTTGGAGATTTTCTTTCAGAGTTTACTTTTGGTTTTTGAATATTGCCTCAGGAGAGAGCAATGGTTGTGTTCGGCCTTTGCCCTGGCTCTTCCCATGCTAGAAACACTAAAGTTCCAGTGCATCTGTTTTGCTGTTACAGTTAAATCAAATCCATTTGGTGAGCATGTGTAGTGATCTCATATGGTATCGCCTAACTACATCTTTCTGCTTTTGAGACTGAGTACTGGAATCAGTGATTCACTGTCAACGTCACTGACAGCAGTCCCAAGACCAAGACCAAGAATATTTCCACCGTAGATGATTTCTTTTAGAATATTCTGGTTCTGAATATTTGATTTTTCAAGTTAGCATTTCTAATTAGCAGATTTTTATCAGTCCAAGTTTTGAGTCTCATGCCAGAATACACTTTGAAAACACTTAAAAACTTTCACAGTTTTCAAGAACCTTCTGTCATTGAGGCATTTACCCTGTTTGTGGTGTGAGTTTGGCTTTAGATTACTGTAGCAAACAGAAATACTTGGTACAGTTCAACTGATAGAGGAAGTTGAAATGATTTGGAGGCACAAAACTCTCTGTGAGTGGTCAGGAATAACAGCAAAAGCTCCTCAGGGCTGTGAGGTGATACAAAGATGAACAGGAAGCCGAACATTGCTCCTTTCTTTTTTAAGGCTCCAAACACATCTTTAATCATTGGTTTATTCTTCCTTGACTCCACCCCAGGAAATCAATAATTTGTGAAAAATCCTCCCTAATTTATTATTTTGAGCCAGGATTCGTCATCACTGCAATAAGACTTCCTTTTTCGTGACCTCCTTATGATACTAAATGTGCCAGGCTCCTGCTTGAGGACAGATTGAATGGGGGATTCCTGAATGCCACTTTCTGATTTGTTTGAATGGAGTGTTAGTCAGGGCTCTTCTACAGAGCCAGAGCCAGTAGGATATAGATAGCTCTGACATCACCACTGCTTGTGGCTGTACTGTTCATATGTACACACACACACACACACACACACACACACACGAGAGAGAGAGAGAGAGAGAGAGAGAGAGAGAGAGAGAGAGTTTCCTGAGTATCTGTGGGATGCTGGTTTCAAGACACCCTTTTTCTAAGACACAAAAAATCCACAGTTGTTCAAGTTCCTCATATAAAATTTGCGAAGTATTTACCTCTATTCCTCAAAACCCCCGCCTGTATATTTTGTCATCTCTAAATATTTTATAATACCGATTCTAATATCATTGCTACATAAATATTTTCTGTCCTGTCTAGTTTAGGGAATAATGACTAGGAAAACAGTAATGTATATGTTCAGGATCTTAACCATGCCATCCTTTAACTGCATAGTACACAAAAAAGACCCAAGGTCAACAATGGTCAACAATAGATGTTGGGGAGAGACTGGAATGCTGGGAGGGACTAGCAGGTTGGGCCTACAAATCCTTTCATTTGTTTGGATTCAGCAAGGATCTCAAGATTTAACAAATTTTATTTTTTATGTGGCATTTTATAGAGTTTTCTTTTCAATATTTTGGTTTTCAGCTTGCATAAAGTATGGATATAGAACTTGTAGGTATCAGGGCTGACTGCACATACAACTCCCATTTACTAATTTATCTTGATCTATCTATTGTATCTCCAAGGACTAGTCATACATGCTTGTGTATTCTGGTTAATCGAGCCTCCAGGTTTTAGGCAGGCTTGAAGGCTGGGAAATTATCAGATAGAATCTACTCAAGGCAGAAGTTCTTCCTAGGGTACTGTTGGTTTGTTCTTAGGGCTTTTCTACTGATTAGATGAAACTCACCTTTTTGACTTGGAGTCACTTGGTCATGGATGTTAATTATTGTACAAAATACATTCACAGCATCACCAGGATTAGTGTTTGGCTGGATTCTTGGGTACCATCACCTAGCCAAGCCAACCATCACAGGCGAGGGAAAGAGATTGAAAGGGCAACGTCGTATCTGAGGGAATGAAAATTCGGCACAGCCCTCCTTAGAATTTAATGGGTTAAAAATATGCTCATCCTCCGCTCATATCACATAAGGCAGCAAGTGAGTTCGCTAGAAGCACCCCAGCACAGAGGCGCCCATCTGTAGGCATTCTATGTGTAGTTCTGCATTCTAGGTCTTCTCAGTGGAGATTCAGCAAGAAATTCCACTGGGAAGAAACTCCTCCTCCTCATACCCCCACCCCCTAAAAATACAATGAGCTTTTTTCCAAATTCATTTTTTCTTTTCTTTTCTTTTCTTTCTTTCTTTTCTTTTCTTTTTCTTTTTTTTTTTTTTTTGTTTTGTTTTTTGTTTTTCGAGACAGAGTTTCTCTGTACAGCCCTGGCTGTCCCGGAACTCACTCTGTAGACCAGGCTGGCCTCGAACTCAGAAATCCGCCTGCCTCTGCCTCCCAAGTGCTGGGATTAAAGGCGTGCGCCACCACTGCCCAGCCAAATTCATTTTTTAATTTTCCTGGGTGGCCCATCCAGAACATTCTTAGGATACAGCTGGTTCAATCTTTCCTCTTTGATGTAATACGTATGGCTCACTCGTATATCATAGAGAGAACAACAATTTCAACTATGAATTATAAATTGATATTTCCTGATCATGAGAAGCCCAAGACTGGCTAATACAGAAAATTTGAATTCTGTGGTTTCTGTATTGCATACATGACAAAGCTGTTTAAGAGTTAAAAAAAAAAATTAAAAAAATGTTTTTTTCTAGATTATTAAGTAAACCCAGCAATACACTGTTTTTCATAGTTTACTGGACGTAGCTTCAGGTACATTCATTGTCTTTAGAGTTCAAAACTCAGTCTTGCACAACTGTGATACTCCTCTACAGAGCAGGAAGTAGCCAGGCCATTGAGCTTACCTAATATCAAAGCCCTCAAGTCATTTTTGAGAGTCTAATCTGGTCAACTAGCACAGTGTGTGTGTGTGTGTGTGTGTGTGTGTGTGTGTGTGTATAAATATGTATGTGGGGGCATGGGATAGGATCCTCATGAGAATATGAAGTTAAAAGTTGAAGCTAGTGGGCATGGGGTTCAAAGGTAAAGTGACCCACATTCAACTATTTCTAAGGTTTTTCTTTTATGTGGACCATCCAGAATAGTGCAGTACTGTGTCTTTATTGAATTTAGAGTGGAGGAAGAAATGGTGCCAGGGAGGATATGTTTCTTTCTTTTAAAGATATGGTGCAGAAGTCTCATGTCTACTAGATATGCATTGTCCAGAACTTGGCCATGGTTTGGTCAAGGACGTAGAGGAGAGAAACACAATTCCTATTTCAGGTGGTCATAGAACCCAGTTAGGAAAACCAAGTGCTTAGCCACAGGAATGCTCAGTGTGTAAAGGTATTTGCTTCTGCTAAGTTGGATAACCTGAGTATGATTCAGAACCCATGTAGTAGGAGGAAAAAAAATGATTCCAGTAAATTGTTCTCTGAAACACACACACACACACACACACACACACACACACACTCATAAAAAGTAATCAAGTGTTCTGTTATTCTGGAGAATAGATTCTGGTGGACCACTAATGCTCTTGTCTGTAAAATGTGAAATGAAGCTGTATGTGGTGGCTCACATCTGTAATGCCAGCACTGGGCAGGAGGAGGCAGGAGCATCACCATGAGTCTGAATGGTACAGAGTGAGACCCTGTTTCACTGCCCCCTCTACTAAAAAAGTATCAAAGACATTTCTGAAGCCCTTGATTGTTTTTATACAAGGGCATATGAGAGTCTTTAGTTTTAGAAATAGACTTGGACCAAAGGACTTGGATTCCGAGACCGAAAACCAACGGGCTGGGAAACTTTTTCACCTCTGATAAGAACCATTCCAGGGTACTCAACATTTGATGCTGACACCCTTGTTTCCAAAGTACTTCCCAAACTTTTATTTTTAACATCAACTTAACTTATTGCATGATAATTACTTCTGAATCTAGATGTGTCTGCCACCCCAATTATACTGTGCTCCACTGGGGCGGGGACTCTGTTCTGTGTCTGACTCATGGTAGGTACTCAGTAAACACTGGCTGAATGCTGTGTAGGGAATTGTCATCTGGAAGAGTTGATTTGTGGGCTGATCTTGACACCCACTCCCATTCCCCACCTCTGCTTCCAAACTGTCCTGAACTCTGACCTTTACTTGTGAATCAATTGGTTGTGCAGGGGAGAGAATCTGAATAACAGTGGAGTTGTGAACAGCCAAGACCATTGTGCCTGCTATACTTGCCCTCACTGGCAGCCACACAGTCCTTTAATGTTTCTAGAAGTAGTTCTGCCTCTTGGTGGCCATTAAACATGGTGGTGGCCAGGTGCTAGAAACACCACATGGGAATGGGGTAGCAGCCAACTTTAGAAACTCCCTCTCTGTCATGCCACTTCCTCAGCTGGAAGACTGAGGGGTCCACCAAGGTCTCCTGGGAAGATGGTGCCAACAGTCACACTTTCCTCAAGGCCCAAGAAGAATCAGGAACTTCAGCTCTCCCCTGGTGCTCCTAGTAAGTAGTACTGGGTAGTGGAAATCCCTCTCACCTGGGAGTCAAGAGACCTGTGATCTGTTGTGTGGTATGGAACACAGGGCTGTTAGATCTGTTTGCCTCAGTTTCCCTTGACAGATTTGGAGTGGATCAGTTGTTTTCTAATCTTCCATAGATGGGCCTCTTCCATTTTTCTTAACATCTATATTGTCTATAAAGCAAACATATAGGCAGAACCCAGTAAAAGCCATTGACAGGATCTTGGCATGTGTGTAGGACATCTGCTCACTTGCTTCTCCCCATCTCTGTCCCCAGAAGCTCCTCCCACTATGGAGACAGGGCCTTGGTCTTACTATACTGTCCAAGAGGAACTCACTCTATAGAATAGGTTTGCCTTGAACTCACAGAGATCTGCCTGCCTCTGCCTCCTGAGTGCTAGGATTCAAGGTGAGTATCATCACATCTGTCTCCCAGCAGGGGTCTTCAGTAAGTCTCAGGCACCTTAGAGCATATTTGTGAAGTCTTGGACCAGGTGTTTTTCAAGGGTCTAGAAGATTGGATTGAGCAGGAGGTGACTCACCACTCATGTCTCCCTGAGCATCTGCTTCCTTCTTGCTCTATGTTCAAATCTCTGTCTCCTCTCTCATTCAGTCAAGACCAGAGTATCTGGTCAGGGGTTCTAGATGAGTCGAACTCTCACAAATCCCTGGGGAGATCAAGACAGCAGGGTACCTACCAGTATTGTTTGAGCATGAGATCTTTCTGGTTTCCTGATACTTGTTTCAGGCTAGTGTAAAATTCCTTACCCACTGCACTGATGGATCTATAACAAAGGACATAGGAACAGAAGAAAAGGTTATGCATTTATTTGATGTAAGCTTTCCACAATACAGGGGCATTCAGAAATGGAGATCTAAGCAAACTTTACTTTTATGAATAGCTAGTGGCCTCATGGTCAGAGGACAAAAGGGTAGGGTGGAGTGGTGATGAAGCTCCGGGGACTGAGATGGGTCTGTTCCGCTGCTGTTTTTGTCTGTGTCTTAAAAGATAAGGACACTCGTTTTCTCTAGTTACAGGGAAGTCCCCCTTAGAATGGGGACCTGTTTTGTAGGGAAAGTCTGCAAGATTTCCTGGTCTGCTTTAGGGGAGAAAGCAAATGAGCAGAATTCTGCCATGACCTTTCTGTTTTCTTCCTTGCCTCCTTCCTTGTCTTGTGGCCTCTCATTCTGAAGATAGGGCCCAGGGCCTCGGTGTGCTGTAGAAGGATCCGGTACCCCCAAGCTGGAAGTGATTTTCTTAAGTGCACTATTTTGGGATATTTCCTAAACTCCATCCCTTGCTTTGTCCTGGGAGAACCTGGAGACTAAGTGGAAAGATCAAAAGTCCTTGGGGACTTTGTTATCCATGGCCCTGCCTCATAGGCCTTGGCTGGTGGCAAAGTGCACGCGCACGGGGTACCTGAATCTTCCAGACTCCCATCTGCTTCTTTCCCACCATTCTTCTTAGGCTTTTTTCTCCATACTACTTTCCAGCCCACTCCCAAGCCCTTCTTTTCTCGCCCACATTTTTTTTTTGCTCCCTATCTTTGTCTCTCCATCGCGTTCTCTATTAAAAAAAAAAAAAAAAAAAAAAACCAACAAAATCAATCCACAGAGCGATTAGATTTGCAAATGAGCGGGCAGGAAACTGGGAACAAAGGGAACCAGAGCCTAAGAAGGAGCAGGTATAATTACTGTAATTAACTCCAGCAGCAGGGACGCAGGGACACAGCCCCTCCTCTGCTGCTGGGAGGCAAGCACTGCACGGGAGGATGAGGGGAGCCAGCTGGCTGCCAGGGAACTCAGATTTCGCCCCTTCCTCTTCCTAGTGGTTGAGACATTCTCACAGGCTGGGAGGCTCCACCCAGAGCAGGTGCCCCTCTGGGATGAGGATTCCTCTCCTGAGTCTCCACAGAAACGTGTTGGAAGTGATCCAGGTTCAGGAAGAAGATGTGATCATTTGTGGGAGGGTGGGGTGTGTGTGGGGGTGTAAAGAACAAAGTCCTCACTTTCATTTTTCACTTGGACACGCGGCTCTTCACCTTCTCTACGACAATCTGAGAGCTGGCTATGTTTTCCCCAGAACCCAAACATATTTAGAGACCATAAAGGAGGGACATGTCTCTGATCTCACCACAGCGCTGTATCTATGTCCTCTAGTCCCGAAGTACGCATGTACATCTCAGCACTGGCTGCCTCCTAAAACACCTTTATAACCTTGACTGTCTTAATTGTTCCTTGTCCTCTAAGGCTACACAGGACGGTATGGGACCTTCTATAGATAGGCACTGTATACTTCCTGTCACAGTTGAGCCTGCCCCTTTTCTACTTGCTCGAGTGGCATTTAATGAAACGTGAACTTTTAAGAGGTACTTAAAAATAACACAACTACTTGTGTGGAGTCTGTGCTTGGAAGCCCATAGCTCGTACCTCTTCTATGAACTTAATCTCACATCTACATTTTGAATGTGTTCCAGGGTCCATGTATTGGGATTTCTCATGTTGATGGTATTCAGAGGTTGGGTTTGGGGAGGTGTGATGGCTATTCTTGGTTGTCAGCTTGACTATATCTGGAATGAATCAAACCCCAAGGGTTTGGGTACACTTGTGAAGGATTTTTGCTTAATTAAATCTTTGAAGTGGGAAGACCCAATTCGAATCCAGATCTTTTGAGGTGGGAAGATTCACTTTTAATCTTGGCCACACCCTCTGCCGGACGCCTATATAAAGTACATGGTAGAAGGAAGCTCTTGCTCTTTGTCTGCTTGCTCTCCCAGGCAAGTCCATTTCTTTACTGGCATTAGAACCCACTTCTTTGGGCTTCTAGCATATTCTAAAGACCAGCTGAGACACCCAGCCTTGAGGACCAAACAGCTACTGGATTTGTGGACTTTCCATTGATGGACAGTCATTTGTTGAATTAGCTAGACCACAGTCTGTAAGTCATTCTAATAAATCGTGTACACACACACACACACACACACACACACACACTCACACATACACATTTATATCAGTTCTGTTCCTCTTGAGAACCCTGACCAAAATAGGAGGTAAATAAATTGATGTGATTTGAAGTATTCTTCCTTGCTTCCATGCAAAGGAAGCTGTCGGAACTGTTAAATGGAGATCGGATCAGTAATCTCATCAATAGGTTACTTTATCAATAAGCTTATGACTGAGTGAGCTGTTGGGAGGTGGGGCCAACATTTGCTTTGAGAATTCTGGAGTCTAACTTTCACGTTTAGGGTTCTATATCAATCAAACACTTTTTACTTGACACTAGCATCAACTCTAATCAAAACTGATATCAAAACAAATAAAGGACCTAGATGGAATAACTTAACAGCCCAAGAATGTCAGGTGTGCTTAGAATCAGGGGCTGGAGAGATGGCTCAGAAGTTTAGAGTACTAGCTCCTCTTCCAAAGGACCTGGGTTCGATTCCAAGTACCCATATGATGGCACACAATCATCTGTAACTCCAGTTCCAGGAGATCTGATGCCCTCTTCTGGCCTCTGCAGGTACCAGGCACAAATGCTTCAAAATTCACTTTAAAAACTCTTCCTATTGGAGGCTGGAGAGATGACTTAGCAGTTGAGAGTACTGACATGACAGTTGACAACTGTCCGTAACTCATACATGGGGTACACAGGTATATATGCAGGCAAAACACACAAAACAAGCATCAATAACAACAAACTCTCTCTCCTCCCTATTTCAAATATCTGAATTCAACTTCTTACAGTTTCAAGCATAAATTACTCTGACATCTTTCCTATTGGCCATCTTTATCTGCCTTGCCTTTCAATCTTGTGTGTGTGTGTGTGTGTGTGAGTACGTGTATGTGTGTGCATGTATGTATGCATGTGCATAGGTACAGGTGAGCGTATGTGTACATATGGAGACCAGAGGTCAGTATCAAATGTCTTCTGCAATCACTTTATCCTATTTTGTAAGATAAGGATTCTCATTGAACCCAGAGCTCATCAATTCAGCTGAACTGGCCCAGGAATCCTCCCATCTCTACCCTCTGGGATTGCACGCATGTATTCTTGTACCAACCATTTTTGCGTTGGGTGCTGAGCATCTAATTCAGTTCCTATGTTTACATGGCTAGGACTTTATCAACCGAACTGTCTTTCCAATCCTCCAATCCATTCTTCATCACATCTCTCCCAGGGATTTAAGTCTTTGAATGACACCTGTGATAGTTCATGTCAGTTGTCAACTAAATAAGATTTAGAATCTCTCTCTCTCTCTCTCTCTCTCTCTCTCTCTCTCTCTCTCTCTGTGTGTGTATGTATAAGTTTAGGCATTGTCTGTGAGGATTTTCTAGATCGAGGTTGTAAGACCCAGCCTAACTGTCAGTAAGTCACGCAATGGTTTCAGGCACCAAACTACATACAGGGGAGAAAGATACCCAAACCCCAGCATTCATTGCTCTCTACTTCTTGATTGAAGATGCAGTGTGACCAGCTGCCTCAAACTCTGATTTCTATGCCTTCTTCACCATGATGGAACTGTGAACTGTAACCTTGAATTGTGAACCAAAACAAACTTTCTGTCAGTCATTTGGTCACAGCAATGAGAAAAGAAACTGATACAGCACTCCACAGTGAGCAGACAGTGAATTACATTCTCAGGCACCACATAGTAGATGCTGCATGATCTTCTCATTTCTCCTCTGGGCACTAATCATGGCTTTTCTCCTTGGAACACACCATGCTTCCTCATGTCTTTGCATGTCATGCATTTTTCTCCCTCTCACCATGCGTCAAACCTCAGTTTTGGCATCACTTCCTTAAATTATTGTAGCATAGCCAATTCCTTCCCTAAATGATCTCTGCATAGCACTTACAGCATCCTGGGAATATCTCTAGTCTAGCAGATGCCACTTTGTATGGTTGTCTCCTTTGCTAGGTTATGTGCTTCTTGAAGGCAAGGACCTCATGTTTGAATGCCTAGTTCTTGGTGTGGTTTCTGATGTTCTGTCTGGGCACTGCACATATTGAATGAATTGGATATTGATAATCGCTACTGAATTCTCCAGGCCTCTTCTGGTTGCAAGTGATATTGAGTAGAAACTGGCTATGGACGTTTAAATGACATCACCAGGACCACACATTTCTTTCTTTTTTTTTGTTTTTGCTTGTTTGTTTGCAGTTTTATTTTATTTTTTTAAATTGAGACAGGATTCCTCTGTGTAACAGCCCTGGCTGTCCTAGAACTTGCTCTGTAGACCAGGCTGGCCTCAGATTCACAGAGATCCGTCTGCCTCTGCATCCTGAGTGCTGGGATTAAGACATGCACAACCACACCCAGCTAGGACCACACCTTTCTAAGTTTTGTTTCCACCATTCCTGGCTTTCATCTTCAGATGGGATCTCCGACTATCAGCAGCTCCAGTCCACTCACTTAAAAATTTTAGTAAAAAGAAGCATTTCTTTTCTTTTAAAAATTTGTTTGAATAATATTTTTTTTCAATTTCTTGATCATTTCACACATGTACACAATGTTGTGATCTAGTCCACACCCTGTTTTCTCCCTTCCTCTTCCTTCCCCACATTCCCTGTACCCTCCCAATTTCATGTGCGCCTATTTTTCTTGGCTTTCCTCACTGAGTCCACTCAGAGCTCTCAGTATGAATATGGGTGTAGGGCCATCTACTGGAGCGTGGACAGCCTCTCAGGGGCTGTTTCTCTGAAGAAAGCAGACACTCCAGAGGAACTTTCTTTCCCAACCTTTTCAGTAGAGGCCACAGCACTGTTTTCCATAGATTGATTTATTCCTGTGCTAGGGGTGAGAGGGATAGCAACTTGATAACTTGTCTATTTCAGGATGTGGGGCAGGAGGATTGAATCATTGCCTTCCTGGAACATCTGGACTGGTGGGCCAGATGTGTTTCTCTGAAAGAAAAGTGGAGTGCTTTTGTCAGAAACACACATGATAAGTCAGAAGGAAGCAGAAGTGTTTGCGAAGAAGTGTCAGGTGCTACTCGTAGTTTAAAATGTCTGATTACTCCTCACTGCAAGTCTATTTCAGGGTTAACCATATTACGATTTGTCCAGTTTTACACAGCTCATGAGTGGTAGAGCCAGATTCTTATGCTAGGGGTCTGACTTCAGGTACTTTCCCCTTTAAAAAGTTTTATAAATGCAATCTTTATGCACATAAGCAATCCAAACAGTACAGAATGGCATATGATGTAGAGGTAAGCACAGTTCAAGTGCTGACCACCGCATCTGTTTCATTTGCCACATCTCCCACTGTCCACCTTGAAGGGCCAGCCCACTTACAAGTTTTTACTGTATTTTTTTTTTAACAATTGAGGGCTAACTTGTCTTCACTTCTGAGGATCTCACCCAGTGCTCTGCATAGTGTGTGGTCTTCCCATTCTGACCTATGTAACTATACATGATTTCTGGATCTATGTAACATCTGAAAAGTGGTCTCCTTCCTGTTTCTTCCTGTTCTTTCCCAGCTGCGGGCCACTTCTTATACTTTCGCAGATCAGAGCATGCACAGGGGCAGACTCAACGCTTCTGAAAATTGTGGATTCTCTTCCCTGTGTTGTATTTTCCTCTCTGTTACACTGTTCTGCACATTTTGCCATTTTTAAGACCTTTCTCAACAGTTACATTTTCTTAACCATGCCTGGTTCTTCCTCCCAGAATAGTGGACTGGAACTCACTGGCAGACAGTAAGCTGGGGTTATTGAAACTTTCCTTGCCTTTGTTTCTCTTCTCTCAAAGATCAGTCCTACATTAGCTGATACTTCATCCTTTTCCCATTTCCTTTTTTTTTCAAGGCAGGGACCGCATTACTACACCATGGCCCAAAATAGCACCACTTTTAGTAGTTTTAAAAAGTACTTCCAGAGATGTTCTATGCATAAAAAGCACACACATTTCCTCTTTTTGTACAAATGGTACCCTTTGAAACATAAGACTTTTCACCTTATTTTTAAATCACTTATTATCTTACAGATTGTTCCATATATATTGACCTCATTCTTTCAAAGGGAGAGCCTGCACTTCTAACCTTGATTCTGTTCTGTCTTAGTGAATGACAGCTTAGTCATTATTGGTATAATTGGTGCTCAGCAAACAGTTGATGGGTTGAACATGTTACACTGAAGTGGCCGGCCTCTTGAGTTCTGATGATGGAGAAAATGGATGTTTCATATTCATTTTAGGGGTCTCTGTGATCTACATGTCTCTGTCCCTTTTTCATTACATTGAATACATTTTTCTTTCCTTTGTGTTTGTGGTAAATTGAGACCTAGAAGTAGTGAAAGCACTGCTCTGGATTCTTTTATAGGACTTCAATTTATACAACAAACAGTACCAATTGTAAAAGGAGCAGCACACTAGTTCAGGAACTACTGTCAGGTCATAGGAAAATTAGCCTGTATGCTGCCTGACATCTAGAAGCCCAGCGAATGATTTTTGCATGAATTCAAAGTACACTTTTATCTTGTACAATCATTATCTAGCCTCTACATAAGTTGAATTTGTTCTCTTTTAATTCATATCCCAGGGCTCTAACTCCCAATGTGACTATATTTGGAGATGGGATCTTTGAAGAGGTAATTAAGGTTAAGTTAAGTCAAAAGAGTGGGACTCTAAAAAGAATGATGCCATTATAAGAAAAGGAAGCTATCCGGCGAAGCTCACACAGAGGAAAGGGTATGGGAAGACACAGGTGATGACCTGCCAGCTGAAGAAAGAAACGGGAAAGAAACAAGGACAATGTCCCCCTAAATAAGGTGGCTAGCAGTTGGAAAAGACATCTGACACCAATGTCTAACCTCTACATACAAGGTTGGATTTCTTGGAGTTCCAATCTCCCAACCATTGCGAAGTGAACGTCTTTGTTTTAAACCACACAGTCTGTGGTATTTTGTTATGGTGATCATATAAAGCAAGCTTCTCTTCTTAGAGAAAAGTGGTCAAATGTCTATATAAGCCCCAGTTAAGGACTGGAGAGATGGTTCAGCAGTTAAGAGCACTGACTGCTCTTCCAGAGGCCCCTAGTTCAATTCTCAGCAACCACATGTTGGCTCACAGCCATCTGTAATGGAATCTGATGTCCTCTTCTGGTGTGTCTGAAGACAGCTACGGTGTACTCATATACATAAAATAAATAAATCTTAAAAAAAATAAGCTTCAGTTAAGTGATAGAATAGAGATATATTAATTTGCTTATAAAGAAAAATATTAGAAATACCCTTAGTACTCATTATTAAAACAATAGTTAGATGACAAAAGATTAGTATACAGCATTGGTGTATAACTTCTAAGTGTGTGTGTGTGTGTGAAGTAGGTTAACATGGTTTCACTGCAAGCCAACTGTGTTACTTGAATTTTAATTGACTTTCTCTTGTAATATTACAAGCTATTACGTTGATATTGGTTACCTTCCAGAATATGATGGTAAGACTCTATTTCTGAAGAAACCACACTCGTAAGGCAACAGAACATGGAGAAATGAAGCTGCTATTAACCTGGAAGCTTCATCCTTACTGGCTAGTGTTCACAGAGCTGAGCGGTGCTATGCATGTTACTGGAGGAGAAAAGTGATCACCAGTCTTTCCCACTTGTGAACGGTAACAACCTGCTTGGCAAGACATGGCCACTGGTGCAGCAGTGGTATGCATGCCATGAGGATAACAAACCACTCTCTGTGGTTAAGTTCCACTCCATAAGATGGAACCAATACCAGTTATTAGAGCCAAGAACCTGTGGCTGGAGGGGTCATAGGCCATAGGGGAGAACCTACAACAGTTACTCTGCAAATAGGACACAGGATTAAAACCACATATTTTAAATATACAAGTCAATGACTTTTCTTTGAGACAGAATCTTGCTATGGTACACAGACAGGCCTAAAATTTACTATGTGTGGTGGTTTGAATGCGCTTGGCCCAGGGAATAGCACTATTACAAGGTGTTGCCTTGTTGGAAGAAGTGTGTCACTTTGGGTGTGGGCTTTGAGGCCCTCTTCCTAGGCACCTGTCAATCTTCTGTCTGCCTTTGGAACAAGATGTAGAACTCTCAGCTTCTCCAGTGCCATGCCTGCCTGGACTCTGCCATGCTTCCTGCCATGATGATAATGGACTGAACCTCAGAACCTGTAAGCCATCCCCAATTAAATGTTGTCCTTTATAAGAGTTACTTTGGTCGTAGGGTCTTTTTACAGCAATGGAAACCCTAACTGAGATACTAGGTAATTCCAGACTGGCTTGATATGGGGGGATTCTTTGTCTCCCGAATGCTGAGATTTAACTGCTGTAATAGGGGGTAGTGAGACATTGTAGTTGTACAGTTATACATAGGCATGGCATGTTGGCACACATGAACACATGTGCTCCTATGTAGAGGTTAGACATTGGTGTCAGATATCTTTCTCAATTGTTAGCCATGTTGTTCTTTGAGACATTGTCTTTTACTGAATCTGGAGCTCACTGATATGGGCAGGCTTGCTAGTCAGTAAGCTTCAGAGAGTCCCCTGTCTCTGCTTCTACATGCATCACTACTCCCAGCTTTATAGATGGGGACACATTGGGAATCCAAACTTAGCTATCTCCACATTCCAAAGAACCCATGTTTTTAAATTTTGATGTTCCCTATCACAACAATATTGAAATATTTTTACTTACGTATTTGCCAGCTGTGTTTCATTTTATGTAAACCTTCCTATATTTTGGCCTATTTTGTGTTAATCTTATTATTAAAGTACAGGAGTTTTTCAGATAAGTACTACACACACACACACACACACACACACACACACACACACACACACATATGCCTATGGCTTGCCTTCATTCTATTTTTAAATGCTATCTCAAAGAATAGAGGACTTTAATTTTGAGCAAGTTCAATTTATTGATTTTTTTCTTTTAGAATGCATACTTTTGGATATTAAGATTTCTTTGCCTATATTAAGGGCAGATACTCTTTTACTCCTGTTTTCTTCCACAAGATTTTAGTCTAGTTTGTCTTGTGATCAATTTTAAGTTCGTTTCTGTTTATAGTGTAAGGCAAATTTCAAGGTTTAATTTTTTTTCTTTGTGGGTATTCAATTGTCCTAGCAGCTTTTGGGAATCTTTTCCTATTGGATTGCCTGGGCATCTTTGTCAAAAATCAATTGACCATAGATGAGTGGGTTTATTTCTGGACTCTTTATTCTGTTCCATTGATCCAGATGTCTACCCTCGGTTAATAGCACACTGTCTTATTACTGTAGCTTTATAGTAAATCTTAGAAGAGTATAGTTATTACATTATTTTAGGATGCTGTGTAGGAGGAGATAGTCCCACTCCTCCAGATTTGTTATTCTTTCTCAGTCACTTGAGTAATTTTAAGTCCCAAACATTTACATATAGATTTTATTATCGTCTCGTCAACTTTTGCTTTAAAGCGACCTGTTTGCTCTGTCACTGAGATTACACTGAACTGCTACCTATTGGAAAGCATTGACACATCAGTATTGACAGACACCACTCAGAGATTACACGGACCTTCATTAATTTAGGTCTTTCTTTTTTTTTTCAGAATATTTTTACAATATTTTATTTTTTCGTTGTATGGGGTTTGCATATTTTTACTAATTTATCCACAATGTTTAATGTTTACTGATGCTGCCAAAAGTGATATTTGTGGTAACCAGCTTGCAAAGTGGACCCCCAATGACCCATCCCTTTGTGGGATTTTTTGTCTTGTATAGTTGCTTTCCCACACATAGTCCATGTGACCAATAGAATGTGGCTGAAGTGATGGAATCCTTTCTGTGAGACTCAGTGTTAAGAGGTACCATAGCTCCTGCTTTATTTGATGTCAGAAGGTACCTTAGGGCTTTTTGTGCAGGCTATCATATCACTTGTGTCAGATAGCTTTAGTTTTTTACCAGATTTGGAAGCCTAATCAAAGTGTTTAGGAGTTTCATGATAATGCAATAGGTGAGTGCAAACACTCATTTAAATTATTTCCTTAATACTTCTATGCATGCTGTGCTCATGAGTGCGTATGCATGCGCACCTGAAGGTATACCGCAGCATTGTGGAGATCAGAGTGCAAGAGCTGGTTGTCTCCTTCTACCATGTGGCTTCTGCGGCTTGAACTCAAATTTTAAGGCATGACTGCAAGCACTATTTGCCCACTGATCCATCTCACCAGTCCTGAGAGCAGACATTCTTACCATGTTCTTGATCTTAATGGGGAAGTGTTCTCTCTCTGCCTGTAAGAGTGCTGTTAGCTGTAGGTTCTCCTGGGATGTCTCCCATCAATATGAGGAAGTAGTTTTCTTTCCTGTTTTGAGATTATTTGAAGTTTTATTTACATATTTATTTATTTGTTTAGTATTTATTTATTCATTTATTTTAGGTTGTATCATTTTTGTGGGTAAGAAGACTGAGACAGTCCACATATAAACTCAATGGTAAAGTTATGCTTACAGCTGACTTCGTATCTTGGATTGTAGAATTTTAGTATACAATATTCTTAGAGTAAGACCTGAGGAACTTAGTTGAAGATAAAACATTAACAGAAACCTTGTACAAAATACTCAGATTTGGAGAATTGTATTTCACAGAAAAATACCCAGACTTTTCTTCTAAAACAAGTCAAAATACCTTATGTTGATTACTGACAAGTCGTGACTCAAACCTTTTTGGAACTCAAGTTTCAAATACAAAGACACTTTCAGAGCGCCTTTACAAGTAACAGAGCAGTCCCTTGTAACTTGCAGTTGCTTTTGCTTTTAGTTCCCCCTCATACGCAGCTGTCTAAGTGTGATGAGAAACTCCAGAAAGAAGGAATTCATAACATTTAAATTATCTTTCTAAGTAGCATGACAAAAATTCCAGTGTTCTCTTGAAGATATCAATTATCCTCTTCATTCAGGATATTTATACTGTATATAACTTGCCTGTTATTGATCTATGTAGACATTTAGTTGTTAACAAACATCATGACTTTACAGTGGTTTTAGACAAGATTTGGTATCATATCCAGTTTTAGGCATCCACTGGGGATCCATGACAGGTAGGAGGGAACTACTGTAGTAATGTAAGTCTTTAACTCAGACATTTTATTGGTTTTGGTGCATCTTATTACACAATTCTTCAAGAGCTGCTTTTTTTTCTCTTAGAATTTGCTTAAGTCTTCTTACTTTTTCATCTCTTGTTTCTTCTAGTTCTGGCGGTATCACTGGAAAAACATCTTCAGTATACTTTTTATTAAATTAATTACTTTGTTTAAAAGATGTGCTTGAGCCCAGGCTGGCCTCAAACTTGTTATCTTCCTGCCTCTGCCTCCTTCAGCAAATCCTACCAGTGTGTGCCACCAACAGGTGCCTGATATGGCTGTCCCCTGAGAGGATGTGGATGCTCGGATGCTTGCAGCTAACCATCAGACTGAGCACAGGGACCCCAATGGAGGAGTTAGGGGAAGGAATGAAGGAGCCGAAGGGGTTTGCAACACCATAGGAAGAACAACAATATCAACCAACCAAACACCCCCAACCCCCCAGAGCTCCCAGAGACTAAACCACCAACCAAAGAGGAGGGACCCATGGCTCCAGCTGCACATGTAGCAGAGGATGGCCTTATCTGGCATCAGTGGGAGAGGAGGCCCTTGGTCCTGTGGAGACTGGATGTTTCAACATAGGGGAATGCTAGGGCAGTAAGGTGGGAGTGGATGGGTGGGTGAGCACCCTCATAGAAGCAGGAGGCAGGGGGGATGGGAAGGGGATGTGTGGAGGGGAAACCAGGAAAGGTGATAACATTTGGAATGCAAATAAATAAAGTAACCAATAATAAAAAAAGATGTACTTGAACTTACTGTGCCTTTTCCCTGCTTCTCCTGAGTGCAGTGTTCTGCCTCGGTTCTCTTATCTTCCCTGGTTATGCTATGGCTTGTGACAATGTTACGTTGTGATATGGTAAAATCTGATGTTGGTGAAATGCGATTAAGGAATTGGGAACTGGCAGCATCAGTTCCACTCGTGACGCTCATGACCGTGTCACCACACTCCCAAGTTTTCTCCCTTTTGTGTAATCCATCTTCTTCATGGTTTCTGCTTTTCTTCTCTAAGAAAACCTCTGTTCTTCTCCTTCTTCCTTCACCACAAAGTCTGCAACTTTGTAAGAACTGCTTTTCACCAAACTGTTAAAGGAATAAAAACCTTTTCTAGAGCCCAGATCGTCACAAAGTTGAGTAAGACATACTCTCACGTCTTTAGTGAGACCAAATATCTTTTAAAATTCAGCATCATTCTTCAGAGATGATGCCTTAGTGTGGCTTCCTTGAGAATATTTGTTACTTCTTTCTTGAATATCTTTTAAAAATATTGATGCCATCTCATACTGGGTTGATGCGAGCCTGAATTTCCCTCTGTGGTTTTCAGAAAGATGCTCTGGAGACTATTAGACATTTTAGATGGGGGGGAGGGACATTGAGTAGCATGGGACAGGTTCCCCAACTAGGTGAGAACCAGAGCATGAGTGTGGAGCTGAAGCCACTGAGGGGAGTGAACAGAAGAAGTATGTGAGACAAGTTAGTCAAGAGGGCAAGTTTTGAAGTTTCATTATAAAACATTTTCTAACATTTTTTCCAAATCTATTTTAAAATATATATATTTATTTTTGTTCGCTAATATAAATAGTTACATTGATTGAATCTTGAATGTCAGACCAGGTTGGAATTCTTGATACATACTACACCTGGTCATAATGCATGATGTGTTTCAGAGAACCAATCTTTCTTTCTTTCTTTCTTTCTTTCTTTCTTTCTTTCTTTCTTTTTTCTTTCTTTTAATGCTTTAAGACATTTGGATTTCATGCATTTGAGAAAGGGCAGGAAACTGCTTTCTACTGATGGTTTGGCTCAGACTAGTAGTATCTTGATGTCTGAATGTATGTATGAGAGCTTTTTTCCCCCAAGAACTGTCTAAGATGTGGGGATTGTGGTAGACTGCTGATAGTTTTCTGCTTCCTTGTGTGAGTATATATGTTAGAATCAGTTGTTTAATTTGGCGGAAGAGCATAAAACCCAAAGAGTAGAGAAAGACCCAGTGTGTAAGCCTCAGCTTTCTGTTATCCAACTAGTGCCTATGTGAAACAAGTTCTACAGATCACTGGCCCCACTATTGTTAAGAGGCAGCTTCCAGAATCTTCTTTCCCATCTAGCTGAAAAAAAGCAAAACAAAACAAAACAAAAAACAAACCCCTAGTGATCTAGGCAGAAAAGGACATTATTGGAGGCATTTTTACAGGATGCTTCTTCATGAATTCTAGAGATTCAGAAAACATGGGTTAGCAATCACTGCCAGCTCTGCAGTCCCTCTCTGCCCACTGTCATGCTGCTGAACTCTTGATTCTACAGTGACCAGTGATCTATCTCAGGCACCTTTACGTCTTTATATTGGGAAAGACTCCATGTTTCATGCAGAAGCATCTACTTGGCTAAGTTTGGATCAGTCTTAGTCTGCTAGAACATGGGAATGGGATCTCCCTTCAGACTTTAGAGTGAGATGTAGCCCCCTCTCTTTAAAATAGAGCAACTATTTAGAGTCTGGCCTTTTAAACATGATATTCACTATGAAAACAGAGGCAATGGGGTATAATTTGGGACAATTATACAAAATTCCTATAACAACACTGTGTTTCTCCTAAACAGTGTGTTGAGAGGCACATTCCTCCCTCCCTCCCCTAGCTTTTGGTAGTACAATATTATCCCAGTTGTTTTTAACATACCTTTCATGATGCATTGTTTTTCTAAGCATTGATCTATCAGCTTTAACTAATTAGACTCTGGCTTGATTATTTCTCTTCATAGAGCTTTGAGTCCAGTAAGGGTGCAAACAGTATTTGCTGAAAACTCTATGTTCCTCTCTTTGAGACTCTAGGAAGATGAAGCTGGCTTTGAGATATTACAATAACTTAGTTTTACTCAGGAACATATACATTAGGAAAAGCCTTTCTTGGTTTAGTATTCTGGTCTTGTTATGATTTTTCTACATTAAAACTAAGAGGTCTGGTGCCAAAGGGGTGATGTGGAGAGTTGGAACCTAGTGGGAGATGTTGAGGTCGTGAGGGTGGAGCCCTCATAAATGGATCCTCAACTCTTTTAATCTTTTCACCCTCTCTTCCACAATGTTCCCTAAACCCTGAAGATGACACGTAAGGCTGAGGATTCCACAGTCCCTTATTCTTAGCACATTGACTAGATGTAAGTCTCTGCATTGACTGCTGCCAAGTGCAAAACAAACAAACAAACAAACAAACAATAAAAAACAAACCAGAAAAAAAAATCCCTTGACTGACCAAATCCAGAGTATCCCTAGTCTATGAATATAAACATAACTATTTAGATACAAGTTTACTATATTCATGTTCATCTAGTAACACTGGCCTCAGTAGATGCCTCTCCCACCTGGGTTTGTGTTCTCCCCATCCATTAGCTTTTAACTATGTTTACAGTGGTAATAATGTACTCCTTACTTACTGTGGAGAGGATCTCAAATCTAATCCAAAAGTGGTCGGATATCTTGGCAACAGTCATTGTCATTGTTGGACAACTGAGCTTATGTCACACTTCAGGTTGATATTGGAGCATACAGGATCCATTGCTGGGTAAGACTGTTGCTGACAGTTCTCCCCTAGCAGTCTCTATAGAGTCTTCCTGCACAATGACCTTTGTCAACAAGGAGGAAGCTTTGAGTCCAGCCTGAATTTTTCTCTGTGCTGTGTGAAGCCTTCAGCAATAGGCATCCTGCATGGCTTGAGAAACAGACCTGACTAGGGAAGCAAGAGAATGAAGAAAAGACAAATATACAGACACATACAAAGCTGGGATCAGGTGGAGTGGGCTTTCTGATGGCAAAGCCACAGGACTCTGGACGCTCACAATGTTTATTATGTACAGCTGAACAAGGAGGCAGGGCTATTACATGCAAATAAAAAAGGAGACAAGGCTTATGGTATACAGCTGGATCAAGGAGACAGGTTTAGCTAAGATCCATAGGACCAGTCTCTGTAGAGAAGCAATCTTCAGAGTGTAAGCATCCAAGGGAGTGAAAAGTATGGTGGAGATTTTCTGCATACTCTATCAACATCTGTACGTGGATGGCTTTGTCATCTCTCTGAGCCTCTGAGCCTGCGGCAGGGGACAAAGCTTTGGTACTCCCCCATGAGTCTGAGACTATGGTTCTTGACATGGCCATGTCAACAGCACACATTTAACTCAGGTTTCCACAGAGTCTTACCACATAGTTTTAGTGCGCAACCAAGCACCATAACAGTATTGTTTGGGAGCCTCTGGGACTAGCTGGGTAATAATTAACTGGATGGCATCTGAAAGAAAAGTTCACAACGGATGAGATGATAGAAAACAGCCTTAGTGGCTTGTCTGAGTTCCAAACAGCTGCTGACGTTTTGGTTAAAACCCTGAGAAGGGCTAGAGTGTTTGGCTTTCAGTCACCTTTAGCCTGCTCTGGATCTTGGAGCCTGTGAAATTTAGTACACACAGTAAGACAAAGCCCTCTCTCAGAGCTCCCATCTCGACTCACTTTGTATTCTCTCCATTTCGTCTCCATATAATACACACATGGATGGTCATCACAGAGGTTTGATATTAACACAAACATTCCCTGATATTGATGGTGCATAAATGTGACTGAATGAGCCAGGAGCTAAAATATAGGATATCTGAGTGAATCCATTCTGGAAGACTATGGCCAAAACAAACCAATTTAGATAAAATATTGAGAAACTTAACCCAGATTTGGCTGGTTGGTCTCTCAGTTGAAAGGCTGTCTTTTCTTTCTCAACTTGGCGGCAATGATGGGAATGGGCTTTCCTTGGTGAAAGCCTGAGTCTTAGCCTGGACACCAGGACATCTAAAGCATACCCAAAGTGTCCTGCAGGAAAACTGGCCTAAGTCCTTTATGCTTTATAATACATGAGTTTCAGAATGTCTTATAAGCCAGTGGGGAGGTTTAGAACTCTGACGCATATCTGGAGAGTACTAACACCTAGTTCATTTAACTTTCCCACTTGTGCATGTTTCTTGAGTGTATAAACAAATGTGTGTGGCCTAGATTGATCACTGTGCACAGTGCTAGGCTTCTTCATGTAGGCCTCATCATAACCTTGATATGCTCTGAGTTTTGTTGACAGCAACTGAAGATCAGGTAGGAGTTTTTTGGGAATCTTTGTTATTTGCAAATGGCAGATGGAGGATTGGAATCACATCTAGCATTAGCAACAGACACTAGCTTACGCAACATTTTGAAGATTCCTTGGCTTTTTATTCTGGGGTATGTACTAATGGACCTTTGATCCATGTTTCGTTGTGATGAAGGCTTTTCCATGACAACTCTCCTCTTACTATTCCCTCCTCTCTTGGACTCAACTGTGCTCTGGATTCTGCTCAATGTCATACCCAACTTATGTTCTATAATCCATTGTATCAGCTAAGAACACGTTTAGTTGCAGAGAAAAGCACAACACACTCACCTCTTATTTATTAAGATGACTATTGTAAAAGAAAATAAGTTATCATTCTTGGCAATGCTACAGTGAAAAGAGAGGCCCTATATGCTCTTGGTGAGGATATATTGGTACAGCTAGTATTGAGTACTAGATGGACTTTCCTTGAAAGATTAAAGAGAAAACTACCATATGATTCAGTAATCTCATGTCTGCATATATGGCCAGAGGAAATCAAATTAGTTTTTCAAACTGATATTTATATTTTACATTTATTACAACAACTTTTCATAATAACCAAGATGCTGAACTAACATCACCCATTGATGGATGAATGAATTAAAACATTCCAATGTATATGATATGTAGTATATAAGTATGTTTATATATTAAATATATAATATATTAAAATACATAAATTTAATTATTTAGTGGTTAGATAATAAATTCTTCCATTTGAAATAAAATGGATGAATTTGGAGGATGTTATGTTAATTGAAATAAACAAGGTAGACAAATATAATCTCACATATATATGGAGTATAAAAATTACATGCATAAAAACAGAATAGACTATTATCTACCAGGCATTAGAGGATAGGAGAGATCAGGCTAGGTTGGTTGAAGGGTGAGACTCCAGGCTATAAGATGAGTCAGTCTAAGGATCTCATGCATATCATAGCAGGTGATGAGTGTCAAAAGATTGGTGACAATCATCACACGGCTCACACTACACTGAACCACTACACTGAACATTTGGATATGTTCATCTTTATTTTTAAGTAAATATTTTTAACATGTGGTGGCAAGCTCTTCCACTGAGATTGGATTTCTTTTGTTGAATCTGATACCCACTTAGGCTGAATAAATGTGTACTATAGAAAAATACATGACCCTAGTATATATCTAGATCAAAATAGACCATACAAAATCTGCCTAGACTTTATAAGCTACCATCATGCTGTGGAAATCCTAAGCCACATGGAAAGGTGGAATGTGAGGGAACACTGGTCTTCTCAGCCACAGATACAGGAATGAAGAGACCATCTTGGAAAAAGATTCTCCAGGCCAGCTGCTCTGGTTCTGTGGCATTTTGCTCCCCTCAATAGAGGTCTCAGACATTGTAGCAGAGACAACTCATTCAGCTGTGCTCTGAACTCTAACCCCAAGAACCTGTGAACTTAATAAAGCATCCTTTGAATATTGCCAATTTTTGGAATAGCTTGTTGCACCATGAAAAAGTATCCATATCTAAATAGCAATGGTTTTCAGAAGGGTGTAAATACATGCTCAGTGTGGCCAGAGGTCTAGGGATAGACTCTCATTGCATTAGTGCCGAGATCACCAATGCAAGTTGAGGCCTAAGTTCTCTCCATATACCTCTGTTGCCATTCTCAGTGTTTTCTGATGTTTGTCTTTATGCTTCTTGCCCCACAGTTTTCTTGTTATTGCCATAACCCCAGGCATCATTACATCGCCATTCAAGACAGGAAGAAGAAAGGACAGGCAGAACCAGCTTCATCTATATGGTTTTAGCAGGGGACTCCCAGATCAACATGAAGATGCAGCAGCCAGAAATCTATCACACGGCCACTCCTTTTGAGAAGAAAGACCCCGACGGCATTCACCTGCATATATTACTTCTCAACACAATCTAGGTGTGTGTCTTAGTTAGGTTTTACTGCTCTGAACAGACACCATGACCAAGGCAACTCTTATAAGGACATTTAATTGGGGCTGGCTTACAGGTTCAGAGGGTCAGTCCATGATCATCAAGGTAGGAGCATGGCAGCATCCAGGCAGGCATGGTGCAGGAGGAGCTGAGAGTTCTACATCTTCATCTGAAGGCCTCTAGGAGAAGACTAGCTTCCAGGCAGCTAGGACCAGGATCCTAGACCACGCCCCCAGTGACACGACTACTCCAACAAGGCCACACCTCCAAATAGTGCCACTCCCTAGACCAATCATATAGAACTATCACAGTGTGCTTAGCAAAGACACAAAGCGGGTACACCCTGTGGGCAAGACCTGTGTCTGATGCTCTTCCCCAAATGGTTTCAGATGCTTTCGCTAGCTGGCCAATCATTTAGGTGTACTTGTAAAGGTTTTTGTATTTATCTGTATTATGTTGAGCACATCCTCCCAACTCCTCTCTCCTCCTTTTTCCTTTCCCTACTTTTTGTCTGTTCTCTTTGTCCTCCTAGACAGTTTTACTTCTACCCTCATATCATGTATGCACATGTAATCCTACGTGTCTGTATAAAAATCCATACACAAATGAGAGAAAACATGGTGTTTGTCTTTCAGCGATTAGCTTAATTCATTTGATGTGCTTCAGCTTCATCCATTTTCTGCAATGGTGTGACTTCTTTAAGACTGAAAATAATTCCATTGTATAGACATACGTATTTCTATTCCACTCCTCTATTGTTGTACATGTAGATTGGTTCTATGATTCAGCTGTAGTGTATCGGTTTGCAGTAAAAATAGATGCACACGTATCCTTGTGGTATGTTGACTTGCAGTTCTTGAGACAAACATCTAGGAGTGTGGCTGGGTCATGTGGAATATTATGTATTGTTAATTTTTTGAATACCTTTCATATTGACTTCCATAGTGGGTAGATGAGTAGTGTAAAAAGGTTTTTTGTTTTTTTTTTAAGAAAGAAATATTTATTCATGTGTGTGTGTGTGTGTGTGTGTGTTTGTGTGTGTGACATGCAGGAAGAAGGAATTGAATCCCCCTGGATCTGGAGTTACAGGCAGTTGTGACCTGATATGGATGCTGGGACCAAACTGGGATCTTTTGGAAGAGTAGGAAGCCATGTCTCTAGGCTGAGGGCTCTCTTTCATCCAAACCTCATCAGCATTCTTACCCTTTGTCTTACTCATGATTGTAGACAGATGACCTTTAACAGTGACCAGGAAGGACTGCTGCTTGTTTGGAAGATTCCTTAGCCTCCAGTTCAGCTCTGAGGGTGCTGCTTCTGCTTCCTGTGTCTGCTGACTTAAGACAGAGTCTCCCAGGGCAGACATCTTTCTTCCTTGAATACTCCTCTACACATTTTAAGTCCACATCTGGCCAGCTACAGATTTTCATTATAAACACATAGTTTCATAGAATATATTTTTGGCATGTCATAAATGCTGGCATTTAAAAATAAACGTGTTCTATTGTTCTTTTTAAATTGTCCCTCAAGCCCAAATGCCATAGTGATTTGATGCTATTCTCTAAAAAGCACACAAACATGCTTTTCTTCAGTAGACAGAAAATGTCCCATCATCCCTTTTCTATCCCCGAACTTCTCATTCCACTTTCTCTGCAGAATTTATCCCAAAGTAATACAATTTTATGCTTGAAAGTTTTTTATTACTCATTTCTGTATCATACTTCTCTGCAACAGAAACATGAATATAAATTGTTATAACATTTTAAAACATTTCATGTGTCTAAAAGGTTCTGAGTATTGAAAAATTTCCTCAGGATTGAATTATCATTAAAATTACTACAATTATATCAAGGAGAAAAACAATATAACTATATTGTATGTTTTGGTATGTAATTATTAAAAACAAAAAAGTGAAATTATATTAGAAATGTATCTGCTGTGAGATGGATAGGATTTTAAGACATCTCATGTATCTCTGGGTGAATATTAGTCATTGCAACCAATATACATGGTTTGGTATCAATTACAGCCTTCTTTTTTATTAAGATACAGGTCCCAAAACATTTATAAAGATAAGTAGATAAAGATGCTATGCAGTCTTGATGCATTTGAATTATATGAGCTACTTCCAAGTCAGATATTAAAAATACTTTGGTGATCCAACATTAAAAATGATTTTTAATGATCTATCTGTTTACAGCTAATTATGTCTTCCTTCGATTACATGGAAACCACAGACCTGGAAGCTGCTTACACGGGAGAAGGAGTTTGTTACCCAGCCTTTAGGCTCTTCACTTGCCAATGGGTTTGTCGCCTGGTTATTAGAGAGAGAGAGTCACAATCTCAGTGTTTCTATTTATCGGCTTGTTAGACCCCTAAAATTTTATATTCTAGGATATATTATATCAAGATCTGGGGTGATGCCTTTCTTTTGTTAGGCAAGAAAAGGGTTATTGTGAAGGAGAAACAGGGACGTGGCGAATTGCAAAAGTCCTCCACATTCCGCAAAGAAGACACTTCTCAGCAAAATCTGTAGGAAAACTGGAGATCTTGAAGTTGATTCTTGTGTGTGGGTATGTAGTATGTGTGTGTGTGTGTGTGTGTGTGTGTGTGTGTGTGCGCATGAATTCAAATGTGTATGCATGTGCATATGGAGGTCAGAGGATACTGGGTATCCTTCCTGGAGGCACTGTCCATCCTCTCTCTCTCTCTCTCTCTCTCTCTCTCTCTCTCTCTGGCTGGCAAGTGAGCTTCAGGGATCTACCTATCTCTGCTGAGATTACAAAGGCCCACCAACATACCTGGATTTTAAAAGGGAAGTATTCTGGGATCAAACTCAGGTTTGCATACTTGTAAGGCAAGCACTTAATTAACTGAGTCATCTCCCCAGTCCTGGATATTGATTCTTGCCGATCCATCATGCCCCTGAACAAAGTCTACTATAGCCCTATGGGAATGGGCATGCCAACTGGAAAGCTGTCCAGATGGATGTAAAGTCTGGAGATGGTAGCACTCTTGAACAGAATGGATTTGTCCAAGTTTCCCATCCGGATCACCTCTCACTTAGTGTGGTGCTCTGTGCTAAGTGACTTACAGGTACCACCTTACTCAGTCTTCGGAATAACTCCAAGAAGAAGGGAAAATGTCCACGTTTTTCTGATCAGCTTAGGGGAAATGGCAGTCAGCAAGTACTAAAGCTGGAGATCTGAGATTACAGAACCTATGCTTCTTAGGCTCTGTGTTAACCTGTAATCCTGGGTTTCAGAGCAGTGAATCCAGTTCTTCATCCTAGGTGCAGCCTGGACTACAGTTTACTTTGTTTTTATCTGTTTCAAAACAAGTTTCTCTAAAGCAGGGCTTCTCAAATATTAGTATTATGAGAATCAAGTTGGCCTTCTTAAAACAGAGATGACAGGCCAGGGAGATGGTTCGTATGTGTGGTGATTTGAATAAGAACTAGAATGGCCTCATAGGCTCATATATTTGAAAGCTTAGTCATCAGGGAGTGGCACTACTTGAGAAGGATTTGGAGGTGTGGCCTTGTTGGAAGAAGTGTGTCACCGGCAGTGCAAAAGCCTAACCTAGGCCCAGTGTCTCTCTCTTCCTGTTTTCTGTGGATCCAGATGTAGAACTCTCATAATTCTCTAGTACCAAGCTGCCTGCTTGCTGCCATGCTTCCCACTATGATGATAATGGACTTACCTTGGAAACTATAAGCAAGCCCCAGTTAAATATTTTCTTTTATGAGAGTTGTCATGGTCATGGTGTCTCTTCATAACAATAGAACACTAAGGTAAGTTGCCTTGAGAGGATGTGAACTTGGTCTGATCCCTAGAAACCATGTAAAAACAAAGTGAATGGCCTGGTGTGTGCTTGTAATTTTAGCATTGGGAAGGACAACAGCCAGTTGAGCATACTTGGTGAGTTCTAGGTCAAATGAGAGATTCTGTATCAAAAAATAAGATAGCACCTAAGAAATGACACCTGAGAATAACACCTGTATCTGGCCTCCACATACACTGGCCCACATATGTAGCAGGTACATCTGTTGAGTCTTTATATGCCCTCAGGGATTTCCATGATGGGGGTTGGGGGTGTCAGGAAAAAAGGGTAATGTACACACAGACGTAGAAAAGCTGGGACTGGGTAGACTGGGCTCTGATGGAGTAGCTGAAACACCTCAGAAGCTTAGTATGTTTGTTATATAGAATTGAACATGGATGCAAAGTTATTACATATATCTGAATAAGGAGGTAGGGTTATTGCACACAAATAAACAAAGAAGAAGGGGTGCTATATACAGCAGAAGGATATAGCAGAAGGAGGCAGGTTTAGCTGATCTCAGTCGGGGAACAGTCTTCAGGCTGTAAAGCTACAGCGGATACTTTCTGCACACACTACCAACATCTGGACATGGATCAGAAGAAGGCTTTGCAATCCTTAGTCTGATGTGTTGGGGTCCTTGACATGGCCCATGTCAAACAATAGGCATTCACATAGGCCTTTACTTGCTCAGGGCTTCCTCTGCTCCTCACATGTGGACTCAGGCATGAACATGGGAAATAGTGCAGTCTGACTTGGTAGATGTGGCTGAAGTTGGAAATTTACCTCTTTAATGAGTTTCCAGGTCTAAGAAGCACATTTGAGACCCTCTCCTTTGTAGCGCAGGCAGCTTCAGGTGAGAGGTCAATTTTTTCAACTCCTTGAGAGACTGGCATTTTCTCCTTTATGTTCCTTTCAGGGATGACGGCTTTACCTGCCTAGAAGTGAGTATATTTACATATGCATGATATATGGATCTGTCAACACTGGAAATTGGTGCTGTAGCAATATTTGCTAGAGACTTCCTGTGTATTTTTGTTTGTTTCTGCTTTGTGCTAGGCAGGCTTGCATAGAGGGCTATTGTGTTCGTATGTTTTTGTCTTATCTATTTGCACAGGGAAGTCATCTGTTTTTTCCATTTGTCCCTCTGTCCAGATGGAATGCCTTAACCTTATTCTTCATCCACTGCTTCAACCTTCAAGACCCCTTTCCAGGCATTATCTCCTCTCTGAAGCATGCAACCCAGATAAAATCCATCTCCTTGAACCTTCTCTCCCACACATAGCCTTCTTCAGCACAACTTGCTTCCCCCTCTCATCTGGACACCTTTTTGAACAGTCAGAACTGGGACTATAGGCGTGGACCACCACGCCTGATTTTGTAGTGCTAAGGATTGAACTCAGGTCTTTATGCATGCTGAGTAAATGTTCTGCCAACTGAACTACATCTCTAAACTCATACTTTATATTTTTCTTTTCTTGCACTTTCTATATTAGAGTAATGGACCACAGACTTTGGTGATTCCGGAAACGAAGGTGCAACATAAAATGATTGGGGCAGAGGAACTAGACAGGGTCACTTCCCACACTCCAGATCAGAACGGTTCCTCTGTGCATTTACTGTCATTTTATAATGCCTACATGGAGTTTTCAGAGGGGCGTCAGTTGCCTTTGGCAAGTAGGTTTTCTTAGGAGATTTTGGCTTTGTCTGGGGTAATCCAGCTCTGCTGCCTCTGTTCCAGTTTAGCATACTTTCTTGGGTACCCAGAACATGCTCAGTTCTGTGATGGACACAAACAGATATTAAACCTTCACCTTTACTCTCATGGATCCCACAGGGGACATAAAACTGTACCTATATAGGACTGTAACTTTTATTTCTACTTTATTGAGATGAGGCAAGGGTGTCCTAGTTTCATTTCAACAAGTTTATTTCAACATATAAATCCAGATTACAGTTCATCGTTGTGGAGAACTTAAGGCAGGGACTTCAGCTAGTCAATTCACAGCCACAGTCAAAAATTGAGGGAAGTGAATGAATGAATGAATGTGTGCCTGCTCCTTTTCTGGCTTTCTTGCTTGGCTCATCGCAGTTTCACTCTAGCACAGTTGAGGATGCCTTCTCTAGGAAGTGATGGTACCCAAGTATGTAGACTGGATCAGGAACGGGGGTAAGACAGTTATTGTGAGTTTAAAGGAAGACATTCTAGAGAGAGTCTGCACAGGATAGTTTTATGTCAACTTGACACAAGCTAACATCATCTAAGAGGAGGGAGCCTCAGTTAAGAAAATAAAAAACCTTCATAAGAGCAGGCTATAGAAAAGCATATAGGGTGTTTTCTCAATTAGTGTTTAATGTGGGAGGGCTCAGTTTATTGTGAGCAGGGTCATCCTTGGGCTGGTGGCCTTGGATTCTATAATAAAGCAGGCTGAGCAAGCTATGGGGTACAAGCCAGTAAGCAGCTCCTCTCCATGACCTCTACATCAGCTTCTGCCTCCCATTTCCTGCCCTGTGTGAGTTCCTGTTTTGACTTCCTTTAGTGTTGGAATACAATGCAGAAGGGCAAGCCAAATAAACCTTTTCCTCCTCAACTTGCTTTTTGGCCACGGTGTTTCATAGCAGAAATAGAAACCGTAACAAAGACATGGAAAGCAGCATGAAGCCCTGGTGATGATATGCAGCGGAGGTTAAGCCTTTGTATTGTGAAGCAATATTGCTTATTTGAAGTTCATGGTAGTGTAGGTAGTGTCCAGCTTTCCATCATTATGATGAAATACCTGAGGCAATTAACTCATAAGAGAAAAGGTCATGGTTTTGGAGGTTCCAGTCTGTGCTGAATGGCTCTATTGTCTTGGGAATACCAGACCAGTAGAAGCACATAGTAGAAAAATTACTTATACCATGAGCCAGGAAGCAGAAAAAGAAGAAGAGTCCAAGGGTCCCCAAATTACCTTTGAGAGCATACCTTTAATACCTAAGGACTTCTTTTAGGTCTCACTTCTGAAAGATTCTGTGTCCTCCCAAGAGAGTCACCTTGGGAAGCATGACTTTAATATAGGAATCTTACCTTTGGGGAACATTCAACTTCTGAATTATGCAAATAACCATGCAGTGCAATGGTTTAAAATAGCAATTTGGTCTCCCAGGGCACATTGGCAATGTTTGTAGACATTTTGGGTTGATGTGCTTGGAACAGGGGTTCTTTGGGCATATAACTGGCATAGGGTAGAGGCCATCCATACTGCTAAACATTGTACAGCACACAGGACCCATCCTATCCCAAATATTTGGCTGGCCCTACAGGTCAACAATCCCAAAGTTCAGAAACCTTTATTTAGAGGTATTGACAAGAAAGAAGAAATAAACATGCTATTAATCAATAGCACGCCGTAATTGAGAGAAGCACATGAAAACCACCTCTGGGCCCTTTTCCTTCTCGCCAAGGAACCTGTTTAACCTCTTTCCTTCCTATTGTACTTCTTTTCTTAGACTTGAATTTCCAGGTGTGTCTCTGCAGTTGTCTCCTCTTTGGCTTAACATGCCTTCTCTTTGGTCCAGGGCTACAACCACACCGGAAGATTGCTTGGGTAAAGAACAGCATCTGGAGGGGAACACAGACTTCTTGACCCAAACTTTGTCTTTGCCTTTATGTTTCCCAGCTGAAATCTGGCTCTCGAGTCTCCCAGCTCATGCACTTATATGGATAGGTATCTTCAGCTTTTCCCTATTCGAATCTGTCAAGTAGAAGTTGGATATGTTTTTCAGGGGGATGATTGATACATTTGTTTAGCTGGGGAGTGACAGCAGGGTTCAAAACATAGTCCCTGTAATGTAATTTTCCTGGAATTATCTAAAAGGGGAAAAAAGCATATCTTAATCATACTCATTTTGTTTAGGACACTACTGGATTAAATCGATATTTTACTGAAAGGCTTTGTAGAGCTTTCATTCTTCAGACAAATGGGTTGAATTTCCTAGAGAAAAGAGTAGCATATTATAGTCTCAAACTTTATTGACCATGGGAAACAAGTTTTAAAATATGTATCAACAACTTAGTGTTCTGTCTAGAAAGGATGGATTTGGAGATCTGCCGTGTGACCTCAACTCTTGTCTCCACCACTGAGGGACTTGTTTCTGTGGGTGGGACATGAAACTTTCTGAAACCATTGTAATAATAAACAAATTGTACTTCCTTCTCAACGTATTGAATGCTGTTACCTGATTTCACACTTCTGGTCTCTTAGTCCCATGGTTCTGTGACTTTCTTTTGATTGACCTGGAATCCTTTCCTACTGGAATGCAATTGGGAAGTCTAGATGAAAGGTGATTTATAATTTTCATATTCCCAGTTCTTTCCTGAGTTCTTGGGACATGATTGCATTTAATAAATCGTGGTGCTATGGAATGATTCACTGGCTAATGCTTATAATGCATTTGGTGAATGTTAACCCCCAAATGGCTCCTTTATCCTTCCTTTGAGGGTCAAAGTTACTGGAAGAGGCAGAACCCCTGTCCCAAGTGTAGCAACCCAAAATATATGCAAACATTACCAATGTCCCCTGGGAGGCCAAGTTACTCTATTTTAAACCATTGCCTTCCATGGTTCTTTGGTATCCATGGGCACTTTGATTCCATGGTGGTGACTTTAATGATTTATGTAGGAAGAGAATGTGTACAGATTCATGCTCAATATATGTGCTGGTTACCCGGTATGCACTTGAGGCTCCTTTAAGGAAGGTGCACTTATTTATTATAACTTCATGTAACAAAGAGACATTGGTTAGTTCCTTCTGGAGTATTGCATCTAATTTAGAATATCCTTAGGTAGGATTGGATGCTAAAACACTGGAGTTTTTAGCATCTTTAACTCTTGATTCACCTTTAAAGAACGGAGTTAGTAGGGGAGCCATTCAAAGCTCCTCATGGGCTCATGGTAGGACACTTGCCACTTGCATCTGAATGTGCCAAATTAGGCTGAATGCTGAAAGAACTGTGCTCAGCAGAGCATGAACTGGGGTCCAGGTTTGTCTTCTTCCTATGGTAGCATGCTCTAAGGAAATGACTCTGTACTGGTGTGAGCAGACCTGGGTTTCAGTGCCTGTATGGTTGTCAGTACATTTTCTGTCTCTGGGGCCAAGGAAAGGTGGGTCATTAGGATGTGTGCAGACACCTTTGTTTTGCTGAGGCATGACTCTGAAACAGCTGAAGCTCTTCTAGAGGAGACAGTCTAGACTTTAGATATGATCTAGATGTTTTGGAAGGCAGAACTCAGAACAAGTGGGGAGGAGAGGCAGGGTCATGGCTGTTGGATGTAAGAAAGTTGGTCTAGAGTGAGGGAGACTGTGGACAGATCCATTTGCCACACAGCAGTACCTGCCTGAACTGTTTTAGAGATGACTTGTAAGACTCTCACATTCAACCTCTAAAGTATATTATTTTATAGAATAGACTGTTTTAAATGAATTTTTTTTCAATATGATATGCTTTGATCATGTTTCTTCCCTTTCCCCAGCTCCTTCCAGACCATTTACATCTTCCTTCCCACCCAACTTCATGTTCTCTCTCTTTTAAAACAAACAAACAAACAAAAACCCCAATCATCATCAGCAGCAGCAACAAATAAAACCCATAAATACAAAGACAAAAATCAAACAAATAAAAAAGCCCAAACTAAACAACACACACACACACATACACACACACACACACACACACACACACGCACATTCACACTCACACGCACACACACACACCCTATGGAATTTGTTTTGTGTTAATCAATTACTCCTGGGCAAGGAGCTTGCCATGGAATGTGGCTGAGAAAACTGATTTTCCTTTTGCTAGCAGGTATTTTTTGCAAATAGCTTCTTGGTTAGGGATGGGTCTGCTGTCCACTTCGCTCGCTCAGTGCTAGGACCCCATTTGGCTTGAACCTGTGCAGGTCTTAAGTCTCTGTGAGTTCATGTGTACTTCAATCCTGTTCTATTTGGAACGTGTGTGTGTGTGTGTGTGTGTGTGTGTGTGTGTGTGTGTGTATATATATATAATCATATATATATGATTCATAGAAAAATCATCAAGCTAATACAAAATCATCATGTATCCTGTTCTATGGCCTGAATATTATGTTTCTCCGAAGTTTACATATTGATTTCTTATCCCTGTGGTGTGGTTTTAGGATGTGGGACCTCTGGTGATTGATTAGAACACGAATAAAATTATTAGTTTTATAAAATAGGCACAGGGAACTGCCTTCTCCTTTTCTACCAAGTGAAGATGCAGCAGGAAATGGGTCCTCATATGTTCAATGTTGTTAAATGTTAAATATTAAATCTGCCTGTTTCTAGATCTTAGACTTGCCAGCCTCCAGATCTGAGAGAGTAAATTTATGTTATTTACTGTTTTCTTTTTGCTGGAGTGATATGAATCCAAATCTATTAACTCAATTAAGGGTACTGATAACCCAGTTAAGGGTACTGATAACAGTTTAAGAAAATGACTCACCCATGTCTAGCTTGGTGAACAATGAGTATACCAGAATGACTTATAGAACTGTAGGTGAGTAAAGGTGGCTGCATCTCTGAGAGGCCCACCTCAGCATTGTTGACAACTCACTCTAGAGTTCTCTGTCCACTTTATAGGCAGCCCTCCTGAAGAGCCTCTTGCCAACCAAATGTGTACTGCTTATATAATCTTAGGGAGGAGGCTTGTGATTCTTGTAAATTTTGTGAGGTCCCTAAGCCTGGTAAATTCTGTTCACTTCCTGAATCTTATGAGTTTCCTTCCTCCCTAGTGGAGGGAATGTTTCAGGTTGGAAGAAATTGCTACACAACATTTATAAACTACCCAGTATACAACATTCAGTCATAGCAGCCCCAATACACCAAGGCATACTGTTTCTACTAGGATCAGCACTATGGTACTGCACTTTTACTTAAGGTAATCCTTACATATCTTTTCTTTTTGTGTTGTAAGATGCCACGTAGATTATCACATTCCATATAAGCTCCTCTTGGCCATGGCAAGAGGACCAAATGACCAAATGGTCATTGTTTTCAATGACCTTGGTTTGAAAGATTTGAAGACAAACCAGCCAGTCGGGCATTTTGTAGATGATACCTTGACTGGGGTTTGTCTGATGTGTGTATTATGACTAGACTTGGGTTGTGGATTTGGGTTAAGAAAACAATGTTCATCCTGGGACAGTGGCTGCAGGGAAGGCACTTGGAGTGTGTTTGCACTTCTGTCCCCAGCCTGCTGCCATTATCTTCTCAGTCGGTCCTTGGTCACTGTTATATATTTTTTGTGTTGGATGAGTTGGCTGGTGTGGTTTGGCCTCCTGTTTCCTTATCCTAATGGTGCTGTGCCAGTTTGGAACGTGAGGCTTGCTTTCCTTTCACACCCTTGCCAGGCATTGCTAATTGAACAGAGCAGTCCCACCTGGCAAGGACAGCCACAGTCTCAGAATGCCTTTTAGCTTATTATGGTGAATAGTGGGGTCAGGCAAGCAAGCTCATGGTTTGCCACCACTGGACTATCTAGTCTTACAGGTCCTTTCAACGCAGCCATTCTAGAGTTTAAAGAATCAGATGCTTGTAATTCATTCATTACTCATGCAACAAATATTTATGGGTGTGTCCATGTGACAAGGATTGCATTAGATAAGAGATTAAGTCTGTTTTGTGGGACCTTACAGACTATAAGTACTTAGATAAATGGCAGATGTTGTATCCCAAGACACCTTTGCTACAATGTAAATAACCAGAATTTTCTGGTGATGGGGAAGGGAGAAAGCAGATGTCAATAAGTATCTTGTGTAATATTTAACTATATTGTCCCACTTGGTCTTCCTAACAACCTATGTATTAGGCAATATTTTCAATGCATAAAGGAGAAAAACAATCATATATCATATGTTCACCTATCATATAGGTGAACATTGCCTCAGTATCAGAGAGTGATAACTGTGAAAGCTGAGATCTCATCAAAGGCAACTACTTTAATACCATATCACACCTCCCTGTTCTCCAATAAAGAGGGAATGAATATCTGGGCCAGAGAGGGGGCTAGTTCAGTCTGTAAAATACTTGCCTGACATGCATGAGAATTTGAGTTTGATCCCCAGAACACACACAGAAGTGCTGGGTATGGTGGTGTGCTTTTGTAATCCCAGTATTGGAGAGGTGGAGACAGGAAGTTTCCTGGAGCTCACTGGCCGGACAGTCTAGCCAAGCAGTGAGCTTAGATCCCATGCAGACAGTGTTCCTGAGGAAGACACCTGAGGTTTTCTGACCTTCACAAGCACATGCATGTTTGAGCATATGATCCTGCACATGTATGCACTGGCATCTACACCTACACATGGATTAATTAAAAGAGGAAGTATCTTCATTAAAGAAGGAAAGGCAGGTCAAATGCCAATCAGGTGAAAGGAGTCTGGACGACCTTACAGCCACCCTAGCCTCTGTGTAAGGATTAGACTGGTAGCCAGTCAACCACAACAAACAGACTTCTAGCTGGGTTAGTGATGCCCATGAGGCCAGTCTTCTCTCATGGATCATGTATAATGTCACACTCACCTGATTTCCTCCTAGAATAACTCAGACTTCTGGTGTAACCAGTCTTTTTGGTTTCTACCAACTTCCTAAAGCTCTATAATTTCCCTCTAAGCTCCCAAGATGCCTTGGGGTAAGATGTTTCTAGAAAGAAATGTGCTGGGGTTTGAGTAAGTGAATCATTCTAGAATACATGTTGAAATGTAGCGTCAGGGTGATGGTGTTAAGAAATGGATCCTTAGGCCATGAGAGTGGGATTAGAGAGTGTACTTTTGAGGTTGAAGGGAGTGTCTTGGTGCAGCTCTCCAAGACTGGCACTTCACACTGCCATGTGTGTGTGTGTGTGTGTGTGTGTGTGTGTGTGTGTGTAACTGGAAAAGACGAAGAGGACAATGTAGGGTAAATAAAAAGAAGCAATATGAAATGTTTGCATAATCATGGCAAGAAAGGTAGAGACTAGAGCTAGGGTTGATAGCCAAAGACTGAGGCTTTGTGGTTGTTGCCATGCTTAGACCTGGACTACTAGAAGCTTTTTGTTCATGGGTAAGAGAATTGTTGTGGTTTGTATTGGGAACACCCAAAGGCCCATGTGTTGAAGGCCACTAGACTATGGTGGAACTTTTAGAAGACTGAGCCTCATAAGAAGAGATTAGATTTTAGAGGCTCTGTTCTTAGAGACAATATTGAAAATCTGACACCCCATGGCCTCTGCTTCCCATTGGCCATGAGGTGAATATCATTTTTCTCTGCCTTATGCTCCTGCCATGATAGAAGTCCCACTACAGGTCCAGAAACAGCAGGACTAGCTGACCATGAATGGAAACTCAGAGACCATGAGACAAGATAAACCTTTTCTTCCTAGAGGTTGATTATGTCAGATACTGGTTACAGCATCAGAAAATTGACTGAAACAATAATAAACTTAAAGATGCCAGGCATGAAAGATGCAGGGAGGATGGGCCAGAAGCAATAGGCTTCTTGACTCCTCTGACAGAACGACTTCTAAATTTTTTTCTTCTGAGGTCATACTTCCCAAAATCAGAGAACATCCAATTTTGCCTGTGAAGATTATGAAGAGGCATGGGTGTCCTCAGGGGGATGGAGGAAAGAATAGTTCCAAAGTCTTGTACATTTAGCTTTTCTGGAAGTCATGTCCTTAAAACACAACCCTGAGAGGTGACTTTCCTTCCTTGTCTAATAAACTTGGGAACACTGTGTTCTGTTCCCCAATCCTGAGCAATGGTGAACACTTTAAAGGCTTTGTGATGAGGAAGGGTTATTACCACCCAGTTCTCTCCAACTTTCCTTTCCCTATTGTCTTAGTTAGGGTTTTATGGTTTTATGGCTGTGAAGAGCCACCATGACCACAGGAACTCTTATAAAGGAAAACATTTCATTGGGGCTGGCTTATAATTCAGAGGATCAATCCATTATCATCATAGAGGGAGGCATGACAGCACTTAGGTATACATAGTGCTGGAGAAGGAGCTGAGAGTTCAATATGTTGATTGGCAGACAGAAGAAAGAGACTTCTATGTTGGGCCTGGCTTGAGCATCTGAGACCTCAGAGTCCACCCCCAGTGACACACTTCCTCCAACAAGATCACACCTACTCCAACAAGGCCATACCTCCTACTAGTGCCACTTCTCAGGGGCCTATGGGGACCATTTTCATTCAAGCCACCACACAAAGGGAATCAGGGACTCCTCTATGATAGAAGTTTTAAAGGGGACACTGGTTCATTAGCCAAGATCTTTAGGATAGGTATGTTTAGAAGTTGAGGGTTCTTTTGGATTCTAAAATTAAAACCTAGGCCAGGCAATGGTGGCAAAGGCCTTCAACATCAGCCTTCCAGATGCAGAGGCAGGAGGATCTCTGAGTTCAAGGCTAGCTAGTCTACAGAGCAAGTTCCAGGACAGCCAGAGCTGCACAAGAGAAACTCTGTCTCAAAAAAAGACCCAATTATAGACCATCTATGCCTCAATATTTTCATACAATAGACAAAAGAGCAATTTATATTTCATCAGAGAAACATATACTCATTCACATACAGGTAGATAAATGAAGACCATGAATGAATATTCATGGTTATGATCAAGTATTATTCCCCCAAGTTGATAGAAAATTTTTTAAAATCACTTTTGGTTTTGTATTTTTGTGTTTAGACTGCCCTAGGAAACTAGCATAGTTTGGATGCTATACATAGAAATGCCTCATAGTTCCAGGGGCTGCAACTGCAAGATCAAAGTGCCTGCAGGGTAGTTTTCATTCTGAGGCTCCTTCTCTTGGAACCCACATGACTTCAAGGTGCAAGAAGGGCTGGGCTTGGAGATGTATACTCCCTGGCAGACTGCCCCTTATAAGGTTACTAACACTGTTGGAGCAGGAGCCTACTCTTACGATCCTATTTAACTGTAACTACTTTGTCAGGCCCATCTTCATATACAGTCACACTAGGGATTAGAGCTTCAGCCTATATATCTGGGGAGAAGGACACAAACATCGAGTCTATAACAAGAATCGTGAAGGTTTTAAAAAGCATTACCATGCTGTGTAATTAAGCTGGGCATGAACTCACACTTTTGCTGCCTCAGTCTTCTAAATAGCTAGGATTACAGTCATGTTCCTCCATGCCTGACCCAGGAATGATCAATAGGCAATTGTGCCTCCATCTTTAGAGCATGCTTTCTGTGGTCCAGCTATAATGATCTTTTTGTTCTTTAAATTGCTTCATTTGTTTGAGTCGGGCAGGATTTTTGTATGAGCATCTTATCCCAGGTCCTTAAAAGTGCTGTCTGGTTCCCTACCACTGGTTTTTCAATGACCAACTCGCTGTCATCTTGCCTGATCACTCTGTCTCAAGCTGGCTTCTGATAGTCCTTTGATTCTTGGTGATGATCTTCTGAATTGATTTTAATCTACTTATTCTTTAGTTAGAGTAAAATTTCTAAGGAAACCAAGGTATCTCCATTCCACCCTTATATATGCACAGCCCAGCTCCATATCAGATGGACATGTCATAACAGCTGATAGGTATTGGGTCAAAGTGAATTCTCCTATCAGATGGATACTGGCTTTGTGTTTTTTCCTGAAGCATCTTTTGTTTTTATAATTTTAATTTTATTAAAACAGATTTTTTCATGCCATATATTCTTCATCACACTTTCCCCTGTCCCAGAGCCTCCTGGATCTCCCCATCCATCCAAATTCACATCCTTTTTTTCACTTGCAAATAGGCAATAAAAGCAAGCAAACAAATGAACCAGAATAGGATAAAGCAAACAAGCAATCAGAAAAATAAAAGAGTCAAAGAAAAAGCATAAGAAACACACACAGAGACACCCACACTTCTTGCACACACAGAGATCCCATAAAAACACAAAATCAGAAACCATAATATATAAGAAAAGACCTATAAGATTAAACAACAACTACAACAACATCCCTCAGATTATTTTTATAGATTTGTTGAAAAGATACCATTCTGGGTATCCTCTTCTGGCCTAAGCAACTATGATGGCCATCTAGCCCACTTTGACTAGGACGACTTCTGATGGGCACTAGCCCTCTGTCTCTGTCTACCCCGGTGTCTCCTCCTGGGACTCATGTGTCATGTTCAGCTCATAACTCAGTTGCCATCCATTCCCTTATTATCAATGCTTAAAATCAACTGGGTGGGGTTTTTTAATGCTAGCTTTACAGCTTGCTTTGTAGTGTTTATTGTGGTTGTTTCTCTGAAAAGAAGCCCTTGGACTGTGTTGCAGGGTTGCTGAAAAGCCCCTCACTGGGCTCATCCTAAAGAAGAGTTCCTGGTAGCAAAAGCATTTATTCCTTTGACTCAATCCCTAGGCACGCATTGAGTACAAAGCATATTCCAGATACCAGGCAAGGTTCTTCCCAGTATTTATCAAGGCAGACCCACCTTGGATTCCATATACTTACATTTTAGAGGAATAGTATTGTCCTGAACATCTTGTAGAGCAAACATTGTGACTGAGTATTCATTCATTCATTCACTCACTCATTGAATCATCCATCCATCCAACCATCCAGCCATCCATCCACATTTTATTGAGAGGTGACCAGGTACCAGGAATAGGTATTGGTATAATAAACACATTGATTTACAGGATAGTATATTAGGTTGTGGGTACATAATTAAAAAAAAAAAATCCTGCTAGGCATAAGACATACAAAGCTGTCTGAGGGAATTTGATATAGACTGATGTACCAGGTAGGGCTTCCTTGACCAGACATGAGGGTCTTCTTCTAGACAGCGGGTGCAGAAGTATCCTGATATGGGAGGTAGCTATGACATTCTGGGAATCAAAGGAAGACTTGTAAGCTGTGAGCCAGGGAGGCAGTTGCTCACCACTGGGGAAGCTGGAAACCTAAGCATGGCTTTTATATAAACAAATGTTGGCAATCCTTATGTAACAATCCCAGGCTGTAGCATCCAGCAGGAATGAGACTTGAGATAGTTGTGTTGATGATCTTAGCGCTGAAGGCTGCCTTGTGACCCATTGCTGGGTTGGCAGGAGTGCTGATACCAAGGGCTAAACACTTGGAGAATAAATGCCATCAAATAATACATTTTTCTCCATTGCCTCCATGGAATCTCTTCCTGGTTGCAATGGGGTAGCTGTTTGTGCAAGTCAAACATTGACTTAGTTGCTGTTAGGCGTAGATGGGGGTGGCAGAGAGCATGGAGGAAGAAGAACAAGGAGGCAGGGGAAGCTGGCATGGAAAGAGCTGGGGAGACCCATCTAAGGGTTAAATCCTCCTGCCTGAGCCTGCCCTCTCTCTGGCAGAGGCTGTATTTATAGATGGGATAATTACAAGGCTTTGAAAACAGCGCTGAAGTGTGGGACTGGTGGGTGGGGGTGGGGATGCTTGGGTCCCACCTGCTTGTGGGAGACAGTCTCCCACAAACTCCTTTCCTATATCTTCCGTACCTAACAAAACTGTTGCAGTGGTGCCCACCAAGCACTTGGTGGCATTGTGTTTGAATTCCAGACTTTCAATTCCAAATATCCTAGTGAGTCAGTTTCCTGAGCTCAAGTGGCCCTGACCCCCCAGTCCCCTCTAAAATCCCATGGATATTTTATTTCTGGCATGCTATTGGTCAACATTTGAAAATCATCCTTTTAAATATTCTTTATGTCTATTATTTGCTTCCTTTATCTTATTTGCTGAATGTCGGATTTAGAGTAGCCATCCAATAAATATTTGCCACATTAAAGAGGGCTTGGTTAATAAATCAAAAATAGACACACACAAAGACACAGACACACACAACATACATACACAAAGAAAGACAGACACACACAAAAACACAGATGCACACAAAGAAAGACAAACAGACACACACATAACATACACACACAAACACAGATACATATATAGACATGCAGAGAAAGATAGAGACACACAGACACACAAATACCACATGCACATAGACACACACAGAAAAACAGAGACCGACATACACAGTGACACATATACACACAAATACAGACATACACATAGACACACAGAGAAAGAGAGACAAACACAGACACACAGCATACATACACAGAGAAAGACAGAGAGACACAGAGTCAGACACACACACACACACACACACACACACAATACACACACATGGGATAGGAGAGGGAGGGAAGAAGAGTGAGAGAGACAGAGACAGAGACAAAGAAGATGCTGCCTGTTATTGGCTGGCCTCTTAGCCCTGGATGAAGGGCAGGAGCTATAGAGCTGAGGTTAATTGTTGCTGAGCTTCTAGTTTTCTGTACAGATATCTAGATTTTTTTCAAATGTGAGATTTCCTGGTTTAAAAATTCTGGCAGCAAATGTACATTATAAACAACAACAACAAGCACAGCCCACAGAGTACAGGCCAAGCATAGCCCAGCTGCAGGCTGGCTGGAGCCCACAACCTGCAGCCTCTGCCCCCTCTCATCTGCTCTACCTTGGGAATGACACAGGGAACACTTGCTCCTTCCACAGATGCTGCACTTTGTGGATTTTAAACATTTTCTCACTGATAACTATTTTAATATTCGTAGTGTTCAGGAGAGAGGGAAGGGAGACTGTGATGCCTGTTTTAGAGCCCGCCAGAAGCTGCGTGAGCAGCAGGGAAGAGGCCAAGAGCTCTTGTTCTTGACCTGCAAGCCCCCATTCCCCTTATTTGCTTTAGCTCCCTCTCTGTCTCTGAATTGGGGCACACAAGAAGGCCCTGGGCAGTGAGTGGGGAGAAGGAAATCCTCCTTGGTGCCTCCCACAGCTGTTGTGTGCTCCTAGGAGGACTTATCACCAGCTTTGTGGACAGCAGCCTATACTGGGTACCCCTTGTTTGGAGTTTTATACATTGTCACAGTGAGCAATGACGCAGACCCATCAGCACAGCCTAATTATGATTAGGCTTTAACAGTCCAGTAAGGGAAGGGATGTCTTGTTTCATCTCCAGCTCCCATGGCCCAGTGACTTAGTTCCTTTTCTATTGCTGGGCCAAGATATATGATTAAGGCAACTTATGAAGGTAGATGTTCATTGGGACTCAGTTCCACAGAGTTAGAGGTCAGGATCAGCATGGTGAGGTCATGACATCTGGAAGATGGGCATGGCACTAGAGTAGTAGATGAGATCTTACATCCCAGTCAGAGAGAGAGA
>JADRCH010000018.1:13236103-13270398 GCA_019843965.1 Rhynchomys soricoides | reverse complement strand
AGAGAGAGAGAGAGAGAGAGAGAGAGAGAGAGAGAGACAGAGAGAGAGAGAGAAAGACAGAGAGATAGAGAGACACAGAGAGAGAGAGAGAGAGAGAGAGAGAGAGAGAGAGAGAGAGAGAGAGAGATTGGGAATGGCGCTAGATTTTAAAACCTCAATGTCCGTACCCAGTGACCCAGCTCCTTCAGTAAGGCCACACCTTCTAATCCTTCCCAAATACTCCCAACCAACGGGGACCAAGTATTCAGATATAAAAGCCTACGGGGACCTTTCTCCTCTAAACAACAACACCCAGGGTCTCCCCTATTCCAGACTGGGGCTACCATGAGTGAAGAAACAGGGATGATTGTCCAATGAGTAAGTGAATGAATGAATCCTTAAAGGTGGAGACAGGGAAGACATCTCTAAATAAATATTAATCAGGACAAAAAACAAGGTTAACTTATTTGGGGGGGCTTCTGTGCATTTTGGATATTGTTTCTAACTGTGCAAAGTCAGAGCGATGACTCACATCTGTGAGGGCTTGGCGAATGTCACTGGATGATTATTCACTCACAACATCCTTGGGAGAGGGATGTCATTGTCTCCATTTTGTAGACTGGAGACCAAGTCATTGGGATCAAGCAATTGTCCAGGGGTCTTTGGATTGTAAGTGCTGGGTTAGGGATTGTCCCCCTTGTTTGGTTCAGGATGTTCAAAGGAGGGAGATTGTTAGAGTGGCTGGATGGGTGCTGTACTTCAGTTGTGGTTGTCCCCTCTGCCATGCTTTTAGGCTAGAGTTCAATGCTGTTGAACCTTTAGGAGTGAGTCTCAGTGGGAAGTAACTAGTTCACCGAGGCACAACTCTTAGAAGACATTTTTATAGGATGAGCTGTTTTATCATATGATACTCTCTCTTTCTCTCCCCTCCCCTACTGCAATCCAACTCACCATTAGGCATTTTCCAGAGGCAGAATCAAGAATTGATGGGGCCGCTTGGTCTTGGGCTTTTGCCTTTCCAAATGAAGCTAAATAAACCTCCTTTCTTTATAAAGTTCTCAGACTCAGGCATTTTATTATAGTAATGGAAAAGGACCATACAAGCAGAGGTACTAGAAATGATAGAAAAGACCCAAAAATGTCAAGAAAGGAAACCTGTGTGTGTGAACCAAGATGAGACAATGTAACAAAGAGGACCTCTGAGAGAAGAAAGCCGAGCCTTAGCTAAGCACTGGAACACAGTTCAGGGAGCCTTCCTCCCCACAGCTATTCCCACGGGAACATGATGGAAGCTGACAGATTCAGCATTAACCTGAAAACTCTCTATGTACTAAGTGAGCTTGGCCAGACTACAGTTTGTAAGCAGGGCTTGATCTTAGCTGCCAGCCTGGCTATGAACCTCTACACTTAACAAGCTGGCTGAGCCCTGGTCCCTGCTGAGATAGGTCAAAGTGTTTAAAACCAGACAAGAAACAACAGGATTGATTTTTTTTCCCCCCTCAGTGAACGTAAAGGTCTGTGAAAGAAGTATGTAATTACATGAGGTTATATATAAAGGGCAAGACCCAGCACTCTAAGTATCTGTGTCCACCCTGGGTGGTCTGAACTTGCTGCTACAAGTTCACATAGCCCATGTCTTCATTAAGGAGAGGAAGGTGAGGAGGCTGGATGTACAGGCACTTTCAAACTCTCTTCCTCTTCCTCTTCCTCTTCTTCTCCTTCTCCTTCTCGTCTTCCTCCTCTTCCTCCTCCCCCTTCTCCTCCTCCTCTTGTTCTCCTCCTCCTTTTTCTTCCTCTTCTTCCTGTTCCTCTTCCTCCTTCTCCTCTTCTTCCTCATCCTTTTCCTCCCTCTCTTTTTTCCTTCTTTACCTCCTTTCTTTCTCTTTCTCCTTCTTCTTTGCCTATGGCTCATAGTAAGTACCCTGGTTAATATTGATTATCAATTAGACAGGATATAAATACCCTAGAAGATAAACTTCTGGGAATGTCTGTGATGGAGTTTCTAGATTGAGGTAATTAAGGTAAGAAGATACACCTAAATGTGGGCAGTACCATTCCCTAGGCTGGGATCCTGGACTGAATAAAAGGGAGAAGTGAGCTAAATACCAGGCCAGAAGTCATATCTTTCTACTTCCTGACTGTAGACACATTGTAACCTCACTTACTTGCTTCAAGGTCTTCCTGCTATGAAGTTAATTGTGAAGGTGACAGAATCTAAAATAGTCTAAGAGATCTGCTTCTGAGAATGCCAATGGAGAATTGTCTTCATTGCATTAACAGAGACAGGAAGACCTGTCCACTGTGGGTGGAACCATTCCCTGGCTGGGATCCTAGACTATCTAGTTGGAGCAAAGGAGCCAAGCATTATCAGCTGTCATGCCCTGTTCCTTGATTATTATAGATGTGAGATGGATTTGAACTTTGAACTGTGAGCCAGAATAAACCCCCTTTCCATTAAGGTGTTTTTGTTGACATATTTTATTACAGCAATAGAAAAAAACAAGACACCTGCCATAATAGACTGTACCTTTGACCTATAAGACAAATTAAGTCTTCCTCCCTAAGTTTAGTTTGTCAGAGTAATGAGAGAAGTCACTACAATAGTAAGAAAAACCATCTATGTTAATGCATGGTGCACAGGTATGAAGTAGTACCAGCATCAAGGCCTGTCAGTCATTGAGTAAGCCAGGCCAGTGAATGTGGGGAGGGGCTTAAAGTGGGATCAGGGTAGGCCAATCTCCCTCACTATTAGCTTTTGTTAGTTTTGTATAAGAAATCATAAGAACAAGGCTGCTGGGAGTTTTGGACAAAGGTACATATTGCCTGAGGTATGAAAGTATGAAAGAAAAAGCCAAATTTTCTTCTTTCTTCTTAAACAAAATGTTTTGTATACTGTTGCGTGATGATGTAATGCTTCTAGTGTGGCAGAGGTGTTGTGACTGTTGAGGATGGCAGGGGATTGATGAAGATAACTCTTCCTATCATTTAAACCACTGTTGGTCACATTTATATTCACAATGGCTTAGGGTTACTATTGCTGTGATGAAACTCCATGACCAAGGCAACTTATAAAGGAAGATACATTTAATTGATTGAAGGTTTACTTATAGCTCCAGAGGATGAGTCCATGATCATCATGGTGGGGTCATGGTGGCAGGCAGGTGTGGTGCTGGAGTAGTAGCAGAGAGCTTACATGGTATTCTCACAGATGCTGACAGAGGGAGGGAGGGAGAGGGAGAAGGAGAGGGAGAGGGAGAGAGAGAGAGAGAGAAAGAGAGAGAGGTCTGGTGTGGGCTTTTGAAACCTCAAATCCCACCCCCAATAACATACCTCCTTCAACAAGGCCAACAGCTTACCAACTGGGAGCCAAACTTTCAAATATATGCGCCTATGGGGACCATTTTCATGCATATAAGGGGGACTATTTTCATTCATATTAGGGGGATATTCTCACACATATAAGAGGACTATTTTCATTCATATAAGGGGGCCATTCTCATTCATATAACCACACCTGGCAACCGAAGTAAACTGTATTGATTTAGAAGCATAAATATGGAGGCTAGATTCCTGAAGTTTAGAACTTATTATTTTAGTATTTAGTTTTAGTTTATTTATTTTATGTGTATGAGTTTTTTGGCTGCATGTATATCTGTGCCCTATGTGCATGCATGGGGCTCATTTGGTCCCCTGGGACAAGAGTTATTCTTTTGAGTCATTATTTGGGTGCTGGTATTCAAACCTGGGTCCTCTAGAAAACCAGTGATATTTTTAACCATTGAGTAATTTATCCAGTTCCCTTAGGTTTTAATTTATGTGGTACATTTGCATGGAGCTATGTGCCTAAGTGAACAAGTATCCCTGGAGGCATCAGATCCTCTTACAACTGGAATTAGAGGCAGTTGTGAGTGACCTGGCTTGGATGCTGGGAGTTGAACTCAAGGTTTTTTGCAAGAGAAGGAAGAACCCTTAACTGTGAGGCAATTATTTATCCCTGAGTTTATATTCACTTATGCACATGTATGTGCATATATATATACATATATATATATACACACACACATATAATTATGTTTAAATATGTATACATATGCATAAATATATCCATATCTCTATCTCTATCTATCTATCTATCTATCTATCTATCTATCTATCTATCATCTAGATGCTTGTATGCCATGGATCATGGGTAAAGGTCAGATTTTCCTACATGGATTTTAGTGTTTGAACTCATATAGTAAATCTTGGTTATAAATGCCCTTATCTACTGAACCATCTTGCTGGCCTGAGTTTAGACTTTCTAAACTAGCTTCTAGGGGCATTTTGGGTAGTACAGAGCATGGATTGATTTGACTTTCCTTAGTGAGAAGGAATCAGAGAATAGAAGGGTTTCTGTTGGTGTGGGACTGATAGTTAGGTCTTGAGTAGCTTTCCTTTTGTGTATTTTCATCTATTGATCTCCTTGCTTATTTTTCCTCTTATAAGAATTTCACCCCCTCTCCCAAGCTCCTCCATCCAATGTCTTGGTCAAGTAGATTGGAAAAGTCATATGTGGGAAAGTGAACCCTCAGTGCCCATCAGTAGAACATTGACTATGTACCTGCATATGCCAAGCTGTAGAAAAGTTTATTTCTTTATGTATGTTTCATTCTTTTTTTGGGGACAGGATCTCTTGTAACCAAGACTGGCCTTGAAGACACTATGGAGTTAACGTTGGCCTTGAACTCCTAATGTTTCTGCCTATACCTCCTGAGAGCTTAAGATTATAGGTACATACCATTGTACTGGCTTCACACTGTCATAGTAGTTACTGTTGCTTTGAAGTGATTTTTGAAATAGGAAGGAATAAGTCCTTGATATTTAAAATTCAAGATTCTAGCTATTTTAGATCTATTATTTCCTATATAAATTTTAGGATCAGCATGCCAATTTCACTAAAAGAGGCTGGAATTTTGATAGAATTTATATTGAGTTTGTAGATTATGTAGGTCAATTTAGGGAGTTGCTGTCTTAGTAAATTTTCAGTCTCCTTATTGATGAACATGGGATATCTTCCTAGTTTTTAGATCTTCTTTAATTGATTTCACTTGTTTTTGATAGATTTTTAGGGTATTTAAGTTTTATAAGGATATAGTTCATTTATCCCTAAGTATTTTATTTTTGGATGTTATCATTAATAGACTTTAAATTTTTAATATTTAGGACTATTTACTACAAGTTAGTAGAAATATAATCAATTTTTAAAATTTGATTTGGTCTTCTGAGATCTTTTGGAACTTCAAGCAATTTGTAATGAGATTTTTTCATCTTAGTTCTACTTTTTTCCTGTCTACAGGATTCTGAACTAACTCCTATCCCTTATTTTTAAGCATAAGTAGGCAGTGCACTCAAAAAGCAAATAATCCTGATGAAAATAGCCAGGCTCCATTTCCTATTGGCTCACTTTTGTTCTGAGTCTGAGGTATGGATCGAAATGGGGAACAGTTTCTGGTGGCTTCAGGAGGAAGGGAAAAGGGGTGAGAAGAGAGGGTCTTGGCAGAATAAATGAGTAAAGAGAAAGCCAGAAGGGGGAGATGAATATATGCTAGGGAAATGAGAAACCACAGAGGGATGGAGCATGACCAGAGGATGGAGCATGACCAGAGGATGGAGCATGACCAGAGGATGGAGCATGACCAGAGGATGGAGCATGACCAGAGGGAGCATCTAGAGGGATACCACAGCAACACCTACTGCTCGCAAACCTTTTCTTTTATTCCTTGAGATTATAATTACATCATTTCCCCTCCCCTTCATAACCCTAACCCTAATCCTAACCCTCCCTCCAAGTCCCTCTCCAAACACTTTTATACGCCATGCTTGGCTGACCATTCTATATTGGATAAAAATCTATCCATTTTATATCGGAAAACCGATGGTTGTTCTCTCCCTTGAGGAAGAGTATTTCTCCCATTTTTAGCATTCCTTAGTTACCTGTAGCTCTTTGTGTAGGGTTGAGGCCTTTTGAGCTTTCTGCCATCCGTGTTAGCAAGTCTATTGGTATTACCCTTGTTCAGCTCATGTGTGTGCAGTTATGCTGGTGAGACTCTATGGCTTCTGACATTCCTAGGAGACTCCGTCTCACAGAAAACTCCTTGTTCCTTTGACTTTTACAATCTGTCCACTCCTTCTGCAATGATCCCTGAGCCTTAGATGTGGGACTGGTACTATAGATGTATCCTTTGGGACTGGTATCCATGTCTCTGCATTTTGACTGGTTGTGGTTTCTATAATTATCTCCATCTGTTGCAAAGATAAGTTTCCTTGATTAGGGATGAGGATTACACTCATTTGTGTGATTAGAATGGAGTTATTGACTATATTGGTTTAGTAAAGTGATAGTTGTAGGTTCTCCTCCATGATCCATGACTTCACCAGCCCTGGGTAGCTGGCTAGGTTTCCAGTATCAGACATGATTTCCCTCTTGCTGAGTGAGTCCTAAATACAATTTGAGAGTTGTTTGATTACAGCCAAGGTATGAGTGCTAGTTACTGCAGCCTTTGAGGTTATCATGTCATGCTTATTGTTATGAGAGAATCACATTGTCGATGTCATTGATAGACATCTTCAGAAAGTTCTGTCTGTTGTGCTGGCTAGTTGTTGTTGTTAACTAGGCATAAGTTAGAGCTGTCTGAAAAGAGGAAAACACAACTGGGAAAACACGTCCATAAGATTGCCTTTCAAGCATGCTGTGGGGCATTTTCTTAATTAATCACTGATGGGGGCATGTCCAGTCCATTGTGGGTGGTACCTCCTTAGGAAAATGGTCTTGGAGTTTATAATAAAGTAAGCTAAGCAAACCATGAGAGCAAGCCAGTAAGCAGCATTCCTTTATGTCCTCAACCTTTCTTTCTTGATTTCCTTTAGTGATGGACCTTACCTGGAAGTGTAAGCAAATAAACCCTGAAGTATAAGTGAATAAACTCTTTCCTCCACAGGTTGCTTTCAATCATGTTTTACCACAGCAAAAGAAATGTAAGTTAGACATCTATTAAAATGGTTCTCTTCCAATGATCTTTAATCTGCTGTTCTATGTGTGATAGGATCATTCTTCCAAGTTAAATTCTTTCAGTGTGTTAACTAGGCAGTGGTACCTTCTTTTATCTCAAAGTTTTGTATAATGTAGTAATTCTCACTTAGTTGTGGTCAACATGCACTGGCTTATGAGAACCAATTTCTAAAAGAATTGGGAGATGGCTGTTAGCCATTAAAAATTCAATTCTACAACTCATAGTTAAATTAAAATAAAAATAAACACATGAAACTCACCTATTTCTAAATATTTACTATATTTTACTATTACCAATGTCCTTGATATTAGGATCATCGTATGTATATGGTGGGAATTCTGTAGAATGGTAGGCCATTGCCTATCTCTGAGTCTTTTGATTTTACATCTATAGCTTGAATTGTCAGTGGCAGGGTATTTACATAATGGAAATTGTCAAACCGAATAGGTTCCCTACCTCTTGTGATGCCAATTGAAAATTTACCAGATACCATTGCTCTAGAATCATGTTGTTTTGGTTTAATTATTGAAGAACAGACACCAAGGATCAGAATTTTGTATAACATGAATCCTTCTGGGGTTGTTATCTTACTTCGTTTTCTGTTGCTGTCTCTGAGCTACCTGAGACTGGGAGATTATAGAGCACAGAAGTTTATTTGGCTCATAGTTGTGCAAGTCCAAGAGCATGCACTGGTAGATATCTTGTCTGTGTCTGCTGATGGAGGCCATCTCATGACACTACAGAGCAAGCATGCTAAAGCAAGCTTGATATTTTTACCAAGCATCTCTTGTGATATCCATTAGCTCCTAAGATTGACCCCTTTATTGAGGCAGAGTTCTCATGACTTAGTCACCTCCCAGAGGTTCCAGCTGCTCCACTAGGTACTAGGTTTCCAGTACATGAAATCTGAGGCATACCTGTAAACCACAGCAGTTACTTTGAGAATCAAGTATGTTATTTCACACTAAATGCATAGAAAAGTACTAGGCATGTGACAACATATAGGTCCTCTATAGGTAACTGTTGTCTTTGTAGAGAATTATGTACTAAAGATTATCCCATCCTGCCCCTCTTCTCTTAATCTATCATCACATTTGTCAAAGGAATTTTCCTTTTTAAGCCATAGCACAGGCTTCCTGAGATAAGAGCTGGCTGCATCTTTGCTGTCTCTGGGCCCCAACCACAACCCACTAATAGACTAGGTCCTCACTGACTGAGTTCCAGATTAAATTGACCACAAAAACCCAGCACTACATGTGTGGGGGTGTGGGCCTGTTCCTACTATTCTGGTGTCTGTCTGGTAGGGAACCCTAGGTCTGCCTTGTTGATTTGAAAATGTGCCAGTATTGTAGGTCAGACAGCCCAGAGTTTACCACTGACTCAGGCAGCCCATCTGCCACATGGCTGATAAATCCCCCTGCAAATGGATAAAGCTGAAGCATAACTATATTAGGGATCAGTTATGGGCTTTGACCTTTCCCCCTTTTCTCACCCTTCCCCAGCTCTGCACAAGGTCTCATGGAATTCATTTATGTACAGATTCTTCCTTCCTACAGCTGTTATGTTGTTTGAAGAAGTCAGAGTAATTCTTCTGCCTCAGAATAGCTTCATTGGTGTTCATATTTTACCATTAGGAATTAAATCTTCTGAGGTAAGCTATAGTCTGTGCTAAGACAGCAGCACATGGGAGAAGAAGCATAATATTAAATCTGTAACATTTTTATGTTAACCAGCTCTTCAGATGGCCCTCCCTGCTCTCTTGCCATTCCTTCTCAAAGTGGACATCAGTTCCCAAGAACTACTGGAGAAAGGCATCACTGGCAAATGTCCAGGCCCCAAACCTGACTGTACTTTCAGAAGCACCGGGAGAGTCTTTTACTTAGTGTGTTTGCTACTTTGAGGTCAACCTGACACAAGCTAGAGTCATTTAAGATGAGAGAACCTCAATTGAGAAAATGCCCTACTAGATTGGCCTGTGGGCAAGCCTGAGGTGCATTTTATCGACTGATGATTGATGTGAGGGGGAACAGTTCACTGTGGGCAATGCTACCCTTGGGGTGGGGTCCTGGCTGTTATAGGAAAGCAGGCTGAGCAAGCCATGGGGAACAAATCAATTAACAGTGTTCCTCCATGACCTCTGCTTCAGTTTTTGCCTGACTTCCCTGGATGATGGACTACAAGCTGTAAGACTGGATAAACCCTCTCCTATCTGTACTGGCTAGTTTTGTGTGTCAACTTGACACAAGCTGAAATTATCACAGAGAAAGGAGTTTCAGTTGAGAAAATGCCTCCATGAGATCCAGAGGGAAGGCATTTTCTCAATTAGTGATCAAGGGGGGAGGGCCCATTGTGGGTGGTGCCATCCCTGGGCTGGTAGTCTTGGGTTCTATAAGAAAGCAGGCTGAGCAAGCCAGGAGAAGCAAGCAAGTCAGTAAGTAACATCCCTCCGTGGCCTCTGCATCAGCTCCTGCTTCCTGACCTGCTTGAGTTCCAGTCCTGATTTCCTTTAGTGATGACAGCAACATGGAAGTGTAAGCTGAATAAACCCTCTCCTCCCCAACTTGCTTCTTGGTCATGATGTTTGTGCAGAAACAGAAACTCTGACTAAGACACCCTTCAAGTTGCTTTTGGTCATGGGATTTTATCACAACAATAGAAAAGTAAACTAAGACAATTAAGGAAACACTAGGGATAGAGAGGTGGCTCAGTGGCTAAGAACACTTACTGTGTTTTCAAGGGACCAGATTTGGTTCCCAGCACCCATGTTGGGTGGCTCACAACTGCATGTAATCCAGCTCCAGGAGGTCTGAAGCCCTCTCTGGCCTCTGGACACCCACAGGCATGTGCCATACACTCTCACAGACATAAACACATGTATGTAGATAAAAATAAAACCTTAAAAGTCAGGAAGCTTCATTTTGTCATCAATGGATATCTTCCTACACCAGGTAAATGTCATTCATGCAATCCCACTGCTTAAAAATGCATTTAAGTAATAAGGAAAAAAACCAAATTGTCTCCTGAAATGTTTGTATCAACCCTGGGGAATCTTTAAAACGCACAAACTTCCTGGATCTCTCCTTAGATCCTCATAAATGGTATGTTCTGGAATGTTGGCCAAGATGCCTTAAAAAAAATATCCTGTTCAGGTAATTCCAAATGTACAGGTAGGAGCAAGTACTGATGCTTCTCTGATTTATTTGTGCATTTTCACAGTCCTTTCTTGGGGCTTGGCACATAGCAGGCATATAGAAGAAGTCCGGCAGTTGGGAAGATCTAAGCTCTATGACTTACTGTAAACATTGGATAGATAGTTTCTTGTTTATCTGATAAAGTTGAGTTTCAAAGATGAATGAGTATGCCCTTTAAGGGTCAGTAGGCACTTTCCACTCCCTCCCTTTCTCTGAGGTATCAGGACTTTGGGAAGTAACCAGAGGAGATGGTAAGGCTCAGGGGCTCTATATCAGCCACTCCAGGGGCAACACTAAGTTCTCTAGTACTAGCATTTCTCTGCCACCATAGATCTGTCCATCTTGTGATAAAGATTTGGGACTTCTGCAGTAAAAACTTGGCAGCACTGGCTGGGCAGGAATTGATCCCCTCTTTGCAAGTTTGTGTCTGGTTGATATTGAATTGTTGCTTGGTATCTGCACTAAGAGTCAATGAAGCTAATTTCTAGGTCTGCCTGCCATGGTTCCTGAGGATGGCATGTGGCCTTGGAGGGAGCACAGTGACCAACAGGAGGCCTGCAGAAGGAGACAGAAGAGTCTTCAGGGGAAGGTGGCTGCAATGGCATAGGCCTACCATCTATCTTGATCTGGCAGATAGAGATAGAGATAGAGAGATCAAGATCAAGATAGATAGGTACTTGGATGGATAGATAGATGGATGGATGGATGGATAGATAGATAGATAGATAGATAGATAGATAGATGGATGGATAGATAGAATGACTTCTTGCGTCATTGTCTGTTAGGCTAGAACCTGTTCTCCAGTCTGTTTCTATCCCAGTTTTGATAATAATCATGGGAGTATATGTTCATAAAATGGACATATTCAAATCATAAAATTGAACAGAAAGAGTTTGGAATGCTCAGGAGGATAAAATGCTCAGATATTTATTCTTCCAGGCCTGACAATTCTGCAGTCTCTGTGACCTCTGTGGGAGGGAGGGATGTGACCTCTCCACCTGGAAGTCTCAACTGGAACAGTCTGAAAGGCTGGACCAAGTGAGCTGTTCTGAAGTTGTTCCAGATGCAAATCTTTAGAAAGAACAGTTTCAGTGCAGCTGAGATAGGATCAAGGCAGGGGACTAGAGCAGCAGGTCTTCATTTAGCCTATACGTTTTGATAATTTTATGTATATCAAGTCACAATTTACCTAAAGTCAATAGCAATGTTTAGGTGCAGGTGTTTGTGTCTCTCCCAGACTCAAGGTCTATCATTAAACCTGGGATGACATTCATAATCAAATTTCTCAGGCTTAAACTGTGGCATCATAAAGTTCTGTCTTTTAGATGGGATGACAGAAATTCCCCATGTTAGCCCATAAATTAGTTTTTCTAAAAATGAAGATCAGTAGGTGTTAAAATGAATTAGCAGCTAATTGACAAAAAATATTAAAACAGTATTAAAGAAGGGGAAAGATCTGCAGAAAGCAGTTAACTGTGTAAAGCATTTCATGGAAGGAATATATTTCAGCATCTCTGATTAGGGGTCACGTGAACAGTGCTTACAGTCCAATTTGCTTAGTCTCCTTCTTCTGGGGAGTCCCTCCCCCATCCTGGGGTTTTCTGCCTTAGCAGCCCTGCTGGGGTATACAGAGTGCCTCTTTGTGACTTTATGGTAATCTGTCTCCTTCTCTACCTTCCCCCCTCCATCTAAAAGGTGATCAATTTAAAAATCAAATGAACAAATACATAAAGTTAGAATCTAATCCAAGGATCTGGAAGACATCAGAGAATAACAAAGTGTTGTGTGTTTATCCATTTATATCTTTTTATTACTATTGTGTGAAGCATATGAATATGGAGACAAATGCACTAGAAATGTCCCCTGGAGTAACTCTGGCTACAGTCTCCTTTCAGGGGTGCTTATTGTACAACTTGTGTGGACACCATTAACATTTTTCTTTGACAGGTCTATAGTGGGATCAGGCAATCTTGTAAAGTGGACCAGATAAAAATTTTCTATTTGGGGACCAGTCAGCCTGTTACAATTCCTTGGCTCTATTGTTTAATGAAAAGAGCCATAGACAATTAATGAGAAGAAAAACATGACTGTGTTTCAATAAAACTTTATTCACAAAACAGATGATAGACTGGGTTTGGCCAGAGATTGTGGATTGTGATTCATTGTTTGAAAGGTTATTATAGTACTTGAAAGAGAGACTTGTATAAAAAATAGTATATGGAAAATGCCCCCTGGGGCTGCAACAGGGAGAGCATCCTCAGGAGAGATAGTGGTCAGTTATATTAGATGAGGGGTGTGTGTGTGTGTGTGTGTGCGCGTGTGTGCGCACATAAGTTATGATCTGTTAGAACTACCTTACTTTAATACTTCTTGTTATAGCTAAAAGATATATTTTGGCATGAGTCATGCAGCCTTGCAGGGAGGGAAGAAGCACATGACATGGATTCCACTTAAAGCTTCCTATCAACTGTCTTTCAGAGAAGGGTCCTTCCCTGATGACTGATGACCATTGAAACAGGGACTCAGAGAAGAGCTGGTCCTCCCTTCAAGATTGGACTAAGGCCAATCAAATTCTTTTATTGGTTATTCAGTGAAGGCAAAAGATACAGGAATTTAAATGAATCATTAAGGAAAGCCAAAGGGAAGAGTAAGATATAAGTAAATGCAGATTACATACAGATTTCTAATGCTACCTCTGCCCATGTGTCCTTATGGGTCTCAGATTCTCTAACATTCCACATAGTCTTCCTAGTTCTAGTACCTTCTAATTAGGTTTTGCTTTAGTCTGAGGACACCCCTGTCCCTAGGTAATTGATGACACATGAGGTTTGTCATTAGGAATAACGTAGGTAGAGGGTCCCACTCTCAACATACAAAGAGGACCCAGGGCACAACATGCCAATTAGCTTTACATAGCTAAAAAAAGTAGAATTTGTATGAGGAAAAGAAAGTACAGATAGAAACAATACTAATATCAGGAGTGGTCCTTCTTCTATCTAGAGATGACCCCTGCTCACTCTGACATGGCATTTTCTATGCAATTTTCTGTAATGTACTCTGTGTCTTTCCTGGACACTAATTATAGATCCACAGAGCAATAATGACAATGCAGTAACAAGAAGGTGACTCTGTCACAGCAGAATAAGCACAGAAAGGCAGTCATGAGTAAGGAGGGAGAGAAACTCCAGGTCCCCACTGGGTATAGGGATGGTAGCTACAACTTCCTTTACTTTCCGAGTCTCCAGCCTAGGTGTTCAGCTTGGTAGCAGTGACAAGGAGGATGGAGCATGGGCACACAGTGTCCTTGTTCTCCCTAGTCTCAGCAGGTCGAAACTGTTCTGCCAGTGGAGATGGGATGACAGTGGGAGCTGGTACCTTCTTCATGGTCTCTGCAGCTGCCCAGCCATCATGATCAATGATGCTAGTCCATCTCCACCAAGATCCAAGGCTAGCTAGCCATGTGCAAGGGAGAGCATCTGCTCCCAAATTCTGTAGCCTGCAAAGCCCTGAAGCCTCGGAGTCAGAAGCCAGGCATGGGGCCACTGGCTATGTCTCTGTAAGGACAGGGTGGTGCAGGGTTCTGGGGCTATTGGGGTGCTACCTGTGATGGTTAATTTTAAATGTTAACTTTACTGGGTTTAGAATCACCATGGAAACATTTCCTGGGTGTGTTTATGGAAGTATTTCTAGAAAGGTTTAACTAAGAAGAGAAGACTTAACCTGATGGTAGGTTACCCTGGATATTGGGAGGGGCACCATTCCATGGGGTGTGGTCCTGTACTGAATAAAAAGGGGAGAGAGAGCTGAGCACCAGTATCCATCTCATCTTGTCATTCTGCTCTGGATGCAGCATAACCAGCCATTTCAAGTACCCTTGTTGCTATGACTTTTCTGTAGTGATGGATTGTTCTTCCAAACTCAGCCAGCCTAAATACTTCTTTTAAAAATTGTTTTTTTTGGTCAGGCATTTGGTCACAATAATGCATAAAGTAACTAATAAAGTATTTGTTGCCTCCCCCTTCCCCCGGGCAGCTGATACGACCAACCCATTGGATTTTAAGGCCACTGAGTGTCTAAAGCAAGGTCTGAATAGAGAGAGGTAAGCACTAAGTTTATAATTTAAGCAGTCTGTCATCAGAATGTGTTGTATCTCCTTGTCTGTGTCTCCACTACCTTTAAAGAAGGGTGGGTTTCTCCTGCTACCACCATAGTAGTAGGACTTCCTGGACGAACCTGCTTAGAGCCTTAGAGCAGGTGTTTCCAGCAGGGCCTGCTTCTAACCTATTGCCAGGGCTGAATAACACAGGGCAGGAAGTGACGACCTGTGCTCTGGTTTAAGACAAGTGGCTTCAAGTACAAAATCCTCTGTGGATTGAATATGGAATAAAACCTCTCCGTACCCCTTTACGCACCTGCAAATGAGGGATCATATGGATTCCTGTCTCCAAAAAATCCCACTTTCTATCTGCTGGTATACTTTGTAATGCTCTTTTCAAATTTAGCTGGCTTTCCTCAGTATTGGAGTTAGCAGTGGTCCGGGTGACAGAGCCCCAGCTGTGTTGATTGTGTGAGCACTTGTGGTATTCCTACAGTCTTCTTTGCTTTAGATAACGCCATGGACAATGTACTCTGGTTGGGGGCCTCCTAGGAGTCAGGTTTTTCCGATGGTTAACAGAGCCCCACCTCCCTCCTCCTCCTAGCCAAACTGGCTCTCCATCCCTGCTAGGCCCAACACAGCCTTACCATGTGACTAACCCTCACATCTCTGAAGGCCAGTGTTTCTGAGGATGGAAAAGAAAGGACTACCTCACCAGCACTGTGAGCCTGCTTTGGACTCACTGCCATCCTATCCGTCTGTGCTTCAGGCATAGTGCCTGGTAGAAGAATGCGTAAATGGTCCCCTCTTGGGCACAAAGAAACATTTATACTTGAGGAAAGTAAAGCACTGGCCAGGACATAGGAAAGTTATAAAATGGATAAGCGTTCAATGAAATATCCAGAACCTATAACTGTCAGCTTGTTAATCATAAGTCAGTTCATTCTTATACAGTCTCATACCATTCGTACTCAGTGTAGGTTACAGGTGGCTTCCAATGTGCTTGTCATAGGGTATGGTGAGGTTCAATGCTACGAGTATCAGGGCTTAGGTCTTCAGGGAGCTCCGTTCAGATCTTCCCACTCTGTATGAGGACTGTGATCCACAGTTTTCTTGAGTGACTCACCGTGCTCTCTGGACTGTAGATTCTTGGGATTCCCAGGACTGAAGAGGTAGCAAGTAGTAAGGATGGTTATTGAAAGATCAGAACTTCACTTGGTGGGGTGGTAGCTTCCAATGTAGTCTAAACAGAAAACTTGTCAACAAACTTAAAAAATGCAAATAAATATACCTAGGCTCTACCCCAACACCTCAGGCCTATGAGATGTTTTTATGAGGAGTAACATCTGGGAATCTATTTTTAAAACACTCTTTAGGGCGTTCTTATGACTTGCTAGACTTGAGCATCCTTGCAATGGAGGACTGTACCACATCGGGAATCCTCCAACTTTACCGTGACTAACCTGGGGGTTGAGTCCAACTTTGGATTTTGACTCAGCTGCTTTGAATGGAGCCCAGATACTTCAATTCTAAGCTCTGGGTAATTCTGACACCATTTTTCCACCAACCAGACTTTGAGCATCAGTGACCCCGGGCTAGCTTGGGCCCTTTAGTAATATTGGTTCCCAGGAAGCCTATACTGGAAATTTATGTTCACATGTGACTGTGTTGGTAGGGGACCTGATGGGAGGTCTTTATGTCATGAAGGCTCCACTGTCATGAATAGATTCATGCTGATTATAAAATAACCGAGGTTGTGGTTTGGTCTTTTTCTCTTTTGACCTTTCTGTTCTCCAACAGTTGGATAATATAGCAAAATGGCCCTATCAGATTGTGCCATTTTGACTTGGACTCCTTTAGCCTCGAGAACTGTGAAGAGTAAATTTCTTTTGTTTAGAAATTACCCAATCCCTTGAAATTCAGTTATAGCAGTATAAAATGGACCAAGATTGTCTGAAAGACTTCAAAAGAGATACAACTCAGGTTTTCCCCAAAACTTTAGGGTTTTAACATAAGGCCAAGGGGTTAGGAGAGGTTTGGTTGGCTCAGTTTCTTGTACTTGACTCAATAACAAAGCGATGTGTGGATTATGTGCATCTTCCCAAGGCCAAAGCTGTTTTGGGTATTTCCTAGATTTCAGATCACAGAGGAAAACCAGTTTACTTAGTCAAAAGAAGATGACTTATGGTTGTTATTTTCTCTGCTGGACATGCAATGCTCAGAGAAACCCTCATGATGTAATTCCATATTGTTCTGAGACTGTATCTCTTAAGGAAGTCTATAAATTCCCTGGTATCTTTAATAAAAGTACCTTCATTTCTTAAACCACCAGAATGAATTCTGTGGTTTGCTATTGAGAACCCTATCTGATATGTGGGCAGAGGGAGGCAGGGATCAAAGCCACTGAAACCTGACTGACTGGCTAGTCATGCTGAGCCAGTAAATATCTTGGGAATTTTAAGTTCTTTATTCTCCAAATGTGCCTATAATTTATTTCCTTATAGTATGTTTACTTCATTTTGACTGTTCAATTGAAACCTTCTTGAGGGCAGCAGTGAGTCTTCTTTAATATTTTCATTTATTTGTTCATTTACTCAGTAAATGTCCTATGGAATGACAAGGAGGTGTTGGGTATCTGGTATCCAGTATCTGGTCTGACTGAACTTATGGCTACAGTCATCCTCAAAGTGGTAACAATAGAATATTCTGAAGGGCATATCTCTAATGTCTTGGGATGGGACTAACTGGCATTATAAAGAAAGGGACATAAGAAAGCCAAGAGGTCCGTTCAAAGCATTTATAGGGGATTTTCTTACAAGTTTTCATGAGGAAGAAAGGGCTGTTCTGCTAATGTATGGCTTATTGAAAGTAATAGAAACTGCCTGACAGTTTGAGGAATTTGGCTCAGGGCTTGCTGGGGTTAATTTTAACAACCCAAACATGTACATCAATGCCTGTGACTGATTAAGACCTGGGGTTGAGGTCAGGCTACTGGGGAAAATATGAGCTTGTCAGGTCACAGAGAAACCAAGACATTCTATTCTGTATTTCTTAGTCACAGCAGAGAAAAAGTGGGATAAACTGAGGACCTCTTCTCACAGAGCCGGAGGAGGGAAGAACCAAGAAAGAATTAATGATTCTCATCTTTGGTAACTGGGCAACAGATCCCAAGAGATAACTGTATAAAGTGTGTCTCAGTGTAACCTTGTTCAGGGAATGCATGGGAGAAACATGTGACCACACACTCCCGTCCCACATGTGTTCTGCTACAACAAGTGTCACACTCTAGTGGCTTAAGCAATGGAAATTATCCTCTCTAAGCCTGAAATCAGGTAGTTGGAAGAGCCATATTTCCTCTCAAGGCTCTCAGGAAGGATCCTTCTCTATTGTGTCTGGTGGTTGGTTGTTGGCAGTCCTTGGCATTCTTTGCCTTATAGAGGCAACACACTGTCTTTCCATAGCTGAGTCTTCCTTCTGTGTGACTTCAAAAGCCCCTTCTTAGAACAACACAAGTTAGTGGCTTTAGAGATGACTTTACTCAGGTGTCACATCATTCTACTCAAATACTTGCAGAGACTCTACATCCAGTAAAGTTACATTGAAAGGTGTTGGGGTTTAAATGTAGCAGACACATTTCATATGTTAGAAACTTCATACCCAAAGCTCTATGTGTTAATAGTATTTGAGAAATGAGACCTTTGAAAGGGATAGACTGATGAGTGGTTTTCTCCATGAACATGGTTGCCCAGATTTATTAACAAGTTAACAAATGAATGGTTTGAGCTAATTAATAATTAATTAGCTGGAAACTTGACATAAGCAAAAATCCTCAAGGAGACAAACCTCTGGGCATCTCTCTGAGGGGGTCTATAGGTAGAGTAATATGGGAGGAAAGACCAACTTTTAATGTGGCCAGCACAATTCCATGGGTTAAGGTCTTGATCTGGATTAAAAATGAGAAATTAAGTTGATTGCCAGCATTCATTGATCTGTGCTTCCTGACTGTTGAGGTAGCTTGAGCAGATGCCTCAAACTCTGCTGCCATGTCTTCCTGTCAAAATGTACTTTCAAGCTAGACACTGGAATAAACCCAAACTATTGCTTTCGCCAGGTCTTCGGCCAAAGACACACATAAACATAGTTTATGTTCAGAGAGAGTATCTTTAAGAAGCCAATCTATATTTATTTCTTATGTAGGCTCTCTTCACTAGATGCCTTCTGCCACACAGTACCATAAGTTGCTTTGACTCACAGTGGGGTTAAGCTGACTGTATCCTACACCAAACCAGTTTGCATATGTGTGAACTACCAAACATCATGGCTTAGCTACCCAGTACACCTTGGAGTACCAGTTGCTTCCTGCCATGATTGCAGAACTGACTGGAAGCTCCAGTTTGCTGCTGCTGCTCTTTACTGTAAGAGTATTACTACACATTGTGCAGGGGAGATGGGTCAGTGGATAAGGTGTTATCTGTGCAAGTGTGAGGGCCAGAGTTTAGGTCCCTAGGACCCACATGGGAGCTAGATAGGTGTGGTAACCTACCTGTAATCCTAGGAAGGCAAGGATAGGGGGTATCCAGGTAGACCAGTTAGACTAGCTGAATCAGTAAGAGACCCTGTCTCAGTAAATGAAGCAGAAAACAATTGAGAGAAAGATGCCTGACATCTCTGGTACCCATGTGCACACACATGTATATAGGTGCACATGCATTTCATAGTTACCTATATATAAACACTTAGACACACTCATAAAAAAAGAAAATATTATCACAGATTGCTGGCATAAAAAGAGAGCAAAATTAAAAACTCTAAATCTGGTTTCTACCGAATACATATTTTATTTACTTCACTGTAAAATCACAAAATCATTACCTTAACTATTGTAAGTCAGGGGCCTGTGTCATAACCATTCATTCCTGGCCCAGGTATCATGCATGGCAGATTCTGCACATACACCACATGGCTTGGGGTGCCCTTTCCGTCTGATGTAAGAGCAATAGTGCTACGGTATTTGCGAAGTCCAGGCTTTGCCTGCCAGATGCATTTTATGACGCTAATAAACATTCACATCTACCTGGAGCACTTAGAAAATGCTCCATAAAGCAGTCCATTTCCTTTTTTGTAAACCCAGGGAACATGAACTGAAACATACACATGATGGGACTGATGATGTCATTATTGGAACTGATGTACACCGACTCCAGCCAGTCTATTTTTATTTACGCAGTTACGTTTCACAAAAACGGAACATAATAACTACAGTCAATAGAGATGTTGTTGTTTTGATTTAAACTCATAAATGTACTAACACCCATACAGGCTCATTTCCTCATCTGAAAAGTAAAACATGCACGGAGGAGTTGGGATTCAGACATCCACCGAGACAAGGGTTTCCAGTTTTCTGAATACCGCAGATGTTTCCACACAGCATAGATGGTGGCAAACCAAAGGCAGAGGTGGGGGTAGAGAAGGAGGAGAAAGGGCACTGATGTACTTAACGTATTTTGCTCCCTTCGAAGATAAGAGGAGTGGGAAAGATAGAGTTGACGGTAAGAGGGTGTGCTGAAAGTTGCATTCTGGGAATAAGGGGATAGCCTGATCTTTACAATGCTCTCACCTCTCTGCCAGGGTGTGTTTTGCTTTGTGGGTTATCCAGTCAGGTGCAATGCTGAAAGAGCCACTGCTTTAGGAGACCTGGGATTTCTAGCAGGCCAGATCTCAGACATCCTCATCTATATCCAGGGTACCTGTTTCAGCCTTGACTGGTACTAAAAGCACAGATGTTTGTTGTTGTTTGTTTTGTTTTTATTGATTCGTTGTGAATTTCACATCATGCATCCCAATCACACTCCTCTCTCTGTCCCCTTGAGTCTGCCCTTGCAACTCCCCCCAAATAACACACACACACACGCACACACACACACACACACGCACACACACACACACCCCAAAGCATAGAAAACATCTCATACAAGTTGTAGTATGTCACAGTATGTCCCATAGTACACCCCTCTGTCCATACATCTTCACTTGCAAATGTTCATTGCAATGAGTCATTGGTCTGGCTCAAGGTTTCTGGCTTTTGTGACACAGTCAATATTGGATCCTTGCCTGGACTCCTCCCTGCAACCCCATTGTTGCCCAGTGTCATGAGATCTTGCAGTTTTGGATCTGTAGGACTGGCCTTTTCACATACCTCAACAGTTCACAGATGATGTAAATTTTGGGGTGGGCCAACTCAGTGCCCTAGATCTGGACCTGGGTGGTAGCTGAGCTGGTCAGCCTGCCAGCTCTCCCTTCTCTGTACTACTAGGGCAAACTCTCCAGCACTGTTCTTGCTAGGCCACCCAATGCCACCATCTGCAGGAGGCAGGGTCAGCTCTTCTGCTCTCATGCTCTTGGAGATGGCTTACCCACACACCCATCTTCAGAGCCAGTTCCACTGTGTTGTCCAGTCAAGGTCTGAGCTCTACTCTCTCAAGTGCTGCAGCTGGCAGGGGGCTGGGCTGGCTCTTCTGCTCTCATGACTTCAGGGTCAGCTCTCTCAACTACCTTAGGTGGTGAGGGCTGGAGATGGGAAGGGCATCACTCCTGTTCCCTCTCCACCTCAAGGTAGTCAAGTGATGGGGCTGGCTCACCTGTACCCCCTCCACCAGGGCTAGCTCTACTATGCTGCCCAAACAAGGTGCAAGAACCACTGTCCTGAGAAAGCACAATTTCGGGGTTTTTTTTTTTTTTGTTGTTGTTTGTTTTTTTGTTTTGTTTCGTTTTGTTTTAGCCCTAGAGCCATGCTCTGTGGATTGCTATCTTAGCTCTGCCACTTAAAATAGTTGTAAGCCATTAGAGCAGTTGAGCCAATAAGGCAAGTTAAAATTGAGCAACTGTGTGTGTCTGTGTTTTCTATCTGAGGATCCAATATTCTCATGCCAGGGATGGTAGTGTGGCCCAGTCTCAGAGCTTAGGCGGGGTAGCAAAAGCTACATACAACATGGTGGAGCCCATATTAGATGTTTATCCTTTTCCATTTAAAACAAAGCTATTGACTATCTACCACATGTTAAAATTTGAGGTAGAATATAACAAAATTGCATCATTCACGACTCTTTTGTTGGCAATGAGTAGATTGATCTGTCTAAATACAAGCCAACTGGGTAAACACTAGAAAGGCTTAGAGTTGCTGCAGTTATCGAAGAGACAGGCTCTGGCTGAGTCTGAATCTGTCCTATTATCAGAAGTCTTAGAGGTTCCTAAAGACCCCCAGCCATTTTCTTTTATCTTCCTAAGACTTAAACTACCAATGGAGAGTGTAACTGGTTTAGGGTTGCTAAGAACACAAGTATCCTTGGGAAATGGACCATTCCCTTTGAAAACAAAAGCCACTTTTCAGTTCCCTGGGAATTGCTCATATTTCTTTAGGAGCCATCCTTCAGGATGCTTTGCAATAGCCTCTTTGGTAGGTGAGCTACTGAAGGCTTCTCTCATATCTCCTTTGACCTACCATCAATTGCATCTGTGGTCATCCAGTTTTTCCCTTCTGGACAGTGTGACTGGCATTTCTGTTGTAACTGGGTCACAGCCTAAATAGGTCATTTTGGTTTCCTAAATGTGGTAATCCTGAGATGGGTTGAGCAGGAGTGGGGGAGGGGGTATGCATCACTGGGGTAGGAAGGGAAGGGGAGAGGGGGAACTAGGAGCTTGGGGGTCCCTCTTGGGGTGGGGCAGGTGGAAATCTGATGATAGGGCCTGGAGGGAGAAATGGCTGTGGGCTTTGAACCAAGTGGAAGATGTAAGAATAGCTTACTTCTGTCTGACCTGATCTGTGATGGTGATGGGAACAGACAGGGACCCTGGGTCTTCTAGCAGCTGCAGACATGGGAGAGGGCTGAGGAAGGAGGAGGGGGGTAAGGGGCTGTTAAAGGCACAATTGTCCACACCAAATTCACATTTTGAAAGTTTAACCCCCTGATACCTCCAAATATAACCATATAAGGAGGCTAGGAAGTCAAAATTAGGTTGTTTGAATGGGATCTGTGCCAATATGACTTGTGTTCTACAAGGAGTGGACATTTGGACATAGACACATGCCCAAAAAGACCACGTGTTGACAGAAAAAGGCAGTGTGCTGTGAACCAAGGAGAGTGGCTTGGAAGAAACCAGTCCTACTGTGTTAGCTGCTTTTGGAGGAAACCAGTCCTACTGTGTTAGCTGCTTTTGGAGGAAACCAATCCTTCTGTGTTGTTACCTGCTTCTCTTGGTGCTGTGATCAAGTTCTTTACAAAAACAACTTAAGGAAGAAAGCATTTACTTCAGATTATGGTTTGAGGGAGCTGACTACCATGGTAGGGAAGGTACAGCAACAGGAGTGTGGAGTGGCTCACACTGCATCCAGGGTCAGGAAGCAGAGATGAACATCAATGTTCACCAGGTTTCTTGCTTCTCCTCCATTTCTATTTGGGGAATCTGGCTCTTATATAGGGTGGGACTTCTTAGTTAAGCTTCTCTGTAAACTCTCCCCCAGATATGTCTAGAATGGTGTCCCCTCAGTAATTCTAAATCCAGTCATGCAGGAAGGGAAGAAGTCATCACACCTGTTGACACTATGGCCTTGGACAACTCACCTTAAGACCACGAGGAAATACTTCCATTGTTACAATCACCCAGCCTATGGGGATTTATCATGGCAACCTCTGTGGACATACACAAGGCTGTCTGCCAGGTAACATGGCTATATTTCTCTTTATTTCCTCAGCTGTGGCTAAACTTGTGGTTATCTGGACTCTCTTAGATTTTGAGGGATGAACTCTTGGAATGCATTGGTCCTGAACTGCAGGAAACAGTTTTTACATTTTTCCCCTCACCTTAGGAACTTTCCTACTGTTAGCCTTCTGAGGTAGTCTAGACAGGCAAAGCTGCCCTCCTTTCCAGCCCTCTGACCTTTCTCCCTCCTGCTATGGATCCTAGCAGACTGTCAGGCCATAGGATAATTCCAGGGCCACCTGCTTTCTTGAGAGAGGGAACCTCACTTTATTTTTGTGGGCAGGAGAACTGACAGCTCATGTGTTACTGAGCTAGAGGCTTGCTGAGTCTCTTGATGTGTTAATCTTAGACAGTTACTCAGACCTCAGGTCCTGGATCTTTTGCACCATCCACACAGAGTGATTAAGAACATAAGAAAAGGTGTCCCAGAATAACTGTATGTTTTGCAAGATTCTTCTGAAATTCCATGATTATTCCACTCTTTGGGTTAAGAGCCCTCAGATATGACCTGAGAGGACCATGAATATTTCTCCCCACTTCTAGACATTTAAAAATCATCATCTAATTGTCCATTACTATTATATAAATACAATTTGGTGTATATCTAAAATTCTAGAACTCATGAGGCTGAGGCAGGGGAATTAGGAACCTAAGCCAGTCAGGCCTACATAGTAAAACTGTCTCAAAAAACCCCAAGATATTATTCATTTATAAGTTGATAGACATTTAGGCTGTTTCTAATTTCTGGTTATTGTGAACAGAACAGCAATGCACATGGAAGAACAAGTATCTCTATAGTGATAGGTAAAATTCTTTCAGTGTATGTTTAAGAGTGTTATCGCTGGATTGTGTTGTAAGTCAATTTTCATATTTTTGAGAAACTTTTATACTGATTTCAATAGAGTCTGTACAAGTATGTGTGCCCACCAGTAGTAAATAAGTGGCTCCTTTCTCCTGGATCCTCACTAGCACACGCTGTCATTGGTTTTATTGATCTTGGACAGTTTGACTAGAGTAAGAGGAAATCTCAAAGTAGTTTTAATTTTCATTTCCTTGGTTGCTAAGAAGCCATTTGTTTCATCTTTGAGAACTCTCTGCTTACTTCTATACCCCAGTTAAAATCCATCTATTTGTTTTCTTGCTGGTCAGTTTTGTCATTCTTCACATGTTCTAGAAACTAACCCTCCAGGAGATGTATAATTGGAAAGATTGTTTTTTTTTTTTTTCTATTCTGTAGTCTGCCACTTTGCTTGAACGATGGTGCCTTTTGTTGAATGGAAGCATTTTTAGCTTCATGAGGTCCCAATTATTAATTGTTGGTTTTAATGCCTGTTCTGTTGATGTCCTATTCAGAAGGCTCTTTCTTGTGATAAGTTCAAGCCTATTCGCTTCTTTCTCTTCTCCCAAATTTAGGATACCTAGTCTTATGTTGAATTCCTTGATTGTTCTGGAGCTAAGTTTTGTGTAGAGTGATAGATAAGCTACCCAGTTTGACCAGCACCATTTGTGGAAGATGCTGTCTTTTCTCCCATGTGTAGTTTTAGCTTCTTTGTCAAAAATCAGGTGCCTGTAGCTGTGTGGTATTATATCTGTGTCTTCTATTCTTTGAATAATATGTCTATTTTTATGACAATGCCATACTGATTTTATTACTACAGTTCTGTAATGCAACTTGAAATCTGGGATAGCTCCAGCATTTAATATTCAGGATTGTTTTAGCTATCTTGTGGTTTGTGTATTTGCACACATGTGTGTATGTGTGTGTGTGTGTGTGTGTGTGTATGGTGTTTTTCCATATGAAGTTTAAGATTTTTTTCAATCTCTGTGAAGATTGATAATGAAAAGGGATGGATTTACACAATGGAATATTATTTAATATTAAGAAGAACAAATTATGAGGTCACCATATAATGAAGGAGGCAATACCCCAACTTGACATCTTATGCCACCAAGTAAACTCTTTGTGACAGAATGGATCACATCTTGTTGAGTTGCTGGCCAAAGAAGTCCCATATATCCCTGCCCACTGCAAAATATTACAGGCTATTGGTTACTCTCTGTAACATGACAATAAAGCTCCCTTACAGAAGACATTACTTACTTATGTTAACAAACATGGAGAAGTTGAACTTGTGCCCAACTAGGATCTTCACATTATTGACTAGCTTCATGATGCTGGAAATGTACTTTGCACACTACGGGAGGAGAAAAGTAATCGTCACTGTCACTCAGCTATAAACCCTGTGACCTACAACAGGCTATATACCTATAAGATACACTGGTACAATACTGGCACAAATATTATGGGAATAAAGAACCACTTTTTGGATTGAATTTAAGGCCTACTCCATGAGATAAAGCTCAACATTGTCTAAGTGGACAAGAACCTGAGACTAGATAGGTCACAGATCCTAGAGGAAACTCTACTGCTAGAATTCTGGTAAGGGAACATAGCAAGTGAATGACTCCTAATGACATACTGTCAATACCCACAGATCAGTTTATAATTCAACCTTCATCAGCGAATGTTCTTCTTGAAGAAGACAGAAATTAACACAGAGACTCATAACTGGACAATGTGCAGAGAGTGAAAGACTGTGGAGCACTCAGGCCTAAATGGATGTCTGTGTCAAACGCCTGCTCTCAAGGCTCAGAGATTTATGTGGAAGAGGAGGCAGAAAAATTGTAAGAGTGAGAGGTGGCTAATGACTCCAAGAAGACAATGTCCTCCAGACACAACAGGACGTATGTGATAATTAAATAGAGTATAGAAGCATGCACAAGACCTGCACAAGTTCAAATCACACAAAATCCTAGCACTGAGAAGGGGAATCACACAAAGTCATACCTATAACCAAGAAACTATTTATGACTGAAACCTGCTGAGAGGAAAAATTCAGTTTTTTCTCAATGCATTGTCCCTGGGTACATTAACCACACTGGAGGACAGCCCCCATGCCCAGAAATAGTTGGCCAACACAAAACAGACTCTCTCTCTCTCTCTCTCTCTCTTTTCTGTTTTGTTTTGGTATTGATGTTTTTCATCTTACTGAGTTTTTGTTTATCCACTTGTTTTGATTTTCATTTTTTTTTGTTTTTTTTAGAGATAAATAGATAAATAGAGGTAGATATATAGATACTGGGTAGGTAGGGAGATGGAGAGGATCTGGGAGGGGTTGAGGGAGGGGAAGTATTATTAAAATATATCCCACAAAAATATTCATATAAAGAAATCAGAAAACAATCAAACAAAGCCTTGATAACCCAATAATAAAAGCAAAACTAACAGCCACAAAACAACAACAACAACAACAGCAGCAGCAAAAGTATGTGGTCTTCATGTAAAGATAATTTTACCTCTTCTCTCCTAGTGTCGGAGTCACATCTCAGGTTTTCTTGCATATGTGAAACCTAGTTTAAACTACACAGGGGGTATATGTGTAGAGACATGAGATCAGAAAGAGGATTATTGGGGGGCATTAGTTGGAGGAGGCAGAGAAGGGGTGAAGGAGGGTAATGAGAATGACTGGGAGCAAAGTTCAATGAATATATGAAAGTGTCATAATGAAATTAGTACTGTGTGCTAACAAAACATAATAACACGTAATTTAGTTCATTTTGTTTGCTTTTCTTGTCCAACTTCAAGGGGTGGATTCCTGTAAGATGTTTAGAGGAAACAATATTAACTGTGAGTTCTTCATGGACAACTTTTTGTCAGATTGATAAAAATTCTGTTCCTGACTTGCTGAGAATTTCACTTTACAAGCCAAGATTTTTCCAAATGTTAATATTATTTTAATATTATTAACAATATTATTAATTTATATATATATATTGGTTTTTTGAGACAGGGTTTCTCTGTGTAGCCCTGGCTGTCCTGGAACTCACTCTGTAGACCAGACTGACCTTGAACTCAGAAATCCGTCTGCCTCTGCCTCCCAAGTGCTGGGATTAAAGGTGTGCACCACCATTGCCCGGCTTAATATTATTATATTAAATACATATATTATTTTGTTAATATTATTGGTTAGTCTCTTCCTTTAGCTTGTTAATGTAATGAATGACAGTCACTGGATATCAAACCAACCCTGAATTCTATGACAAATCTCAGTCATGATACATGATTCTTTTAAAATCATATATTGGGTTGAATGTACCAAAAATATTTTTTTAGGACATTTTGCATTCACATTCATGAGAAATGCTAGCTGTAGATTTCTTTTCCTAGGTTGTATTTGTTTGACACTATATTATGTTTGAAAAATACTGGCTGCCCAGAAGGAGATGTTAAATATTCATTTCATTTTAATTTCATAGGAAATTAAAAGAATTGTTTTAAAGAACTAGCTATGGCTTTTATGAATTCTTCTTTCTTTCTTTTTTTTTAAATAAACCTCGATTATCATGAGATTTACTCTCATCTCTATTGCTGCATGTTCACATCTCCTTTAAATTTGATTTACTCTTCTTTCCTTTTCAATTTTTAATTTTAATTTCTATATAATTAGTAGAATTCTTTTCCTGAGGATTTGGTACAATTCACCAATGGAGCCATGTAGGACCAAAGGTTTTCTCCCCCACCTCTCTCTTATTCCCCCCCCCCCCCCACTTACCCCCCACCCATGGAAATTCTCCCATGTACTGGAATTGTAGGTATAATCCACCATGCCTGTAATTTGGGGTTTTTTTGTTTTGTTTTTGTTTTGTTTTATTTTTATTTTTTTTATTTTCATATTTTATTTACATTTCAAATGTTTCCCCCTTTCCAGATCTCCCCTTTGGAACCTCCCCATTTCCTCTGCCCTCCCCCTGCCACTATGGGGATATTCTCTAACCAACGCCCCCACAATCCCCCCACCCACTCTCATCTTTCCTCCTTGTCATTCTCCTATACTGGGGGATATAACACCCTCAGGCCCAAGGGCCTCTCCTCCCCCTGACGGTAAACAAGACCCTCCTCTGCAGTCTTTGTGGTCAGCACTATGGGTCCCTCCATGTGGATTCTTTAGTTGGTGGATCAGTCTCCAGAAGTATGGGGGGGGGTCAAGATGCCTGTAATTTGTGTGTGTGTGTGTGTGTGTGTGTGTGTGTGTGTATGTGTGTGTGTAAATATTCCTTTACAGACAACTATTTGGATTACACATTTATTTTAGAGTGAGTTTTAGCCATTTGTGTCTTTAAGAAACTTCAGCCATTTTGTCAAAGTTGTTGAATTAGCACAAAGTTATTGATATTACCTTCTTGCAATTCTGATATGATTAGAAACTTTGAAGAGGCTCTATGTCTCTTATGCCCTTTTCTCATCTTGATTAGCTTTTTGGGAGTTCTGTAGGTGTGTTTTGATATGATCCTTTCCTCGTTGTCTCTGCCCAGATTCACCCACCTTCCTCTACCCACACAACTTTGTGCACTTTTATTTTAATCTACTAAGTCCAGCACGTGCTGCTCATTCATTCTTGGAGATGTGCTCTTCCAGTGGAGAGTGCTTTGTATCTTTCTTCCTTCATGATCCATCTGCCTATAGAGACATGGAAATTTTATCAGTTAAAAAAAATCATTGTTTTAAAGAACTAGCTATTGTTTTCATGGATCTCCCTCTCCATCCCTCCTTTCTGTTCTTTTCCTAGTTTATTATGGCAGAAGTCGAGGTGATTGGTTTAAGTTCTTCTTTGTTCTTGATCAAAGTTCTTGGTGCTTAGTGCTGTGTGTTTTCCTCTGAATACCACCTTGGAAGGATGAAATAAATTTTAAGATGTCCTATTGTCATTTGCTCACAATTACAAATACTTCCTGCATTTTCCTTTGTTTGCTTTGTTGACTTGTAGATGTCTTAATGTATTATTTAGTTTTCAAATATTTGAATACTTCCCAGAAATCTTTATAACATCAATTTCAGATTTAATTCCATATGAACAGAGAAAATACTTTGCGTGACTTAAATACTTTTAAGTTTACTGAAAGTTGGTTGTTTTTTTCTTTTTTCTTTTGCAATGCAGAATATTTTCTATTTTGGCTAATATCCTTTGTGTATTCAAAGAAGAGGTGCATGCATTCTGCTGTTGGATACCCTGTTCTCTGAATGTCAACAAGATCGAATGAGTCAGTGATGTCACTAAAGTCTTCTATGTTCGTCCTGATAGTTATCTGCTTGTGTTATTGCTCACAGAGAGAGAGGGATGGAAACATATGAACATGTGTGCATTTGTCTATCTATTTTTCTTATAATTCTATCAGTCTTTGCTTGAATACTAGGTGTTAGATATTTGGGATTACATCATCTTGACAAATTGATACCTTTGTGAAATTATCGTTATGCCTGATAATAGTATTTGCTCTGAAATCTATTTCTTTGGGGCCTGGGATTATAGCTCAATGGTGGGACATGAGTTTAGCATGCCCTGGATTCAGTCCTCAGCACCCCGAATCCCTAAACCAACCAAATAAAAACGTTCCACTGAGGCAGGGATGCTTCTCAAGTCAGTAAGCTGAGGCATTCTTGGAGCTTTCCACACAGGTTGTTTTTGTTCCACTACTTACTGGCTTTGTTTCTTAAAAATCATTTTCTCTCTCTTTTCATTTCCTTTGCTTACTTTAAGCAGGAGAGCAAATCTGATCACTGTTGTTCTATCTTGGGTGAAAGCAAAGATCTTTCAATAGTATTTTTCTTCTTAAGCACTGTTTTTCAGTTTGTTCTTAATGGCTGAAATTATATATATTTATAGAGTATAATGTAATATTTGAATACATGCATATGTAGTGAGATGGTTAAATGTAGCCAATCAGCATATTTATTACTTCAAATACTTATTATTTGGGGGTATGAACATTTAAAATACACTCTTATATGTACCTGAGATGTATATTAACCATAGTTACCATACTGTACAATAGGGTACAAGAGCTTATTAGCACATCTATGCCCTTTCTTCTACAGTTCAGTCTTTTAGGTTTTGAGTAGGGTATGGTGTGGACTAAAAGTGTACCCCCAGGTTTTTATATTGAGATCCTAACTCTCAGTGTGGTATACATAGAGAAGAAGCCTTTGGGAAACAGCCCCAGGGGTGGCAGGGTTCGTGCCCTTATGAGGAGAGGCATGAGTGCGGTGGTCACTCTCTGCTCTAAGAAGACAGACGCATCAGGGAAGCAACTGTTGGAAATTCATCAGATATGGAATAAGCCCCACACCATGATCTTGGCTTTCTATTCTTTAAACTGTGAGGAATACATTTTGGTTGTGGTAAGCTACCTTGTCTATGTTTTTTTGTTTTGTTTTGTTTTGTTTTTTAAGACAGATGGTGTGACCAAGGTTTGTATCATGTCTATTCAGCCTACCTCAAGGTCACTTTACTTCCTGGACATAATGTTTTTTGTGCTTCTCTACTCACAGACATTCTTAGACCCAAGAAGCCCATTGCCTACCTTCACAAGATGGAAGTCAGTAAAATATCACCTTTGAGTTGCCAGCAAGGGATGAGAATTGGTAGGGGAATATCCCATCTCTCTCCTATTGGGAATCAATCCTGCTGTGTGCTCTCACTGCCTCTCAGGAGGCTACTTGGTGGTGGGGAACCCCAATTTTCCTGCAGTGGTGACATAGTCACTCACACTCTCCTTTAGAATCCCTCCCTTTCCTGTATCTTCTCTATATGATTATTGTGTTTTGTAAGATTGTGCTTCAGACAAACTGCTCATATGGTCTGTCTCTGGGAATGCCTTAGGGAAGTCTAAACTGAGGCATCCAGATAAGGAAAGTTCTAGAACTTAGAACAAGATTTGCCCCTCACTCTGAACAAACACCAATGTGAGGGAAAGAAGAAGAGGAAGGGCTTGGCTCTGGGTGTGGAGAATGCTTTACCTGCCAGCAGGGTCATATACCCAGTGGTCACAGAGACATCCTCTCTATGTTTCAAAGATGGCAGAGCTCAAGCCCTGAAGAGGTATAGCTGGCTCTTGCTCCTGAGCTAGCCTTGGTGGTATAGAGGTATGATGATCCTGGTGACTACAGTCAAGAGAGAAATAACTGACTTGTCACCTGCAGCTGGGCTAGATAATTCATTTCCTGGTTGCAACATGGGTTCTTAAGGTACATTGTGAGTTTCTTTGTGTGGATCTATTTGGAAACTTCTAAGCACTGTGTGAGCTCTTTGAGTTAGGGTCAGCATCTTATTTTCTTGCTCTACTGTGTAAATTAATTTTTGAAGGGGTACTATATAGTAGTTTGTTGGATATGTTTAAGGACCCCAGTAGATGCCCAAACAGCATATAGTATCAAACCCACATATACCAGGCTTTCTCCTTTAAATACACACTCCTGTTAAAGTTTAACCAATGAATAATGCATAGTTAGAGATTAACAACAAAAACAAAATGGAAAAATTATAACAATGTACTGTGATAAGATTACCAGAATCATTACTTATTACCTAAGGGTGACTTGAACACAAACATCGTGTTACATTGACCCTTGATTTGTTAACTGAAGCAGCTCCTACATATCTGACAGATGGGCAGTATATACAGAGTGAATATGCTAGACAAAGGCATAGTTCACATCCTCTGTGACATGGGATGGTGTCGCCTGAAATTTACAACAGTACTTAGAATTTTCTATTTCATGCTTTTGGACTTTGTCTGACCGGAGTAACTGAAACATTAGAAAGGGAAATTTGGTAAAGGAGGACTACTGTACTCAAATGGTTCAAGATCTTTGCCCCATCCTGCCTTCATCCACCCAATAATAGCTCCAACCCCAAGCATCTCAGTCATTAGTTTCTTAGATAAGCTTCCTGAGTTTTGCATGTAAATAGATATCAATAAAGACTTATTTGCTCTGATGTTCTGTTTTGCTTTATAATTGAAATAATCACAGCATGCCTAGTTTTCTGCTACTTCTTATCATCTATCTTAGCAATATTTTCATTTTTGTTGATAGGCAGCATCTTTACAGAACTGTGTGGTGTTGGATAATCACTCTAACCAATCCTTATCTCTGGTGAGTTGGACTGTTTCCAATCTCTTTTCAGTCTAGTGCTGAACTATTGATTCAATTAATAACCTTGTACATATGGTACTTTGCAAACATATGAGTGTATTTTTAGGACAAACTCCCGGAAATAGAACTGCAGAATCATAGAGCTTATTCATTTATGATTTTGATAGATTTTGCAATCAAATTGTCCTCTGCTAGGGTTGCATGGATTTCTGTTGTCACCAGGAATATATGAGAGTAATTGTTTCCTCGTAGCTTCATCCACAAAATAAAGAATCAAATGGTTGGAGTTGTGCCAATCTGATGAGAGAAAAATAGTATCAAGTCTATTTTAATTTGAATTTCTCTCATTACAGTGGGAATAGAGCATCTTTTCACAGGCTTAAGAATCACTGAATTTCTATTCCAGCAAACTCTAACATCCTTTCCCCATTTTTAAATGGACTTTTTTTCTTATCCATTCTGTTATTATTTTTTCCCCTGCGGATTCTGATAATTCATTATATATTCAGAATATAGGCTCTTTTTGATAAGAGTAGGAGGTTTTTTCCTGATTATCATCTGTCTCCTGACAATACTGTGACTTTTTTGCCATGAAGAAGTTATTTTTATTTAAGAATTTAATGTTTCATATTTGTCAGTTTTTTTTATGTCTTCTAGATTTTAAAAACTAGTTAGAATAGACATGTTTTACTCTAAGTTGGTAGGCTTAATATAGCATCAGAAGCAGTTCAGGTTTCTAAAGAATGCTGTAATTATATAGGTCACCAAGGTGCTCTTCCAAGAGCCTTTGTTCTAAACCCTCTGCATTCCCCTCCCCCTGCAAACCTCCAATTATGCAGTAGGATCAGGTGAGATGCAGTAATTCATACTCAGGTGTGACTAACTGGTAGAGTTAACTTCCCTAAAGACATTGCTATTTTAAATAAGAAGCTGAGTCAGTTGAAGTGACTTTTCAATTGCTAGAAAGTTGGGAGACAGGGAAATGAACTAAGTGGGCAAGATGGCTGACTTGCGCTCCAGCATTGGCTTCCTCAAGTCCATTGTCATAGCTAGATGTCAAAACTCAACTTTGGAGGGAGAAAACTTTCATGTGGGACTCCATTTTTGACGATGTTTACAAGGGCTGATCTAGGGGTAGGGAGGCTGGGGCAGCTGTAGAAAAGGATTAATTAAAATAATGACTTTTCCCTACTTCTTTCTACATGGTCATCTTTTCCTTCTTTCAACCCAGTCCTATCTCCTTGACCAGAGGACCCAGGGAGTAGGGCTGGACAGGGAGATAGTTTGTACAGTTATACAAGAAAAGGAAATTTTTGTTCATATAACCAGTCTGCATTAATGGCTATGTGATTATCACATGTCACTTGATGTCCCTGCCCTCAGTATGCTATACTAAGAATGTTGAAATTCTTAAAGAACACGATGTACTCCAGCTTCTTTGTCAGTTGGTTTGACTTGAATATAGTTGAAGTTAAGAAGGAGTGACTTAAAAGTCCTCTAAAGTACTTTATGGCCTGGTTCCTCCATCCTTCCCTTCATGGCCCCAGGAAGTGTCATCAGCCTCCATTTTTGTTTACTGTCTCTCTGGGATCTCAGCTCTGCCTAGTTCATGTTGTCAGGTCATCCTTTGTTAAGTAAAGCATTAAGGTGTTTCATATAATTTATTAGTTTGTAGCACTATTGACCTACAATTAATGACTTAAAGGTTTAATGAGACAATCTGTCTCACTAATGTATTTTTTATGAACATTACAAAATCTGTCAAGAAATAAACTATTTCAGAGGTCTTGGGCAGGTCTTTAGTCCCTTCAGTTGTCCCAGAGTTTCAGTGTTCCTGATGCTGAGGCTGAGGCTTAGTTTATGGTATTTCCCATAACAATGGACTGTACAAATGATATACCTGGTTAGTTCATTAGTTCCTTTGTGTACATATGTATACGCATGTTTGAATGTGTGTACATAACCATGGAGGCCAGAGATCCATCTTTGGTGTTTTTCTCAGTCTCCTCTCACTTTAGTTTTTGGACTATCATCGCTCAGAGCTTGGATCTCAATGAGACAGTTAACTTGGCTGGCAGCCCCATGGATATTCCTATCTCTGCCTCCTTGGTACTGGGGTTATAGATGCACAACAAGGCACCTGTTCTTTTCATGGGTACTGGAGACAGAGGTCAGGTCTTCAGTTCTGTGCAATAAGCACTTTATCAATCAAGACATGTTTCCAGCCCCCA
>JADRCH010000018.1:13208302-13236093 GCA_019843965.1 Rhynchomys soricoides | reverse complement strand
GTTGTGTTTTGATGCTTTTCTCTAGTTTTGTTGTTGTGGAAACCCTTCAAGGTTAGGGTTAGAATGGAAATTACCTCCTATAGAAATAAGGGTTTCCTTAACTTCCCTGGGCCCACCAGGAATCCAGGTTTGGTTGCTAAATTCACAGCTTTTTAGATTGCCGTCCTTGGACTCCTTTACATGGATGAGGTCCCAAAGGACCTGTTTCTTCACTTCAGCACATTTCTGTGGTGTCAGCACTCTGGTACTTGAAGTGTTCCCCTTGGGGAACCTTTTCTACTACTGAGATCTTGTTGTGTGGTCAGCCTTTAGAGGACCATTCTGGTACCTCCTTTCTTGCCTTCCTGGAAAACAGGGAGGAGGAGAAGGTATATCTGAGAGGGTGAACTCATATCCAGGTGGTAGTAGGTCCTTTCTTGAACAGGCAGAGTTACTGTAACAAGGATGACACAATATTGGTGCTCCAGTGGCTGAATATGTCCAAAATAAATCAACAACAGGAAATAATATCTTCCTATAGGTCTGGTGTGTGGCATCTGTACAGACAGACATGCTGAGATACTAAGTCTTGTTGTTGGGTCTCTGTCTATCCCCTGGATCCTCCTCAAATGTTTGCTGAAGACAGGTGTTAATGGGATGCTGGTGTGTGAATCATTGAGGTGATCTCTCTGTCCAGAGGAGAAAGATTATAGGAAAGTTGGGAGTCTTTCTTTTCTCCTTAAAGGCAAATGGCTAAACCATCCCCAGTACTGTGTATTAAACAGCCATAGCCCAAGAGCTCTGAAACTGAAGGATTCACTGCTTCCTTTTGACAGATAACCTTAAGAACCCTGGAGTGATGCCTTAAACGGTTCTGCACTTTGGAATGGTCACGTAGGTTATTTCCAGGCTAACTGTTCCTTGACTCTGAGAGGGCATCCTATTGGGGCACAATGGGGCATGATAATGGAATAGGACTTGGCTATGCCTTTACTTGTAAGTGTGGTATTCACATACAGCATGCAATATTTTCCAAGCCCATCCAACCTTGACCATAGCCCATTCTCTTTTTTTAAGAGCATCATGAGAGCATTAAATTCTGCAAACCATGTCCCAGAAACATTGATCCTTCCCTCTTGGAGAGGGTTAATAACATCAAGGCTATATAACCCATGGGTTCTTTAAAGTCATGCCACTCAAAATGCTGTCCATGGATCAGTAGCAGGGCATCACTGAGGGTTTGCTAAAAAAGCAGAATCTTAGATTTATCCTTGGCCTGGTGTGGTAGTTTGAAAAGGAATGTCCCCATAGGCTCACATATTTGAATGCTTGGTCACCAGTTGGTGAAACCGTTTGGAGAAGGATTAGCAAGTGTGGCCTTGTGGAGGATATGTGTCACTCAGGGTGAGCTTTGTGGTTTCAAAAGCCCACACCAGGACCAGTCTCTTGCTCACTGTCTCCAACTTGTGGATAAGATGAAAGCTCTCATCTATTGGTCCAGTGCCGTGCATACCTATCTACTGCCACACTCCCTGCCAGGATGGTCATGGACTCACCCTCTGAAACTGTAAGCAAGCCCCAATGAAATACTTTTTAAATGTTGCCTTGGTTGTAGCATGTCTTCTCAGGAATAGAAAAGTAACTAAGACACCTGGCAAGTCAGAATTGGTATGTGGAGCTGTACCCACTAAGAACTGACTGCCCTGTGTCACATGGTTGCTTCTGGCCCGAGTCTCCCACCTCCCTGGATTCAGAGCTGAGAGACCCAGGGTAATAACAAAAGTGGTGTTAGATTTAAAACTCAGTGGGCCAAGTTTCTGGTTCTCTGGTTCTCTGGTTCTCTGGTTCTCTGGAATACATCCTCTTCTTGGCTTCCAGGTGGCAGTAGTAATCTATACTGGGAAGGAGGCGAGCTTCATAAAAAACTCAGAGACCTCAGGAAGGAATAAAGACTGCAGGGGAGTATAGAAAGTGATTTAATAAGTGTAAAAGGAGCTTCCGGGGTTTGTATGCACAGACAAAATTTGAAGGCATTTCAGCAGATTTACCCCAATGACTAGGATATATGGGGAGCGGTGGCAGCAAGGCAATGCTCCAAGCCCTCTGGTCCCTTCTATAGTGGGAGGCTTGGGGATGAGCACAGAGACTTTTTTAAAAAGTGACAGTATGAAGTTCCTGCCAGCTCAGATGTTCAAATTTAAAACAAATGGGGGGAAAACTATAAAATGCAGTCAACTAGAAAACTCTGCTTTCCCTATTTCATAAAAAGCAAAAGCCCGTATGATAATCTCTCCCATGGCACATGTTAGAGATTTCTCTGATTTCGCTGCTGATGGCCAATGCTGCCACACCCAGCTGAGAACCTTAGCTACACTGACTTTTTTTGGGGGGGGGGGCACCAGGTCAGTGTATTGGTTCCAGCTCAGCAGGACTGGAGCCCAGCTGGAGCAGTTCTCTGGGAAAAGGACAGGCTGGCTTGTGAGGGAGAACCAAGAAGAAGGGAGAACCAAGAAGGGAGAGAGGCAGAGATCAAAGCATATGCTCCTCTCCCTCCCCAGAGCACAAAGGTGCTATTGTTTTACAAAGACATTGTTGTGGTTGAACCTGCCCCCAACTACACTGTGACTGGGACCCTTTATGCCAGGAGAGTGACTTCATTGCTTCATCTCAGAGATAAGCCTAATGGCTGCCTTTTAACCTAGAGACATTTACTAATCATTTGTTGGAATGAACTTTGATAAAACTAAAACCACCAAGGCAGAGAGTTCTGGAAAGCATCACTAAAGAGAGCTGGTCTTGGGACTCAATGGTGCTCTTGTCCAGCTGTGCAGTCTTGGACAAGCTCACTTTCTCTTGGGACCTTTGTTTCTGCAGATGACTGTGGTATCTCCTCCTGCAGGGAACAGGGGGGTAAAATGAGCTCTTATGTGAGTGATACACAGTCACACTGAGGGAATGAATTGATTAAAATTAGTTTAAGTATGAAGAAGGATTCTTCTTCTTGTATGTAGTCACCTATAGCACCCCAACCCACATACCATAAAGCAAACAAGAATGAAAAATCAAATGTTGCAGGCTTAGACACAAAGGCTTCCTGGGAATTGAATCATTTCCACTCATGTTACCCTCCTCTGCCAATGCCCTGGTCCAAGCTCCCTGCCCCTTCCAGCATAGTTCCCTGGGTCCCTATGATCACCTTTTGACTGTCTGTTCTCTTTTGTACCATTCAAACTTGATTTTAAATGTAACAGCCAGAGTAATCCCGACTAAGCGGATGCCAGTCTTCAGTGGTGATCCATCTCACTCAAAATAAAGCCGAAGTTCTCACAGTGGCCTCAGGCCTCCCCATCCCTCTATGCCTCTGGCCTTATCTATTTCTTGCTTGCTGTGTCCCTGCTATGCCAGCCCTGGTAGTGCTTGTGTCAGACAAGTTTGTACTACAAGGCCTTTGCACTTCCTTTAACCCTCTACTTGAAAGATATTGTTTTCATTTTCTTCCTAAAAGCGTTCACATCTTGCTTGTGGTCATCCTGCAGATGTCTGTGACCTTACTGTTAGTCAAAGATTCGCAGCTTCCCCACAGGAATCTCTCACCCCTTCTTTCTTTAGATCTTTCCTTGGTACACATGACAGAATTTTGTATGTTTGGTCTGTTTGTCATCTCCCATCACCATCTGTGCAATGCCAGCTCCTAGCTCACTACCTAACCCGAGAGTTGACATACTTGTTGAACAAATGAATTATCCATGTTTGATTCCTAATGGTTCTCCTTTTCAAGCTTAGTTCAGAGGTCTGGAGTATAAAGGTCCCATATTTATTTGGGGGCCCTTATCCCAAGTACATCACCTTCTGCATGATATGGTAAAGGAGGGGCTTGGTTTCCTCATGGGTTGCTGGATGGGGAATATGCTGTTGTGTAGCATTTGTACATGGACTCAGCAGTTGTGCCCTGATTTACTACTGTCTGAAAACTTTTCTATTTGCTCCCTCTTCTCCCTCTTCTCTTTCCATGTTCTCTTCTTTCACCTTTCCATTCACCATTTGCTTTGTTGCAATTGGTGAGTTCATTACCATTTGTCTTTCAAGTACAGACTCAACAAAATCGTACTTTAGGCTCTCTTCTTTCCAAGAACCCCAGGCATGGGCTCACCCTGAGTCTTTGTATCCCGACTTCCCAGGACCCTGCAATGAAGACTTCCCTGATCTTAGTGTTTCAAATAAAGAATAGCTCTAGTTCATAGCAGCAGGCTCTCATGGACTGCTCCCCTATGGCCTTGGGCTTTAGGTTTGCCATTGCTTAGTGCTTTTGCATCTTGAACAAATTATTCCTTTGAGCTTCCTACTCAAACCTGACCAAGAACAAGAGCAATATGACCCAGTGAGTATGCTCACACCTGTTAGCACTGGTGTAGAGTCTGATAAGTAGGCAACACTATTGTTATTGCCATAATGATACTGTCACTGACAAGATCAACTCCCTGGTCCACAGTTCCAAAGTGTATTTGTGCATTTATGTGTTTATTTGTGTGTGTGTGCATGTGTGTATGTGTATACAGGTAGGTAGGTGTGCACATTTAGGCAGGTGTATGTGTAACAGGAAGGTGTGTGTGTATGTATAGGCAGGTATGTATGTAAACAGGTATGTGTGTAAAGTGTGTGTAGGTAGATGTGTATGTATGTGTGTAGGTAGGTATGTATATGTATGTGTGTAGGTAGGTATGTGTGTGTGTAGGGAGGTGTGTGAATATGTAAGTGTGTGTAGGTGTGTAGGTAGAAGCATATGTGTAGGGTGTGTGTGTGTGTATGTGTGTAGTTTATAGGAGTAGAGACAATTACATGTTGTCATTGTAAATTCATCAAGAAATAAATAGATTGTTTATCGCTTCAGGAGATTAATTCTGCAGTCTTCTGCTGCATCATCTTAGTTCCAGAACAAACATAGTCCTTTATGGATTATCATCTCATGGTAGTTGGAATATAAAACAGCTCCTTTGGTTTCCCTGTTTTGTTATGAGAAAACAATAGCAGTTTAGGATGCAATTCACAGGCAGCCTATAGCTGGGGTCAGCCTCTGGATGGTCATCTAGGATTCCCTTCAATGAATCGTTATCAGAACAGATATTTTTACCTTCCCACATTGTCACATGAAGAAGGCAAACTCTAAAGATTGGAACTAAATTTGGCAATGGTGACAGTAAAAGGTTTTTGAGTTAGGGGGCTATTACCTGTTGGCTCTAATGTGGCAGGTCCTCATTAAATCTGCATGATCCATAGCACTCTCAGGTTTAGAAACCATGCTGTCCTCTGTCTTCTGTAGCCCAGAAGACATCCTTCTCTCACTGTGAGTCTAGCCTTATGTTACAATTCTATTTCCATGACACATTTAGCTTTACAAGTTAGGGGCTTGCTGGAAGGTATAAATGAGCCTTTGGACAAGGTTGCCTAGCTAAGTTTTAGTGCTGGAGAGGGAATGCACTGAATGGTTCCCCAAGTTTCTTGGGCACTTAGCATATATTCTGGTATCTAATTCTCAACACCATCCTGTTAGAGAACGTATCCTGTTCTATACAAGAGCAAGCGGAGATCCAGAAATTACGTGAAACATGTTCCTTATTACCAAGGCCAGAGCTAGCATTTGGGTTCCCAACTCACTCTAAAGCTTTTGCCTGCTTTCTTTCTTCATTTTGCTTTTCCCCTTTGTCTTTTTTCTTCTGGTGGGTAAATAGTTAAGAGCACGGGGCCAACCTTGACAATTAGGGGCCAGCCTCATGGCTTCCAAGTTCAGCATCATCCCACATATGTTTATGCCTGTGGGCATGTTACTTAGTTTCTTCATTTATTAGGTTTGATAACAATAGTGCTTTGCTTTGGTGGTGTAGTGTGTATCAAATGAGATGACAAGACAAAAAGATCTCAGAGTAAGCTCTGGTGGTATGTAAAAGGTATTGTTGCTGCTAAAATTTTAATCCTCAGGACCATCACATGGCTTTCCTACCTATGGTTTTACCACCTACCTGTCTTGTTCTTTCTGTATGGTGCTGCTTCTGGTATTGAATATGAATGAATTATGATAATAGCTGAGTGTATGGTAGGCAGCTGATTCTCCATCCATGTAGGTCTACCAGATAGCCTTGGCATACATAAATGATGCATCACCCTGTGCTCTTTATCCTTCTTCCAGGCTTTAGAGGGCAGTAGAAGATCATGACCTAAAGTTTCCAGCAGTTCATGGCTGAGTAGAACATGATTTAGCATAGAACCAGCATGGATCTCTGAAATATCTCCCTGCTTGATGTTATCCTTGGAATCTTCATCTCCCACTTGCAAAATTGCAAGAGACAATATAGCAAGGTGGTTTCAAGCCAGGTCATTGGAAGCAGACCTCCTCAGTTTGAATCTTAACTGTGCCACTTATGGTCTTGGACAAGTTATTTGATTTCTTTGAACCACTGTTTCATTACCTGTAAAACATAATATTATTGATAATTATATATTTAATTATGTGGTATATTATTGCAAAAATAAAATTATTAATAATGACTTAAACGGATTTGACATGTCAGTGCCTGCCATATTATGAGAACTCTCTGTGAGCTGATTGCTTTTATAATTGTTGGTATAACTGGGACAGAGCTCAGAAAATTCACTGTGTGAATAAGTAGAGAAGAGTCTGTCTGAGGGCAAGGGAGGATGGAGTGGGGTAAAACCAATTCCATTACTCCTCCTTTTTATTGACCAGATAAATCATCCTACTATAAAGAAGCAGGGACTGGGGTAAGAAGAGAATAATCCAAGAGTATCCTTTGTCCCATGAAAATTTGGGGCCTAGGGATGTCCTTCACTCACGTGGTGCTATCATGACAGGAATATGACAGGGTTGCTTCCTGCTGTCACTGAGACTGCATGACATGCAAAGTTACTTTGGCTTCAAGGTATTCTTACATCAAGTATAAAATTATTCTGACTTTTGAACAATATTAAATGTATGTTTCATGACCTGGGCAGAAAACCTGTACTGTGGGAAGCTTGGTTTGCTGCTGCCTTCTGGGATGCCTGTCTTACAGGCATCTTCACTGTTCATTTTACAGACAGGTCTCTAGGAATGAGAAGGCTCAGAGACCCCATGGCAGAGAGATTTGGGCTACAGTCTTAAGAGCCACAATTCTGAAATGCCATAATCACGAATGTTGAAATCTTAAAAGATCAAATTTTCTAAGTTGGAAAAAAATTTCAAAATCTCCAGAATATTATTCTAAAAAAAACCCAAAAAAACAAAAAAACAAAAAAACCCAAAAAAACCAAAAAAACAAAACCAAAAACTAGAAAAATTTTAGAAAAACTAAAACAAACAAAAAGGCCTAGAAAATATCATCATGGATCAGGTATCCCAGAACCAGAAGGACATGTATAATATGTACTTACTTATAAGTGAATATTAGTCATAAAGTACAACATAACTACACTACAATCCTCAATCCTCAGACCCAAAGATCCCAAATAACAAGGAGGGCCCAAGAGAGGCTGGTTGAATCTTTCTCAGAAGGGGAAATAAATAATGGAGGGGAAATAGACAATGGAGGTGGGTGGAAGGAGGGACCTGGGTGGGAAAGGGGAGGGGGTGAACAGTGGGGGGGGGAAATCAGGTATAGGGAGAACAGCAAAGAGAGAACAGAAACCAGTGGGGGTGGAACAGAGGGAGGAAATCTCTAGGACATACAGAGACCTGGGACCAGGGTTGGGTGGAAAGGCCCCAGAGTGCTATGTGGGTGACTCTATCTGAGACTCCTAGCAGTGGGGGATATGGATCTTGAAGTGGGCAGGTGGCACACCCAGTGGAAGGATGATGACATCAACCCACCCACAAAATCTTTGACCTAAATTGTGTCCTGCCTACAAGATGTACATGGCCAAAGATAGAGCAAAGATTGAAGGAATGAATGGGCAACCAGTGACTGGCCCAAATTGAGGCCCATTCCATGGGTAAGAACCAATCCCTGACACTATTAATGATACTCCATTAGGCTTGCAGACAGGATTCTAGCATAACTGTTCTCCAAGAGGCTCCCCCCAACAGCTGACAGAAACAGATGCATAGACCCACTCACAGCCAAACATTAGATGGGTCTTGGGGAGTACTGTGAAAGAAGGAGGGGAAGGATAGAGGGACCGGAAGAGGACAGGGACTCCACAGAGAGATCAATAGTCAACTAACCTGGACCCTTGGGGCCTCCCTCTCAGAGATTGGACTTAGATTCCCTGCACATAAATAGCAGATGTGCAGCTTGGTCTCCATGTGGGATTTGGGTCCCCCAACAACTAGAGTGCCCCACTCAGGCTGTGCCTGAATTTGTTGCCTGTCTGTGGATTTTGTTCCCATAACTGGGTAGCCTCAGTGACAGAGGGAAGCTCAATAAGTAAAGGTGCTTTCCTGATGATATGAATTCAATCCCCAGGACCTAAAGGAAGACAGAACTGACTCCTGAAAGTTGTCCTCTGACCTCCATACATGTATGTACACACACACACACACACACACACACATACACACACACATACACACACATACACACACACATACACACACATACACACACACATACACACACACATACACACACATACACACACATATACACACACATACACACACACACATACACACACATATACAAATCTTGAAAGGAAGATTCTTATGGTTATCTACTTACATGTTTTTAAAAGAGGGTTGAGGAACAAAAATGTAATTGAATATTTCAGAGACCATGTCACAATAAACAACCCAAATGTCCCACAACAGAAGAATGGATACAGAAAATGTGGGTCATTTACACAATGGAATACTATTCAGCTACTAGAAATGAGGACATCCTGAGTTTTGCAAGCAAATGGATGGAACTAGAAAATATCATCCTGAGTGAGGTAACTCAGACCCAAAAGAACATGCATGGTATGTACTTACTGATAAGTGGATATTAGACAAAACATACAGAATACCCAGGATACGATCCACAGAATTCAAGGAGTCTAAGAAGTCGAAGGGCCCAAGTGAGGATACCTCAGTCTCACTTGGGAGGAAGAAGAAAGCAAGCACAGGAGAAGGGACCGAGGGAGGGACCTGGATGGGAAAGAGGATGGGGTGGGATGGGAGAGAGGAACATGATCAGGGATTGGGGCTGGGGGGCCGGGCAGGACTGAAGGCCTTAAGACTAGCAGAAAGAATGGAAGTAGGAGGTGGGTGTACCCTCTAGAATGTACCAGAGACCAGGGAGGTGAGACTCTCAGGTGTCAAAGGGAGGGACGTAAGATAAAATGCCCTACAGTGGGGAGAGGGAACCTATAGAGCCCACCTCCAGTAGAAAGACAGGGCACCAAGTGGAGGGATGAGGTTGCCATGCCACAGTCAAAAACTTGGACCTAGAATTGTTCCTGTCTGAAAGAACTGCAGGGACAAAATGGAGAAGAGCCTGAGGAAAAGGAGGCCTAGTAATAGGCTCAAATTGGGATCCCACTCTAGGGGATACCCCAAAGTCTGACACTATTACTGATGCTATGGTGTGCCTACAACCAGGGGCCTATCATGACTGCCCTCCTAAAGGCCCAACAAGCAGCTGAAAGAGTCAGATGCAGATCTTTGCACCCAACCAATGGACAGAAGCTGGTGACCCCTGTGGTTGAATTAGGAAAAAGCTGGAAGAAGCTGAGGAGGATGACCCTATAGAAAGACCAGCAGTCTCAAGGAACCTGGACTCCCGGGATCTCTCAGACACTGAGCCACCAGACAGACAGTGTACATTAGATGGTATGAGGCCCCCAACACATGTACAGCAGAGGACTGCCAGGTCTGGACTCAATCAGAGAAGATGCACCTAACCCTCAAGAGACTTGGAGTCCTAGGGAGTGGGAAGGTCTGATCGACTGTGGGAGGGGACATCTTCTTGGGGGGAGGAGGTAGGGAATGTGGAACAGTCCGAGGGTGGACCGGGAGGGGGATAAAGTCTGGACTGTAAAAACAGATTAAAGAATAAATACTACTACTACTACTACTACTACTACTACTACTACTACTACTACTACTACTAGTACTACTACTGGTCAGGAAAAACTATGCAATAATAACAGATACTCTTACAAGCATAAAATGCAGGTATATAATTGACAGTTGCGTAGATATACAAGTTAGATATAGCAGCTTTTTTTTTTTTTTCTTCTTTTTTTTTCTTCAAGACAGGGTTTCTCTGTGCAGCCCTGGCTGTCCTGGAACTCACTCTGTAGACCAAGCTGGCCTCCAGCTCAGAAATCCGCCTGCCTCTGCCTCCCGAGTGCTGGGATTAAAGGCCTGCGCCACCACTGCCCGGCGATATAGCAGCTTTTAACTGATACATCTATACCAATTATATATTAACTGCATGAACTTTTCCAAATAAACAAATTGGTCAAAAGTAAAATCTATAAGCGGATACCACAGTGGCTGGTAACTGTGTGCGTGTAGTTTTATTACTATGGTTATCTGAAGTACCATGACTAACAAGATTCTAGATGAGTCAAAAATCCATGTCGATCACCACCAGAAGAGCTAAGATCTTCAGAAACTTTTTCTTGAGTATATAAAGAGGACATCTCTTCACGTATTGATAAAATCTCAACATCATTATGAATATACATACTGCTTCCAAAATTAACCTTGTGAGAGTGTACTTTTTCAGAGTCAAATTTTCAAGAAAACAAAAAGAACCAATTAGAAATCCCTAAGATAGTTTACACAATCTATACATCCAGTACTGGGAAAGGTGCGAAGATGAAACTGATGGCAAGGTGAGTGGTTTGAAAAAAAATGATGCTAACAATTTAAACTAGTGAGGAAAACCCCCAGACTTTCTCATTATGGTGATAAAAATATTCAACCAACGTGATGTAAGGGAGAAAGATTTATTTTGTCCACCGTTTCAGAAGGTTTACTTCACCATGGCTGGGAAGGCATGGTGGGCAGCTCAGTTTCCATCATGATGATCCAGGAAGCCCAAGGGGTCCAGACTAAGTCACTCATATTCCTCCCTCAGTTAATCCTCTCTGAGACAGACATATCCAGAGGTCTGTCTTATTCTTCTGTCAGCTGATTCTAGGTCCAGTGACAATGAAGTTGACCATTGTCCAATGGAAAAGGATATTTTATGGATTGTTTTTAAGCATTTGTACAGAGGTAGACAATAAGACCTGTATGTTGTCTATGCCCGTGTGTCTTGAAGCCTTGCCTTTTAAAACTTGCTGTTCTTTGTCCTTTATAGCATGGCTTTTCTTGCAGAGTGTGTTCAGATTCTCTTCTTCATTTCATGGTGAGGCTGTTTTGAAAATTCTTCTGCAACTTGATATACTGTGAGCATTTCCTATTAAACATCTCCATAGTCTGTACTGTGCTTTGATGTTATTTTGGGTACATGGGAAATCATTCTGCATGCACTCATATACAGGCCCCAGATTTTCCAGAAACAATGCTGGTGATTGGATGGTAACACCCTTGTGTAAGTATCTCCTCAATCCTACTGTGCATGTAATTACTTTGCAACCAGTCAGTGCTTTTGCTCTCTTCTTCAGACAAATGCTGCTTTAATTCCACAGAAGCTTCTGGAACGTCATCAGCTGAAAGACATATTTTCCTACTAACATTTTTGTCCTCTCACTCTTGTGCTGCAATCCATGCACTTGTTTGACTCTTTTTACCCGATGCATTGGGCTGAGTGGGGGAAATTCTTCCTTGATAGCACCTAGAAATGTCACCCTTAAAGCCTTGGTACCAAACCTGTCATTGTGATTTGGGGATTCAGTTGAAATCTGTTTTCTTCTGAAAACTCACTCCAAACTAAAAAAATAAAATAAAATAAAATAAATAAAAATAAAAAATTACCAAGTGCTTGGCTTTCTCCAGCCATGAATACAATAAGAAGGGGATACCTTCTTGAGTTTTCTGATCCAACAGAGGCATGGGCTGTGTGCTCTTAATAAAATCAATAGAGAAAGTTTTGAGAATGCCATCTGTTAGCCCAAGTGAAATGTGCGCTACTTTTTTTTCTGTTAGTTTAATGGTAAATATATGAAGTCTGTGTTATTTTACATTGAAGTCACTAATCAAGCATAGGTCACTATTGACTGTTCTGAACATGTGGGAGCTCTCCTTCGCTGTCTTTGGTTCAGAAACAATCTTGAATTTATGGGTCTCTTCTCTTCTCTTCTCTCCTCTTCTCCTCTCTTCTCCCGCCTAAACCCCTCTCTTTTCTCGTTTCTTTTTTCTTTTTTGCTTTTTTCCAGACAGGTTTTCACTAGGTAGCTCTGTCTCTTCTGGACTTCACTATGTAGACCAGGCTAGCCCTCCAACTCACAGTTATGCTTGCTTTGCCTCATGAGTGTTGGGATTAAAATCATTTGCTACTACACCTGGCATGGGTTTGTTTTTAATTTTCCCATAAAGGGAATTTTTGGAGTAAACATGAATATCTGGGAAGATGAGGAGCAGTGGTTCTTAAATTGTGGGTTGTGACTCCTTCCGGGGAGCAAATGACCCTTTCATAAGGTTTCCTAACATCATCGGAAAACACTGATATTTACATTGTGACTCAAACAGTAGCCAGATCACAGCTATAAAGGAGCAACAAAAATAATTTTATGGTTGGGGGTCACCACAACATGAGGAACTGAATTAAAAGGTTGCAGCATTAGGAAGGTTGAGAACCATTGGTGTAGACACAATTGAGTAATCACACAACCTTGCATCTATCTTGTATCAAACAACAACAACAACAACCACACACAAAAAACCCATACCCATCTCTTTCACACAATTCAACCATTTTATTCCTTTTACGTCTTAAATTTTGTTTTTGTTTTAGGGATTTTCAACATTCAGAATTTTAATTATGGAGGGTGGTTTTTAAGTGTATGGTTTTAAGAGATCTAGGCTTAGGGGATTTTAATATTTCAGATTTTGACATTAGATGGTATGGTATATGTGATTATGACTAGCACAGCAAACATGGATATCATAGGCTTCAAATAGCAGAGACAGTTCTGCATCTAGGCACAAAGCCTCTTCTAGGCCTGTGTGATTACCAGGAAGAACAGTGGTTTATTAGACCCATGCCCGTTGTAGGCAGCACTCCTGTTGTTCAAATGAAGATAAGGAGGCCCAGGCTGGTTACGCACTAAGATCCAGAACTGTGTGTGCACGCATGTGTGTGCGCGTGCGTGCGTGCGTGTGTGTGTGTGTGTGTGTGTGTGTGTGTGTGTGAGAGAGAGAGAGTTTGGGTATATGCATATGTGTGCATGCATGTGGAGACTAGAAGTCAATAATCGTCCATCTGCTTCAATCATTCAACCTTATGTTTTGAGACAGATTTTTGTCACTGACCTAAAACTCATCAGTTAGGCTGGCTGGTCAGTGAGCTCCAGGAATAAGCATGTCTCTGCACACACTGTAACACCAGTACAAAGTCTGTGGGTGTTATGATTCCAAACTCATGTCCTTATGCTGTGTGACCAAGTTTTACTAACTGATTCATTTTCCTAGCTCAGTGGTTCTCAACCTTCCTAATGCTGTGACACTTTAATCAGTGACCCTCAATCATAAAAATATTTTCATTGCTACTTCATAACTGTAATTTTGCTACTGTGATGAATTGTAATATAACTATCAGAACTTTCTGATGGTCTTAAGCAATCCCCATGAAAGGATCCTTTGACCCTCCAAAGGAGTCTCGACCCATAGGTTGAGAACCTTTGCCCTAGCCCCTCAGAGTTCTTATTCAAAGATACTTAGTTGGCAAATTCAAGAATTGGGAATAAACAGGCTAATGATGTCAAAGTCACCCTTTTACGTCCATTTTATGTGTAGGCCTTTCCCAGTAGTCCCTGTGTTATTTGTAGGAACGAGAGTTATTATAGGAAATAGTATTGATGGGAGTCACCAAATAAGCAGCTGGTTTTGCTCTTGTTGGCTTAAATAAAGACATATTTGGTGAAAGTCAACCTAATTTCACCCAGAGTGAAATAATAACACCTATAAAATGTGTTGTGTGCTTTTGTGTGAGGAGAATCTTTTCCATATTCTGCCTTATGCATGTATACATTGCCACCGGTAATGACTTCCATCAACGGCATCACCTGTAATGCTAAAAATGCAGATGTCTCAAGCTCCATACTGAGAATCCAGATGGGAGATGAGGACCTGTGTGTCTGGTGAGTCTGAACTGGATAGTACACAGTTCACCTTAAGGTCAGAGGACGAAGACACCGTGGTTGATTTAAACTCCATCAGTGACTTTGCATCACATTTAGAAAGTTTATATAGTCACCCACCTGTCAATCTCCTTGATCCCCTTTTGCTTGTGCCTTAGTCCATCATTATGTTCCAGCCAAACTTTGAAGAAGATGTGCGCGCGTGTGTGTGCGCGCGCGCGCACACACACACACACACACACACACACACACACACACACACACACACCAAGGCCTTCCCAGGTCTGTTTCCTTCACTTAGAGATGTCTACTACCTTTTTAAAGGATCTCATTTCCTCCTTCATCCCCGTTCCTTTCATAAGTGAGTAAATACTTTCATAAGTGTCATATATATATCGTGAATCTTGCAGTTCTTTCAGGGTCAGACCCGGGTCCTGTGGCTTTACTGCTGTTCCTAAATGTAGGATCTATAGTAGCCATAAGAAGAAAGACCTGGAGCCCAGTTAAAACCAGCTTGTGAAGAGTAAGGAAGGAAAGGCCAGAGGTTTTCCTCAAGCAACCAGAGGTGTTTCCAGGGTTCTTTAAATTCAGGTAACAACTGACCTTGGTTGCATTGTAGCTATGTCTTCGAGTTGTCTGCGATTAGGAGCCAGGGCAAGGAGTGAGGGAAGAGTCAGAGGTTAACAACAGTTAATTTATACAGTCTGAATTCCCAGAGCCTGTTAGCACTTACCTGTGCTTTCTGTTCACATTCATGCAAATACCTTTTGTTGTATGTGTGCATAAGCATATGTGAATGGGGGGTGGGGTGGGGACTGTGTACTGTGAGTTCACCCAACAGTTCAGAGAGCATGCCTTTGGGCTTCAGAGAGGCTTTGGGTCCCCAGCAGGTCTCAATAAATGCACATGAAGTGTCCATAGGTTCTGCTAGTTAGCTGGCTCCTATTTATCCGTTAGCTGCACCATCCATTGGCTTATCCAGATCTGTGACTGGACAGGCAGTCCATTTCACATCGCCTGTCTTCTTGTGCTTGTAGAAGTGCTTGAGCAGTTTCCGAGTATATTTCATCCTAACAGGTGACTTCTTTCTGTTCTTTAATTTCTCAACTCTGCATCTACTTTACTTCATACCCCTATGCCCCATGTCTCCCCAGCTCAAGAAGCAAGGGTCAACTGATGCTCTGGGTCTCTGCTCCCAATTTTCTCTTCTAAAGAGGGTTGTCTAATAACCCTCTCTCTATCTTATCTTGATAAATGTTCTGGGTCCTTAGCATATTTCTGGTTGTTACTTTAGTTGTATTATTATGTATTTCTTTTCTTCCTGAGCTAGCTAGCATATGACATAACCAGAAGATCACCTCTACCTTGTCCACTCACTGCTTTCTTAGGACACTGCAGAAGGCACCCATTTCTCATGAACTGCTTGCTGAGTGAGAAGAGGGATGAGTGAGTATGCTCAGAGTATTTGTCTTTAGAGAATCACTGGGGCTTTAATGAAAGACAAGAAGTCAGGCTGGAGGGATGGCTCAGCGATTAAGAGCACTGAATGCTCTTCCAAAGGTTCAATTCCCAGCAACCACATGGTGGCTCACAACCATCTGTAATGGGACCCGATGCCCTCCTCAGGTGTGTCTGAAGACAGCTACAGTGAACTCATATATAATAAATAAATAAAATCATTTTTAAAAAAAGACAGGAAGTCACTAAAAAGCAGGGAACTCATTGGTGAAATCCCCAAAAGAAGTGATGTGCAGGATCTTTTGGGTCTGTTGGGCACTTAGATGGTGAGATGTCTCTTGGGTAACTTGATAGAGTTTGTTGGGTAAGTTGATGGTGAAGACACAGGGCTGGTGTAGGGAGAGAGGGGGTGAGGGAGAGGGAAATAGGGAGGAAGAGAGGGAGAGAGAGAGAGAGAGAGAGAGAGAGAGAGAGAGACAGAGAGAGAGAGACAGAGAGAGATCCATGAAAAGGCAGTAAGCAATTTAGATAACCACTGGGAGTTTCTAAGTAGAAGATGGATAAAACCAAATGTCTGACTTCATTTGTAAAGTTGATGCATAAAGGTTGTGAATTTGAGGTCAGCCTGAGCAAACACACACACACACACACACACACACACACACACACACACACACACCACACACACTGAAACCACAGAAATGATGATATCCTGGTGGAGGCACAGAGAGAATCCAGACAAGGAAGAAAGACCAAGCTGCTGCTGTGGCAATGGCCTAGGCTGGAAGTGCCTGAGTCGTGAACAAGCACAGGGACAGTAGGAAGGAAGGGGCAGAAACAGATGCAAGACTCCTTCAGATAGGAAAAGGTGGCCAAATTCAGTTTGGTGGCTGATTAGATGCGGGGGTGAGGGAGTCTCTCAACCATTCAAGGGAAATGTCCACCCTCCCCCATGATTACCTTCAGGTTCAATGACAGGAGGGCATGGGTGATAAAGAGTTGGTGTAATCTGAGGCTGGAAGCATCTGCAGACAGTAATGAAGTGCAGGCAGCAGAATATGAATGGGGAAAATTTTGTATCACTAAACGTTTCTATTGCAAAATGCGGAAGGAAACAAGCATTTATTTTGTTTTAGAAAATCCGCTGGGAACATGGTGCCCCATCTCTTCCAGTGGTTGAATGGTACTGAAGGCATCTGCTCCTACCCACCCTCATGTGGGCTACATCATGAAAAGAGGATTAAAATAATGTCCAGAAACAGGGTGATTTTCTTTGCATTCTTTTGGTCATTAGATGAGCTTGAACTTTGGCTATGTCTAAGATAGGACATGCTGTTCTGTTAAAATATATGAACTTTCAGAGAATAATAGAAGAGGAAGGGTTAAATCGGGTTGGAGTGGGAAGGCAGGTTGGAAGCGGGAATATGGGGAGGGATACAGAAGACTAAAGACATTTCAAAACAATAACATGGAAACTTATTACTATAGGAGCACGCATGCATGTGTGTGTGTGTGTGTGTGTGTGTGTGTGTGTATGCATACATAGAGATAAACATGGTCTGTAACAGGGTGTCAATGCCCTTCTAGACACCACAGGCTAATGAATAAAAATTCCAGATCCAGGAACAGGTTACCTCTTCTTAGAGTTGTTGGCCAATAAGGTCCTATAGACTTTCAAACATTATAGGCTATTTTCAAAGTCATTTGTTGTTCTCCAGAACTTGTCAGGAAACACCTATTTCTGAGGACACCAAATACTTGAGTACAGAACATGGAGAAATCAGGCTGGTATTAACCTGGAAACATCATCCCTGTGGGCTGCCTTTTATAGTGCTGGAGATACTATGAACATTTCTGGAGGACAAAAGTAACCATCAGCCTTACCTAGCTGAATCCTGTCATCTATAATAATGTCTGGCCTGGCAAGATGTGTCCACTGGTACCGTGGAGGCACCGTGAAAGCCAACCCCTTTCTGATTGTATTTAAGTATGGCTCCACATAATGAAACCTGGACCTGGAACTGTTATTACCAGGCTAAGGATCCGTTGCTAGATAGGCCGTAAGCCTTAGAGCTGCTACATGGACGTAGTGTTAAATAGACTGTAAATGACTTGTTATTATAGTCCTATATTAATGCATTTCTCAGCCCTCATTAGAGAGGTTTCTGCTTGCAGTAGATGTTGATTAACACAATGGTTCACAACAGGCTGAGACGCAGAAAGTAAAGGACTTCAGAGTTCTCAGCTTTCAATGGCACGTCTATATTACGACGCTCATTCTAAGGCTCAGGGTTTATTATAGAAAAGTGAGTGGAAAGAGGGTAGGATCCAAAGGTGATGGATGACCATAAGGAAATAGTATCTTCTGAACATAACAGCGCAGCTGCACATATTAACCATAGCAGTGATGACTGTATGCACAAGATCCATGTAAGCCTAAGCTAGACTAACTCCTAGTGCAAAAAGGGAAAGTTGGCACAAAGTCCTACTCCTACCTAAGGGCATCTGACAGTGATTCATGATAGAGAGTCAGCTTTTTAAAAGAGTGCAGTCCCTTGTAAGTCAGCCCTGCTCTAGAGGAAGGCGACACCTCCAAGACTATACAGGCCTTACAAATAGGACTCCAAGGACCAAAAACCAAAGACACAAAGTTGGGCAGATAGGGAAGGTAGGGTAGATCTGGGAAGAGCTGGAGATGTATTTGATCAGAACACATTATGTGAAATTCTCAAAAAAAAAACCTAACAAAAATAAGTTGGTAAGGGTATGTTTAAAAAATTCTGTGGTATATTCCCAGGAACTGTGGGAACTTATGTAAGTCATTTGACTATCCTTGGTCTCAGCTGGTAAATGTCAGGGTCTTCATGAGGTGGAAATATCAGTGTTTATTCGTGGGTTAACCTGTGATTCTATAGCCCAGACAGGATCTATTAATGGGAGTGTGTGTGTGTGTGTGTGTGTGTGTGTGTGTGTAGGAGGGGATTATAGATTTTGCATTTCTGGAGGCATTGTACAATGTGATCATGTAGCAAACACTACATCATGCACTTTAAATACATTACATATTATTTGTAAATCATACCTCATAAAATCTTAAAATCCCCCAAAGAAGATAAACAGAAGCAAAGGATTTAAATTCAGGAGTCCAGCTCTGTTGCCTCTCCTGCATACATCTCTGTATGCGTCTGCTAAGGCTGCCCGAACAGAAGGCCACAGACTGGGTGCCTTAGCCATCACAAATTCATTTCCTTACAGCCATTGTTTCCAAATCCAAGATCAAGGTTTCAATCATTGTCATTCCTTTGGTGGTCTCTGTTGGATTTGCAAATGGTGGCTTTTTCTTTTTCCTTTTAAAAAAAGGGGGACAGCCTTTTCACTGTCCCCTCAAGTGGCCTCCTCATATATGGATGGATCCTTGGTTATTACTCTTCTTAAAAGGGACTAATCCTATGGGATAAAGGCCACACCACTGCCATCTGTTTAACCATAATTAACCCTTTAATGGCCATACCTTCAAATACCATTACGTTGGGATTAGGGTTTCAGAAGGGAGGTTGGAAGGAACACAATCCAGTTTATGTATTTATTGGGAGGAACAAGTGAGATTACCTGGTAGAAAGAACAGGCCCTCTGCAGAATCTGGCCCATGGTTACTGCAAGAAGAGACTGCTGCCACTGCTGCTACTGTGAAACCCTTTGATGCACACATACAGAAGTGACTAAAACTCATATCACAGGGCAGAAACTCTCAAGCACAACTTTACACCTCTTCCCTCCACAGCACATAACATAATATCTCATTCCTGAGGAGCCAGCAACAACTTTCATACTGTCCCTCAGGGCCTAGACGTGTCCCTAGAGTTATACCTTCTACATAGGCAATAGTTTTTCTATCCAAAATCAGAAGATATCACGGTAAGGCAGGCAAGCAAGTAGCCAGCTTTGTACCTTGGAACTTCCCTTCAGTTTGGGGTTATGCACATACTCTCTTTGTACATGGCAACATCGTTCCTCCCCCTGCGTATATGATGCACTCACATGCATATACTTCTCCTAGTAATGCACCCAGGAACCTTAAGATTCCCTTAGCCATCTCACTTATCTGAATGATATGCTTCCTGTTCCTGAACACAGTCAACCTTGGACAGTTTCTATTGAAGTGTACTCCCAAGCATCCTGATAGAGAGATGATGCTGCCTGTGTAGCTGGGATATCGCCATCCAGGCCTAAGGGCTGTCTCTAACTCTGTTGCTCGCTTTTGGATCACGTTCCCCTAGCTGGGCTGCATTGTGTGGCCTCAGTGGGAGAGGATGCTCTTTGTCCTGCTGCAACTTGAAGTGCCAGGGCAAGTTGGTTTCCATGGGGGCGTCCTCCGCTTCTCTGAGGAGAAAACAAGGGGAGGTGGAGAGAACAGATGTGAAGGTAGGACTGGGCGGTGAAGAAAGAAGGGGCTGTGATCAGGATGTAAAGTGAATAAATAAATGAATAAATAAATGAATAAAATAACTGGAAAAATCGATTTATTTAATGTATATGGAGGGTGGAGCACATATGCCAAATATGGAGCATGTGTATGTCAGAAGACAACTTCAGTTCTCACCTTCTATCATGTAGGTTCCAAGAACTGAACCCAGTTCATCAGGCTTGGCAGCAAGCTCCTTTATCTGCTGAGTCATCTTGTAGACCCCATGTTGTTTCCCAGGTCTTTGTGGCCAGTGTTCTAAGCTTTCCCTATTTCAAAGCTCACTCAGGCTGGAAGACTTTTTCTGATTGCCATAGCCCCTTCTGCCAAGAGGAAATGAAAGAGGCAGAGCCCAGGGCTCAGCATGATTCTGCTCTCTATCTGACAGAGTCCTGAAGCATCCCACTTGGCTTCTTCACACAGGACATTCTCTTGCACTGGTAGGAACACGCGAACCTGCTCTTCGAACATGGACCCGAACCAGCTACTTTGTCTGAAATTCTTTCAGACTCTTTGCAGTAGGCTTGCTATGTTCATTCTTTTCTGCAAATTTGCTTCATAGTTTGGGGTCTGGAGTCCTGACTGAATCCGACTGGAATGCATTTGTATCAAACTCAGCATTCTCCATTCCAACAGTCAACCAAAGTGTTGCAAGAAGTTTTTGCCCCAGAAGCAGTGATTCAGGCCAGCAATCACCATTGCTTGGGAGGTTGATGCAGGAGGATTGTGAATTCAGTCAAACAGCCTAGTGAGGCTCTTCCTTCAAAATAAAAACTAATAATACACTGAGTGGTAGAATCCATGCCCAGAGTTCAATATCTGGGACTGAAAAAATAGTGTTGAAGATTCACATAGGGGCAAACTCAATCTCAATTGACTATAAGGCAGAAAAGGAGACTCTGCTTTCCTACTTAGTGGGTTGAGAAAAGGTTTAATTAGTGCATAAGCATAGTGACCAGAACCTGGTTGAGAAACCTGGAGTTTGTGGGAAGGAAAAAAGTGAGACTGGAAAAAAGGCAGAGGCAACAGCTCCATGCACATGTCTGCCAATTCTGAAGCTCCAAGTAGGCAGATGGATGAATAAATAAACAAATGTCTTCCATTTCCTGTGTTCTTCCTTTCTGGAGGGGTACCATGCTTCCCTCTTCATTAGCCTGTCTTATTGTTAAAAACAATGGATTTTTATGTAATTAGTAATAAAGCTGTCAGCTATTAATTTATACACAAAGACATGGACACTGTGGATAAGGAGTTCTAGATTTCACCTGCCCAGGAGAAACCTGGAATGGCAGAGTGGGCTAGCCAGTGCTTGGGTGGGAGCACTAGTTTGGAGGGTCTCTTGATAGATTTAGCTTCCTCTGTGGATCAGCTTACCTTCCTTTACTACATAAAGTAAATAAGATGATGGAATAGAATCATTTTCAGTTCTTGGAAAGGATATATTTTTTTTAAGTGAGAGAAAAATATGTATTCGTTGATGTCAATTTTCCTGGGGAAGTACTGATTTGAAATTTATCACAATTCTGGCAAAAGACAGATTTCAGAGGGATCTTTTCATTTTCTTACAAGAACAAACTATCTGGAGGCACTGTAAAAACATATATTTTGCAAAAGTAAAAGAAATGATAAACAATAATTTTTAGCTCATCACAATTACTGTAGACCTAGTTACTTTTCTTCTAAAATGAGAAAATTGTGTTTTTAATAAAATTATAATTCAGACTTTTAATGGGTTCTGACAGATATTGATTGATTGATTGATTATTTCACTATATTCTTACTGCATATCACAACAACAGAAAATTCAACTGTGATGTTGTCTGAGCATCCATTTTGGGTAAAGAAGCAGAAGCAACAGTCTTTGATGCTTCCTACTTAGAAATCACTTTGGTATCCTATAAGTCCCCAGCAGGCCAAAGAACTGTTGAATTACTTCTGTTAGTGCTTGTGTTACAAGATAGCATGTGGACTGTAGAGATGGCTCAGTCATTAAAGGCACATGCTATTCTAGAAAAGAACTGCAGTGTGATTCCCAGCACCCACACAAGCAGCTCACAGCCACTTATAACTCTAGCTCCGGTGGATTGGATGCTCTCCCTGGCATTCATAGGCATTTTTACTCACATTATACACCCACATTTCTGGAGATACAATGGCATGTAATTAAAACCTTAAAAATGAATCTCAAAACTGTATTTTCAAATGATGACATGTGTGATCTGCTCACCACTAAGCATGGTGCGCAGACAGATGGACAGAGCCTTTCAAGGCTGGTAGAGGGATGGAAGACTTGATGCTTGACACCTTGGGACTGGAACTCTGTTGACTCTGTTGTCAGCTCTTGTCAGCTGGGCTACTTGCTTTTCTCTGGCCCTCAGCTTCTCACCTATATGGTGGTAGTACTAAGAATATCTACTCTAAAGGAGATGAGGTAGGTAAGGAGTCTGCTATGGACTGTGGTACACACTAAGTAGTCAGTAAATGGTGTCTTCATGATTTTTTGTTTTGCTGCTAATATGGATGTATGTTATACATAGGCTCCAATAGACTGGGATTTACACATGCCAGATCACACCAGTGTAACAGGGTGTGTTCTTGTGTGCACCCCAGGGCGTTCTTTGGGATGATTGGAGTTAGAAGCTCAATTTTGAGCCTACTTCCTGAGGGAAGATGTCTGATAATGCTGTATCAAGGGTCATTTGGGGAAAGGCTGATTTGTCCTGGGAGGAAGGCATAAGGAAAGGAGCCTTGACTGTTAAGATTGTGACACCAGATGGCTCAGTTTTCTTGAGAAATCACGACAGGCATTTTCTAAAAGGCTCTGCCAGTGACATTGACTTGCTTTGTGGACTATTTATCCCTTTAAGGTTTTGTTGGGCCTATGGCTTGATCAGGTCTCAGTTCAGGAAGTTGACAATCATGGGGACTGTTTACTTACAAGAAAAAGCTGAGCTTTACCCCCCCTGGTTCACAATAGTTTAGTCTTAGAGCTCAAGTGCTTGCACAGGCTACTGAAGGAAAAACCATTCTAACACTGCCCTGGGAAGTAATTATAGATTTGCTATTGATTGTCCATGTTTTTTGCTTTCCTATTAGGCAGTTGGTTAGGTGAGCACCACTTCCAATAAGATTGGTACTTAACACTGGCGTCATACGTTGTTTTTAAAAAGCTTAAAAAAATTGATTCCTCATTAACCTGATTGACAGAGAGGTTATGCTGCTTCTGCTGTGTTCTAAACAGGACATAGATCACTATAGATGCTCAATAAATATTAAGTGGTTAATCCTCACTATTTCCCCACCCAAATAAGTCACTAGAGTTCCTGTGCTTAGTGGGTGGGAAGCTTCTCTTCTAAATTGGTGTTGCTTTCAATACATATCAAATGTGCAAATATCATCTTACAGACGATGCAAAGCAGTCCAGCCATTATCCAGTTTAGGGGGCTGGCCATGGGAATCCTTTGACTCTTATTGTTCCTGTTGGTAATTTCTGAAAGTGAGGAAGCTGGGCAATGAATATGCTTGAACTTGCTTGGAGCATAACCAGTGGTTGAGTAGCATCTCTCCTGGAAGGAAGAAATTCGACAAAAGGAAACAGGGACATTGAAAGTAGAGGCCATCCATCACAATGCTGAAATTCTTTTAAGAATATTCCCATACGAACAAATGTGAACAGCATAGACATGTCCTATTCAGTCTTCTAGATGGAATATTTGAACTTTCTGAATAGTAACTTCTATAAGCAGCCATACTGTTCACTTTATTTCTTTGAAGTTTCCATAATGGGATCACTCAGTTTGGAGCATCAACTTGAGCATTACCTCTCAGAAAATATAACTGCAAAATAAAGAAGTACTTCGCAGGCATCTGAGAGGGGTTCTGTTCAATCATCCTTTCTACCCCGGTGTTCCTTTCTCAGAAGTAGGTTAAGAGGGTGACTAAGTTGGTGATAAGACCTAATAGGGATGGGGGGAGATCTGTTTGGGTAAGATGTCTGCTTAAGGCTTAAGTTCTCCAAGGGGAATTGCAGAAGTTGTGCTACAGAGGCACTTTCAGGCAGCCTCTGTGGTGTGGTGGAAGCAGCATGTGGTACAAAGCTGGGGATGTTTGTTATAGAAAGAACACTGGTAACTGTCTGTCCATTGAAGTCAGACCTCAGAGAGGAGAATAGCACGCAGCTAAGATGCAATTGGCTTAGGATTCACCAGTGGATGGAGACACTGTCTGACATTCTGGTTTAATGCAGTTTAGACAAAGCTTGGATTCAATGAATGAAGAGTTCCAGCAAAATATTTATTGTATGTTACTATATGTCTTGCCTGTCAACTGGGTCTCATCACCTGTTGGAAAAGATCCAGAGAAGAGCTTCCAAATTCTTTACTCTAGGAACTTAAAACCTGCTCTAGTATTTGGTAATGACACCATTTCACACTTCAGAGGTGTTTTCTGGGAGAGAATTTAGGAATGATAAGAAAACCATGGAAGTCTGTGTGTGCTTAAAAGTTTCTTTACTTGAGCAGAGAGAAGCAGAGAGGGGTAGTTCAGGACAACGGGGATGTCAGAGGATGGTGCTGAGCATGACTCAGAGCCATGAGTCAGGCCTAGATGCCTTGCTAACACCCCATTGTAGCTTCCTTTGATATCTATCAAGGACCATCCCCCTGCAATCCTGTCTGATGGTCCCTTTTCTATGCTGTATCATATAAGACAGCCATATGTATGTAGATAAATTTGGAGAATCTACTTCCCCTCCAAGAAACTTATATCTAGTCTTCATCTCTCACACATGTTGGATTGGTGTTCACTTAGCTCATAGTAGTAGATTAAAATGACCATGAGCCTTGCGTGCTGTCCAAGGACAGTGTCTTCTGTAGCTGCTCAGTGTGGTTCCCTACTCAGAACTTCATTCTCCACTGTAGCCACTCTCTACCTCAAGTGTTGTGTGCTCATCTTACATAAACCTGATGCACAAGCTAGAGTTGTCTGAAAGAGGGACCTTCAATTGAGAAGATGCCTTCATAAGATCTGGCTGTGAGGCATTCTCTTAATTATTGACTGATGGGGTAGGGCCGTGCCCATTGTGGGTGGTGTCATAGCTGCTGGTGGTTCTGGCTTCTATAAAAAAAGCAGGCTGAGCAAACCATAGGGAGCAAGTCAGCAAGCAATACCCCTCCATGGTTTCTGCATTGGTTCCTGCTTCCAGATTCCTGTCCAGTTTTGAGTTTCCATTCCTGTCATTCTTAGATGATGGACAGCAGTATTGAAGTATAAGCGAATAAACCCTTTCCTCCCCAACTCTCTTTTTTGTCATGGTTTTCTTGGGGCAATATAAACCCTGACTAAGAAAAGTGTTCTCACTTATCTTTCCATTTACCTAAATACATTACATTTATAAAGTTTTCCTTTTCATTTCCTTTATGAAGTACAGGCCCCTGGCTTATATTAATCACATTATACACTAGCCCATCATTGGCTCTTGTGTTTGATAACTCTTGTGCTGTCATTTTATATTACCTAGTTATAAGACAGAGTGATTAATATAAACTTCACAGGTATAAAAAATGTTGGCTTCCATGAAGGTGATTGTAAACCATCTGGAATGCCTTCTGAAGTTTCGAACTTTCCACGAGTAGATTAATTTCCCCTGACATGATCAAAAATTTTCTAGAAATCAGAATCTCTCTTTTCACTTGCCTCCACCAGGTCCATTACTATGTCTCCATAGAGTGACACTTAGAATCCATTGGTTGGTTGGTGGCATTCTATGCTTAAATTTCTTCTATCTCTTGAATCATTATCAAGCCAACTCTATGATGCTTTCTATGATGTCTATGACTTTTAGATAGACAGGGAACCTAGAAAATTGTGAACAAACGCTTCCTTAGGCGGTGATTGACTGATTAGCTCTTTGATGGGAAAGCATTTCTCACTTATGTTGTTAGACACACAGTTTCATCTTTCAGAGTCTGCTTTTGAGAGAGAGAAGTTAGGGACAGTTTCAAGATGTTTCACAGTAGGGAAGCTCTCCCTACTCTGGAGTATACCGAGTGGCCCCTAGGATCCACTAGAGTATCTCAATACCTGGGCCAGCTTGAAATGGATTGCTCACAGAGGATCCCATGACACTCATAACCCATTCAAAACCCCAGTAGCCTAGGATGGGGTCTCTCTATGCACCATCTATTTCCTTATCAGTCAGCTGTGAGAGAAGGAAAAACCTGTGGAAGAAATTCCTATATTCTCTGATTTTGTGTGTCTTCTCTTTTAACATCCAATTGTTGAGTGATGGTTTATTGTAGCACAGCCACACACTCCCTTGTGGGGCTCACCTTATCAGCTTAAGTTTAAAAGATACAATGGTAAGTAGCTATACTGTAGCTTCTTCCTGGCTTGTTCTTCCTGTCTATACAGTGTTCTCTAGAACCACAGTTGTTTCGTTTGATCATATTGAGGACAGTTGTATTGGAAGACAAATTTCAATTGTTCCTGTTCTACCTGCTTTAACTCCTCTCTGAGTTTACGTTGTATCCAAGATGGTTTTGGGACAGGCATAGGAGAGGCACCCCTAAGTTCCTATCTGTTGAAAATATTTAGGTCATTCTGAACTCAAAACAATGATACTTTCATTTCCTCTTTTTAAAATTCCTTTTCAGCAGTATGCAAAATGTTTTGTTGCTGTTATTGAGTGTTTGGGGGTGATTCCACATCATGAAGATTGGACATGATATCATGAACTGGGTAAATGTGAGATACTAATAAAGGGAGCATTTGTTTCCTGTAAAAATAAAAAAAATATGGTTTGCTGGGAATTCAAGTGTTTCTCTCACTCCTGCAAAAGCCTTATCATTTTCTTGCTGGTGTGGTCTTGTTTCACTGCATTACTCGGCCACCCTAACTGATGAAAAACATCAACTGTGACATCATGAAGCAATTTGGGTCTGTGGCCAAGTGGTCCCTGAAAAAGGAACAGAAGTTGCCATTTGCTTATGGTACTTGCAACCCCTGGGGCTGCCCTGCTATTACATTCTCTATTCCTGTCAATGTACCTCTCACCAACATTCTCGAGTGCTTCGTGGTAGGTAGAGAGCACAAGAAATTACATTTCAGATGAGGTCATGGCTTTTTCTCTTCTCCCTTGAAAAGGTTTCTTAAATGTGGAGTGGAGTTTTTCAAAGAAAATTCACTAAGGCCCCGATCTGGACCATGACCCTATGTAGTAGAATGGTGTCGGGCACAATGCAGGTCTGTCATGGGCTCTGTCCCTTGGGGTTAGGGAGGACACATACTGCTAGGTCTTCATTACAATGCTTAGTTGCACTGCATAGGTGGAATGACATTACACAATGAGGCCTGAAGTTAACGGAGAGTGATCCTTAAAAAAAAAAAAAAACAAAAAACAAAAAAAAAAAAAAACACAAAAAAAGAAGCATAATAGAAATTGTACCTCAAAATGAGGATTGAGCTCCTCAGAGCTTGAAGCAGGAAAGCAAGAGCAATGCACTTAACCCTTTGATGCTTTCCTGAGCTAAGCATTATTGCAATTTCTGATCTGAAGTTGCCTTCAGGGTCCGCGGCACAATAAAAATATATTTATGAAATATGTATTATAGGTTTTTTTTTTTAGATTAGACATTTTACATAAATCTCTTAGAACATTTTCAAAGTTCAG
>JADRCH010000018.1:13185773-13203292 GCA_019843965.1 Rhynchomys soricoides | reverse complement strand
TCTCTCTCTCTCTCTCTCTCTCTCTCTCTCTCTCTCTCTCTCTCTCTCCTGTCTTTGAATGGGTCACTAGAACTCCAAGACTGGCTCTCTGCTATATTGTGCAGCTGTACCTCCTTCTGCCCCTACTCCTGGTAGCAGATTAAATGATCTAAGAGTTTGCATGTGTCTTCCTTCTCATGTAAACCCTACTTCTTAAGGCAGGAAAACAACAAGCATAGGGCTCTATTTTAGTCCATCGCTTCTTTAGCACCTCTCATGTGACCTTGTGCTCCTGATTCTCCCCTTTACATAGCATACTGATTTCAGTCAGAGCCATGCCTGCCCTCAGGAAGGAGGCAGATCTTTGGCTGACCCACACTGTAGGTTTGTGAACTTCACCGTACCCTCTGCACTTCAGTCTGGTCCCTGAGCTGTGAATAGTGTATTTCTTGGATGATGAGTTGGGGTGACAAGTACTGCCTGGCTTACAGAGCCAAGCTTCCTTTATGCAGGTTCCATGATCTGGGTCTACCACTTTAATTCTCCACTGTCAGAGATCACGTGCAACCTCCCCACTTTTCCCATTTCTTCTTGTTGGAGACATCCAGGACACAGCACATTGCTATGACAAGACACTATTATCTGCTGAGCTAGAGGTGAAAGAAGAACCCGCTGCCACAAGCTACCATCATACCTTGTTTACAATGTATTTTTAACTTACTTTCAATTCACTCATTTTTTTTCCCCTTTCCCCTCCATGGCTAAAATTTAAATATTTGATGTCAGTTCAGTTATTTTTATGGCAATCCTCCTCCCCTTCCAGACAGAGAAAGCAAGAATGATACAAAACCCACTGAGGCAGCTGTCTTCCGCTTTTAATTAGTCCCTGTTTCTCTTGGCATGATAGTAACAATACTAACGGCAGGCTGATCTTTATAACACCCCAGGCCAGCTTGCTGTCACACACCCTCGAACCAGCATCACTCTGCTTCCCTCAGGGATTCCCTTGCTCCCAGCTCCTGAGCTGCGTGCAGGGTGAGGTTTCCTGGAGGGAGGATCCCAACCCCCTCCTCTCTGAATATAAGTAGACAGAAGCCTGGTCCTACAGCATACACTCTATTTTCTTTTCTGTCTGCTGATTCATTTTTCACAGCTCCGTAGAAGCAATCAGCTTTGCTCAAACGAGGATCACTCTGAATGTTTTTATTCAGGACCTGGGTCTTGCTAAAAGAGGCTGGAATAGAGGACAGTGCCTGAGTGGTCTAGCCTTGCCCAAGATGTGCACTGTATACCCAAAAAAGAGAAGAACCTCTCTTATCAGCCCTTGCTCCATGAACAGGAGAGAGCTCCCTGTTTAGGGGGAAGGGTACTTGGGTTTTAGTGAGATTACTCACTGGCCCCATCAGGGCAAGCATCCTCCTCCTCCAAGCCTTTGTAAGCAGAATGTCATTAGGTTTCCTTTGTCACTGGTGGGTTCTTCTGTGCCACCTGCTCTTCCAGGCCCACCTGGGAAAAGAGAAAAAAAGAATTCATCATGTGAGCTCTCTGAAATCCTTGGCTGCTCTGAGCAGTGAGTCCTTCCCTTGCACCCTTGGCATGAGCATGACCCACACCATGGGACACGCTCTGGAGAAAGAGGCACCCATTCCTTGGGGAGGGCCCATTTCCTTTGCACAATTTAAACAACCTGCCTTACTTTGTTTCAGCCCAACTGTAACTTGCAAAAATGGAAGAACAGGAAGGGCATTGCGATTTCTTTTACAGAAAATATAACTGATGTGGAAAACTTGATCCAAGTGGTTAAGTTTGTGCTGCATTGAAGTCTGGTTAGCAGCTAAGCCTGGGTAAGAAAACAGCATCCCTGACTTTGTGTTCAGGTCTCTTCCTCCTGTATCTCATTGACAAAAAACAATGCCTGGAATCTCAGGTGTGTTCCCTTTGGATCTTCACTTCATCTCTTTATTGTTGGCCTTTACTTCTGATGGTCACCCATACTCAGTGTCCCATGCCCTGTCAAGCCTTGAGTTGTGGACAAGGCAAGTGGGCTAGGAAGGTGGACCCCAGATGTTTGTGTGAGGAGAAAGGTAAGAGCTGTGGGGTGTGGGTGGGAGGTGGCCAAGGAACACATGCTTTGTATTAATCTTTATTTCAATGAAGTTGTTTGAGAGCATGCTTTATGGCAGTGCTTTAAAATAATGTGTTTCTAACGGTGCCCCCGGGGGTAGCACTTGCACTTTTGAGATCCTATTGCTGGAGTGGCTCACGAGACCAGCCACAATAATAGAAAATGAGGCACCCCCTGGTGCACCATCTGAATTTATAATAGCAATTTCTACGATGCCCTGAGGCCAGCTTTGTTTGTATTTGAGATCATGCAAGGGAGCTTGCTGGGGAGGGGGAGGATCCTCCCTTCCTGCCCAGTTTTGATCTGAGCTCGAGTTTAACCTGGTCAAAGGTCCTTTCTTGGCCTCCTGCTTTTGGATCTCCTTTTCAGTCTCCAAGGAAAGCCCTCCTCCTCTCTTCCTTTGGCTTTGGCATGGACAAGGACGTCACTGGTAGGGGCATGGACTTCTCCTGTCTGTCAACCACTCCTTCTCTCTCGCTTCCACCACTCAGCACCCTGTGTGCGAAGCAGAAAGCCCCTTGGAGTCCTCCTGTGCTGTCACTGTCAAAGTGGTGAAATATGAAATGACAACATAATGAAATAGACTTGGTCTCATTAAGATTCCAAATGGCTGTCTGGATTTTTTTTCATTCTTTCCAATTCAGCCAGAGATCCACACCACATAGCAGAAGGTAGAAGTGGGTTAGTGCTACCAGGGCTGCACTAGGGGTCTAGCAGGAGATGCAGAGATAAAGGGGCCAGCACAGTCAGGCTGGGGACAGCAGTCTAGGGACACACAGATACCTGGGACTGATGAAGAGCTGAGTCATCCATCAGAATTTCTGGAGACAAGGATGCAGTGTCTGTAGGGTGCTTTTGGCAACTCACCCTCCCGATGGCCTTCCTGGATGCAGAATTGGGATTGGGTGGGGGTGGCAATGAAGAAGATAAGCACCCTCTCCCACTTCCTTGTAAACTGCTTAGAGAGTTCAAAGCAACTGTCCTGAGAATGTTTGGGGTAAAAATTAAACAATAGCCCCCTTCCTTTCATCCAATAAAACCAGAATCTGCATGTGAGATGCATCTTCTATGAGACTATGCATGACCTATTGCCTTATGACAGAAGCCCACAGGAGTTAGTGTCATTCATTCATTCATTCATTCACCGGGCACCCCTGGCACACTGCTATGTACCAAGTACTCAGAGGAGCATTGGGAATCCAGAGAAGATGACATTGTCACTGCCTTTAAAGGCCACATGATTTTTTGTATCCATGGCCCATGCCCCAAACCTCAATCTTGCTTTCATTTTTTTACATCACAGACAGAGTGTTCCATAGGCCTGCTGAGCCATGACTCAGTCCCATTCATGGACTCTTCAGACACAGAATACTTTCTGGGTGCCAAATGGAACCCAGTGGTTTTCTGTTTTGTCTGTGTATTTGAGCTACCTGGGCCACTTTCAGAAGTTGTCTTTATACTTTTCTCAGGACCTGCGGGAAGATCATCTGAGATCTACATTTTGTAACTGGAGAATATGAGACAAAGAAGTTGCTAGGATGACTTAAAAAATAAGACCAAAGACAAAACAAGAGGTTTACGATAAGGTCATTAACAACCGAGTTCAGTCTTAAACCTTTACAATTGGGCTAAGGATACAAATTATTGCACATTGAAGACTTGCCCCATGAAATTATTTTGCTCATGTGTGTTGCCTAGTTTGAGACTGACAAAACTGTTTTTCTGTGGGGAGGTGACTCCAAAAAGCCAAAAACGGAGGCAAACTCTATCCCTGCAAGGTTTTGGGCACCTTCAGCTATCTCTGTGTTATCAATTCCCCTGGAACGTCACACTTACTTGATTGATAGTCATCCCTTCCCTCTACTATATGCCCTCCTTAAAGGACCCAACTGTCTCACGCGCCTGTACTTGGAACCAAGGATTCTAAAAGCTGTCCTCCTTCCGTTCCACTAGTGGCCCTCTGCTGCCACAACCTGCCTTAAGTCCTCACTAACTGTAGTGGTCCTCAAGTTCTGCCCTGTTTTTGTCACAAGTCTGAGAACATCCTAACATCGCCCCTCTGTTATCTGGTTTAGTTCTCATAGTTTGGTTAAAAAGAGTTTCCACTTTACAGATGGAGAAACTAAGGCTCAAGATGAGTGGGCTCCTAGAGCTTATGGAAAATGAATGTACAAACTCAGTCCCATGTTTCATGTTTCCTATTTTCTTCATCTCTTCCAGAGAAGCAATGAGAGGTGATTGGGTAGAAGTGGAAATAGGAGACTTTGCGATCATACAGAAGAGTGGATCATTGCATTCATGGGAGAATGCTGTTACTTTCTGTTGTTCCCATTCCCAGTGCTATGCATAATCTTCTTATCATTGACTTGGGCAGCAAGAAGACGGACTCCCTTTTGCAGCTCAAATCAGGAACCATAGTCTCCAGTGGGCTGAACAAGGTGGGAAAGGTCATAATCCATCTGCCCAAATTCAACCAAGAAAACTGAAAGGAACTGAATAAGATGGAATGAGGGTTCATGGAGACAATATATAGAATTAGGAATCCTGGAAAGTGGGAGGTAGACCCAGAGCTAGCTCATCACAGAGAATTCCATGATGAGTCTGATTACACTTGAGACTCATCTACTTTCCCTTGGTTTTCATGGTCAAACCCAATGCCAAGAACAAAGGGAGGGGAAGATGCAGTTGCTGGAAACTGACACTTGCTGGTGGAAGGGTTGTGAAAGGGGCATTTCTTTGACATCAAGCTTAGTAAATAATACATTATCTTAAGCACACATAATTTCTTCCACAGGAATTGAAGAGTGCTCTGTTCCTAATAGGAATGCACATTGTCCTTTGTGTGGTGGCACCAAGAGATGACCCTGAGTCTAAACAGCTGTATTCATGTATAGTGTTCACACCCACATTCCTGTGTGCAGCTACCTTGGATAGTGGCTTGAAGGATTCATGACTCGAGGCTCTAAAACATAGTAGAGTGTGTCCAGGGATTGTTAAACTAGTGGTGATACAATTGTGGAGAGGCTAGAAGTCTAGTTCATGTTAGAATATATGGTAGCAAATAGCAACAAGCAACAGGACATCAAAAGTGGAGTCCAGAGACTATGCTTCTTCTTCTGGGCATATCCCAGTAGTGGGGCAAAGGAGTTACTAAGACTTCCCCAAACCGAAGAAAAAGCTTTGCTCCTTCTGTGAAGATGGTGGATTTAGCTTTAGCCAATGATGTGAGAGGCTTAGTTAACTGTTTCCCTTTCCTCCTTCGGTGTGCATAATGGATCAGTAAAGACAATTTACAAGTGACTTGTGATTCAAGATTTTAGCTAAAATATGATTATGGAAAAACATTACGAGTTTTCTTTTTCATTGTTAAATTTTGTTCAATCATTCATCAATTCAAGACTGTATTATAGCATTCTGTGATGAACAAGACACTGTACACTATGATGGTATGCCTACGATGCTTCAAAAAAGAGAGATTCTTGCTCTTGATGAGGTTAAATCTGGATAGGGGCATGGAAACAGGAAGATCTAATGTAAGATAAGACTAGGGAACAAAGTGATTGTTTATTGTGGAAGGCGGTTATAGATGACATCATGGAGGACATCTCGGAGGAGGTAGCTTTTGATCTGGGCTTTGAGGCACGGATATGATATTAGCTGGGTGAGGAGACAGGGAGGATGAAAAGTGAAGAGGGGGTTGAGGGATGAGGGGGCAGCATGAGCAAAGAATAGAGGTGTGAAAGTGTGTAGTAACTCAGAAAAGGCGATCAACGCAGTATGGCTACCACTGAGGAGGTTGCCAAAGAGACGTGGCCTGAAATACTTAGTATCTCCAAGGAGAAGACTCCAAGTATTTATAAAATCCTCCCACTTCTGTTGGCTGGTAGGCAAAGGACCTAGATGGGGCCAGGTTTAAAAAGAATCCATTATCTGAAGCACGTGTAGTTGTCTCCACGCATTTTCCCTTTCTATGTAGAGCCGCAGAGCCTACAGTTTATGCTGGGGCCTGTTTGTAGGCTGGTAGTCTATTCCCTTTTATTTTTGAGATTGTAATGTAATCACATAACTTCTTCCTTCCCTTTCCTACCCCTATTCAGGTCAGTTTCAGCTTAGGGATCTCTAAACCCTGGTCCTGAAGTGCATCTTACTTGATAGGACCTTAAGATCCTTCCTGCTCTGGGGGAATAGCAATGGGAATACCAGAAATGTTTTGGGAGCATCTTGGACAGGCCTGACCAACAGCTCCAAAGAAGGCTTCTCATGTCTGTTATTGGGGCTTTTGTTAGGTGGTCTTGGCTCTTTGTTAGGGATTCCTCTTGGAGGAAACATTGTCAGCCCAAATGGGGAAAAGTTCATTTAAACTCTATATATTCATATATAGAATGATGTGTATTATAAACTTGTTCTAGATAAAGTTAGCAGTATGATTCCATATGACTTTTCAGATATCATTGTTATTATTTTGTGCCTCTCTCTAAAGAACCCCTCTTTTTACATTTCTCTGATCAGATCCCTTGTAGCCTGAAATCCTCACCTCTGTTGCTCCTCAACCCCACCTACTCTGGCAATGGTCCCTTTTTACTTCCCTGGTTTCTGTAGTTACTCCGAGATGTGTACTAAACACTCTCAGTCATTCCTAAGCATCCATTTCTCACTACCTGGTTGCTAGTGTTTGGACTTCGTCATGCACTATGCAGAAGGCCAAGTGACAAACAAATATCATTGAGCTTGGCAAGAGGAGGTAGATGCATTCTGCAAATTAATTAGAATAATGCCAGACCCTGGACCTCCCACTAGAGTGAAAAATGATGTTTATTGGAGGGAAGTTTAGAATTAATCCTCCAAAATGATAGTGAAGTGAATTCTTTCCCAGATCTGCTGTGGCTGCTCTTCTTCCCATTTCTGCCGTTTCTTATTATTATAATGAACTCTGTTCTCCAAAATGGATAAAGTCACCATTCAGATAAGATCAGTTTTGTCTGGTGTGACCAGCTTGATCGGATCACAGTTTAGATTGAAGCTTTTGAATTCACTTGGACGTTTAACTTCTGGTGGGGGAGGGGTGAAAGGGAACTAAAAATGCTGAGTTGGCACAAAAGTAGCAGCAATGATCAGTCAGCTGTCTCCAGGCCCATTCTCTCCAGTCTTACTATTTTTATTTAATTGAGTATCAGGGTTTAAATTGCAGCGGCCATGGGGTTTCACTAGGGGTCATCGGTGTACAGTCTGGGTGACACTCCGTGAAGAATGCTGGATCTTCAGCACCCGCATAACCGCCCGGGAGCTCTCCGTGGTGCTGATAAAACAGGCGGCGCAGAGGTAGCGGCTGTCTAGAGCTCTCCGTGGTGCTGAAGGCAATATACCTCTCTAGGAAATTTGACGGGAAATTGTCTCCTTGGTTCTAAAAATTTCTTTGTTTTGCACCATGAATGGGACGATATGAAATTAGAGTTTAGATGAAACCAGAATATTTAACCGTATAGGATGTATGTCCAACCTAAAGTTAATGAGGATATTACACTTCGCTTTATTATAAGATGCTAATTGATTGTTTCAGAATTTATTATTATTATTATTTTATTTTTGGTGATGAAGGAATGAAAGTGAGTGCTTCACTTAGTTTAAGTGAATGTATTATTATTTATTGGAAGCACCAACAAAAGAGTCACAATTCATTTATCCCACAAACTGTTAGTATGCTAAGCTGTATGCTAGGCTTGGGCACACTTACGGCTCACAAGGATCAACTGAGCTATAAACCCAGAATGCAGTGTTTCTTGACAAATGTTGTAATCTTGTTATTGAGAGCACTGGTCTTCAGACAGTGGTTCTAGCCAAGGAGATATCAGAGAAAGTGTCTTGAGGATGTGGGACCTCCTTTTATAACTTCTATGAACTGGGTGTGGTTGATTACTGATGCTTATTTGGAGCCTTGATGAGATTCTAAAGGAATCATAGTTTTCTACAATTCTACATGCACTGCATCTCCACCTCTGCCTGTTTTTTGAAACCTCTTCAAGCTTAGATCTGAAATCAGCTTCCTGCTGGGATCTGCCTCATCCAATTTGCACAGGGGTCTTTGCACTGATTGCCTTGAGGAGTGGTCTGGGAGGATGCCTGATGTTGATATGTGCATGAATGTTCATGAAGAGCTGCAGCTGGGAGTGAATATGGTAATACCTATCCAACACTTACTAGGCTCTGTGATTTATTCTAAGTGCTTTACATAAGTTAAATTATTTAATTATCACAACCTTTGGAGAGAGCAACTATTATTGTAACTATTAAAAACTTTCTAAAATTACACTCAATCAATTTATATATTCACTGTGTGTGTGCATGCACACATACATGTGCCTATGTGTAGGTCCATGGGTGTATGTATGTGGAGGCCCAGCATCTTTCAAGAGACAGTTCTCACCACCCTGTGTGTCCTGGCAATCACAGTGAAGTTGTCAGGTTTGATGGTAAACACCTTTACCCACTGACTAATCTCCCTGGCCCTGCAGCTCTTTAGAAGGTTTGAAAATAAGACAATATTTTTAAATTTGTCAAAGGTCTCACAGCTGGTAGATTGTAAAGCCCGGATTTGCTACTAGGTGGTCTGCTACCATAGTACCTTCCCTTCAGAACTACAGCACCAAAGGCTAAAAAGTGTCTGTATGTGTCCCGAGGCTCAAAAGTGTGTATTGTATATTTGGTTTTTCTCACTTTCCTGTCCTCAGCATGGTCTGAGAAGAGGTGAGTTAGGGAAAGGAAGAAGTGAGGTAATGAAGCTCATATCTCTAACACATGATCCATTCTTAAAGGACCTTAGACTGGACTCCTTTGGTCCGTACCTTTAATTATATGGGAGGAGAGGGAAGTGAATGTCTCACTTCATTTTACAGAATGACTTTTAAGAATAATATATATTAATGTCATTACTGAAATTTTTTAAATATTTTATCTGGAATCTTATCAGTGATGTTTGTCTCACTGTGTTGAAAAAACATCCATGTATGATATGCAAGTTATTAGACAAGACTCAAAGCAATAGTTTTTCATGGGTCTGTTTTGACTATACAGTGTGAAGTGGGTCATATTCCCACCACACCCATGGTTTTGTTTTGTTTTTCCCCACAGTAGCTATCAGTATTTTAAAATGTCTCTTGTGTATGTGTGCTGTTGGTGTCTGGTGTCTACCATTTCCTATAGATATAAAGTATAGAAACAGAAACTCTTCTGTCTTGTGTTCATTGCTAATTTCCCTGTAATTGATATGACAAATAAGTGAATGCAAATTGAACCTTATCTTTTTAGACCCTTAGAAGGAGAATTAACATTGAAGGGGAGAGTTAATAGATAGATTTGTAAGATCAAATATAGAAGGAAGAATCCATCGTGTGGCTTGTGAAAAGAGTTGTGGATGAGAGACCACTTCCAGTTAGTAAAGGCTACTGGTTCTTAGAAGCCCAAACAAGAAAGTCTTGCTATGTGTGTCTGAGTATCGCATTTCTCATTGAGAGTTGTTCTCTAGGCTACCTCATGTTGAAATTAGAGACGAAGGAAATGAGGTGGTTGTCTGATCCATGGGCTTGCTATCTGTTTTCTTTGACTTCTTTAGGAAGTTAGAAGAACATCCTGCCCCTTTCCCAGATCCCTGATGTATAGAACTCACACATATCCAGCATACTCAATTTTGTAGACTTCCTGATAATTTTCTTGCATGCTTTTGTGGCATAATAGTGCTAAGTTCCTCATTTACCGGAGGCTGTAGATTTGTAGGTTAATTCCCAGTTTGGAAGCAGATTCATCACAGCATTTGGTGGGGGAAGAGGTTGATTCTTTGTCCCTATAGTTACATGCCAGATTTTTATATTCTGAGGTTTCCTTAGTCAACAATGTATTTTCATTATCTAAAATGTATTGTTACCATCAGTGTGCGTGGACATTAATCACCGAACTCTGTCCATCTTCATCAACCTTCACACAGGACTCTGGTTTGCTTGGGAGGCAGATTTTAGAGTAGAAGTTCTGTCTCCTAGAGTCCGAGTTACCACTACTTCATCCAGTGGGTAGTGAAAAACAGGAATATAAAGAAGGAAGAATTCTAAAAGGAACAAAGGCATGAAAGGCATGGTCTGAGAAGAGTGAGGGAAAGGAAGAAGCGAGGTAATGAGGCTCATATCTAAAACACAAGATCTGTTCTTGAAGGACCTGAGGTTGGACTCCTTTGGTCCATACCTTTAATTATATGGGAGGAGAGGGAAGTGAATGTATTCATAAGCTAGAAAGCATTAGGTTTGAATCCCTTCTCCACATTTCTTTCCCAGCTTCAAGAATTCCACTTAATATTAAATGAGATAACATGTGTCAGGCACATGGGGCAGAATAGATGCCAGTCAGGTGGAAATTATCACTAACTTCTTTTTTTATTATTATTTTTATTTTTTCATACTTTGTTTACATTTCAAATGTTTTCCCCTTTCCAGATCTACCTTTTGGAACCTTCCTATTCCCCCCCCCCCACCTCTTATCACCAGCTTCTTAAGTGCCCAAATTCTTACATTTTTACTTATTGCTTGCAGATTTTAGGTATTGAACACCACTATAAAGCTGATTATTGCTACCCTTTCACTTTTTTTTTTGTTTCGAGATGTATGTATATGTTCATGCAGATATCTTCTGAATGCTGACATTAAAGATACAGACTACCATGTCTGGCTTCTGCCTTAATTTTTTAGACAAAGTCTCTTATTGAACCTGGAATCTTACTAATTTGGCTCAACTGGCTGGCCAACGAGCTTCAGGAATCTGCCTGTTTCTGACCCCCCACCCAGCACAGAGATTTCAGATATATGCTGCTATACTTATATTTTTTATGTGGGTCCTGAGTGAATTTTATGTGGGTCCTGTATGAATTTGACCAACTGAGTCATGTACCCAGTTCCCTGAAGAACAGACTTTTGTAAGGAGGGTTGGTTATTATGCTTTGCTTGCCGAGATGTTATTGTGATGTTGTATCACATGCTTTACCCTTTGCTGCCTCATGGGAAAGGACTTCCTGTAAGAGGAGTATTCAGTGGGCATGAGGAGTGATATTTTAGAATACAGGTGCCTAGGCTGGCATAGAAAAGAGTCACAAGGAGTTTTAGTGATTTCTTCAGCAAACATTTGACTTGGTGGCAAAATAACTTCAACAATAGAGACATTTCCTGGTGAGTAAAGATTTGACTTGAAAGCGTATGAGTTCAGGGGAATGTTGAGCACCCAAACCATGGAAGCTGTGGTCTGAGGAGGCGGAGATAGAATGAATGAAGATTGTGGGAAGGGAAGAGAAAGGCTCAGGTTGCAGGGAGAGTGGATCAAGAAGTGGGCTTGAAAGCAGAGCAAAGAGCTGGGGGCGGCTGAGTGGTATCGGGAAAGCAGATGGTGATCCCTGGGAAGGAGGTGCAGATGGCAGTGATGGAGAGGAGGCAGCGTGGGGTGAAGAACAGCCCCAGCTTGGCCACTCCAGGAGGAGAGATGCTGGAACACAAAACTCCCCACGCTGGGTGAGCTCTCTGACTCATCTAGCTCCCAGTGTGGCATCTGACAAGGGTACAAGGAAGAAGGTTGTGGGAAACTCTGTGGGTTTCTATTGAAGGAACCTGGGGGGTTAGACATGAACCTCAAACATCTAGGAGTTCCTGGGGAAATAACAAAAATGAGCACTCAAACCATGCTGTATTCAAAGCCAGGCTTTCAAATGATACTTTTCTTGCTGTCTGATCTTGTAAGACATGCATTTTTGAATGAAGCTTTTCATAATGGATCATACGTCTAACCCCAGTGCCTGTGAGGTTAAGACAAGAGAATGATGTGGTCCAGGTCAGCCTAAGCTGTAGAGTGAGGTCCTGTCTCATCCCTTCCCAAGAAATAATAAAATTAAATGAAATATAAGAAAAATAAAGGGATGAACAGCTAGTCAATTGGTAAAGTGTTACCATGCCAGTCTAAGTATCTAAGTCTGAGCCTCAGAATTTATGTGGAAAAGCCAGGCACAGAGGGCCTTTGACTTGGAAGAATGTAAGACATCAGGGGAATGTTGAGTACCCAAACCATGGAAGCTGTGGTCTGAGGAGGTGAAGACCTAGCCCTCAGAGGTGAAGATGGGCTCATTGACCTACCAGCATATCTTACTTGGTAAACTCCAGGCCAACAGAGGAACCTGCCTCAAAAACAAAATAGATAGGTCCTGAGAAATGACACCAGAGATTGATCTCTGGACTCCTCAGACAGGTTCACCTCCACACACATACATGTGCACACCCATGAACAAATATGCACATACAAATGCACAGAAGGGTGGATTAGGCAATGTTCAAAAACTCTCTTTAAGTTATAGGACTCTGTAGTTCTGAGACATACTTGAAGCTCTAGGTGGTAGGAGAGAGGTAGGCTTTTAAGTCTACTGGTACAAGAGACATCTGTGAACATGAAAAACAGTGACTCATTTCTTTTGCATGGTGCTGAATTTTAGATAGATTCTAGTGTTTCCTGAAGCATTGTGGGAAGGGTGATTTGGACTTCATGTAAAGTTTTTCTAATACTGAAGCTATTCAGATGAGTTGGTTGGTTATAAGGGGGTAAGTTTCATGCTCCAGGAACTGATCAGAGTTTGAATATATTTTAGAGCTTTTATGAAAAGGATTCTATCTCCATACATTTTAGAAAGAGGCTTTTCTGTAGACTCATTGACCATGTGATTAAGTGATAAATAGAAGTGAAACCCAACATAACATACCTCATGCAAATAGGTATCTAGTGAGGGATGAGCTGGAGTAAAATGAGCTTATAACACACTTGATTAAGAAATGTTAAACAGGTCTCTTTCCTATAGGACTCTTTAGAAACGTATTTGTGCAGTTTACTTTTTTTTTTTTGTCAACTTTACACAAGTTATAGTCATTTGAGAAGAGAAACTTTAACTGAGAAAATGCTTCCATCATATTGGTTGGTAGGCAAGTCTGTGGATCATTTCCTTGATTAAGTCTCTGCCTGAAGTCCTGGATAGTGTGTGTGTATGTGTGTGTGTGTGTGTGTGTGTGTGTGTGTGTGTGCGTGCGCGCGCACATGTGCACATGAACAAGCCATGGAGAATGGCATTGTGCCTTGGTCACTTTCTACCTCCAGGGTCCAACCTTGAGTTCCAGTCCTGACTTCCCTCAGTGATGGACTGTGATCAGGAGTTGTAAGATGAAGCAAACTTTTTCCTCCATAAGTTACTTTTGGTCAGCGTTTTATCATAGCCATAGAAGGTAAACTAGGACAATATTATACATTGATTTTAATGTTAAAATGTATATTATGAATTTCCTAAATATATAGATAAACAGATTCTCTGACAAGAGTCTGGTCTAGTAAACAGACTTTGAGAAACACTGCTTTGATCAAGAGTTTTAGGTCATGATTTCTGTTGTTGCTATAAACACCATGACAAAAAGCAATTTTGGTAGAAAGTAGTTTATTTCAGGTTACACTTTCAAGTCACAGTCGTTCTTGAGGGAAGTCAGAGCATGAAGTCTAGGTGGGAATCGGAGGCAGAACCATGGAGGAATGCTGCTTGCTGCTTCTCTCTCTGGCTTTCTCAACTGGCTTTCTTATATAATTAGGACTCAACTACCTAGGGATGTTTCTGCCAACTGTGGGCAGGCTTTCCCATACTAATCATCCATCCATCCATCCATCCATCCATCCATCCATCCAAGACAATCCCTTATAGACGTGCTCATAGGCTTATATTATCTGGGTGATTCCTCAATCAAGAGTCATCTCTTCTTAGGTGGTTCTAGTTTGTTTCAAATTGATAATAAAATTTAACAACCACAAGCTCCTAGTGAAAAAAATTACAAATTCACTATTATAATTACCTAGGGCTGATAGAGCCTTGTTTTTGTCAAAATCCTGAGATGAAGTGAGACTATGGGCAACACCATTAGACATGACTCAGCTGCCGTTTCTCCCGTGTGCCTCAGTATTCTCATATGTCAAATGGGGAGAAATAGTTTCAGTAGAGTTGTTGTATTATACTTCATTTATTTTTATTTTTAACTAATTATGTGTCTGTGTATATGCAATTACGAATGCAAGTGCCCTTTGGACACCAGAAGAGGGTGCCAGATCTACTGGAGTTAGAGTTATAGGTAGATGTATGCCACCTGACGGGAGTATCCAGAACTGAACATGGGTCCTCTGTAAGCACAGCATTTGATCTTAAGCACTGAGCCATCTCTCCAGCCCCTTGAACTTGAATTTGAATCCCTGTGATCATCTTGCTGGCATGCAGATTCTGGTTCAGTGACTCCCTGGGGTGGGAGCTTATATCCTGTACTACAAACATACACTAGGTCACTGTGCTGTTGCAGTGACCACCTTTGACCTTCATGGGATAAAGTAGCCACACTCTGTGGTCTATCAGGAGCACCTGATGGCAATGAACTTTCCAGTGTTGTTCACTCTTTTCCCTGGAGAGTCCATCTGTGCTCTCAAAGCATATTATTCACATGGGGAATCAAACCCGGCATCACTCCTAAGTGAGGTTTGTTGTAGTCCCCTCTGAAGGGAATCCCTCTTTCTTTTTCACTCCCCACCCCCCACTGCCTACGATATGGCTCCCTAGCTAGTTAAGCTATTTTTTGAATTTGAGTTAAAACCATTTCAGACATATTTTTAACTACGTCCTGTTCAAAAAGCTGTTAGCATTTGGCAATCATTCCATCTTGAGCTTGAATCCTGAGGAGGATTTTTTAAACCCACAACCAAGCAAAGTATATTATTTAAAAATAGTTTTGCTGTGTGGGCCAGGAGCATGGGAATGCAGCTAGAGTGTGCTATGGGCTCTGAAATGACCCTTGCCTTTCCTGTCCGAACTTCTGTTGGATGTGGTGTTGTGTACATGGGAGGGGCTGATTTGGGTCCTACCCAGCAGGGGGAGAGGGAGAAGTGCCACCTACATAAAGAACTAAAGTCATCAATATTGCTTCTGGTTGAACTTATAGCATGGTTATCAAGAATGACAGCAGAGGTCACACTTTTCTTGTCCATGTTTCTGAGATATTCCAGAAGTAGTAGGTCACTTTCACCATTAGTAAGGTAAGGCAGCATTATAAAGGGGCTTCTGGGAGTTGCAGGCGTGGGAAAGTTTGTTGTATTTAACAAGTACTTATAGCAGTCTTTCCATGATGACATCATTTGAGCACTTTACAGATGTTAGTTTATTCAATCCCAAAAGCTACTCTATGTGGTCAGTGTTGTCATTGCCTTCCTTGCATAGAAGGCTTTGTAGCTGGTTTGTGGGATAGCTCAATCCCATCCTTCAGAGCCTGGCATTGGTATGCATCTCATTTGCCACTATGCTAAGGTGTTTATTTTGAGGCATAGACACTGACTTGTTAGTACTCAGCCCAACAGTGGCTATGCTGTCCTAGCCTCTTCTTTGCTCCGTGAAGAGGAACGAAGTTGAAGACAGACACAAACTCACATAATTGATGGGAGGGAATGAGGGTACTTTGAAATAAGCAATCAGTATCAATGAGTAAATCTCTGCCCCTCAAACATTAAAGACCATTAAACACTGGATATTCCTGGACCATGTTAAGGTTTGATCCCTAAGCAGGACATTTTAGAATTGCTTTGAAAATGATTTCAGTGATAGGAATGGTTTCTGCCTCAATGTGTTTTCCTTGTAAGGTTGCTTTTTTTTAGGTTTTCCACCACCATCAGCCTATACAAGTTGCTTGCCTTTGGATGCTGGAGGAGAAGGATGTGGCTGCAGAGTAGACATTCTGCTTCCTACCTGGATCTCCCCCAGACTGGAGTCCATAGTCCTTTGATGATGGTCCCTCTTAGCTGGCAAAAGGCTGATGAATTCAGGGAGATGACTGGAAGGCTTGTACTGGCTGCAAGCCCTGGAGACTCTTTTGTTCCATGGGATAAGCAGGATTCTTGGAGTTAGAAACAGTCACTGGGAGCTGACCTCCTCACAGCCTGAATGTTCAGATTCTCCCCTGGGCTGGTGCCTGCACAGAGACAAATCTTTCGTTCACCTGCTCTTCTTCCTTCCTCTGCCAGACATGGTTGTCCAGATTAGGTCTTGCCATTTTTAGAATTTTGGAAGGCCTGCTGTAGTCTCCCTGTGATTCCCTGCTGTCTGTGTCCTGTGATTGGACTCTTTCAGTGCAAGTCTCCTCTTTGAAAAATGCTAGGTTGCTCTATGGCACAATCTGTCATGCACAATGAATGTCTAATAAAGCTAATTAATAAGAAGTCACTTATTAATAACAAGTGAGTCATTATAGCATAGAGGACAGAAAGCCAAACTGACTCCAGCAGGCCAGCAATGTAGTACAGCCCCATGGGAGACAAGTGCAAGAACACAAGGAATATTTGCAAAGGACCTTGGGCAAAATGCTTTGGGCTAGTAGCATTGGGAGATATGTTTGAAATCTGCTCAGGAGTAGGGCATGTGAGATGTTAGTGACTTTAAAAACAGCACAGCAGAGAAGGTTGGGGGACTGGAGAACTTTGGCTCTATTGAAGTCCTGCCTTGGGAATTAGTAGAACTGTCTAATGTCTATTCTAGTGGCTTGATCTTGGTATAGGAAGTCTTTGAGAATCATAGGGTTGTTTAGAATAGAGTAATGGTAACACAGACCATTTACTACCCATTTACCCATTTAGCTAGAAGACACTCAGTTGCTAGGGTGCTTGTCTAATGTGCACGAATCCCTGGGTTCGACTCCTAGTATGGATAGATGGAACATGGTGTTGCATATCTGTAATCCTGGAAGCTGGAGGTAGAGGAGGAGGCAGGGGAATCAGAAGTTCCAGGTTATTATAGCAAATTTGAGGTTAGCTGGCTTATACCAGATCATGTCTCAAACAAACAAACAAACAAACAAACGAACCACAGCAAAACACTCAGTCTCCAAACAAAATAAAACAACAACCAAAAAACATCCCCAACCAAAAACAAATTAGCAAGTAGAATGAGACACTCATTTAATAGGAGGCAAACAAATGAAATCATTGATGATTCCAATCATGTTCTGAAGACAATTGGGAAAATCAGTAAGTAAATGTTAATATCTTAACAATAGAGGGTCTAGAGAGGTATGTCAGAGGCTAATAGCACTTGCTATGTAAGCATGAGGACTTCTGTTCAAACCCCCAGAACCTACCTTAAGCTGCTGTGTGGACTAGGGTAAGCGGATAGATAGGGGGTGCTTTGGGGCTTCATGGCTGCCAATCTAGCTCCCAGATCAGTGAAAGACCCTGTCCCAAGGGAAGATGAGAGAGAGTGATGGATCAGGAAACCTGATACCCTCCTTTGGCCTCCTCATAGGCCCATGTGCATACACTCGCACGTGAGCGCGCGTGCACACACACACAC
>JADRCH010000018.1:13161053-13180773 GCA_019843965.1 Rhynchomys soricoides | reverse complement strand
TGTACATTCCGGGAAGAGGTTGCACCTGAGAGGGTAGAAGTTTTCTGCTGGGAGCGGCCAACCTAGATTTCTTTCTTTCTTTTCGTTCTTTCTTTCTTTTTCTTTTAAACGCTGGATTTGAGGACCACAACTGACCACGGGAATGGATTTTCAACTCCTGTTTTACTTTGGTTTCTCCTGGAAGTTGTGTTCTTTTACTTGAGACGTTAGGAAAGTCAGAAAATGTTTTAGATGTATTATATTCTTTCTCTTCTTTCAATCACTTACTTGGCTTTTTTACGACTTTCTCCTATTTGATTGGATTATTAATCCAAAATAATGTGTGTCTATCACTTCGTGTTAGGTGGATCCTTCCTCCCCCCCCCCCCCATTTTGAAGCCACTTCCTCTCTTTTCCTGGAGAAGGGACTTTGAGAATCACAGGAAGGCAAAATAGGATGGAGACAGGGATTTCTCTTAGCTGTTAAGAAACTGAGGGGTGTGTGTGTGTGTGTGTGTGTGAGAGAGAGAGAGAGAGAGAGAGAGAGAGAGAGGGAGGGAGAGAGGGAGGGAGGGAGAGAGAGAATATGTGTGTACACACAATCACATGTGTGTTTTTTGGAGGGGGTGTGGAGGACATTCTTTAGTAAAATTCAGCTTGGACTCCTATTATCTAGAGAAGGAAGCACACTCAAGAGGTGAAAAGGTTTCGTGTGTGTGTGTGTGTGTGTGTGTGTGTTCACAAGTGTATGTGTACTCTTTGGATCAGTTACAAGGGAAATCTTCCTCCTCTGCGTTCCATTTGTTTATATTAATGATTTAGTAGCAAGCTTGTCTGAAAACTTCCACTCTGTGGAAGCACTGTGGGTTTTTGCAAGCTCTGACCTTAAAGCCTGGTTCGTTGCATTTTTTTTTTTTTCAAAGCTCTGTGTTGTATCCAGAGTTTGGGTTCTTTCCCTCTCTCTTTTTCTTAACCACAAAACTTAACTGCTCTAGAAACATTGTACTGATTACAATGAAAAGAAAAATCTGTCCCCCGGCCTCCATCCCTTCCTAAGATAGTGATGTAATACCAACCTATGGACTCTGCTGCCTTGCAGGTGACTTATCTTGTGAGTACTTGTTAAAAAAAATTAATTGCTCCCTTTCCATATTAAATGCATCCTTCTTTTGATTTTGCTCAGAAAAACCATTATGTGATCAGAAATTTGTATATGTGTATATTTTGCGCATTATTATTGGGTTTAGATAGAGCGAGATTTTCTCTCCCTTGAATTTTATTTTGTATTATTATTATTATTATTATTATTATTATTATTATTATTATTATTTTCATTCAAAGGTCAGAGATTGTGGAGAGCTAGTCTAGGATGGAGTGATCTCAGTTGGACTGCGTAAGAGTAGATAGACTAAGAACTGTCTTCTCTCCGCTTCTCCCAGCTAGCAATTCCCGCTTTGGGGAGAGAGTGTTTCTTTTGCCACCCTGATCCACCCTAATATTCTGAATTAATTTCCCTGCCTTGGCTCTAGAGGATGGCTCCAAGAGAGGGGGGACATTCCTTGTCACACCTGGAGAACGGTGTAGTTTTGGGGGTCAGATGACCGTATGTCTTTGTGATGAAGAGTCTGAAGGAAATTTGAACTGCCAGCATACTGGGTGACTTGGTTGCTGGGATAGTCTATCTGGGGGCACCTGGAGGTTAGTCAGAGGAGCCCACAGAACAGTCCCTTTCTTAGTGTACTGCTGTGGGTGAGCCTTCCTACATCGTTCAAGGGCTTCAGCGTCGCCTTTCAAGTTACAATGGTCCCGCTGGCTATGATGGGCAAGTTTACCTAAGGGCTGCTGGGTATGTGTCGAAAGGATGGTGGGAGAGACAAGCAAAGCTGGTATTCTTCTTTCTTAATCTTCAGGCTTAATCTGCCTAACTCATATCGGGGTAAACGATATTTCAGACGGGTACTGCTTGTGCAGATGTATTCCTATTGTTTGATATTTGTTGTTATTGGGCAATGGAGTAAGGGCTCTTGGCCCATTTTCTGCAGCCCTGGGTTTACCCTGCAAGCCAATCTTACCTTTCGGAGAAAGGGGGAAAGGCTGGACACTGGAAGTTCGCTATTAAAGTGAGCAACAGGGCTGGGTTAGAATTTTTTTTTTAAACCACTGGATTGTGCAAATGCCCCTTTCTGGAGCTTTCTGGCCCTTTCTAAATGAAATAATAATTTTTGAAAATTGCTTAAGAAGCGAGACCAGGAATCAAAGGAATTCTAGATTTCGAGAGACTACTACGTATTTGCTTCTCTGGTAGCTCCCTATTATTTATCTTTTGGGGAGTGATGGGGTATGACCTCCGTTTTTCTTGCTTTCTTTTCAGTGCTGCGTTCCTATGTTGATGGTTGCTGCTTATATAAGGAAGGGATGTGGAAGGGATGTATCGAGGTGGATTGATGCTTGAGGTTTTGAGATCGGCTACTGAGATTGGGTGGCGGTTGGTGTGTTTGTCGATGTGCATGGTAGGAAGGTCTTTTCTTTCGGATGGTGGGGGAGAAGGGAATGGTCGGAGAATGGTAGATGAGACGCTACAGTGAATGGGGACGTGAGGGGACACAGAGGTGAGGTTGGAAGTCACCGATTTGCAGAAATCCTGTCATGTATCCCCCCTTTCTCTCGCTCCTTGAAAAAAAAAATCCATTATCTCTAAAAACACATTATTCTTCAATTGGCCTTTTAGAGAAAAGAGAGAGAGAGAGAGAGAGGGAGGGAGGGAGGGGAGGGGTTAATTTGGTGAGGGGGCTTGGTTGTAATTAGCCCACTGCTGCAAAACTGAGATACACAAATCCATCGGCACCAGCTTTGGGGGCTCTGAGAAGCAGCGGAGAGATGGGGTCGGGTTGTCAGCCTTGGATGAGCAGTGTAGGCGGTGGGGTTGATGTTTGGGTATTGTGTGTTTGTGTCTCCGTGTGCGTGCAATTCTCTCCACTCCATCACCAATTTCCCCTCCATCCTCCCTCAATCCTGCTGTAGTCTTGCCTTCCATTTCTACCCACGATCCCCTCTACCCTCTACCCAACCCCCTTTCCTTCAGCCCTTTCCATCTCCATGAAAAATTTTGATTCTGATGACTATGCGGCTCTCTCTCTCTCTCTTTCTCTCTCTCTCTCTCTCTCTCTCTCTCTTTTTGTCTTTTCGCTACACAACAGTGGTGCGATGGCCTTTCCTCCATGCCACACGGATGCAGCCTTCTGATAGGAGGGCTAAGTCGGCACATCCACACACGCAACAGCACACGCTTTTGCACACACATTCTCTCACACACAGGCGACCAAGGGCTTGATTGCGTTTGGTTGGTTTTCTTTCCTTTGCCTCTTTCCCCACTTCCACCTCCAGCCATGACCCCTTTGCCCATCCTCATTCGGGGAACACAGGAACGCTGTAGCTTCATCTTCTTGTCACCGCTGCTGTTTTGCCCTCTTGCTATTAGGCTTTTCTAAATTCTGTGGTGTGTCGCAGTTCATGGGATTAGTATGTTGTTGGGGGAGGGCACCTCACTAGGAGGTGGGTAGATGACATTAATGATTTTTTTTTTTTTGGGCCAAATACGCACTCGGTGATAATGATCCAATTTAACCATCCATGAAATCTATGTTTGCGGCACACTGAAGGGAGGTTGCAGGGGAAAGCAGGATCTGGACTGGATTACCTCTGGGGAACTTGATGCCTGGAGAGCAGACACAGCCCCCACCCCCATGCACATGGCTGTGTGCTCTCACACAGGCCAACACACACACAACCCTGATCAGTGGACTGTGTCAAGCCAGAGGGCACTGCAGATTATCCCTGAGACTTGTGGTTTGTTGGGAAGGTAGAGTGATGTCTTTGTCCTACCTAGCTCTCTGATATATAGATGATGCAAGGTCTTGAAATTCTTGGTGGTCTTTGTATTGCCTTTTGTATGGGGGCTAGAATGGTGTTTGTGGTTTTTTCTAGACAGTGCCGTGCCTCCGATTGGATGACATGGGATTCTCGACCCTGTATGTGTTTGGTTCAGATAGGAGACTGAATTTTTTGTGCCGGGTGGCTGTGTGTATTGGATATGTGTCTACTGGGGAGGTGGAGTGCTATGGGGAAAGGAAGACAAAATTGGGGGCATTTATCAGGGGAGAGGAGAATAGAGTTTTCCAGGAAGCAGGAAAGAGGGTAGGGGGGAGAAGCTGCTCGCAACTCTAGCAGGAAGCCTCAAGCCCGGTCCACCAAGCAAAACTGTGGGTGGGTGAGCTCAAGGGTGATGGGTGGGTGGGTGGAGACTGAAGGGGGAGGAGGGACAGGTGGGTAAAATGAAGGGTTTTCCCTGCTACCTCCCCAGAGCCCTGGGCTGAGCTCAGAGGAAGGCTTCACTTTCCCAGTAGGTATCATCCACCTCTTGGGCGGTGCGGCCTTGTTGGAGGCTGCAGGCTGCAAGAACTGAAACTGCCCTTGGTCATGAGATCAGCTAGAGTCTCCTGCTTTCTCTGGCTTCAGCTGCTTTCCTTACCAGACGCCATTTTCCCCTTCTTCTTCAGCTAGAGGTGTGTCATGTTATTAGCAATTATAAGTGAAATTGGAAAACATTAAAAAAAAAAAAATTCTTAAAGCAAAATGTGGATTGTCCCATCTCTCTTGTGTTGTTCTCTCTCCCTGGCACTGACCTTGAGGAGTTAGGGAGAAAGCGTTACGTCATTGCTGGAGAAAGGGGTGAGTTGGGGAGTTGGATGCCTGGGAGGCGGTTTACTGTGGCAAACCCAGAAAAGAGCTCGCTCTCAGGAGCTTGGGTTGTACTCTCTTTGTAAGACCTCTCAGGTGTGGACGGGGGAGTTTCAAGAGGAAACTTCCTTTTCCGAGTATGCCACCTGGAAATACACTCTGTCCCGGTGTGGTCAGGCCCCAAGGCCCTCAGTATACACTCTCCGGTGAAGACCCAGTTGTGCTGCAGTGCTGATCTGTGGGCTAGCTGAGGCTTCTCTGTAGTTGAAGCCAAATGCAGCTGGGCCAGCCACAGGTGGCTGTGCTCAGCTTGGGGCAAACGCTGTGGTACTAGCAATCAGTCCCTTCCTGCAAGTCATGGCTCAAATGATACCTCCTCAGAGGAGCCTTTCTTGACCTGCTTTGTAAAATAGTTCCCTTTAATCTTCTGATGGTATTCCTGCTCAGCTTACTGTCTTGAGTTTTAATAGGTTAATCATTACTGAATATTGTGTAAAATATTGATATATAGTATTTCATTTCTGCCCAAGGAATGCAAGCTTTGTGAGGTCAGGGACTTTATTTTTATCCGTGTTCCCAGTGCTGAGGACATTCCTTTGCACAGAGTGGGTGGGTGTTCAATAAATATCTGCTAGTTGGAGGAAAGAACCAGATGGGTTTGGGGATGGAGTTGCCTTTGCTTTAGCATGTTGCTTTCTGGGAAAGCTGAACTTTGCTCAGGGCGATCTCAGTTCTGCCTGCAAGTCTTGATCTGTTGGGATGGTTGTCAAGCGTGAGCTTTCAGAGTTCAGTTGAAAACTCTTGTCTCCTGCTGGCTCAGAGTCACTATGCCCCCTCATGCTCTCTCCACATCTTATCCCTCAGCAGATTAGAAACGTGGTACTTATTATACACCACCTCAGACCCAAGATTTTTTTCTCTCTATGTAGCATCTCACTTAACCCTCCAAGTAATCCAAAGCAGCATACCAACATTTGATCTGTTGACAGAGAAGGAGACTCAGATATTACTAAAGTAATCTGATAAAATGACAGATCAAAGGCTTGACATCAAATCTGTCTTATTTCAGAGCCTAATCTCATGACCATCATATTATGTTTGTTTGAAGGAAAAGAGAAATAAGCCATGTTCCTTTTCAGTGCCCTCAAATACAAAAGAGGGAAGTGGGGCTCGGTAATGACATGGCTTGTTGAAATCATATATAGCACTGGTATGGACAAAGCTAGAATCTAGGTTTCCTGGACGCTGTTGTTATGGCCCTTCCCTCAGCTTTCCTTCATTCATTAGGGAGCAGGGTCTTGGTGAGGTAGTGGCAGGTGTGTCTTGGAGGAGAACAAGCAAAATGTTGGTAGGACTAAAGAAATTATCGATGATGTTTCAGGGTTCTCAGGCTAGGAGGTTCCTGGTGAGTTCTGTTCCCAGGTTGCTAGAACCAGAGTAAGTCAAGGCTATCATTTGCAGGGATTCAAAAAAGAGACTCCAGTGTGTGTGTGTGTGTGTGTGTGTGTGTGTGTGTGTGAGAGAGAGAGAGAGAGAGAGAGAGAGAGAGAGAGAGAGAGAGAGAGTTAGTTCAGTGTTCTGAATGTGCGTGTCATTCTTCCCTAAAAGTTTTAGGGGCTCCATGATGCAAGTAGCCCATGTCTGAATCCTAACAGCCTAGAATTGAGGTGCTGGTAGGCTCTCCCAGGTTGTTAGTTCTTGATTCTTAAGGAGGAATGTATAGACCCACACACTGTATGTTTCAGTTTTGTTCTCAGAGGCTGGTTAGAGACACTAATGCTGTCAAATACATGTGAAAGTCTTTTACCAGTCTTCTCTGCTCTACCCTAGTTGGACTTGGCTGATCCTAAGTGGGTGTTGGAGATGGATGACCTGAATAGGAGTTAAAGATTCTAGCCAAGAGTGCATCTCTTTGTTTGGAGGAGGGGAACAGAGTAAAATGGAGCCTTAGAATCATGGAAGGGTTATCCTTGGCCAGAACCTTGAAGCTTGACACCTAGTCATTTCTTTATGACCTTGAGATGGTGTAAATGAATGCCCTGGTTTGTTGACAGTTCCTGTTTAGGACTATGTCCTAGTCTAATTATTAGGTCTCAATGGTGTTCTGGTTTGGATGATAAAATATATGGTCATCCTTCTTTAAAATGACATCACCTACTTTCTCTTAATGGGACAGAAGAAGGAAGATGTATGCTAGAGTCAGAAATCCAATCTACAGGAGGTAACAAAGAAGAGAGCCACTTTCTACTGATGCTACCAATTGCCCCCAATTTACAAAGGATTAAGACTTAAATTTTCTGACCAGTCCCCCCACTACTATGCCTCCATCTCTCTCCCAAGCACTCCTACTGGAGCTAATGCTAACATTTGATTCCTGACTATGCACCAGGTACTGTGCCTAGTTCTTGACCCATGCTATCTTGCTTAGTCTTCTGACCATCCTGTAGGAAAGGAAAAGCTATCATTCTACCATAGGAAAAAAAGTAACTGAGGCTGAAAGATATTAGGTAACATATCCAAGGTCACTAGGTAGGGAGTGGTATGCCTGGCTTTGAAGTCTTGTCTTAACCACTGTGCCACCCCATCTGTGGACTTGATGTTGAGAGCTGTCCCACACTCTGGAATATGCTTAAGAAATTGGTATGAGTCTGAGGGACTAGGATTAAAAAATTAGGCTGCCGATCAAGGAGTGGGGCCACTCCTAGAATTTTAAATAGTTCTTTGGAAGTCTGTCTCCCATGTCTCAGTGACTTTCTACTTCAGGTACCCATCTGAGGAGGGAGTTAGGTGGTTTAGAATGGTGGATGGTGGGCAGAAGACAGAGAACCTGAAACCCATCTCTGCTTTGCATTGTGATCCAGGGCCTTATGGGGATGGGAGGAATGTGGCATTGTGCTGTCCATGGTCCTGGAATTAGGGCCTGACCCTTACAGTGAGAGTCTGCCAGAGATAGTTGTCTAGAACCTGCCTCATCTGTTATTTCATTAGATGGGTGCCATCCTCATTTGATGGGGGAAGTTGACAGTTGGAGAGACTAGATAGCCTACTTAGGATTGTCATCAAGAAACAGCAGGCCTTAGTTCCATGCTTGGGTCTCAACACAGAGACCTTGCTCTGTACTCTCTATGGGGCCATGAAAAAGAAGGGGCATCATTATTTGATGACTAGAAGGAGGCATATTTCTGAGAGAAATCTTCATATCAGTTCCCAATGGCTGGGCAAGACTTTAAGGTCATCATCCTGTTCAGCTACTACTGCTCTCCAATTCCCTCACCCCAGCTATGGCAAGAGACCTGCTACTGACCTTAGGTTTGAATGAGTATTGATTCAGTTTGGAAAAAATCAGAAAATGGGACCCTGCATGGTGTCACAGAAGGGGTGCCCAAGAGTTCCCTCTCTTTCCAGAGAGCAATAATCTATGCACTCACTACAAGCTAATCCCCGACCCCTTTGCCTTGTAGGGCAAAAGCAAGAAGGGACTGGAGGCTTCTCTCCAGAGACAGGAAGAGAGGAACCAAGAGGAAAGAGACTGGGGTTTTCCAGGCTGGCAGACCCAAAGGAGGAAGAGAGAACTTTTTCTTGGTTGAGAGGCAGGGATGAGAAAATGTACTTTTCTGACTGAGGGGCCCCTCCGCAGCCCCCAAGCTGAGCAGCATTAGCTTCATTGCAGTCCCATTGAAGACTCTGTTTATTTTTCCAATAATGTGTTAATTAAACATCGATTTCCGGGTAGAGGAAAGGGAATTGGATTGCTAGAGCTAAATGGAGTGAGGCGGATTGGGACGTGGTGAGAGGGGCCCCATGCTGGAGTCAGCATTCTTCAGGATCACCCCAAGAGGGTGGAGGGGTGCTGGGGCAGCCTTCTGACTCCCAGTTTGCAAATGTTATCTCTATAAGAGCCTTTGAGAGAGGTATCCTTTCTACTTTGGTTATCAGCTCTCTGTGGAATGTTGGTTCAAGGAGGAGGTACTGTTATTTTCTACTTTTAGGAGCATTTTTAGCTTCTGGAGAGATGGTCTGCTAGGTTTTGCTCTTGGTACTCTGTGAGAGTTAGCACACTGTTTACTTAAGCAAACACAGAGTAGGTACTTTTTATAATACAACTTTGGAGATGAGATAACCCATGCTCAGAGATATAACAAATTCAGAGACTCAGCAAGAAGTTCTAGGGGCTAAGGAAATGGCTTTGTAAATCACTTGACTGGCTAACAAAAGCACTTGAGTTTGGTTCTCTAGTATTGACTTGAGGATGTTGTGGTTGTAGCACCTTTTGTGATCCCATTGCTGGGAGGTAGAAATAGGCAGACCTATAGAGCTCACTGGCCAGCCAGTCTAGTCAGTTGGTGAGCTCCAGATTCCAGTAAGAGACCCTGTCTCAAAAAATAAGGTGCAGAGTGGTTGAGGTGGAAACCCAGCCTCAACCTCTGATTCCCAAATTCATGTGTACGCACGTGCACACACAGCTGCATGTCACATACCCACATGAACACACACATATCCATGCACACATATATAAACTTACGCAGGCAAAAGAGAAGGGGTAGTAGAAGGATCTAAACTATCAGTGGCTGTCAGAATAGCTACCAAACTGTCTAAGCTCTTTTAAAAGAAAAGAGGCATCCAATAGAAACACATAAAAGCATTTGATATTTTCTCATTGACTGGGATGGTCTAGGCCCTCGCTGTGTGCCAGCAACTGCATTAAGTGCTTTGCACACATGGTAGGAGGATTTATTGAGTAGGTATCAGGTCACACCACCTCTACTGTGTACACAAGGAAACTTCACTTGCCTGAAGTTGCAGAGCTGGTAAATGGTGGAGCTGGGATAAAATTTTGATAAAGATGTCTTTGAATTTCATTACCTTTTACTATATACTAAGAACATGGATCATGCCTCAGTAAGTTGCCTAAAAGTCATAGAAAACAAGGACTTGGAGATGGACCCACTAGTCAGATTGTGGACTCCACATCACAGTACAGATCCACAGCTGAGTCCACAGCTCAGACACCAGGTGTCTGAATAGAAGAAGGGGTGTGTGTATGTGTGTGTGTGTGTGTGTGTGTGTGTGTGTATGGTTATGTGTGTTTGTTTTGTTGAACTAAATTCTAAAAGTACATTAGAGCTATAGTTCTCAAATTTTGCTGTCTATCAGGGCTACATATTAAGATTCCAAGCTCAAACTTCCCTCCATAGAAATTTAGTTAGAAGCTTTAGGGACCTGGGTATCCTATTCAAAGCACCCATGTTTCTATAGCACTGGCTCAGAGGAGCCTTTTGTATAGAACAGGTAGTAGAGGGCTAGAGTGGTTTTCTACCTCTACAGTGAAGGAGAAAAGTGAACAGGGACACATCCACAGTGTCCTCTGGGGCAGTACTTATGCTCATCATTTTCTTTCTTAGTAGGAACATAGCTTTCAGACATTGCTATCCATTAGATTTCCAGGCATCTTTGACAATGTCCTCAGATCCTACCTGCTGATCTGAGGTATGTGGAAAGGGTAACCCCAGAAGCTGTCTGCAAACTAGGCACTGTCTGGGAGAAGGAGAGGCTGTAATATTCAGGCCAGCCTAAAACCCCTTGATTCTAGATACATGAAGAGTCCTGCTGCCCTTTCCCCTTGAGGGCCAAAAAGGGAGAATGCTGACTGCCATGGTCACCTGTTGATCTGTGAGGTTTGGCCCCCTTAGCTCGGTGCTCAATGTCCCTCGCTGACATGAGAAGGTCCATGTACTGGACTGGATGCCTATACCCACTGTAGTACCTTGTTTTATAGCAGTACTGAGGAAGGGAAGCGGATCTCTTCCTGGAGACTCAGTAAACCCCCTCTCAGACTTAAAATATAAAAATAAAAAACAACTAAAGTAACTCTTGTAGCAACTTGAGTGTTGAAAAGCATGTCAGCAGCAGCCATGCTGGGGTTTCCCCCAGGGATCAGTAAAACATCTTTTCTGGGGCTCATTTTAAGCTTTTCTTCCAAAGCTGTCACAAAGTAGAGAATACTTGAAGCCTCTCAGAGCTGGAAGGGACCGTGGTGATTATCCTTGCCCGTGTTAGTATTCTATTCATTTTTCCATTCATTTGTTCATCCAACAGACATTTATTAAACATCTACTACATCCAGGCACTGTACCAGGTTCTGGGAATACAGCCATAATTGTGAGAGGCATTTGGTTTATCCCTCCTAGAATTTCAGCTTGGGTGGAATGGCAACTAGACAACACAGAAATATAATTACACATTGTGATGAGTGTTCTGAAGAAATAGTAGTGGGGGCTCTCAGAATGATAGGTCTCTAATTTGGCATGCTGGCACCAAGAGAGGCAGCAGCTCGAACAGAGCAAGCCCCCACTATAGGCAGGGAAGTGCTGTGTAAGGGTTTCCTTTACAGTACCTTATTTAATCCTCTTAGTGAATCTTGGAGGGAGGGCCACACTACTATGCTTGCCTTGTTATAGAAGAGGAAACTGAGGCATGGAGGGTCATCCAGAACAGCACTGAAAAGGAAGCATTATGTTTAGACCTGAAGGAAGGATGAAGGTAAGAAAAGACCTAGAACAGGGATGCTAAAGCAGAAGGAGATGATGGTTCCAGGACGGGAGTAATATGTTTAAGAGACTTGTATGTGATGTTGAAAAAAATGTGGAGTGGATAATAGGTGTTCACACCACAAAATTACCAGGCCAGGTCATTTTTATCTTGGCTATGTGCAATCATTCTACAATGTAGATAGACTTTCCACACCTTGTTGGACACGATGACCACGATTTTGCCAATGCAAAACTCACAAATGTGTTGTTCAGGGTGAGGCACACCTGTGATCCCTCATACTAGGGAGAGGGAGGCAGGAGGATCAGGAGTTCTGAGGTCTGCATGGGCTAAGATGTGCTAGAGCCAGCCTGGACTATACAGAGAAACCCAACAGGTTAAAATAAAACCATGATCACCACCACCAACAAAGGACAGCAACAGCAACAACAAAAAAAATCAAAAAACCAAACCAAGCCAAACCAAACCTATGTCTCCCCTCCACAACACTCTCTGAAAACAGCAGAGAAGAAAGTACTCATTCTTTTGGTTGCTCAGAACTCTTGGATCCTAGCTTTTTTGGGAAACACAGAAAAATTCTAGCCCTTTGTTGCAGGGGATGGAAGCTGGGCTTTGGGAGGTCCTGAGCCAGTCAGAAGGAAAGCAGCTAGAAGTGGCAGGGCTGCTTTGAGTCAAGCTCCTGGTTTCTTAGTTTCTGGCTATGAAATGATATCATTTTCTGGTGTCAGCCCTCTGAGTATGCCCTGTCTAGGCTGCCTGAACCATGCCTTTTGAGTGGTGCTAATCACAGGTGGGAGGCAAGGGACTTGCCATCAGGAACTGCAGACCTACTTCTTCAGGGACACAGGTAACCAACACAGAGGGATGCTAAAACAAACACTTCATAAAGCAAGGCTCCCTCTGCACTTGGAAGAAAGTCTACTGCCTACTCTTGTAGCAACCATCAGGTCTCACCTTCTAAGTTGATTGGCCCAGGAGTCCATAGCCTATGTCAGCAGCTCAGGTGACAACTCTTGGTCTGGTTTCTGCTTCCAGCTCACCTTTCATCCCTGCCTGTTGCTAATTGTTGAGTCGCTTTTCTTTGGCAATTCTACTCTCACCAAGCATGAGCATTCCCCCTTACATGTTCTCCTGAAGTTGACTCACCTTAGTTGTGTGGTCCTCTAGCTAGCCTCAAGGTGACTTACACTAAGCAAATGTGAATGGACCTGAGACAACGTTCAGGGCTTTAGGTTCTGGCCTTGGATCAGAACTGTGAGAGATGGGCAGGAAGATGTTGAAGGAGACAGGAGCCAAGATGATGAAGCACTGATGAAACATGAATTTTGGCAAGTTTTCCAGGACATGTGATTTGTTTCTTTGACATTGTTTCCCTAACTTGGAACTCAGCAAGTTTGATGTGGGGACAGATGCTTCATGGAATGAAGGGTCTTCCATGTTCTGACTGTACTCTCTTTTAGAGGTTAAAAGGCTAGTTCTTGCCAGGAGCGAAGCTGGGAGTGGACAGGCTAGCTAGCTCTCTGCTTGGGTTCCACCAGGGATAAAGGGATGGGACCACTGCTGTACTGGCTTCTGATATTGCCAAGAGCAATGTTTGCAAGCAACAGTTTGGCTCTCCAGCTTCCTGAGATCTAGACAGGGATGAGAAGATGGTCCACCTTCTCTGGGAAGGGGTAGGTGAGTAGGAGGTATGAAGGCTGTCAGGAGTGGGCTTTGGAATGTACATGCTCGTCACTTAGTCATTTCTTTTGGATGTGTGGGGTTATTATTATTTTTCTAGCATCTAAATACTTATAGAAATGACTTGATTTTCTTACTATAAAATAATATGTGTGTGTTATAGAACATTTAGAAAAATTCCTAAAACAAAAGGAAAGAGACACCTGGCAGTTCCCTCTCCAGACGGTCAACTGATGAGGGAGTTCTGGTGGCTGCTTTTCTGGCCTAATTTCTAAGCATCTGCAATCGTGGACATGTTCTTTTGTTTTTAAAGAAGTTCATTCACTCATTTAACAAGTGCTAATCGAGCACCCACTCTTTGCCAGGCACTGAAATCACATTTTGGAAGCTGTCACACTAGCCTGGTTTTTCACTTAAAGATGCATCACGAGTACATTCCCACCACAGCCACTCATGTCTCCAAGCTTCCAGATTTAGATTTTGGGTGTAATGAGGCAGTTGGCAAATGTTGCCATCTCAGGTCTTATCTTAAGAAGGAGGCAAAGCCTGCTGAGCTCCTCTGTCCTTGGCACCCCCTTGAGAGTAAACTGTGTCCTTTGGCCCAGGAAGACAAGTGAGAGGCAGAGGAAACCTTGGAGGGTGAAGACAATGCTCCCCTATTCTTTAGTTTTAGAATTTGGATTTTTCTGAATCAGCTATTTGGAGACAGGAAATGCCATTTTCTTACATGGCATTTGGTTCCTGAGAGGATGGGGGTGGGGGGCTAGAGTTTCAGTACTGCACATGTTTCAGTGCAGAGGTGAGGGCTGGGACCCTTTTGATGACTTGCTCAAGGGGGCACAGGTTGACAGCTGAACTGGAGCTGAAGCCTTGGTTGCTGGGTAAAAGAGAGACTCATGGAAAGATGGAGGTGGGTATGACACAAGCAGTCCAGCCTACCCTAGGGGGGGACAGAGGGCCTTGTTTGAGTTAGGGGTGCAGATTTAATCTCACCAGCACTCAATGCATATCTGAAGTCCCACATCCACCTGGGAGGAGTGTGGGTGAGAGAGGGTGGGTGAGAGTGTGGGTGGCATTACACACTCTGTAATGCCATTGTAACTCAGGGAGCAAGGTGGTGCAGTGAGGACTTCCACAAGTTTAGTGACACACCTGAACTCCCTTTGCAAAGTGTGAAATGCTAGGATGAAGAGAATACTGTCCTCCCTCTTAAGAGAAAGCCTGTGCAGCTGCATGCCATCACTTTAAGGGACTGTGACAGTATGGGATAGAAGGAACACTGAGGTTTCCAGGAAGGGGTGATGGATGACCTCCTGTCAAGGGTGGAGACAAGGAAGGGTTCACCAGGGAGGTGGGATTGAAGATGGCTAGGCATGACAGAAAAGAAAAACCAAAACCCAAACCAAAGAAGCCATGGAATTCCCACAAGTACCAAGAGGATTTTTACCTGCTCCCCACCACCACCACCAGAGGGTAAAGTGCAGAGACGGAGGAACGGCTGCAAAGGTACTCTCAGGGGACAGTAGACCCTCTGAAGGTTCCCAGATTTGGTTTAGCCTATTTATGTCTCCTATAATCAGTGTCTCAGTCTGGCTTTGCTCAAGGTAGTTTGCAAAGGTACTCATGCCTGCACCTCTTGCCTTCAAGACAGAAAATGCTTTTTCCTCTTGCCAGTGGATCGAAAGTCTTGGACTTTATTTCATTCAGACCAGCCTAGGTCACATGTCTCTAAACCAGTCACAGGGCTTTCTGGTGCTGGGTAGAGGCAATCTATCCCCTACCATGTGGCTGCTTCTTGATGGTGGGTGGGACTGGCAGTTGTTTTCGAGAAGCTTGAGGGTAGGCAAAGGCAGTTAGGTCTTAGTGTGTGTATTCCTGTCAGAGCAGTTGCATGGTTTGACACCTCCCTGCAGGAATAGAACAGTTGCTGCCGAACCCTCCCTGAATTTGGTGGTGAGGACATTGCTTGTCTGACACAGGCTCTGGTCCCTCAGTAGAAGCCACCAAACTGGGCCAGTGAGCTAAGTCCAGAATAGGGCCCACGTGGGCGTGTCTGACTCATCCTGGTGTACATGGGGAGGAGGAAGGAGAGGCAGAGCAGGAGGATAGCTACAAAGGACTGAGTGAGCCAGGCTTCCTCAGTCGCCAATGCTCTCCTCCCACCACTGTGGGTTCTTCAGATAAAAGGGGCCATGCATCACCCAGGCCTGAGGATTAGTGCATTCCTGGAAAGACCTCTCAAGGGCCTTGGGCTCTCCACGCAGAACCTGGGGAACCAAAAAAATGAGTTCGTGCTTTGTAGACCCTAGTTTTTTATTCCTTTGCAGTTTATGCGTGTTCAGCTCCTCTAGGATAGGCTTTGATTGATGGCTATTTTGGCAAAATTACCACGTCCCTGGGCATCTGATGGCTTTAGGACCGCTGTGCTGGTTTCTGTTCAGAGTTAGCTGGACCTCTCTGTGCACTGGACCGTGGAGAATTAATTTGTTTTAGGCCTCAGAGGTCACAAAGATGTATTTTTTGTTGTTGATTTTTGCTTCTTTGCAGCCCTGTCTGTCTGTCTGTCTATCATCTATCCATTTTAAGGTAAGACTTCCACCCTCTACTGACAAAGGAGTCCCTTTGACTTGGCAATTTCCTTCCTATATTGTAGCTTTACTGACATAGAAATTAAACAGGGCTTAGGGATGGAGATGGCAGCAGGGCAGTGGCATGGTGCTCACTGCTTTGGATGGCTAGGCTGCTCTGAGCTGGGTTTTGGGTGAATGCTGGTGAAAGAGACATATTAGAATGTTAGGTTTCTCAGTCACCAACCCTACAACCTTGGACATTTGACATCCAAAATTTGTGAAATAGTTGGGAATGATACCTTGTGTGCTAGGAGTGTTTCTGGGTAGGCTTGTGTTTCTTATTTTTGAGTGGCTCTGATGTGGCAGTAAGAATGAAGCTCTGAGTTATTGAGGGCCCCGTGTACACACACACAGTGCCTCAGATTTCTATGTGTGCTATCTGGATTCTCATAGTGAGATGGTTCAGAAAGGAAGGATTAGCACCCTCAGTTTAGTGGAGAGAAACACAGAAGTTCAGAGAGGTTAAGTTATCCTTCCAAGGCTTCTCATAAGTTAGTGAGATGTAGAACTTAAAGTTTTGTTTTTGAAGCATGCAGTGGTTTGCTATTTATTTATTTATTATTTACCTCCTCAGTGTGTGCATCATTCTGTGTAAATCATAAGTAATTATAAAATTTCTGTAGTTGGGGATGGCCTAGGACTGATTAACTTGATTAATGTCATCTAACTCATGGTTCATTGAGCCATGATTGGAACCTTTAAAGTCTGAAGTCAGAATTGTCTACAGTTGAGAGGAACCCATAGTTCTGCCGTGGCCACAACAGTGAAGATGGTAATAATGGTCTTGTGTTGATCAGATCCGACCTGCAGGAAGCTCATGTATAATGTAGTATAATGTAATAGTTTCCTTCTTAGGCAGGTCTTGATGTTTGGACAAGGCTGGCTTGGGATTCATGATCCTTTCTCTCCTGCCTTGCAGCTTCGGGAACACAGCCATGGACAGCTGTGCTGTCCCCTTTACCCTTACTCGGTGATGCTTTTCTCTCCTAACGTCCCTGTAGGGTTTTGAGGGGAGTATAGATGAAAGGACTTAAGAATGGGGTTCATGGAAAAGGTTCATGGATGGTTTTGAGACTTCTCGGGGGTCATGTGGCATGAGTTAGGGTAGGAAGTAGGAAATATCTTTGAGTAGTTTCTTGGAATGTGCTAGTATCTTTCAAGTGAGCTATGGAGTGGGAGGAGTCCTAGCTGGAGCTGAGGGGCTTGGGCTTTTAGTAATAAATTCACACAGGAAGGACCTATAAGCCTGGGCATGCCTTCTCTACACTTCTGTAGGTTGATACTGTTGCCTTCTTTCTAGAGCTAGAGAAACAAGACAGAAGGATTTTATTGCTCATGTCTCCTAGATAGTAGACCATGAACCAGGATTTGAAGTAGAAGTACAGGTTCTGGTACCTTGTGGTTACAGAATATCTGTGTTAGGAAAACCTTGCAATTACTTTGTGTTTTACAGATCCTTAAAAGATGTTAGTTAACTCTGGAAAACTGCGGAACCAGGCTTAGGTGCCAAGTGAATTCTAAGATTAATGATCTCCAGGCTCAAGGTTACCCCCAGCTCCACCTCAGTTTGGAGTAGGCTTTTGGAGCACAAATGTAACTCCATGGAGGATGCTAGCAAGTCCAATGGGATGGTCAGGCTCCGTGCTTTGCTTGAAACATGAGTTGAAGACCATTGGGGCACTGCCAGGACAAGTCAGGAGATCAACCAATAAGAGTTAGGTGACCACACTGCAAGTCTGATGCCATAGACAATTGAGTAGCAGGAACAAATTGCAAACATCAAATGTATGAAAGACTCAGCTTAGTAGTCAGGGATCCCATGTTCATTGAGCTTCCCTTGGTCATATGGGCTTGATAGTCTGGATTCATTAAGACTCTAGGGCATGGGCTCAGTGTGACTCCAGTAGGAATGCAGTGAATCTATTTGATGTGCAAACTTTGGGCAAGTTACCTCTCATCTGAATCTCAGATTTCTCCATTACAAAATAAAAGAAGTCATACCTACCTTGCAGATCGGTTGAGAATATTTCATGATCCATCAGAGATAAGCTTATGTGGTCTTAGACTTATGTCTGGCTTGAATGTCTCTTTAATTTCAAATGCATGTATGGATCTATCCATTTGTCATCTTAGTTTATATAATTTGAAATCAACTCAGAATATACAAATTTCTAAACATCCCTCCTTTAGAAAGAGGTTTTCCCACACTGCTACTTGCTCAGACTTAGCAAGAATTTTCCCTCATGTCTTCTTGCCCTCAAACCTCACACTAAATCTACAAGGAAATCCAATCTGTTGATCTTAGACATGGACCCAGAGTAGAACCATACGTTTTACCTCTATGGTCTACACTATCCCTTTTTCCTGCTGTAGCAATGGGCTTTCACTCATCTCTTGCTAAACATGGATGCTACATGTTTATTTTGCTCTATTTTGTACATTTATTTATTTTCTCTCTCTCTCTCTCCTCCCCCCCATGTGTGTGTGTACATGCCCATAAATATGTGACGATCAGAAGTCAGCCTGTAGGAGTCAACTCTCCCCGTCTACTGAGTAGATTCTTAGGATTGAACTTAGGTCATCAGGCTGTGGAGTAAGAACCCATACCCACTGATCCATTTTTTTCTCACCCTGGAGGGGTTTTAAAATGAATCTCTGATATGTCACTCATCTTAGAATTTCCCAAGACATCCTATGCCAAGCCTAGATGAGCCCAAGGTCCTGTGGGGTCCTTTTTGTTCTGCTCTGAGCATGTTAGCCCTTTTCCTGCCCCTCCTTTCACTCTCCTTGCTTGATCTACTTTGGTCACACTAGTGTTTTTGCTGCTCCTTGAAGTTTCTAAGCCAATTCCAGCCTCCAGCCTCCTTTGCTTGGATGTTCCAGGCCTAAGTTGGGCTTCCCCAGGTTTGCTTATAATTGAGCTTACTTGGGCAAGGTTTCCCAGACTTCTCTTTCCGGAGTAGCACTTCCCTCCACAGAGCTTTCTTCTTCATTTTAATTTTCTACAGGTCCTAACAGCACCTGACACATGTCACATGTGTATCTGTTGTACTTGTTCATGGTCTCACCTGAATAGGACCTCATGCCCCTAGGGCTGGTGGGTACATTGTTTTGTCCCTGCATTGTACCTTTTAGGTGGTGAGCACTGAGCCAACATCTGCAGAATGAATACCATTTCCTCTCTTCTACAGCCTGGGTTCATTGGGCCATAGCCACTTTTTACCTCATCCTTGGGGTTAGAATGAGGATATATTAACAAATTTCAGTTCTCTTCCTGGAACTACCTGTGAGACACTGGCCTTAGTACTTTGGAAACAGCTTTAAATTCTTTCTTATTATAAAAGGGATGAATCTGTGCAGTACAAAATAACAGCAGTACAGTTATTCAAAAGGCCAAGGCAGATTCAGAAAACAGAAACTCACAATAAAGAAAACAAAGAAGGGGCTGGAATAATAACTCAGTAGTTAAAGTGCTCGCTGTATGGGCATGACAACCCAAGTTCAATCCATAGCACTGACCCATATGAAAGAGCCAGGCGTGGAGATGTGCACTTGCAAGCTCAGCTCTGAGGATAAAAGCAGGATGATCCCTGGGACATGTCAGCTAGCCAGTCTATCGTAATAGTCAAGCTCTAGGCCAATGAGAAACTAAATCTCAATAAACTTGGTAGAAATGGGTGTGATCTCACAAATCTTTAATCCCAGCACTTGGGAAGCAGAGGCAGGTGGATCTCTGTGAGTTTGAAGCCAGTTGGTACACATACTGATTTCTAGACTGGCCAGGGTTACATAGTGAGACCTTGTCTCAAGCAACAAATGAACAAAACCCAAACCAAAGAACAAAGTCATCCCCCCTCCCGCCAAACTAAGAAAAACAAAATAGAAAAAAAAAATCAGCCAACAAGCAAGATTGATAGCACGTGAGAAAAACAACCAATGTTGTACAACCAGTTCCACCATGTAAAGGCACATACATATACATATACATGTACACGTTCTCTCTCTCTCTCTCTCTCTCTCTCTCTCTCTCTCTCTCTCTTTCCCTCTCATACATACACACACACACACACACACACACACACATGCACGCATGCACGCACACACGCACGCACACAAGAGGAATATAGCTAAAGTAACTAAGGACA
>JADRCH010000018.1:13134509-13160953 GCA_019843965.1 Rhynchomys soricoides | reverse complement strand
CTTCTTCTTCTTCTTCTTCTTCTTCTTCTTCTTCTTCTTCTTCTTCTTCTTCTTCTTCTTCTTCTTCTTCTTCTTCTTCTTCTCTTCCTCTTTCCCTTCCCCTCCTCCTCCTCCTGCTCCTCCACCTGCTCCTCCTCCTCCTGCTCCTCCTCCTCTTTCTCCTTCTCCTCTTCCTCCTTCTCCTCCTCCTCCTTCTCCTGCTCCTCCTCCTCCTGCTCCTCCTCCTCATTTTCCTCCTCCTCTTCTCCTCCTCCTTTTTAAATATCTTTACATATGAAGGGAAGTCAGTTAGTTTCAAGGTAACAGTCTTGCATAAGGGAAGAAAACATGGTGCTTTTTGAAGGATGGAAGACAAATTAATTTTACCTCTTTTTCTTATTTTTCAAAGCACCTACTTGAATGGGACTTTCTTTAAGGCCATGAGAGCTGTGTTTTAATACAAGAAGAGTCACAATTAGTAGGACAGGATACTGAGGCAGGAAAATGGCAACTATCGGATGACTTAAGCACAGCAGATGCTGCATACATGGTACAGTCTTCCTCCCACTCCCATGGGCATATGTTTCCTACTTGAATGCCTGAAACTGCAAATAGTGCTAAACCTGTGTATCCTGTACTTCCCCCATATATGTATAGTGAAGCTCAATTTATAAATGAGACATAGCTAGAGATTAGCCATAATTAATAATTAAATAGAACTGTAACAATACATGTGATAAAATTGATGGCATAACTACTCTTGCTCTGGGGCCATTATTAAGTAAAATAACATTACCCAAACACTAAACACTGTGCTAATCTGGCAGTAGAATGATACAAGGAGATTAGCAGGTGAGTGTCATATACAGAATGTGGATCCTGTGGACAAAGGGATAATTCAGGTTCCAGGAAGGTTTCATTTACTCACAATGGAGGGTAAATGAAAATTGATGACATTTTTCTGAACCTTCCCATTTAATGTTTTTATATTGCAGTTGACCAAGATTTATTGAAAAGGAAATATAAAAGAGTAGATAAGACAGGAGTGTGAGTATTGTAGTTATTTCATTCTCATAGAGATCTCATTTCTGGAAGCTGGGTATAGTATGGGATTATTAGATTGTTTCTTCATTTCTAACCCCTTGAATACTTGGCTATAGAGTGTGCGTGTTTCTTACAGAAGTGGTCCTATTGGGCTTCAGTCAATTAAACAATCTTAATTGACCATAGTAGGTACTGGAGATGGAGTCAGCACAGTGGGTGATAGCTGGCAGAGTGGAAACCTTTTGGTGGCTCTATTGAGCAGAGCTGATGAATTAGGTGTGGGGACAAGGGAGGGATCTGGGTAGAGGGCTCTCTGGATGTTGATGTGAGTAGCCTTCAGACAGTTGGCTCCAGAACTCCTCTCCCAGAGATGGCAGCCAGATCTAGATCTCCGAGACAGGCATCACATATTTCAAAGTGGCCAGGTTAAGAGAGGCCTTGGAAGTGTCTGGACTACCACTTGAATCTTTGCCTTCCTTCCTTCCTTCCTTGAAAGGCATTTGCACTTTCTCAAACTCTCTGATTTCTCCTCTATCTGTCCATGGTTTCTGCTTTCCTGACCCACCTCATCGCTATAGGAATAGAACATTGAGAGGATGCTTTTATTGAACTCTTACTGAGCTGAAAGAAAAATCAGAAATCACTCAACTTGGGATTCAGTAAGGCAGCTAGATCTGGTTCCTATTCTGATTCTGTGGATGTTGTCACAGACGGCTTCAGCCTCTAAGGTTTTTCTGTCAGCTATGGAATCTTAGTGCTAATAGGAAACTTTGGTATCCAGTTTTGCTTCTCGTTGTAGAGACACCTAAACTGACACTTAGAGAAGTAGAGGTAGAGGTTTGGGGTTACATAAATAAAGTCCCACAGCAAGTAGGTGTTGGTATGCCTTGACATCTGGACACCATGATGCTTAAAACACTAGGAAGCTGGGTAGAGTCTGTAAGAGCACATATGTAGGAATTCTAGTCGGGCAAGACCATTTGCCCCTGTAATGCAAACCAGCCTAGCAGTTGCTTTGGGTGAAAGCTTAGGTCTACATTCTCACAGAATTGATTTCCCCCTAAGAATCTTGGATACCAAGTAAGAGTGGGACTAGAAGAATCAGTGTTAAGCTTGAATGTTCTAGAAAACCAATTCATGGTTATCTGTCAGCCCTTGCCCTTGGAAAGTTCTTTCCTGGGGCACTGGAGCACTGTTGGTGGTGGCTTGTAAACTCTGTCTTATTTCCTCCCTGTGTTACCTGACCATCTTGCTGCATCTCCTTTGCTACTGCTGAGGTTCGCACTGCCCCCCTGCCTCAGAAATTTGACTCCTGGAGAGGAGCTAAGTGCTGAGTTTAGAGCAATGACATGATGCATGGACACTTAAGTCCTTTTCTCTTCATTGGGTGAGTTTTCTGGGTGCAGTGGGCTGAACACAGTGCTCAGAACCCACAGATTAATCTGACTTGGCCTTGCTTTGGCGTTTTGATAGGTAATGTGGAGTGTGACAGAAAGAACCTTGGAGTCTTTCTTCGACATTTACAATGAGCTTGTGGCGTTGGCATTTATCATGTCTGGTTCAGCACAGTTAGGAGTGCGTGCGTGTGTGCGTGTATGTGTGCGTGTGTGCGTGTGTGTGTGTGTGTGTGTGTGTGTCAGGGCTGAGGAGTCAATAGACCCCTTAAGGTTAAATTCATTCTGTTGAGGTTAAGTTTATGACCACCTACATGAGCCTCCTGACTTGAGCTGTGCTATCTCTGAGCTCCAGGACAATTGTTGGTCTGTGGCTCAGGCTGTGAGCACATGGAATATGTGGCCAGAGTGAGCGTATTACCACCTTGATCCCCCTTGTGATCAAGGGCTAGTCTGGGATAATCTGGATATGTCTGACAAGAGAAGGGTGAGGTAAATTCATATTAGCCTGGGACCTCAGACTAGGCAGTTGGGGAGGGGCATTAGAAGGAGAATACTGTTAAGTTTGGCAGAATGAGCAAGGAGTGTACAGATGGATGGTTAAAGTGGGGGCAGGATGCATCAGCCTCCTGGAGTGGATCTTCTGAATCCTCATTCTGTACCATGCCCGACTGGGTCTGTATTTCAGCCTTGAGCCTTTGACAGAGCCCAGCCAGCACTCACCATCCTTGCTGGCACTGACCCCTTGGCACTGGCTTCAACGTCATTTGTCTTTGTGTCTAATCTGCAACGTGTGCAGATGCAGAAGTGGCTCAATTGATGACCTGTCTTCCAGAGCACTCAGGGGATCTTGGGGGGCTCTCTTGCTCAGATATTTCTGAGGTGTTAAGGAGCTCTTGGTAGAGATCTGTGTGGGGAGGTTAATGATGACTGCTCGGACTCCTCCAATCATTCTTTTCTTTCCTTGTCTGGTAACTTGAGTTCAATTTAAGTAAGTTTTACATTTCAAAGTGAGATAATGTTTAAGGACTAAAGTTCTTGAAGGTTTAATTTACAGGGAAAGTGAGAAAATGAACATGCAGAGGCTGTGATGAACCGGCACAATGCTGGATTCATTCTTTGCATTATCCATCATGGGTTAAACCATCATCCTGTAGGGTATTCACTGGTTCATTCATTCATTCATTCATTCACTCACTCACTCATTCACTCAGTGTTTATTGAGCAAGACAGCAACCAGGTTCAAACTTATGACTTCAACAATGGTAGTAAGAACCATGAGGACCAGGGAAACAACATGCATCTTTGATAGATGTGAACTCCCCTAGTAAGGAAAGGCTATTTTGTTTCCTTTATTCTCCAGATGAGGAAACTGAGCATAGAACCAGGTTGTTCACTGTTACTCAGCAAAATGGAGGAGCTCTTTCTCAGTCTAAACCCAGGATCTTTCTGCTGTGGCCCACTATCACCAACAGAGTCCTTGTCATCTCAGTTGTAACATATCAACCACATCATCTTATCCACCCTTACAAACTGTCACTGGTGCAATTTCACAGATGGGAAATTGGACCTTAGGGCAGGTACTTTTCCTAAGATCACACTGTTGAATATCAGAGGGATTCCAGTACAGGTCTGTATGACTAAGCTGAGGTGTTTAGTCACTGTGTCACAAGATGCCAGGTTGGTTGCTTGTAGATCAGGAGATATTTATTTTTTCTTTTTTAGAGATGCAATTGCTCTCCAGGGAATTCCATGTCATCCCTCTAGAAAGCACAGTGTGAGACTCAATACGCAGGTCTCCACCTCCTGGGCAGAACCCCTGCTCTGAGTACTGCCTCACTTCATGGTTCTCTTAGTTAGGGTTTTACTGCTGTGAACAGGCACCATGACCAAGTCACTTATTATAAAGGAAAGCATTTAATTGGGGCTGGCTTACAGGTTCAGAGGTTCAGTCCCTTATTATCAAGGTGGGAGCATGGCAGCATCTAGGCAGGCATGGTGCAGGCAGAGCTGAGAATTCTACATCTTCATCTGAAGGCTACTAGTGGAAGACTGGCTTCCAGGCAGCTAGGATGAGGGACTTAAAGCCCACACCCACAGTGACACACCTACTCCAACAGGGCCATAGCTATTCCAACAGGGCCACACATTCTAATAGTGCTATTCCCTAGGCAAGGCATATCCAAACCATCACAATGACTGATGGCCTGAGCAGTGGCATAACGACATCTCCCCAACACCCATTGCTGATGTTTAGCTATAGAGTATAAATCCCTAGTCTTATGTGTGGGTTCCTTGAAAGAAAAATGCAAACAGGCACTGAATACCTACCTGGTATAAGTTAGGAATTGTATTGCTCATGAGAATGGAACAAAACAATATGAGCTATTTATCTTGGTAATGAAAAATAATTTTCATGGATATTAGAAACAAAGTCATATGTGTATGTGGTCTTGTGGTGGTCTTGTGTCTAAAGAGTCTCACCAGCTAGTTAGCAAAAGTGATGCACATGCTTATGGGACATGCTTTCATTTCATCACTGTTGTGTTTCTGCACAGGCCAGATGCTGCAGTGGGTATGGAGACATCTGTGGATAAAGGAAAGACAAAGTTCCTGTCTTTGCAGAGTTTCCCTCTGGTGTTTTACAGAATTAAGGAAGAACATACTGCAAAGAAAAACAAATATAAATGAGGTTAATGATGTGATATGATGGCGGACAAGTAGGAGCTGTTAGAACTGAATAGGATTGTAAGGTTGTGGGTCCTTCATCCACTCCACCACAGGGCATAGCTGCTTTGGGAGAGGGCATAGCTGCTTTGGAAGGCAGTGTGAGGGGAGTTTGATTGCGCTTACCCCACACCATTGCCAGGTGAGATATTGGGCTGTAAGGGAAGCCCCAGGACACTGCTCTGGGGTGGGAAAGTACACCCATGTGTCTGAGGCATGGGGCAGTTGGAGATGGTCCCGGGTTTCTGGGCCTGCAGTGACGAGGCTGGGGCCATGGGGTTCTCAGACCCTTGGGCATCCAGGTGCCACTAGGAGCTGTGAAAAGCTGAGAATGAAGTTGGGGGCCCAAGGGTTGCCACTAGCCCAGGGCTGGGGAGAGAGGCAATGGGGGCTCCAGCTGGTCCCACTGGGAGAGTCCTTGGATTTGTGGTTGACAGGCTTGTTGTAGCTGGGAATGTAAAGAGGCCTTCTACGGGAGATTAGACCATGGCTCTGTAGGCAAAGGCCTTCTCCATGGCTCCCCATGGCAGATCCCAATGAAAAGAGACAATTTGTGGTTTCAAATCATCCACTTCTCAGAGTGGGCCTAAGATTAAATACCTTTTGCAGGGAGGAATGTCTGGGAAGGAAAGCTGATTGGCTATGGCCTTCAGGCCTCTAGGTGTCTCATTAGCATGGAGATCTCTGTCTTGAGCTTACATGACACAGGTCACTTCTCTTTTCCTATTGTCTTGGTCTGAGATGTTAGGGATGCCTCATCTACCTGTGGAGGAGCTTGGGGCATTGGCCTTATGTGACTGATGACCACAAATCTATGGGGGGGCTGCAGCTAGTGACAGGTGCCTGGTACCCTGGAGCAGGCACAGCTTCTACCATCCCTTCAGGGTACTGGGGCTTCAAAGCCTTTAGCTCAACAGAGGACCAGGCTACCTCTCATCATCCACTTTCCCACATAGGATGTCGATGATGGTTGTGCAAGTTGGGAAGACTTCCTTGCAGAAGACAAGCTTTGAACTGAAGGACAGGTGGGGAGGAAGGATTCTTGGTCCATCTCAGGAGCAACTGTTAGGATTCCTCCAGATGGTGAAATCAAGTCTACCCAATGGGAAGGTGTCTTTGTGTCAGGGGTGGGGCGTGTCGCAGGCTGTGGGAATGCGTGTCTCATTTTGCTATCCTTCTCACTTGTTTTTCTCAGGGAATCCCATGCCTTACTCACAGCAGTTTGGAAGTATGGCAGTTTGCTTCTGTTGTGAAGTTCTGTTGTTTCCCTCCTTCCTCTGAACTCTGACCATGGCTCTGTGGATACCTGCACTGGCATATAAATTATCTAGTGGGCTTTAGCACTTGCCCAGCAGCCAGCACACTCAATAACATGCATGCATAATCAATACAAGAGGATGCTGCTGCTTTTAGCCAGGGCACTGGAGAAGAACTTGGGCTTTCAGAGCTTTTCTGCCTGCTGGCATTTATTCTCCCTATCACCTCTGTCTGGCTTCTGGCTTCCCCCTAGCCCTGCAGGGTAGGATGTTACTGTGGATCAGAGTTCCTGTCTCTGTCCTAAGCCATTACTTCTAGCATTTGAAGGTGCCCGGTTATGTCACAGTTCAATATCGGCCCCTGGCACCCCAGGCCTTTCTCTCTGTAAATTCTCTTGGCATTTCCAGGTCTTTGGAGCATTTTAAAGTTATCTAAGTCATAGCAAACAGGCTGGCATATAAGGTGTGAAGCCCCCACTTTCTTTTCTGGTTGGAAGTAAGGAACGTCCTGGGGAGACAGTCTTAGCTCCATGTATTTCATTGAAAGCAGCTGAATTGTGTCTGATGTGGTTTTTTCAGAGGTATCCATGAGACATCACAGGGCTATTGTTTCCCATATCCTGCTCCTTCTCTTCTGCCCAGATCAGGGAGAAGAGATAGCTTTGAAAAGCCCTTGCATTCACAGGGCACTTGGTTATCTCACCTGACACCTCTATTCTATCCAACCACCTGTTTCCAAACATCATTTGAGTGTCATGTATACCTCAAGCAACATGAGCTATCATGAGTCCTCCTGAAAAGAAGAGGTGGAATCACATGGAGATGTTTTCAGTTGAGGAACGAGTATAACTCCCGAGAGACCTATGCTCTCGGCAAGGTGAGGGACCAGGCTCTGCTCCTTACTTGTGTCCTGTGGTTGCTGCCCTGCCAGTCACTGTCCTGGACAGCTCTGGGTGGGGGAAATGTCCTACGTGGTTGGCTTTTGCCTGGCAGAGGAGTGTTCAGAGAGACGCTGCCATTGACATCATACCTTCCAGGTGGACAGTGGTCTTGCATTGTATCATGTAACTTTCCCTGCCCCCACTTCCTTATCTACTATGGTTATTGTAGCACAGGGAACACCCAGGCTACCCAGCCTCGTTCTGGCCCACAATCTTGAACTTAGAAAGAATGGAGGATGGGTCAAGCTGATAAAGAATTTGGAACCTGGAAATTGGGCTTGAAATGTGCAAAACCTGGTGAGGATGTAATCCTACCAGGGATTAGGAGATTTTGTACCAATAAATTGTTGACAGAAAAGCAGGAATTTCACCAAAGAAGGGAAAGATTAAAAAGAAAAGAAAGAGAAAGGAGGGTGTAGATATCTCTTCATGAGTTGTGTGACTCTACAGTGTCTGCTTCCCACGTACTCACAGTGAGACCTACTCATAACTCTCCATTGTTAGGACATTTGCCTTTTGCAAATCAAGAGTGGTCCAAGTCTCTTTTGAGTTGTATAGCCCCCAAAGGAGAGCAATGGAGCATATGAAGCTCAGATGGATGACATGGGAGCAGTTTCTGGGTTGTATTTCCTCCCGGGTAGCTTCTTGACAACCTCAGATGTCAACTTATATCCTGTGGCTTCAGGGAAATTTCTAGAAAACTCCTTAGCTTCTTTTATAGCTGGCAGTTTCTTTCCAAGGACATGCAATGGGTATGTTTTGGTTCTATGCTGATAGAGAACAAAACTTCTGACTTGTGGCTGGCTGTGAATGGGGCTTCTGGCTCAAGAGAAGTTCTGGGGATGCCAGGATTTGGGAACACACCAGGATGCATTAGCGGGACATTGTCAGAGCCTTCATTGTGGGTATCAATGTGACACTCTAATGAGATGCCTAGAAATACCAAGTCAGGCTTTATCTTAGTGGAGCTAGAAAAGTAAGCAGAGGCTAGAGTGGCTGGAAGCTGGGTATGCAGCAAGTTGGCTCTCATGGTAGCTCACTAAGGTAGTTATCCAGGTTGACTTCAGGGCCAGCTGAACCCAAGATCCCTCTCAGTACATGGACATGGCTGTTTGAAAAGGTGTAGCATAGACTGGTTTTCCTCCACAGTAATGGTGATAAGGACAGTTAATGTTCGTGCTGTACTTGTATGTTCTGAGTGTTGTGCTAAGCATTTCTTAGTGTGTCCTTTCTCTCTCCTTCTCTTCTTTTCGCCCTCTCCCTCCCTCCCTCCCCCTCTCCATCCTTCACTCCCTTCTTCTCCTCTCTCTTCTTTCTCTTTCTCTTGCCTCTTCTTCCCTTTTTCTCTCCCTTTCTCCTTTTCTTTCTCATCTCTAGAAGATCTAAACCGCTTCACTACATTTCCCAAGGCTGCTCACCTCTCCAGCTGGAGTTGACTGGGATATATGTATTCTGGCCCCTCCCCCCCCAAGACCACTCCTTCTGTGTGAACTCATTCCCTTGCTTTGTTAGCAACAGGGCCTTATTCAAACCATAGGTGGGAGGAGCCTCAGGTAGTGTTCTGTTTCCTGCTTTGCAGGTGGGTAGCTTAGTCTCCTGGGAGTCTTGATGAGCCCTGAAGGCTGTTGTTCTGTAAGACATCTGTTGACATGAGCAGCTCTCTCACCCTTTTTTAAGATGGAAGGGATCCAAGCTGCTGTGAACCAGGGAGGAGCTTGATACATTATGCACGATTGACTTGTTCCCCCGGGAATGAATGCCATAGACTTTTGTCCCTGCACCAAGTGAATGCCAGCTGTTTTGAAACTAAAGTGGAGCCCTGGAAGGTAGAGAAGGACAGAGAAGATGAAGGGAGGGTTTGTTCACACCAGCTTGAGGTGGCTCCTGGGGTTGAGCAGTCTCTGTCAAAGCAGGTGTAGTGGGGTGTGCTTTCTGAGCAGTTGGCTGCCTGCTCTTAGTTTCCTTGTTGGCTCATCTGGCTTGGGGTAACCTCAAACAGCACAGTAGCAGGTGATCTTGGGAAAGAGGGCAACTCTGGTCTTGAACTATCTGGTACTAGCGATCCGAAGAGAAATGGGTTATGTTGTAGTGTGAGTGGGTCCCCTTAATTGGACAGAACCATTAGGTAAGTTTGTAGCCATGAGAGGAGCTTGAGTGACTGCAGGAGTTGTGAATGTCCAACTTAGGGTGTGGGTGGGAGGGAGAGAACCCATGGAAACAGCATTGTGTGTCTTAGGAAACCCAATGGTTCTCACAGAGGGGTCTCAGAGTTGCCTGAGAATGTGTATGGATCCTACTTCAGAGGTCCTGAATATGACACTCTGGGGATAGGGTCCAGCAACCTGAGCTTTAAAAGGTTTCCCTGCACCTCCAGGGGATTCTGGTCCCTGGAACCATAGGCTTTGTAAGTTAAATGAGGGCGAGTGGTGTTGTGGTTTCTTAGACGTATTCTATAGCTCTCAGAATGAAAATGTAACCTTTGAACTCCCTGGCTTTATATTATCCACTGAAAATATTTTCCTATATCTTTTTAAAATTTTAATTTGATTAATATCAAGAGTTCTTCAGTAATTCAGGCAAAGTTCCTCGTGGTATAGCTACTCCACCCACCTTGTTGGAGAAAAAGGCTTCATTGGACCCCAGTGGGTAGTGAGATATAGGCTGATGGTGGGTTGGTGGGAGGTTGCTTCTCTAATATGTCATGTTGTAGATGGGGAAGAACTTGGGCTGACCCAGTTGGGTTAGTTTCAGGGCTCATTCCGTGTTTTTTTCTGGCCTCAAGATTTAGATTCCCCCTCTCTAAAGTGTCTTCTTGGAGTGATAGGTACACTGTGGTACCCAGAGACATCCCAGAGAAAAGCCACGGTTACATCATGCTGGAAACTGAAGCATTGGCACTGCCATATTTCCACATTAATATTGGAAACACCAGCCTGCTGACCATCTGGAAGAATCTCCTAGGGCATTGAAGGCTCTGGACCCTGATTTGAGAGCCGCATTTTAGGACAGGTGCCTCATTAATAGAAATTACTTCTTGAGAACACCGCCAAATAGGCCCTCTGACTTTGTACAGGCAAAATCCTCCACCTGTCAAGCCTTTCAACACAGAGGTCACTCTCTACAAAAGAGTAGTCCCCTGCCCCAGGTCTTATCTGCTCTGATCTTTCTGGGACTTGTAGATTTCGGATACTTTAATGGTTCTGTGAGATCAGTTCTGGATCAACGGCAAGCAGTGGAAAAGCACTCAGCCTGTCGGTGTTCTGTTCTTCTGTGGCTGGAGACACTATCTGGACATGGGGATAGCCAAGAAGAAACAAAAATCAGGGTGTAACCAGGGAGTACCTGCTTCTAGGATTGGCTATGCTTTTGTGGCTCTCCTGGAATGTCTGTGTGAGAGAGAAAGAGAGAGGGGCCTGGGGGGGCGCTTGATCTTTGAAGCCAATCTGACTTGTGTTTGCTATATAAAGAGGCTACTGGCAAGTTTTATGCTGGAGACAGAAGGAGAAACCTCATCCTTATGAGAGGTGAGATGTGGAGCATCCAGTGGAGACAGCTGCTGCTGTGGTGTGGTCATTCTTTCAACCTCTGACTGACATCACCAAGGTTACAAGGATCAGATCTTAATCTAAGATCTGTTTCAGACCAAACCCTGGCCTGAAGGGAGGGATGGGTGGCAGGTGCTGTGAATAGAGGGGATTTCCATAGCTGTGACTGCATGTGTGAGCAGGGTGGGTCCTCAGTGAAGCAAGAGGGGCGACAGGAGAGTGGACAGTTTGAGACGAGTTGCTTTCATTCTCCTGCCTGGCAACCAAACAAGATTTACTCTTGTCCATAGACACAGAAAATTTGACAAAAAATTAAATTTTTTTTTTTTTTAAAGTGAAACATAGGTGATTTAAATCCGTTTCTATGAAAGGGCTGCAGACTCCCTGCTCTCTTGAGAAGTAGCAAGAATAGGGGGTCTCACTCTGAGGGATGTCAAGAGTAAGGCGGGGTGACGTTTGTTAAGTGTGAAGACTAAATCAAGGCAGCTGCGCTGCTGCAGCCTTCTCTGCTGCACCCCCATCATGGCTGTAAGGGATGTGGATGGTGGGGAGGAGCTCAGTGGTGCCACCTTAAAGTCTTGTTTGATGCTTAACTCCAGGGTTCCTGTCAGCCTGTGAGATGGAGAACCAGTGGCAGTCATGAGTGTCTCTAGTTCTACCATGTGCTGCAAAGTGGGTGGGACACATTCTTATGCCAAGCCCAGCCCCCACTGACACCCAGAGAAGGGAAGGTGGTTGCTGTTAAAACTCTTACACCTTTGCTAGTGACAAGGAGTAGACAAAGAAAGGGATCGGCTTCTGAGACTCTACTATAGGATGAGGCACCTGATGTGTATCATGTCATTATCATAACCCAGAAGGGTATATAGGGTTAGCATTCACCAGGGGGCAAAGTTATCAAAAGCCTTGAGTAAAGAGCTCAGGCAGCTAGCAAGTGAGGTAGACATAGCACCAGAGCCCTGGCCCATCCTGTGTGGGTATTCTCTCTGTATGTGGGAGCTAGGAGTTTGTTACCACTGTAGACATCAGAGACTGCATAGACAAAGGATCCCTTCAGAGCTCCTGTGCCTGTTTCTGCTCAGACAATCCTCCCACTCCTATTTGTATCCAAAGCACCCCCTCCTGATGGTGCATCACTGGGGTGGGCAGGTGGGGGTAGGTCAGGAGTGTTGAGGGTGTATGCCTCTTTGCTTCAGGCACCCATTGTGACCCCAGTGAGAATCTTCCTGAGAATGGACACTAGGTTCCGTTGTTGGTGTTTCTCTGTTGGAAGGTATTCTCCCCTGTAGCTGTTTCAGGGATAGACACCTGGGATACCAGTAACTTGTAGTCTGGGAGTCTAGAAGTAGCTCTTTGATTGTAATCACTGGCTTTAACTCAACTTAGTTCCAAACTTAGTTGCAGGTACATTTGCTGCTTGTCACTTATCTTTTTCCTCTTGGGTTTGTAATCCATGACTCTTGAGGGTAACATCATTAAAGTGGTATAATTCACTATACATACATACATATATAGTGAATATATATATACTTATATTTTAAGTAAACATAAACTATGGTCCCCTATGACTTTTAAAATAACCTTAGTGGTTTTTTTGTTTTTGTTTTTGGTTTTGGTTTTTTTTGGATTTTTGAGACAGGGTTTCTCTGGCCCTGGCTGCCCTGGAACTCACTCTGTAGACCAGGCTGGCCTCGAACTCAGAAATCCACCTGCCTCTGCCTCCCGAGTGCTGGGATTAAAGGCGTGCGCCACCACTGCCCAGCCACCTTAGTGTTATTTATCTCTCTTTTTTCTCCCTCTGTACTGCCTTCCTCCTCCATAACAAAAGTTCTCTTCTCCAGTTTTTCTGACATCCCTTCATAGAGCCTCTGTCCTGTTACCTCCCTCTCTTGAGACACCTTCTCCCTCCTGCCCCTATCCCACTCTGTGCCTTTCTACTTTCACAGTTTCTGTTGTTGCTCAAGGCTATATACTCACATCTAAAGATTTGGAGATAGGATGCACAAATAAGAAAGAAAATGTACATTTGTCTTTTTAGCAATGGATTGTTTCCTTCGACATAATATTTTCTTGTTTCATATATTTACTTGAAAAGAAATCTCATGCTTTAATTTCTCTTTACAGGTGGATGTATTCTGTAGTGTATAGTACCATGTTTTCCTTATCTATTTATCGGTTGAAGGACATTGAGTGTTTCCATCTCTGAGCAACTGTGCATAGAGCAGCAATGAACATATCTGAGCAAGTAGACATGGAGTAGGGTGTTGAGTCCTTGGCTGATGCTGAAGAGTGGGATAGCTGGATCATCTGGTCCGCTTTACCTTTTTGAGAATTCGTCACCCTGATTTCCATAGTGGCTATACCAGTAGCAACAGTGAGTGAGGGTTCACCACATCCTGGTCAGCATTTGTCATTGGTTTTCATATACACATATGAGAACTGCAGAAACCAGGAACGTAGAAAGTCACCAAGTTGGATGTGAGTGTCTCTAGAGAAGGAGTGTGGAAGACACAGGAGCTATGAAGGAGCATCAGAAGAGCAAGAGCAAGGGATGTTCGCTGGGGAGGAGATAGGACAGTACAGAGAGAGAAAAAAAGGGATAAATGACACGAAGAATATTTTAGCATATATAAATGATTTAATATATTCTGATCATGGCTTCCCCTCCCCCAACTTCTCCCAGATGCCCCCCACCCATCCAACTCCATGCTGTTTCTTTCTTTTTCTCTTTCGAAAACAAAAAGAGAAACAGGCATACAGACAAACCAGCATAAAAAAAGAAAAACAAAAAAAAGCATGAGAAACAGAGCTACCCATCCCCCACACTCCCATAAATACCACAAGATAGAAAACGATAATATACAAACAAAGGGACAAGTAAGACAAAAAATAGCCAAAAAAAGGCAACATGAGATAAAAAGTCTACAAAAAAATACCATTAAGCTTATTTTGTGTTGGCCATCAACTGCCGGACATGGGGCCTACCCTTAAGTCTGGTTAATAAACTCAGTGAGACTCCATTGGAGAAAACTAATTTTTCCTTTGCAAGCTGACATCAGGAGATAGCTCCTTGGTTAGGGGTGGGGGATTGTGTTTACTTTCTCTTTCAGTGCTGGGACCCCGTCTGGTCCTTCCCTCAGGGCTCAGGGGAGCTATGTGGAAGAGGAGATGGAAAGATTCTAAGAGCCGACAGAATGGGCAACACCAAGGAAATGGTGTATTTCAAACACAACAGGACTGAGACACATATGAATTCAGGCTGTCTGGCCAGAAAGCTTTAGGGATCCTCTTATCTCTGCCTCTACAGTGCACACCTGGCTTATTTGTGGGCATTTGGGATCTAAACACAGGTCCCCATGCCTGTTCAGCAGACATTTTGCCTTCTAAAGCATCTCTTCAGCTCATTTAAATACTCTTTATAAGAATACTCTGTATATAGCCTGCTTTCTCATTAGTTCTCCTGTGTGTGTGTGTGTGTGTGTGTGTGTGTGTGTGTGTGTGTATGTGTTGATAAATCACAGGACCACATATGTGCTAGGCAAGAACTTTATAACTGAGTTATATTTCTAGTTTTTTTGAAACAAGGTCTCACTATGGAGCCCAGGCTAGCCTTAAACTCAAGAAACTATCTTGCCTCCACTCAAATTTCTAATTTTTTTTTGCTGAGATTAGATCACAGGCTTGCATTATTAACCTAGTTACTCCTGCTTTAATTGTGAGTGTTTTACTTATCATGGGTATTCTTTTATATTTTTCTCTAAAGATCATAAAAGTATTAAAGCATTTTATTACATAGATATAATTATTTATTTTATTCCTCATGATTGGATGTGTTGGATTTCCTTTTTTAAAAAATAATAAGACATAATTGTGTTTCTCCTTTCTAAGTGATACCATTTTATCATTCCACTTATAGTGTATAAAAATAAACATTTGCCAATAATCTTACCAAATATTTTGCCCACCTGATAGGATAGAAAAATGCCCCTTTCTTGCTTCAGACTTGAAGCATTCAAAGAAAGGGTCTGAGCATGGATGGATGGGTTCTTGGGGATTTTAAAGGAAGAACAATGTTAGCTCTCTCATCTTGCTTTTTCTTCCTCTTCTCCTCATTTACCTCTTTGGATGTTTTCCTTTGCCAATGTAATGCAAAACATCAGATCACTTCTTTAAGAAAAAAAGTATATAAAGTTTCTTTTAAAAAACACTTTTCACAGTTTTATTTATAAAAGCAATGAGGTGACACAGCTTAAAATTTTACAGTGTGAAACTGATTAAGCTTACTGGTCACAGAATACTATTCTGTCATTAACATAATTTAATGGCAGAGAAAAAAAATCAGATTATGATCACAATGATCCCAATTAACTAATATGCACATAGAGAAAGTCATCAGTGTCAATGTTAGTTATTTCTGAATAGCATAATTATAATTTCTGTTGAAATTTCAAAGTTCTTCACAGGTCCATATATTGCTATTATTATCATAACAATGCAAATGTTAGCAAGTGCATTCTAAAATATGATACATGGCAACAAACAGCTCCAAGTACTTGGGTTCTGGTCACTTAGATTCTACTAAGGGCTTTATGAGTTAATGTCTTTTCACAGTCTTTGAGGTCTGTGGAGCCCTTTGGAAACTTGTAAGATCATATTTATAGAAGATACTTCTAATGAGGCTCAATAAAGATGAAGAAAAGTCTTCTATCAGCACTTTTGTCACTAGGGCTACTAGAGACAGGGGTCTCTTTAGGTGACTACTACCTCAGGGCACAGGTTAAACTAAATGTGCCACTCCAAACACCAGTGTATGTCAGGTCCCTTGGGGTTAGTGTTTAGAAATGGAAGGTAAGAAGGACCAGAGGATGCATGTCTAATTGTCATCTGGAGAGTTAGTATTCATAATGACAGGTATAGTAGGGACAGAATCTTGTGCTAATTCCCTCACTGTCTGTCTGTCTCATTTTTCTCATCACAGTGTCATTCTGGATGGTGTAGTATGCTCTGTGTGTCTGAGTGGCTGAAATGAAACACAACATACCTGATGGGTTTGTAGTACGTTCAGTGGCTTAGGTAGACTTTGAATGAGAAGATCATTTAGTTGTATAAGAAACTGGTTTGAGGAAGTCAGTGTGGGTTTTTCTCATTTTTTTATGGTGGTTGGTTATTCAATGAAGTTCAGAAGAAGAGAAAACATTGGACTTTGTAATCGTAGAAGGTAAACTAAGACAAAAGAGAAGAATCAATACAGAATGGATTATTTTTACCCTCAGGTAGCATGTGGATATGTTGTTATATATGATCTTGAAAGCACTCAATGGCAAGGGTTTTCTTCCCACTGAGTCTTAGAATTCTAAGATCTGGAGACTTCATCTACTGCATGATCCGATGCCTCCTCTTGGAGTAACCTACTTGTCTTTGGATATCATTGCTCTGAGGATTAAAATATTAAATTCACCTTGGACATAACTCTGGGGGCTTGTCCAGAGGAGGCAGCAGTTAGAATAACAGAGGGCTGGAATTCACAGTCAATGAGGAGCTTTTCAAACAAGTGGCATGTGTCATGGAAGAGAAGTAATTGAAGGAATGAGCAGAGAATGACAGCTGCCTTCAAAGATGCAAGGACTGTCATTGGAAAGAAAGAATAAAGTTGTCTTAGGCGACACCTGTCAACAGCTTTGACTGATGAAGGGGATGCTATAGGGAGAATCATTCCAGCTCAGAATAATGAAGGCCTTTCTAGAAAAAGGAGTGTCCAGACAAGCTTCCTGATGATCGTTAGAGGAGGTTCCTATACTGTGTGGTCATGATCATTTCAAGTCTGTGCTCTTAAAACTCTGTAGTTTGATGTCTACCATATATTCATCTCTGGCTCTTTATTAATAGTTGCTATATGTTCAGCTTGGCGTTGGAGAGACAATGGCGGGCAGAACAGACAAGATCCTTGAGCTTGTAGCCTGCTGTCAGAGATCTATTCTAAACACATTATTCTAAGATATGACTCTAATAGTGTAAAATAAACAGTACAAACACACATAAACAAGACCCTACGTTATTTGGGCTGAATTGTTAAGGCTTTCTGGAAGAAGTAAGGTCACAGAACTAAGAACTGACCATGTCTTCACTGAGCTAAGAGGGTAGATAATATGCCAGGCAGGGAGAGCAGTCTGGGCAAAGCTAAAGGAACAACACAGGTTATTGAGAGAGAGTCCACAGACAAAAAGAAATGGGGTCCGAAGAGGCTGGCAGGCAAGTGGTGACAGATGTTGTCTTGCAAACCTGAGTTTGGACTGTAAGCTGAGAACACTATACTCAGTGAAAAGTCTCTAAGGGAAAAATTTGCATGACCAGACTCAATCCATGCAAAGAACACTTTGGTTCAGGTGTGGGAACAAGCTAGGAAATCAAGATTGACATCAGCAGCCATCCATGAGTCTCTTTTATCAGTTGAGGAAGGGTTGGTGAGAGGTGAAGGCACTGTCCTGTCAGTAATGATAGGCAGATTGGATGGAAGGAAGGAAGAGTGTGATGAGCAGCTGGGGAGTTGGAGGGGATTGGGGAATGAACCCATGGAACACATCTGGGGCTAGAAGGGAGGACAATGAGCCTATTTTGGGACATGCCACTTTTGAAGACTCATAGCCACAAAACTGCAAGTTATATTTATTTTTTATAAAGAATCATTCTTCTTTTTTGTTTTTCCCCCATGGCCTGTAAATGTCTGGGTTCTCCAGTGACCTAATACGTCCTTTCTTACTCCATCTTTTCTAATCCTATGCTTTTTACTGGTGTCCAAGAACAGCTGGCTTCCCACTTGATACCTCTAGCCTTAAACTCCTCCACATGCTAACCTGGCTTCTTAACCTGTAGGTATCTTTTATTCAATAGAAAACCAAATACAGGCTTCAGACCTAGAAGATAACTGCCTGCTGGTTCTTGGCAACTGAGAGGCAATAGTAAGGTGAGAATCCAACTCAGCACATCCAAACCTCACATTGTTTTCTGAATGGATCTGAGTTGGGGATTCTGATCTGGAAATGTGGGTACAGCTTCAATGTCACTTGCCCTCCACCATCACTGCTTCTGGTTCTGTTTGAACATTTTTAAATTTTGAGTTGGGTCTATAACTCAGGTGGTAGAATACTTGTCTAATGTGCATATTTCTCAGGGTTCAAACCCCAGCAATGACACACTAGCACACACCTGTAATCCCAGTCCTCTTGAGGTAGAGGCAGAAGGATCATCCTCAGGTATGTCCTTAGGTACAGGTCACTCTTAGGTACAGTAAATTTAAGGTTTGCCTGGGCTATATGATATGCTGTTTCAAAATTAAAAAACAAAAGCATTCTTGAATTCCAATTCTTCTTCTCTTTTTAATGGTGATGTATGGTATCCCTACCTCCTGTTCTTTCTTTCTGTTTTCTCTTCCATATGCTATACTAGAAGTCTTAAGGAAATGAAATCTAATCATACTGTTCCTTGTATAAAATGATGTCCCTCAGAAACATCTCTGTAGTGTGCTATGGGTCATAGTTAATAAGCTGAGATTCTTCAGTCAGACTGCCTGTTCTCAGACTCTGTTAAGTGCTGAATGATCTTAGGTAGGTCACTTAAACGTTCTGTTCTTATTTCTTAGGTTTGCTAGAAGTATCCTGTGACCTAATACTTGTGCTGAAAATAGTGCTTAGCATAGTGTAAATATCTCATAAGGTTTTATTAAAAAATAAACACATAGGCCTTTAGATTCATAGGGAAACTCTGCACTATTGGGCTTAGCTCAAGTTCAGTTTCTTAATTCTCCCACCCTCAGTACTGTTCTGTCAGCCACACATACAGCAAGCAGCTATTTTTTCACACCATTATATTTTTCTTTATGCTTCCTTCTATCCTTGGGTTTCTCTTCTTCCTTTGCCCAGTCTTTCTTTACTGGTGAATCTGTAAGTGAATCACCCATCTTTTAAACTCTACAGCACAAAAATCTACAGCTCTTAGACAAGGTCATCCTTACAGCGAGGATCATCAAACACTTCATTTCCCGAGCTGCTTTCTTACCTGGATGTCATCAGACTTCTTAGTCTGGACCTTCTGGAGTGGGTTAGTCATGGCTTCAACTCTGTTTCAGCCACGTAGAAGCCCTGCGACCATGAACATGTGTCTTAATTGATAAAATAAAGGAATAAGTGGCATCTCATGTAGTCACATGTAATCGCATGGTATGTATTCCAAGCATGGGCTGGGGGTAAGATCCCACAGGCCCAGTGCTGTTACAGTGCTGTGCATACACAGCATCCCATGCTGTTTAATTCATGCTTTACATGTGTGTCCTCATCAGGTTCTGCCCCTGATTCACTCTGTTTTGTCATCCTGTATCTCCTCCAATCAGTGGTTGTTAATATGGATGGAGACAAGAACTCCCTGGGCCCTACACTGACTGTCTTATTGGGATGAAGTCAGTGATCCAGCCACACAGGCCTCTCCATCCTTGCTCCCAGGACCTGGGTCTGTTTTGTTTTTCTAGTGGAAGGAAGTGAGTCTTCACCTGGGAGGTGGCAATATATTCTAAAGGAACAGGTGGTGTGAAAGGGCAGAGGTGTGAGAGGTGGGGAGGGAGAGAGGAAGGAGGGGAGAGAATGGTCTAGGAGTTTGACAAGCAGGGCTGTGCTGGCTGTAAGAAGAGGCAACAGAGAAGGGAACATCTAGACCCCTAGGTAGATACCAGGATGGCTCTGTGGATGGAGAGAGGATTGTGGATAAGAGCAGGGAGAACACAGAGGCTGTATGCAGCCCCTACTCCAGAAGGGCATGATTCCCAGCCACTCCCCTCCCTCTGCTCACCTGCCTGGCTAAGAAAATACTTATTTTCACTTGTATTTTCCCTCAGCAGCTCTACTTCCCTTCCCTGGGTCCTTTCTTTCAGGGCTGCCTACCCATCACCACTGGGCACACAAGTAGTCTCTTCCAGCTTTGCGCATTACCTTTTTAAGACCCACAAAGGCAACCACTTTCTTCATTTCATACTGTTGTGTGCACCTGAACACAGAACACTGTCTGGCATCCCAAGTGCTGAATACATATTTGTTAAGTGAGTGAATCACAACACAAACCATAGTGGTCCTTCATGTTTTTGTGTATGATCATTTAGTAATTAGGTCTTTCAAACTTTTGAATTACAAGTCACATAAAATGAAGTTTGCAGTTTAGCCAGATTTAGCAACTGGCAGCACCTGTGTAACAAATACCATGCTCAATACCTGGAACACACCGATCACCCCAGAAAGAGTGCCTCTTGGTGGTTTACACCCCAGGCCCCGGGCAAACACAGAAGCAGTTGTTTTAATGTTACTTACATATTGGTTTTCTTTTCTCCTGCATTTCATATAAATGGGCTCAAGTTCATGTCTTGTTTCCTTCAGCACAGTGCTTCTACGTTGGGCATGGTGGTGGCTCATTTGAGTGGTATGGCTCATTTTGCTTTGTGGTACTTTGTGGCTGTGGGTGAGGCTGAGGTTCAGGATTAAGGTTATCTGGTTGGGATTGAAGCTTGGGGAGTGGTAACATTTCCAAGGCTGACAGTTTTACCTCAGACCTCTCATCCACTAAGTAGAGTAGCTGCCCTGATCATAGTACCTTACAAAAGTGCAGGGAGAAGATCGGGGAGTCAAACTAAACACATAAAGTTCTTAGAACAGTGCCTAGCACATAGTCGGCATTTAAGAATTGTTAGCAATTAGCATTAGTATTTCCATTTGGCAAATGAATTTTTTAAAAATCCTCAATTACAAACTTCTCCATTGCAGGATGGACTGGAACCACAGTTCGACCACCTGGCTCATGTATTACTATCTCCTAGATTCTGTCTGTTCCCTTTCATGTCAGACATAGAAAGGGGATGGAGGGGGAGGGGTGCTTGAGGACATCTGATTCCCCTACTTCAGTGTCTACTGATGCTCTATCTAATTTGCCATTCCTACTTCTTAGTCTTATATCTGCCTTGGTCTGCTGAGGACTGGGTTGGGGCACCTTGCCCTTTGCTCCCCTCCTGGGCTCTCTCAGGCAACTTAGCCTTGTGCTAGGAACACCTCTTGCAATCACATAGCATCAGCTCTGCAAGAAGCTAATTTGATAAACCCCACTCCAAAGCTCATTGAACCTGTCTATAACGATGCTTAATTAAAACGCAGAAACTTTGAAGAGATAGCAAGTTTCTGCTTAATGCAATACCGGAGTGCCACTATTCCACCATCTGCCTCCTTCTCTGCTGTAATTGCTTCCTGACATTTGTTTATTTTAATTAGGAGAACAGTCTTGATCAAGAGGGAGGGCAGGCAGGGTCAAAACTATTGGGGAGGAGGAAGAAAGTGGAAAGAGGGGCTGTAGTGTTGTGGTGATGGCCTGAAGTGGAATCATTCTTGTCTTCCTAATGCCTTCCAGCTTCCCATGAGGATGGAATTAAAGGAGTCTCTCCTAATAATAACGTAAGGTTGAGTCTAGGATAGTATTCTCAGGACCTGTGGATGTCCTTTGGGGGAGTCTGAGGATTTCATTACGAGTTCAAGGTTTCTATCTTGTGGGAAGGATAGAGTCCAATCCCAGTGTGTTGATCTCTGGAGAATTATTTAGATTACTGTGACCCAACAGAAGCACTTCCAGAACCAACAGGGTCTCAGAGTAGAGGAACAGTGCAGCTCACTCATGTCCATCATTTCTATTGGTTCTACAGAATGCTTGACTATCTTTGAGAGTGTGCTGGTCCTTATGCATGAAAATTATTCATAAGTATAATTAAGGCTTGTTTGAAGAGAGCACTTTCTTCTAGAAACATTGTTTCCCTTAGCTTATGTTGGAGAGCACTGTAGATCTTTGTATCCTCCTTATGTGAAAAGCTTGAGATGCCCTGTGTAACAGGTGGTTCTCACCCAGCCTACTGGCTCTCTTGAGGACCTGCTGGTTTCTGGTCCCTCCTCAGCCTTGAGATGCCATAGTGGGAAGGGTTGCTTTTGGTGCCCTTCTCTTGAGTGGGTTCTGAAAGTAGATTTTTGTTTTCTCTAGACCTGTCAGGTTGTCAAAACAAAGTTTAAATTTTCCCTTACTCAGAAGATGCCCTCAAGGCAAAAGTCATTTTCATACCTCCCTAGGCCCCGTTTCCTTTCCGCATTGGACGGCCTTCCCTTGCTATCTGATAAGCATTTTGATGATTTTAAGAGGACCTGGTTTGTATTTTAGCCGTATTTCCAGTTGTCTTACTAGAAATAGCTCGCCATTACCGGAAGGGCTCTGATAGTTTTTAAATTACACATGTTTTTGCTTATGACAACAAACTTTTTATATTTGTCTTAAATGAACTCTTGCACAAGATTTCCATACCAAAAGCATAGCAATATGAAATAAAAAGACAGAAGTGACACTATTCTAGTTGACGTAGGGCTGCTGAGTTCCAGAGTTTACCAGCTGACTTCTCCCCTATTGGACCCCTTTGAGCATGGCTGAGCACTTGAGTTTCATGGTATGGTTTATAACATTCTTTTCTAGTGAGCTCTTGGTTTGACTGATAGTAAGGAAGCAAAGCTTTTTAGCAAGACTCATCTAGTGCTTTCCTTGGAAACAAATGATTCTTGATATTTTCAGATCTAGGCTGGAAGCCTAGATCTCAGGCAGGGTGCTATAAAAAATGACAGAGTGTGCTGTGCCAGGATCAGAGAGCCCCTGTGAAAGAAGGGCTGCGAGAATGAGGATCCTCTTAGTCCTTTTTAGGAAGATTGGTCTGAGGCAGGAGTAGGATGAGGGGGGGTGGGTGGAGTATAAGGCAAAGGTTCTCTAACAGGCCGGCATCCAAACAGGGTGGCGTGGGGATGTGACACAAGAGAGCATTACCTCTATGAGTAGAGGGGAGGAGTGAGGAAAGATTAGGCAATGGATTACTTTTTCTTTGTTTCAAAATATCTGATAAAAGCAATGTAAGGAAGGAAAGGGTTTATTTCAGTTCACAATTTGAAGAAATTGAGAATCTGTCCTGGTGGAGAAAGCATGACAATATATGCTTGAAGCAGTTGGTACCATTTTATACCTCTTGGTTAGGAAACAGAGAGAGATGAACCAAAATGGGGACTGGGCTATAAAACCTCAAGGCCTGTCTCCAAGGGCCCATTTTTTTTCAAGAAAATCCCTATTTCTTATAGGATCCATAATTTCCAAACCAGTGCCATTACCTGGGGACCAGGTATTCAAACAAATGAGCCCAGGGGGACATTTCACATTTAAACTGCAACAGATAAGACCCTCAAATGTCATACAGCTCTGAGAAATCCCCAGCTAGACTCTGAGAAATCCCCAGCTAGACTCTAGCTAGACTTTTAACTAGTCTCCTAGCAAAAAGGTTGATTGTCAGAGGAATGAATCCCTCATAGGGCAGGGCAGAGCAGAACTTAGTGTCCTTGTAAGCTTTTGCCACTGACTGGAAGCCTCCGCAAGGGAGTGGGCTTCATTCAAATGCTTGATGGGTCTAAAGGGTAGCTGATGGGGCTCTTGTTCCTTCTGCTTTCTACAGCAAGTGCTCTCGAAGGAGGTTTAAAGGGAGTCTTTGTGACTACCCCATAGGAAAGAGCCACCCAAAGAATAATGAAATATTTACTGAAAGCAACTTAGAAGACAAGTGTGCTTTTCTAGACCAAGGAGGCAGCTGGTGTCCGCCAGAGTCTGTCTATTCCTATCTGAGTTCTTTAGAGCAGGCCTTTGGTAATAGATCTCTCTTCATTTCCTGGGGGCCTACTGACTTGTCAGACCAAATAATGCCATCTTTTCTCCTAACCCCTACACTGTTTTCCACTGCTTCTGACTGCACACATCCTTCCTCCTAGCCTTTTTAGCCTGACCTGAGTCTTCCCTATTCGTCCTTCCTCCCTCATTGTGTACTAAGCCTTGTCCTTCTCCCCATCCCAACCCATTGGTCTTTCAGTGTTTCCTATTTGGCTTGCTCATTCTCACTGCAGCGTCTTTCTCACAATGCTCTCTCTTCCTAGACTTCTCTTTTCCTTCTCTACTTCGGTCTTTTTTCTAGCACTAGAGTTGCTTCTTTGGGGAAGATCAAAGTCCCCTCCTCAAAGCTCTCTCCATTTCTGTCTATGTGTGGGAATCTATACCCCAGAGAGCTTTGTCCCAGCACAGGCTTACATGACCCGGTCTTATTGTTCAATCTATGATTCTCACACTTGACTGAAATCTCCACAAGGGCAGGGCCTACATCTGTCTTTGCAGATCAATGCATACCGGGTCCAGCACCCTGGAGATGCTCAGTCAAAATGATTTATTCTAGGGACTTGTCCAAAGGGAGGAGGATAGAAAGGGATCATTTGGTTATCTATTAAATAAAAATAATGTACAAAAGAAAAAGAAGGTAAAAACAGATACTTTCAGAGCCTGAGTGGTGAGTGGCTTTAAGGTCCTTGTCAATCTTTTCTCATGGAGAGGCTGGAGAGTTGAATGGAGTCCCCATTGGTACCTCTGTTGGGAGCAAATAGGATCCAGATCTGAGTCTGGCATATTTTTTAATCCTTTGATGACTCTGACCTCAGTGTCTTACATGTGTGATTTGAAGGCAGATGCCAGGGTTCAATGTGGACTACACTCTCACCATTGATCTAACATTGAATAAGGCATTAACCTGTTTGATTGTGCCTCATCTTAATGCAGGAATGGTAATGTGTTCTTTAAATTAAAACTTTGAAAAAAAACTTTGAAAACTAAAGGGTATCGATAATATACAACAAGTTCATTTTATAATTACCTTATATTTCAAATGATACCAGTGTATGATGTTTTATTTCTGTTTGGTAAAAGGATTCACAAAAGGATGGATGTAGGAGAGGGTTGGGCAGCATCCAGGCTGTTTCTACTGATTTTACTTCTGAGCCTACTCTGGCCCTATATATAGAATATTTCATATATTTTTAAATTGGAAGTTGTCTGAAATTTCTGACATTTTTTTGAGCATCAACTTTTTGAAAGAAGAAGTCTGAGGATTTTCTTGAAGGAATGTTATAGCCTATTGGCCCATGTGTCCCATCAATGAAAGGAAGGAGCCAAAACTAATTTGCTCTAAGGACTCTCTCAGTTGGAAGCCACACAAATAATCCTTATGAGTGGAAAGTACTGGAATAGGGAAGTGAGGAGTTATTACTAGCTAGACTCGCAAACAGAGCCCAGAGCACCAGGAACCTGCCTTCACTTCAATGTGGGAGGGTTGTTAGAGCCCAGGAGGGACTTTCTGGTACCACATGTAGTTATATGTGAGAAACAGAGAAGGAAACAGATTTTGTGGAAATTGGTTTACTGGAAGTGTTTACCAAGAGAAAGAAAATCCAGTGGAGGCCATTTTGGAACTGGAAACAGGAAGGGTTTGAAGTTAGAAACTGATGTCACATAAAACATTGTGAGTTTGGGGGTTCAGATGTCCTTTTGAGCATGTTTGTACCAGTTACCTCTTTTGCTGTCCTGACAAATTACTTGGCATAAGCAACTTAAAGGAGAAGGGATTTATTTCGGCATATGGTTTCAGGGGTATCAACCCATCATGGCAAAGGTGTGGCCAAGCAGAACAACAGTTTTCATCATGGTGGTCAGGAAGCAGTGGGAATTGAACAGTGGAAATGGTCTACTTTTTCTAGCCAGACTCCATCTCCTACCAGTCACCTTCTCATAAAGCTGTCATGTTCTGAACCATGTTGAGATTAACAGTTAAGACTAACCATTATGACCTCATCTTGTGTTGGACCCAACTGTTTACTGTCACTGCCTGTTTATGTTGTTGGTTTGTGTAGGTGTGTGAGCCTTGTATGGTCTTCTACTTCCTGTCTGTGTTCTGAGTTTTGGCCCTTCCTGTCTTCCTCTTCAAGAGCATCCATCCAAGAGAGTCATTCTTGCTTGCTGTCCACACAGCAAAACTTGGTTGATTACACATGTCAGGCTTAAACATAAAGTAAAAGAGAAAATGGGAGCAAGTTTGGTTCTTTTTTTGTTTTTGTTTTTAAGAAAGTGTGAAGTAAAAACTTCAATTGGCTTTAGGTTTTGCTACCATGTTCAGCATCTCTTTCTTTTCCCTATTTTAGCCTTCTGAGACTGGATAAAGATTTCTCAGCAAGTATAAAAATAATTACATTCAAAGACAGATTTCTCCCTCTTAAAGGTATCAAGTTAATTGTATTTCTTGGAGTTGTCTGTTCTTCAGTCTAGGTGTGAAATACAGCTTGTAGATAATAATAGTTTACATTTTGTAAACATTTTAAGTTAATTAATTTATTTTTACTAATTTATTTATTGATCACAGCCTCTCATCACTCCTCTCCTCTCAGTTCTTTCCTCTCACCCCACTTCCCCAGCCTTTCTTCTCAGAGAAAGGGATGCCTCCAATGAATATTAACTCACCTTGGCTTATCAAGTTGCAGTAGGACTAGGCTTATCTTTTCCTATTGAAGCTAGACAAAGCATCTTTGTTAGGAAAAATGTGTCCTAAGCCAGGCAACAGAGTCAGAAATAGCACCTGCTCCAGGTGTTTGGGGTTCCACA
>JADRCH010000018.1:13093817-13134499 GCA_019843965.1 Rhynchomys soricoides | reverse complement strand
GCATTTATTTACATTCCTGTTGCTTAGATGAGGAAACCAAGGTCCAACCCACAAAACTCAATGAACCAATGTCCTGTCTGGTATGTGGTCCATTCTTTTCAGTCTTGTTTTGCACAGTCGAAGTGACAGTGGCTGAGACTCAGAACCCCTGAAACATCATAGTGTGAGCTTCGCAGTGGCTAACAGGAGCTTCCACAGATTGGAGAAAAGTGATGATACTCCCAGCCATACAGGAAGTTTGTGAAAGTGATTAGTTTCTCTTACAATTTCATTTACCTAGGGCAACTTTGTCTATCTGACAAAGTGCCACAAGATAGGTGTGTATCTAAAGGAGGTAGGAATGCATCCTCTCACAGTTCCAGTGCTAGGCTGGCAGGACCATGTTTCCTCTGAAGGCTTTCAAGGGGATACTTTACATCTCTTCCTAGCTTCTGGTGTTTTCAGCAACCCTTTATGCTTTTTGTCTTGCTGTGACATCTTTTGAGTCTGACATCCTTTGCATCTGCCTCCATCATCCCATGACTGTTTTATCTGTGTGTCCTTGTGTCTAGATACCTTTCCTCCTGTGGGATCACTATTCATTAGATTTGGGTCACTGTCCTTTTAATTTCTTTTCTTAATTCTTCAAAACAAACAAACAAATAAACAAAAACAAACAACTCAAGGGAGTAAAGGTTTATTTGAGCACTCAGTCCAAGGCAGCTAAGTCAAAACAATAGGAACTTGAAGCAGCTGGTCACATCGTGTCCACAATCTGGAAGCAGAGAGCAATGAATGCTTTTGCAGCTAACTTTCTCTTTTTCATATAGTTCAGGACCTAAGCTTAGGGAATGGTGCCACCCACTTTTAGTGTGGTTATTCCTACTTCAAATAACATAATCAATATAATTCCCCACACACATACCCAGAGGCTAAATAGTCTTTCACATGTCTGCATAGAGGCTTTTCTTTTAGGATATTCAGGTTGGCACCAACCATCACACTTCTGATATGACCTCATCTTAAAATACTAGCATGGACTCCATTCCCCAATGAGATTGGGTTAAGACTTCAGCAAATGTTTTTCAGAGATATAGTTTGACTCAGGTCATCTCATCTTGGCCTGCCATTTCTATTTATTTGATAGCAAAATTATGATTTTTATTTTTTAAAGATTTTATTTTAATTTCAACAACATAGATGTGACTATCTGTATGTTTGATTATGGTTCTGTGTATATGGTTGCACATGCTGGCTGAGGCTAGAGATGTCAGAATACCTTGGAGCTGGAGTTTTGGTAGTTGTAAGATGTATGACATGGGTGAAGGGGATCAACTTAGAGACCTCAGGAAGATTAGTATGCACTCTTAACCAATGAATGAGCCATCTCTCTAGCCCTTTCTGTCCTCCTCCCTCCCTTCCTTCCTTCCTTTCTTCCTTCTTTCCTTTTCTTTCTTTGTTACTTTGTTTGCTTCTTATCTTTCTTTCTTGAGACATTTATCTTTGAGACAAAATCCTCTTTGTCACTCAAGTTGGACTTCATTGGTGATCCTCCTGCTTCAGCCTCTCTGAATCTAAGATTACAGAAGTGAGCTCTCCTGCCTGACAAAAGGCCTTCTTTTAAAAAGTGACAGTTTGCTTATTGTAGATGGTAGTTTTTTTATTTAGTAAATGTCTAAAATTCAGGAAAATACAACCCTCTATCTTTCTGTCATTCAAATAAACGTGTTTGTCTCCTGTAATTTCTTTTGAAGGAAAAAAGCATGACAAATATACATTTAACAAGTAAAGCTATTCATTTTCAGAGTGCATTTTTCTGAGTAGTGGGTCTCAACCAAGAAAATTTGGGGGATTCTATTGTCACCTAGTAGAGGCCAAAGATGTTAAATGTTATTAAATACACAGATAACCCTCATAGCAAAGAATTACCTAGTGTATAATATTGATAGCACTTAGGTTGAAAAACCCCATTTTAGAGAGAACTCTCATGATATTGACAAGAGCCTGCAGGAAATGTTTTTCATGCTTTTATATACATTTACAATCCTAGGTAAACAACATATGGCATTATGTTGTTCTGTATGAGTCTTCTTTAAATTTATATAAATAATATCATCAGATATTCTGTATCTTGCTTTTTCTAAATTTGTGCAACTACCCATGTTGATATATATATGCATATATATAATATACATATTAATTTCTCTAAACTGATCTGTTTTTCTTGAAAATTTGGCTTAGTCTTTAGCAGCTGAGCTGCCTCTCTGGCTGTGTTTTTCTTTTTGTAATGTATTAGCTGGGGACCATGACTAAGGTAGAAACAAGAGAATCACTTGGGCCTAAGAGTTTGAGGCCAGCCTGGGTAGTATAGTGAGACCTCCATCTAAAAAGGAGGATTATTTGATGACATAAAGGGTTGTTAGTCCATATTCTCCATTAGGCACACTGGATTGGGGGGAGGTAATTAAATTTTATTTCCTAGTAATATCTCTTGGTATAGAAATCTAAGCCGGATGTGTGGTTGGAAAGCAGTCCTATTTGGGAGATGGTAATCCTTCTAGGATATTTGTCCAAGGCCTAGGACCTGCACTGGGCTCGTATCACTTCGCTAATCTGCTGTCTTCCTTGGCTTTTCCTATTTTTAACATGCCATCAGTATTTTCCTTTTCCTTTGGGACTAGAACTGACAAAAGCATCCGCATATTTTGGAAGTGGGGATTTCTGAAGGAGGTTCCTCTCAATTAACAGGCCATGGGTGCTAAATAAACTATAAAGTAAGTCCAAGTTCCATGTGTTTGCTGGCCTGTTTCTTCTGAGGCCTTTCTCCTTGGCTTATAGATTCTGGTTGTGTCCCCACTGTGTCTGTACAGCATGCTCACTTTGTTCTTTTGCCATGTACACATTTTCTGCTTCTATAGAAGGACAGTATCCAGGTTGGATGAGACCCATCTTAATGACCTCATTTTAGATTAATTACCTTCTTAAAGAATATACTGATAAATGAAGTCATACTGGGTACTGGGTATTCGGACATCAATGTAAGAATCGTGTGGGGCATTCCTCCAAGGAATCTCAAAGCAATCTCTCTCCCATGTACAGGACAAATATTCTTAGGAGATGGTGAGATCATAGTACACCTACACCATATGTGAAATCCCAAACCAAGAACTTTCTTATGATTAGTTGGAGGATTTCAAACCCTACAATAAATCTAAAGGCAGTAGAGTCAGAAAACTAAGTTTCAGAGGAAACCAGATAGGATAATAAATTTTTGGAGACCTCCTGGTCTAGTTTTGAGAACCCTCATCAGATAGCCAGAGGTGATTATGTAGTCAATGTTGACATTATTAACTTCAAAAGTAATCAGTCATGAAACTAAATGGAGCACACTTCTGTCTGAGGTAGAAGACCTGGACTTGCTCTTGACTTAGTTTCCTACTGGGTTGCCTCAAGTGACTTAGCCCCAAGCCATCAGTTTCCCCATCTCCATAATGGAGGTAGTAAGTGTGCTGCTCTATTTCAGCAAGCATAGGATGAGAACAGTGCTTGGTATCTGGTGAATTTTCAAAAATGTTGTTTCTGGAATCTGAATGTGAAGAGATTGGACTCTTTCCTATTTGCTGCGAGGAGCTGCCTTAGAAGTCTGCGAGTGATCTGTTTAAGTGTGGGTTTCAGAAAGTTAATTCTGGCTTGTAGGCTATGCATAAGGAGAGGTGGCAGTGAGGAGACATTGGGGGTATGAAGATCAGCTAATAGAGAGCGCTGTCTGGATTGAGTTAGTGAGGTGAGTGGGTTGGAGGAAGGAAGGGCAGAGGGATGTTGAAAAGGGCAAAGAGGAAGCAGGAAAAAGAGAGACGTAGAAGATAGCACTGGGATGTAAGAAAGATGGATGAGAGGACATGGAGAGAAGGAAGAGGAGCATGCCTTGTTGGGCCTGCTGAAGGGAAGAGGACTTAAAGGAGTGACCAATTCCGAGCAATGGTTAGAGCGACACACAGGGAGGAGTTTGGGTTTGGTCCACTTATAGCTGAGTTGCTTAGGGATTCAGGGCTGAGACTGCCAGAGAGGGATGTGAAGGCACCTGCTGACAGATCCATGGAGAACACTGTTGTCCAGAGGTGGGAAGAGAAGGCAACTAGGATGAGCTTTCAAGGACACCTAGAGAGGAAGGAGGACAGCTCAGGGAATCGACAGGAAGGGAGCCAGAGTGGGAAGGCTGCAGGAAGGATGGGTGTGGGCAGGGCAGGTGCATAGGTACTGGTTTGAGTATTTCAGAAACCACTGGTAACTTTGAGAAGATCTGTGTGAGTTGGGGACATGTCAGGTTTAGATGCCAGAAGGCAGAGGATGGGGAGAGAAAAGAAATCTCAGAGATTATGAATTTTGATAGAGGGGAAGATTGCAGAGAATATCCTGAAGAAGGGGGAAGATTCTTGTTACATTTTCAGGTTATTGGCAGGCTGCTGAGCAGTGGGTGAGGTGGAAATGCAATCACTGGAGCCAGAGAGAGAGAGAGAGAGAGAGAGAGAGAGAGAGAGAGAGATCTCAAAGAAATGTTGCTAAGATGAGGGCCTGGGGAGGGTTTGGAAGAGAGCTGGGGGAGTCAGATGTGAGGAGACCATTTCCTTTCCTTTCTTCTTCTTTTTTTTTTTCTTTTTTCTTTTTTTAAGTTGAGAGGGGAGAGGAGTAAGTATGTATTGAGAAAGTGTATAACTGAAGGGAAGGGGGAAGTTCAGGGTTTTGTGAAGGTCTTCCCAGCAAAAGAGAGCCTCTGTTGGCATTTACTGGGTGAGCAAAGTTTAGAAGATGCAAAGAGGGTGGAGATCGGGGGAATGTTACAGATTGCTGGCTAACTGGGCTAGGAGTGGAACCTGGTAATAGTTGCATTCATTGGCATCACTTAGTTGGTAGTTTCTGAAATGGGCCTACTGTTCTAGAGCAGAGGAAGCCCAAGGAGGAGGACCAGGGATGAGGCAACCACGGAGTTCTGTTGGGACAAGAAGTGAAGATGACCAGACAGGGAAAACATGTGATGCTGTGAGTGTAAAGGGCTCAGGAGTTATGACTCTTCTCAGGATACAGATGGCATCCCAGGGACATGGGAAGTAGAAAAATATTTGAGAGAGCTGTTCATGATAAGCGGTTCTAGGAGAGTTTCAGGTCAGGTAGTTATTGAGAGAGTGAGAGGAAAGTGTAGCTCCTTAGAGCATAGGTGTCAGGAGCCATGAAGTCAGAGCAATGAACCCATGGACACTGACTACTAGGATAAGAGTTAGTGGACAAAACGGAAGTTACAGCAGCCAAATATCTCAGTCAATGTCCAAGAGTGATTTGGAGGAGATGCATCTGTTAGTTATTATTGACCTAGTTGCAAAAGTCTTGCTGATGGGCCATAGTAAGCCTTGTTTGACTTATAGATGAGAAGCCTGCCAATCTAGACCAGGATCCATGAGGTAATTCTGTAGATCCAGCTAGTGTAGGTTGGATGGGATTTTGGTTGGTTAGGTTGGCCATAGTTGGGCTGGATGACTGGCAATTCTTGGGACTGACAGGCTAATCCACTCATGCTCGCAGAAATTCAACAGAGCCAAGAACTCTCTTCAGATATTTTATCATATCATGCCTACTAGCCTGAAAACATTCCTTTGACCAAAGCAAATTGTCTGACCAAGCCAAAAGTCAAGGTATGAGGAAGTATACTACATCTGCAGATGGGCAAGAGGGATATTTTAAAATAATACTGCCACCAGTTAACCACAGGTGGTAGGCTGAACTAGAAAGAGGAGTTGAGTTGGGACCACAGTTGGCATTGTACTCTCAGGGGATCTCAGAGCATTCAAATAATGGCAAAAAGAAAAGATGATATCTACACTGCTTCCATCCTCAGACACAAGGGACCTGACAGGGAGTATTTGGCAAAAAAATCATTTAATTAGGAAAGATATCAGATTTTCTATGAAGTCTAATCTGTACAGCAGGAATTCTAGTGGGTCCAGGGAGAAGAGTTCAGAAGAGATATTGGGAGACAGTTGGTTATAGGGGGCTCAAAGAGCCTCACATAAGTTCTGGCCTTGGACATAAAATAAGAAGAAAAATAACCTGTCAGTCAGTCAGTCACTCAGACAGACAAATAGACGACAGAGATGTGACAGACAGAAGCATACATGCAAACATGTTTGCACACATATGGGTACTCCTGCTAGAAGAGCTCAATGTTGGTCCAAAATCAAGACTCTGGAACCTTTCTGCTATGGAAGGCGTTGTGGAGATCAGCCCCTGCATGTCCTTGAATGGAGCCCTGGGTCCCCAGGTCTTCCCACTCATGGAAAAGGACAGACACTTCTTCCCAGATGTTTCCAGGGAGAGGTGGTCACACAGCTCCATACTGTACTTGGGATTTCACAGTTGCTTATACTCTGACAGAATGTTGGGTTTTTTTTCTCTTTTTTTCTTTTTTCTTTCTTTCTTTGTTTCTTTGTTTCTTTCTTTTTTTTTTTTTTTTTGACACTACAAATAAGGAAGTGAGAGGTTGGGTGTGGGAAGGAAACTATTTAAATGGAGATACAGTAATATAAATACATCCATCCTTGGAAAGAGAGACTAGAAGAAGGATTCATGGGGGTGAAACATCTTAAACCTTTGTCTCTTCTCAGATCTTGTCACTCCTTTCCAGTGTTACTGCCCTTCCCTCCTACACTAGGCCCACTGCTTCTGGAGAGGAAATACTGGCTTATCCTAATTATAGCTCTTTCCTCAGCCTAGCAGTTCACGGAGAACACACAGGAGAGTGCTCAATGAGTAGTATATTTGGGTGGATGGATGGGTGGATGAATGAATGATGGGAAATTCATAAGCTAGTGAATCCAACGTCATAAAAAAAATTCCAATTTTTTTTTTTTTTTTTTTGGTAATGTCACTGAGCAAGTATTTAGGGACCTCTTGAATTTTAAACAGGATGACTAGGCCTTTGTTGAGAATGAGACATAGCCCTGGCCATATGGTACTTATCTGCACTTGCAGCTTTGGGAACATTGACTAACAATACAGAGCCAGCCACAATGGATTGTCTTGAGCCTCAGTTTGCCCACCTGTAGAAGTGGGGGTGGGGTGGCTTAGACTATTCAGACTCCTTTTCTTCCAGGGTTCTTAGAACCTTCCATATTTTTTAATCCTTGTGTTGTTTAAAACAGGCACATAGCTTTCTTTCACTTGTTTTTCTTTTATCTTTTCTTAAACCTTTTTGATTTGTTCTTTGAGAATTTTGTACAAGCATTTTAAGTTCATTCTGCCTCTTCCAACTCATCCAGATCCACACCCCCCCCCTTTGTGTTCTTAAAAAAAAAAAAAATCCTTCAAGACCAATCTTTCTTGGATATGTGGATTTCCACTAGAGCTTGGTCACTTACCAGGGACTACACTCTTAGACAAAACTGATTCTCTCTCCTCAGAAGCTAACAGTTGTCAATAGCTACATGGCCAGGGTTGTAACTGTGCACCTAACTCTGCTCTTCTTGCTGAGATTTAAGTATGGCTTGTGTTTGTCCAGGTCTTGTATTCTCTTGCAGCCTCTATGAGTTCATGTGTGCAGCTTTCCTGCCATGTCCAGAAGACAATGGTTCCTTATAGTTCATCCCCCCTTGTGACATTGATGCTTGAGCTTTGAGAGAGGGAATATGATAAATATGTTCCCTTTAGGGCTGAGAATCCTGTGGCTTTTTAAGAGCACCTTGTGGAACTGGTTTTCTAAAGAACAATTTGGGGAAATGAAGGTTTAGAGCAGCGGTTCTCAACCTTTCTAATGCTGCGACCCCTTAATACAGTTCCTCATGTTGTGATGACCCCAACCATGAAATTATTTTTATTGCTATTTCATAACTGTATGTTCCTACTGTTATAAATCAGGATGTAAATATTTGTGGTTTTTGATATTAGGAGGCCCCTGTGAAAGGATCATTATCCCCTGAAATGGGTCAAGACACATAGCTTGAGAACCACTGGTTTAGACTGACTGGTAGCTTGGTCCTTATAAAATTTTTTCTGAAGGTCCTTCCCATCCCACCTTCCTGGATGCACTCATATCCAATGTAATCATGTCTCAAAGTTTCTCCTATTTGTAGGATGCTGTGGCTACTTTGAAGAGCACCCAGTGGCTGTAGACATCTGGTTATCTTTTATCCTGATGATATCAGAGAATGTTGAAATATCTACTTATACGCTAAACTTTTGGTTTATTCACTATATCCAGAGAGCACTGCATTCTGAGAGGGATCCGAGGCATTCAGGAATTTATCAGGAATAAGGGTTTGAGAGGACTGAATTGTATAGAAATATGGTCAGAGGTTAGGGCAGCTGGAACAGGATAGGATCAGGATTTCTCAAAACCAGGCAGATTTAAGACAGAGCACTTGTTGAAAGCAGCTGTTGTATGCTTTCTGTCTCTTTGGATTACCTACCTAGCTGCAATACAACCTCAGTTTGGGGATCAGTCTGGGTACTGAGATGTGTGGATTACAACCATGGATGATTAAGAATGAGAAATGGAGGTCAGTGCAGATGTCTTTCATATCTGTCCGTAAGAGCTACCGCTTGATCTTTTTGTGTAGTGATGTGTCCCTTTCAAAACCAGACACCATACCATCTAGAACCTACTTTGTCCATAATTCCCTTGGATTAAAATTCTCTCAGTGGCTCTCCAAGAACTCTTTAGCTTGCAGCCCATAGCCATGGGAATTCTGATCCCAACAGGGCTTTCAGTTTCACATGTGTCTCCCTTTGCCCCTTAACCTTGCATTTCAGTTAGACAGAATGGCTTCCTGAACACCACAGGAGCATCACTGTCTTTCTGTCTCTATTTATGACTTTCCTTCAATTGGGATATCTTCCCCTAGGCCTGGTTTAGTCAAACTGTCCACTCCTTAAGTATCCATCAACTCCCATAGCAATTCTTGCTCATATAGCTATTTCTTCTAGCTTACTGAGTTCTGTCTAGAATATTTGGGACCCTGGAACCTAATAGGCTGGTGTAGAAATGGCAGGTGTTTATTGGAAGTGTGTTGAATCAATGAGTAAATGCAAATTTGGTTGAATAAAGTGGGGATTGTGACCTGTTGACGCTCTCATCCTCTATTAGGTATTTCCTGTGTGTGGGGGTGGGGTGGGGTGGGGTGTGTATGTGTGTATATGTGTATATGTATGTGTATGTGTGTGTGTATATGTGTGTACATGTGGGGGTGGGTATATGTGTGTATATGGATATATATGTGTGTGTGTTTATATGTGAGTATGTGTTTGTGTGCGTGAGGGTGCAAACGCCCATGAGCATGAAGTGTATTAAGATTTATCTAGTCTGGGATAATGCATATCTAGCCATGCTTGGCAGAAAGATGGATTTACAGGGTATTTAAAAAAAAAAAACAGGAGAAGTTTTGTTATCTTTCAAGCATAGCACATTTTTTAAAAAGAGCTATAAATAGATACTAATAAGTAAGGTGGGAAAATTAATGCAAAATTACAGCTTGTATTAGTCTTGATTATATCATAATGTATCAAAAACAAAGGACCATAAACATTCCTACATTATTCTTACAGCTCCCAAGCTGAAGCCATGCAGGTAGAATCATTAATTTTTTGAGCCTGGATTTGCAAAGGATACTAATTTTCTACTTTTAAAACATTAGAAATCTATTTTACTGTTAAGTAAAATGAAGATATCATAGAGAAAAGTAGAGTTAAAGTTTTTGGGTTTTTGAAGGCAGCAGATTATTGCATTTGAATTCTTGTTGGTCTGAACTAGCAGCCCTAGCTGAGGGGTTTTGCTGTTACATAGGAACTCACTACCAGAAGACTCTGGCAAAGGTGAGTCCTCTGTGTACGTCCAAATGCATTTAATTACTGCAGGATCGGCCCACGGGTTTCATTTCATATGCTTCTTGCAATTGTTAGTTCATGGAATGGATGTGTGTAGTAGGGGTTGAGAAGAGTTCTGAGGTTCTGTAAGATATTAAGGCACATGATAGATTAGTGATCTGTGGCCATATAGAGGGCCACCCACATATTTCTGAGTTTTATCTAAAAGACCCTTGATACTTACACAGTTCATATCAGTGTGATATAAAAATAGAAACATGAGACTTATTTATTGTCCAAGTGTTTGAATTTAAGATTTAATTACATTATTTTCTCAGGAAATGGTGCTCTGTCTCTGAGCTTCAGTTTCTTCATAGGTTAAAGGAGTTGAAAAACAATAACACTTTTATGAAGGGTAGACGAGGGTGTTTTGTATATGCTGACCGAATCTGCACACATTAGCATAAACTATTTTTAAAGAGGCCTATGAGGTCATTGTTGTATGCACCTCCTACCTGCTTACTGGTTTGCTTTTTGCCTGCTACCTATCAAGGTTTTAATGTATATTGCCTGTTTTAGATTCTCATTTCACAGCATATGGGAGCTGTACTTGACGTTGATCAGGGAACAACACCCAGTCCAAGGTTTTCCTCAAGACCTACCTTGTAGGCTCTATGTAGTGGTGGTCTTCAGAAGAGACAGTTGCATCAAAATGAATATGGTTGAACCCCAATGTATGGGTCATGGGCTTGGAAATTTCATTCCTCTTAACTTATTTTAAGTGTTCATTGTAAATTTGGAGCTAAGGACTTAGCCTTTCTTCCTCTGGCAACACCATGATTGAAGGTCTAAAACAGTGGTTTTTCAACCTGTGGGTCATAAATCCTTTGGGGGTTGCCTATCAGATGTCCTGGATACATTATGATTCATAACAGTAGCAAAGTTATAGTTATGAAGTAGCAATAAAACAATTTTATGTTTGAGGGGTCACCACATTGAGGAACTGAATGAAAGAATTACAACATTAGGAAGGTTGAAGACTTCCTGCTCCAGAATTTCATAGAGCTCAAGCCTTGGCCAAGATAAGTAGAGTGACTGAATTCTATTCTGCGTATTTTCTTTGTGCAGCCTAGGTGTGTTCTCATGATAATGGAGCAAAGAGAAGCAAGTTGTCTAAGAGAGTCCCTTCTTAAGCCTCTGCTTGTGCCATTTCGGGGACTATTCCACTCAGAGAAAGCAAGTCACAAAAGTTAAGGGGTAGGCACAGCTGGGCGAAATAGAAAAGGGTGGTTAACAGAGGGTGTATGGCAAAGGGTGAGCCATTGTTCAGATGACATTATTGGAGAAATCTCTTACATCATAATGTGAATAGAATGAAATAGAAATAGTGGTGAAGATGGCAATAATGGTGGTGGTGGTGGTGGTGGTGGTGATAGTAATAGCTGGCATTTATTGACTTGCCCAGCCATCCTTAGCTACTAGGAATGAATTTCTACAAGTGGTTTGCTATATGTATCTGACCAGAGGACTTCATAATGTAGATACCTCTCCCCTGGTTGCCTCAGTCTATCAAGTAGTGACTTTCTGAGCAAAGGCGGGGCTGTGGTTCTATCATCTGCATTATCACTTCTCAGCTGCTAGGCAGGTGGTAGGATGTAGACATGTGGAGGGTTATGACTTTACTACACAGTTAGAGAAGACTAGAGAGTGCTACCCAGTGTCGCTGAAGGCACTTAAGGTAGAGGGGACAGGAGTGGGGACAGAGAGGACAAGGACTAGGTATGAGAAAGCTTGGAAAGGACATCCCAAGCAGTAGAGCAAAGGCTCTGAGCCTGGGCTGTGCTTAGTGAGTCTTGAAAATAGTAAGATTCATAGTATCCTTCTCATTTTATGGCTTGTACAGTGGAACGGCCAAACTGTCTACATGGCTACATGGAGGATTCTGGATTTCCATCTGAGTGTGTTGAAGAATCCCTGGAGGGACCTGAGTAGAAGAATGATGTTTTCTGAGTTTAAAAACAGTTGCCCCGAGAGCTGAGTAGGCAAGACTCTGTATGGGGCAAAGATGGATGCAAGGGGCCTCGTTAGGAAGCTGGTGCCCCATCTAGGAGTGACAAAAGTGCTGGTAGCATTGAATTGATCAGGGTGCAGCACAGTCTTGGGTTGTAGGACCAAACTTAGATTACCCCATCAAACTATCAAGGGGCACTGGGGAACCTAAAGGCAGCAAAAGAGAAATAGCAAATTGGGAGAAGGTCTGGCATTGACTCTGGATCATACTTAGCTCATTCATTCATTCATTCATTTATTCATTCATTCATAGTACAGTTTTCATTTTACACCTTATAGCACTTAAAAGCTTCTTACTTGGTCTTTGGTAGCGATATACAGGCAGTATCTTGGGTGTAAAGCAAGGGTAGGTATTTGGTCTTTGCAGGTATCATTAAAGGTAGGTGTCTGGTCCTTGCAGGTATCATTAGGACCATTCTTTATTGTCTTCTTATGGATGGCGATCTTCATGTCACAGTGTTTTACAGAGTGAGATGCACACAGGCATGGGTGACACTTTTCAGCAAGTCCCTGATGGCTGTGACCCTCTACTTCATTTGAATGATAAACTTCTTAATGGCCTCATGTTTAAGTTTATAGGTGGTACATCTAGATACACAGTAGATAGACTGCCCATGGCTATGTTCCTTTTCAACATCATTGTCTGGGAGGCCCTGAGATCTGCCCTGTCTTATCTTTGATTATAGTTTTGGAACTTATTTTGCTCATCTCTAAAACAAAGACTGTCATTTTTTTCCTACCGTAGACTCTTCTGGTTACCTCATGCTATTAAGCAGTGACTTTCTTAGTAAAAGAAGGACTGTGACCTGATGATCAATTGGTCTAGATTAAATGACTTCAAATGTTAATATACTTGGTGTAGTGTGAGGCATGTATTGCTTTTGTGCTTGTTCAATGTATGTGCTAGCCTTTGACAATGTATGTGTCAGCTTTTCCAGGGCTTTCCAAAATCACGAGAGGATCAAATTACTATTAGCCTTGTCCTGAATGCTTCTTTACTACTTCCTTCTTAGAGGCTCCATTCTAGAGGCTTCTGGACCCCATTTAAGCCTTACCCCTATTGTAGCTTTCTGGAAACAGCGTTTGTGGGTATATCCCTGCATTGCTTCCTGCCTTTGCTCTGCTTCCCTCTCCTCATGTACTGACTTGGAGGTATTGTATGCTGCACCCTACCTCTCTGAGGCACAGCTGCAGGGGTGCTGTGTCAGACCTGCATCCCAACCAAGGGTGAAGCAGGGATGTGTCCTGCCTTGTCTGGACATTTACAGTCTGAGTCAGTCGATAGCCTCTGCCAGTTCATTCTCTTCTCCCCCTGCCAGCTGCGGCACCTCTTGCTTTGTTAATAGAGAAATTGTCAAATAATGGGAATAATTAGCACAGTGGGAGCTTTACTGTGTCCTGGGAGGAGAACAGAGAGAGCCCTCCAAGCAGCCCAGACGTAATTGCTAGGCAGGCTTATTTTCTCTTGTCTGTGTCTCCCCCCCTTCTCTTGCATTCGTTTGATTTTTTTCTCTCTTTGTGTAGAGAGAGTTGGTTAGGAGAAAAGACCGAAAATTGCACCCTTGCTGGGCTGGTGCTGTGAAAGCTGGGTACCATAGTCTTCTAGGGCTGAATAATTGCCCTCGCTCCCCACCCTCTTACAGGGGAAAGATCAGCAGCGAGCTTATCTGCCTCTCTTATTTCCTTTCCATTCCCTCTCTCCTCTAGCCCTCCCTGTTCCCCTTCCCCAGCCCCTCATGTAAAGAACTCACAGGCTCTCGACTGAATCTTTTTTAATGGTCCCAAGAGGCGAGGATCTTGAAGGGTGATTATCTTCATTATAAATTATTAACTCTCCTAGCAGCCAGATGGCTTTCCAACTCATGGCTGGAAACTCCAGGCTGGGGAGACCCAGTGGCAAGCAGAGGAGGGGACAAGAGAGGAGAGTTGGCTGCTTGGAGAATGACCCCAGCTTTATGGGTTTCTGGCTGCTCCCTGGGATTTGGGGGAGTCCATCAGCACCTTGTATGGCTCAAGTTCTATGATCTGCAAGAAAAAACTAGCTCTTGCATATTACCCCTCAGACAGCACAGGGCCTGGCTGGAGATGGAGTGATGGTGGCATGTGGAGAAGAGATTAATGCCACAAATTTCTTCTTTATACACCTTAGAAGCTCGCCAAGACCTGATGGGAAGATGTGATTATTAATTTGCTTTGTGTGGTCTTTGATGTCCAGAGCATCCTAGAAAGTGAACCCAATGATCTCCCCATTTTACAGGAGGATGCACAACTAGAAAATCCAGATAGATTCTAATAGAGTGACTTGGTTCAGAGTTTGAGAAAGATTGATTCTGATATTCAGTCTAGTGCTCACTCCTATGCTAACCAGAGCTTTTCATCTTTTCCTTTCTTTTCTTCTTTTCTTCTATTCCTCTTCCTTTCCTTCCCTGTTCTGTTCTTTTCCTTTCTTCCTCCTTTCTTCCTGCCCCCTCTTTCTCTTTCTTTCATTTCCGAGATAAGATATTGTCATGTAGCCTTAGCTAGCCTAGGACTTGTTATGTGTCCTGAGGATAGTCTCAAATTCATGGTGATTCGCCTGCCTTAGACTTGCAAATGCTCATAAGTGTGCCTTTGTACACTTGGCTCCTACTTCTTATCCATTGGCTTTGTCTTACTCATCCTTCAAATTTCCATGAAAACAAGTCTTTCTTCATCTCTGAAGCCTCCTCCTACCCACACAGGACTATCTCTAGTTCCTCTGGATTCTATTATATTTCACCCATACACCCACTTAGTACTGAATATACCCCCAAAAGATGGTCAGTCCTTTCCAGGTTAGGGAGAGATGGCTCATCTAGAGGTCTTTGTAAGATCAAGACATAAATACTCTTCTTAGTCCGTCCATTCACTAGACTGAACTCTACACAAAGGTCAATGGAGAACCTATGGTCCTTTTTCCAATTTAAGGAATGCATCTAAAGACCCTGTTTGAGTGGCTGATGGTTGTCTCTGTAAGCCCTGTAAAGGATCCTAAGAGGCTTCACAATGGCTCCCCCCTCTGTGTGGGTATACATGTACATACATAGTGAATATGTGGTGGGGTATGTATGCATGTGTGTGTATGTAAATATGTGCATGGAGAGGTCAGAGGGCAACTTTGAGTAATGTTCTTTAGGCACATTCCCCACCCCCTCGAAACAGTGTCTCTCATTGGCCTGGAAATTACCTAGTAATCTAGGCTGGCTTGTTGGTAAGCCCTAGAGATCCTCCTGCACTATGTTGAGATTTCAGCATGCAGCACATGCCCAGTACTTTTTATGTGTGTTCTGGGGATCAAACTCAGGACGTCCTGCTTGTGCTAGACTCTGACCCTACCCACAGAAATGACTCTCTACATGGTCTGTGACACTGGGATATATTTAAAAGAAGCCCACCTCTCTTGAATGCTGTCCCTGAGCAGGTCCAGTGGAACCACATTGCTATCCTGAAACAGGAGCCCTGAGGACAAACATTAACCACAATAGAAGCACTCAACAGTGGCTGGCTTTCTATTTGTGCTGAGCACTGTGGACTTGAGCTAAGTGTGCACTCCGTTATCATCTCAATGATACATAGCAAGCATTGAGACACAGAGAAGCTATGCATCTTGTTCAGGGTCACACAGGCATTAAACATTACATTTGGGATTTATCTGTCTGTGGAGCTCATGTCAGCAGCTGCTACTCCATACAGCTCTATGTTCTATGTTGGAACCTGGAGGCCGCCCCGTGCCATGTTCAGTCCACACTCACAATCTGCCTCATCCCTTTACCCCTACATCTTATATTGTTTAGACACATGGTGTTTATTAGCATGAATCTGCCTTTCAAAGATAGAACAACTTGTTGTTCTTGTTCTTGTTCTTCTTGTTCTTCTTGTTCTTCTTCTTGTTCTTGTTCTTCTTGTTCTTGTTCTTCTTGTTCTTCTTGTTCTTGTTCTTGTTCTTGTTCTTGTTCTTGTTCTTGTTCTTCTTGTTCTTCTTGTTCTTCTTGTTCTTCTTGTTCTTCTTGTTCTTGTTCTTCTTCTTCTTCTTCTTCTTCTTCTTCTTCTTCTTCTTCTTCTTCTTCTTCTTCTTCTTCTTCTTCTTCATTTATTCTTGTATCTGGACTGTGAGTGTTTCATAGTTTTAAAAAAAGATAACAAAAGGACTTCTTTTTCCATTCACTACCCCTCAGCTTACCTATACCTCTCCCAAAGGGTGGAGTTTAAAATAAAAATACAGTGAGAAGTACCAGACTGTCAGAGACAACCATCTTCTCTCTCACCTGTAGCTTATATTTTAGTTCATGTCATCTTAGATTACATTTTGCTTTCTGGCAGTCAGGAAACTCTGAAAAGATGTATATATTAATTACATATCCCCTACACACACACGTGAATGTGTGTGTGTGTGTGTGTGTGTGTGTGTGTGTGTGTATGTGTGAGAGAGAGAGAGAGAGAGAGAGAGAGAGAGAGAGAGAGAGAATGAGACCTTGAGCATATCTTATTCCTGAATTCTTATTTATCACATAGCTAGGAATTATATGTTCCTGTGTCTTGGTTATGTTGGAGGATCAAGTTGTATACCTTTCCATTATCACCATTAGAATTTGTTTGACTAGACATAGGCTGTAGTGTAAGCCTACCATGATCTCTTGGTATCCCAAAAGCCTCTTCTATATACTCTCAGTGCCAGCTCAGAGACCAAAGGGTTCTCTTTCATTTCATCCAAGCACTTGATGAAAATGAGGGATGGCATGACCTGCTCTTCCACCTCAGCCTGCCTTTCAAGCAGGTTCCACTTTCTTTGCTTTCTGCTCTTTATCCAGTGGCAAGACTTAGTCACTATACCTCACTTTCCCCATACTGTTAGAAACTTACCTAGAACATTAGTTAGAGCCCACAAATTACTCCGGTATATCTCTTCTGTTATAGATTAGTATTCCTGACAGGGAGGTTAGTCCAATATTAACTTATTTTTATTTATGTGTTCATGTCTGTGTGAGTGTAAACCACAGGTGACTGAGGGAAACAGAGAGGGTGTTAGATTTCCTGAAGCTGGAGTTATAGGCAATTGTGAATCACCCAAATTGAATGCTGGGAAGCTAACTGGCTTGGGTCCACTGGAAGAGCAGGAACTGTGCCTATGCCTAGCCATCTCTCCAGTCCCTAATTCTTATTTTTAATGGGAATTATTTTTAAAGTAAAAAAGGATGTGAATGTTGAAGATTAAAGGAAAAGTTTCTTTTCTCTCTCTCTCTCTCTGTGTCATCTTTTCCCAGCATAAACACATTCCCTTTTGGTAAGTTCTTTTGATGAACTGGAGTGGAGATCCACAGGGACTCTTTTCCCTTCCCTGACCTGAAGGGGAAGCATAGACACTTCTAAAATGGGGTAACTTGGGGTGTGTGTGTCTAGAAGTGGTTCAGCAGACTCCAGTGAAGAACAAAGCCATAGACGGTGAAGTTGTTTTCTTAGACATGAGAAATTGTGAAAGAGAGGAACAACATATGAAAGGACTGGGAGAGACGGGGATGGTTGCAAAGCCTGGTGGATGGAAATTGGTTCATGTTTTCCTAGATGAGAGATTGGCTTTATCTTGGGAAGTGTGAGGAAGGAGTTCCAGTTTCCAAACAGGAAAGCAGCAATAACTTTCTTAAAAACCCTTTCCAGACACACACACACACTAAAACACCCCTCCCAAACAAACCTAAGACAAACCTCTAGGAGTCATCGGAAAGTGGATAGATATATCATACATGTAAGGCAGTATGTTATGTGATTTTAGTTGAAATACACATATAGAAAAGAACACACATCTGTACACAGAAGGTAGTGCTCAGTCTATGAGTTGGCACACACTGAACCACATTGAAGCATCACTGAGATTCTAAAATGAATTGCATTCCCTCTTCTGCTCCCTTCTCCTCAGTAACCACCTATCTGATGATCAACAGCATTGAATAAATGTTTTATTACCTCTTTTCTATTTTATATAAATGAAACATATACAGTACATTCCCTTCCATCCATGTCTTATGCTTGTTTCAATATTCTGTTTGTAAGAATCATCCATGATGTGTCTAGAAATGAAGACTAGTCACTTGCAAATTTGGACATTACTTTGCATGAATAGATTAAAATTGATGTGTAGTCTGTGTTACAGGTAGACACTTGGTGATCTAGCATGGAGAATAAAGCTATGAACATTCTCAGATGTCTCTGGGCATATTAAGCATTCCTGTTGGTATCTACTTAGTAGGGGAGTTTTGAAGTTATGAAGATTTAAATAGCATTCAGTTTTATTAGATGTATCATCACAGTTTTAAAAGTTGTGTCTATATATAGTTTTACAATTGATAGAGTTCAAAATTACATTATTGGGTAAGTACTATCAACCCCTTCCCTCTTTTGGATGCACAAAGACTCAAAGGAGTTGCCTACTGTTAAGTACCTATAATGACAGTCTGGATTTAGATATAGCTCTGCCTGACTCAAAAGCCCATGTTCTCCATTATTCTTTACACTACATTCAGATGTTAGAAGAATCTGTGCCTTGACCCTTCTTTGCCTGCAGGAGGGCCTTACTTATGTATTAAAGTAGGTGTAGTGTTGAGAGTGAATGGGTTGTGATTTAGTTGAAGGAGTCAATTTCTGAGACTATTTAGAACAAGCCTCTATCTATCTTCAAAGTGAGAGAAGAAGCACTTTGTCCTATGCCTTTGCCCAAGATCATGGGTGATGCATATCCAGAGCTTTTTTGCTGGGAGAGGGCAGCATGTGAGTCTCAAATCACAGAGTTCCTTCAGATATGGATGAGGCAGTGTGAGATGGCAGCTTTTGTCAACTTACCAAAGATAGAACTGTTGATAGCCCAGCATTACTAGAATAGTATTTATCAGGACTCTTGGTCTTGCCTTGATTCAAACTTGTTTAAATAAAAAACAAGTTTAGCTTACGTAAAGAAAGTCCTAGAACTCTCTCCTTTCCAGACCTAATTAGATATAGATTTTAAAAGAATGCCATCAAAAATATGTCTTTTTACTTGTCTTGGCTTTTCATGGCTCTTCATTCAAAAACAATTATCTTTAATAGTTAAGAGTGGTATTTGTCACCAAGTATTGACTTTGAGAGTTTAATAACATGGCAAAAAAGAATAAGAGGGTCGTGTTCCCAATAATCCCAATTAAAGTTCTAGCATCAATTCTAATTTGACTAAGTTTGATGGCATACTTATCCCCAAATCATTTACTGTGATCAAGAGGCTGGAATACCCTAACGGGCTATCCTGGGTCATGAGATTGGAGATTATGGTGAATCTCATTTGAACGACACAAACTAGGACTGGTGGCAAAAATCTTCTACATGTGGGATGAAAGGTATAGTGAGGGAGATCAAAGCCACCATGAACTCTTATAGTCTGGTAAAGGCTCCAAGAAGAAAAGCAGTTAAGAAGGTTCTAGATTCTAGAGGAAAGATCAAAACACTACCCAGGCATTGTAGGGTATAGAGTAGAAGATGGACATCATCATGTCATCCCAATCGTTCTAGTTGTAGACACTGTCATGTCTCTTGAATCTGTTTCAAACTCAACTCAACCTCCATGGCCTTTGGAAAAGGAGAGGAGTGGGCGGAGAGGGCAAATGGCAGCCAGATCTTCTGAACCATCCCTTTGTCAAATAGCCCACATGTCAGAGTTGTGTGAGGTCTCCCTTGTATCCTAAGCAGCAGGGAATATGAGACATTGGCAAAGATGTTCACCCAACATTAAAACGGCGCTGTTCGACAATTATGTAAATTAGCTGGCAATTAGATAATGTCACTCACTTTCCCTCTCTAGCTTGGTTCCCACACAACAGATAAGTGTTTGGAACTTCAGTACCGTCTTCAACCTTCCTTCTGGGTTCTGGAGCCAACCACCTGATCCCCAACTGCCTGTGATGATCTGGGACTCAGGGGTGGGTAGCCATTGGCTGATTGGGTCATGGAGGTTCTCTGTTTTCCTTTGTCCCCTTTTTTGAGCCTGGCATTTTCTGCTAGATGACTGGAGAAAGCTATAGTGCAATTGCTAACGGCAGCTGGGTGGGGGCCTTAAGTACTTAATAAAAGGTCGTATATAGATTTTGGCCAGTTGGGGAAATTTCCAACGGTCATGGAATGCTCCCAGTTCAAGAAAGCTTTAGGAGAGGATATGGACAGTCAATCATGTGTTGAGCCTCAGTGGACTGGTTCTAATGATTCTGGCATCAGACCTGCCTGGCACCTATAAGATTAAAAGCTTGGCTTCTCTCTTTCAGACCCTTTGATCATTTCTGATGTATAGTGTAGGGATGTTAGTATCTGCAATGCTAATCTGACTGAAGGGGAAAGACAAGAGTCTGAAGGTGGATTCTTATCTGCATAGATTAGTGTGGTTACCATAAAGCAAGATGGGTAAATTCCCACAATCCACTCTCATAGGTGGATGCCTGGGCATAAAGGTTCTTCATTCATTCACAGGGTTCCACAATTAGGCAGGGATTGTTTTGTCCTCCAGGACTACATGGGGCTGGCATCTTGAAAAGTTGAAGGCATACTTAGCAGTGTTGTCCTTGTATACAGTGGTGCCATGTAGAGGCTTTGGCATGGAATAGATGTCAAAGGACCTCATAGTGGGTCTTAAATTCTGTTTATGGTTCACTCTTGGTATGGACATTTCACTGTTCCTGTTATGTGACAATGTCCTGTGGTAGGCATTAGAGTGAAGCCATCTCTTTCCTCGGGGTGTGACTGCAACAAACAATCTGCTTCCAGTTACCTGACTTATTTCTGTGATTTACTGTCTCTAAAATACACTTGTCCTCCACCAGTTTGTGATGCCCTTGGGTATACAGTGACTTATGCTATGATGCTGATCTAGTCGTGCCTGGAATGAGCTAGGGTTAGGTAGACTAGAGTTTCCCTTCTCCTGGAGAATGCTGATTTTCAACTTGGTTGGCATATCTTATATAATACACCAATCATATTCTTAGAGACTGTCAAGTCTCCTGCCATTACTTCCTGTTATTCTGGACTATTCTTCCTAGATGTTTACATGGCTAAATTTCATCTTGTCACAGACAAGATGTTGCTTGTAATGTTGACATATAGCGCTCGTGTGCACACACACACACACATACACACACACACACACTCAACTAACACACTCAACTAACACACTCAACTACACCTATTAGCCAGCATCAGTATATTTCTATGTCTACATCGGCTATCCCTTGAGTCTATGGGGTGTACCCATGCCAGACTCCAGGAAATACTGTTTGGGTAAAACACTTTTATAGATGATAGATTTTCTGATGATAGATTTGACCAGGCTCTTATGGATATAGATTGGTTGTTCATGCAGAGGAGGCATTTGTCCCTGATTAAAGAGATAGCATCTCTCTTTTTAAAGAACAGAATGAGCTAGCTTTTCTGATGTCTTCGTTGTAACTAGAGTTAACAGCAATGCTCTAAGGAGACCATTGAGGACCACTGTGAATTACCAACTGTGACAAGGAGTAAGAAGCAACTTACACAGCCCTTGGAGATTACACTGACTGCTTTATCTGAACAGAGAACTCAGCAGCTTGGTTAGATAGACCAGCAGCTTCGTTCAGGAACCAGGTCCTAAGCTCAATGGATATTGCCGCCTTTCTAGTTATAATCAAATACACTTGATTCGCTCTGTGTCTGTGACAATTCTTAGCTATTCATAAATTTTCTCAATATTGTGTACATATACATTGCCCTCATCAGACACACACACACACACACACACACACACCCCTACCTCATGTAGCACCTATTCCTTCTCGTTGTAGAAATAAGAATGGGACCACCCTAATATATAGCAATCACTTATGATATACAACGCTTATGCTGGTGTCATACCACACTAATCTCACTTTTTTCCCCTCAATCTTGGAAAGAGGCCATTATTTCATCTACTTTTCAAATTATTAAGTAGAAATGCAAACAGGCTAAGAATATCATTTCAAGTATCAAGGACAGGAATTAGAATCCAAACTCAGCCTTTCAAATTTTTTTAACCTTAAAATTTGTATTTTAAAGAATGTTTCCCTAATATTTGGTTAGAGATGGTGGCCTTTTTGTCTAGTAATGCACTTTCCTTGATTTTTTATGTATATTTCTTTTCTAAGGTTAAGGTCTTGGGCCTCTTATACTTAATTAGTGGATGATGAAGTTGAAAAAGAAAAAAAATGTTTTTAATAGAAAGTAAGCAAATATTATATATGGGTGTTTGAATGTTTTAAAATGTTAATGTTTCACGTCTGGCTATTTCCAAAAGTGTGCTGACATAGCTTTGGGGACTTTCCACGACTTTTGCATTTAAATTTGTAAAAACTAAGTGTGTACTTAGGAGCTGGCCTTGGGGTCTTTCTGGCATGGTGGAACTGGGCCCCTGTCCTGTGTGAAGTACCTACATTGAAAAAGCATCTAGAACGGCCTGGGGGCATCAGCACTTCATCAGTCTTTGTGCCAAAGGATGTAATAGTTGGTGCTTAGCCCTAATCTTCATTTCTCCTCTCTCTTCCCCAACAGGTGTTTTTCCTGGAGTCCTGGGAGCTCTGTTATGGGCCCCACTACCTCTGGCCAGCACCATGAAGCCTGAATCTGCTTCTGCTCGGCTCTGGACCTCACTCCACCTGAGTACTCAGCTGCTTGCGGTTCCCCTCCCCAGGGCCTGCTGCTGCTAGATTGTCAAACCTCAGCACTGGGCCTTGGCTTGGGTCTACCTTTCACTTCACGTGGCTCACCTCCCGGGTTCCTACTCCTCCATTACGGCACCCTGAGCTCCAGTCCTGGCTAGGACGTATTTGCCGGGAGGAAGACATTACTGAAGGCTTGTTCCCACCCTGGGCTCCTTCTTCTCCTTGAATCAAGGCCTCCGGATCCACATGGATAGCTGAGATCTTTTCTTGGAGAAAGATACTTCTTCCTCCCCTCATCCCTGATTTGCCTCACCCGACATCCCCTGTCTGTTTCTTCTGCCTCTTTATTGGATTTCTTGCCTGTGTGCCTATCTAGGGCTGTGTTGTTCTTTTTCCTCTCCTTCCCATTTCCTCCTAACATTTCTGTGTGTGTTCTTCTTGTGTCTTCTCTTGTACCACTCGGTTTATTCTCTTTTCCCTCACCAACGCCTATCCCCTGCCTCCCGCCCCCAGGGCTGTTCCCTGGCCTGCCTGCTCCTCTGTGCTCTGACCCAGCAGCCACCATGAGCTTTACCCTCCACTCAGTTTTCTTCACCTTGAAGGTGAGCATCCTTCTGGGCTCCCTGGTGGGGCTCTGCCTGGGTCTGGAGTTCATGGGCCTCCCTAACCAGTGGGCCCGCTACCTGCGCTGGGATGCAAGCACACGCAGTGATCTGAGCTTCCAGTTCAAGACCAATGTTTCCACTGGGCTGCTCCTGTATTTGGATGATGGTGGTGTCTGTGACTTCCTCTGTCTCTCCCTTGTGGATGGCCGCGTTCAGCTCCGCTTTAGCATGGACTGCGCCGAGACCACTGTGTTGTCCAACAAACAGGTGAACGATAGCAGTTGGCACTTTCTCATGGTGAGCCGTGACCGTGTACGCACTGGGCTGGTGATTGATGGTGAGGGCCAGTCTGGTGAGCTACGGCCCCAGCGTCCCTACATGGATGTGGTCAGTGATTTGTTCCTTGGTGGCGTCCCCGCTGACATTCGACCTTCTGCCCTGACCCTCGATGGAGTACAGAGCATGCCTGGCTTTAAGGGATTAATGCTTGATCTCAAGTATGGTAACTCGGAACCTCGGCTTCTGGGGAGCCAGAGCGTCCAGTTAGAAGCAGAGGGACCCTGTGGCGAGCGTCCCTGTGAAAATGGTGGGATCTGCTTCCTCCTGGATGGTCATCCCACCTGTGACTGTTCTACTACTGGCTATGGTGGCACACTCTGCTCAGAAGGTAAGACCACCCTCTCTCACCTGCTGTAGACAGTCCTGCTGGATTGGGTGAAGGCAGGAGGGCTGGCTAGATACCAGCTCTGTGCTAAAACCGCTTCAGCTGTATTGGAGATAATTGGGTCTCCTTCTCTAAGCAGGTGGTGGAAACTCATCTCCTTACTCTCAATGGAAAAAAAAACAAAAAACAAAAAAAAAAAAACCAAAAAAAACAGCACCAGATCTCAGCAGGAAGAGAATACAGGCTACTCAACCATTCACTCTGACTCAACTCAAAGGGCTAGATGGAGAAGACTGTTGAGTCTATGCAGAGCTTAGCAGGATTAGTGCAGAGTGGAAACCAAGAGAGTCATTGGCAAGGTGGCTGTCTCTGCCCCTCTTGACTCTTGGAGACATGGGGCACTGTGGGTGGATGAGAAAGCTGCACATCACATCTTCCTCATTACCTTAGCCCAAGCATCACCTATGCAGAGCATGGAGGAGGATGGACTGTCGGCTCTGCTCATGGTCCTATTACAATTCAGTCTTGTTATACAACCCCTTAGGCTCTGAGAGGCATCTAGAAGGCAGTCATGGAATTCTTTTGAGAACCTTCTGTCATTGTTCTAGCTTTGAGGCTATTCCACAAGGCTCCACTTTGAATATTCCTGAGTGATCCATATCCTGAGATATGTGTGAATAGACACAGTGGATCCAGTGGAGTTCCCCAAGCTATACCAGAAAACTGCCCATGTCTAACTCCAGCTTGAGACAGATTAAGGGATGGAGACAGGGAGCAAGGAGGAAAGAAGAGAATGGAGGAAGGGAGTAAAGGAGGGAGAGAGAGAGAGAGAGAGAGAGAGAGAGAGATGGGTAGATAGATGGATAGATGGATAGATGGATGGATGGATGGATGGATAGATAGATAGATGGATAGATAGATAGAGAGAGAGAGAGAAGTAAGAGGTGGGAGAGGGAGAGAAAGGTTTACCTGCATAGAACTTAAGCTGTTCTCACCTTGCACACTAAGTTCCTAACTTTTGTTTGGTATTAGATCTGAAGGAGTACTATAATATGACAAATATAAATAAGCTTTAAATTCCTGGTCCTCTGCACTCAACTTCAAGCTTTGATATGGGGAAGAGAAATCACTGAGGTGATCAAGTGTGTGGGAGCCAATGAGGGCAGGCGTGTATCTTGAGAGGTTGGGATCTGGAGGCTGTGGGATACACGGGTGTGTATCTTGGGAGGGTATGGATGTGGATGGTTTATGCCATGATTCTTCTTGAGATGTTTTGTATTGCCAACCGTGCAGGCCTCTTCATGGAGGTGCTGGTGTTCTGTAACGAAGATCAACCCCAGCTGAGCATTATGATCACTTTAGGGGAACTGAAAAACTTGCCATATACAGGCTTATTCCAAGCACATCTCTGGGGGTGGGATCTCATCACCTCTCTATTTTTAAAGCTTCTCATATGATCCCAATGTACTCTCAAGGTGAAGAACCACCAGGGCAGGGTCAAAGAAGTCAGAGTAATGTTGGAAACCTGGTTCTCTTCGTCTAATTAATACAAGAATTTAAGAATGGACTTTAAAAGCTTGAGGGAAAGTTTATTAGATTAAGACAAGCAAGTAAACGAGCAAGCTGTAATCCCAGTGGAGGGGAGAAGGCAGCAAGCCCTGCCATTTGAAGTAAACTGGCATACAGGTCAATTGCATGGTGAACAAGCAGCCACAGGGTTGGAAGGCAAGTTTTAGAGAAAGAATAAAGACCCCCAAAGTACCAGAAGCAACACACTTAAGCTATGGCTAGGATCAGAAATACAAAGAAAGAAGAGAAGAAAAGGGATACCAACCCCTTTCTGAAAGACTAAGAAAGGTGCATGAACTCACTCAGCCAAACCTCATGCTGTTCCTAGGGGGCAGGGCTTCGAGGAAAGAAGATTATCTCAAGAAAGAAATAACTATTCCACCAATCTCTTAGAAGTAGCTTAAAGTGAACCTGCCTTCCAAGGGAGGGTCCTGCCTCCCTGCTGGGTAGTCTGTTAGCCAGGCCATTTGCATGCTCAACTGGAATGTTGGTTCTGCATCCTGGCCAGAGATTTCATTTTCTTGACCAGGAGGAAATAGTTTTCCCTTAATGGGCCTTTGATGCTGTGTCAAGAGGGTAGGGGCCAGGTAAGTATTTTTTTGCTCCTTCCCAGGATCTATTCAGGTAAGGACCCCACAGCTTTAGGTTTTGCTTTCAGCGTGTGTTTGTGAATATTCTTAAAACATGTTGAGAATCTTCCATCCCTAATAAAGCAGGTTATGCTTGCTATAAACTTTATGTACTAGGAGCTATGTAAAAATATTTTTTAAGTCAAAACTAAGTTTATGTTTACAGGTGGAACATGTTGGAGATTGACATGTTGGGAACTGGTTTGGAGGTCTGATTTCAGGATGTACATTGGGCTGATATGGAAATGTTCTCCAGCTGTTCTGCTTCTGTTCCCTACCGGCTGGGTTTTACATCTCCCTTCCTGTGGCTGGCCCAGGCACATAGCATGTCAGGAGATGCTGTGCACATATGGTGGCCCTTTAGGTCCACAGAAATATCCAGCCTGAGGTCCCCAGACTACTTCCTTCCCAAGACATCTAGAAAAGGGCTTCAACACATTGCCGTCTGTAGATGACAATGTCATCGTGTAGTGCTAAAGGTTGGACACCCTTGTAGACTTTGATTCCTTCTCATTGAACTCGTAAGGAAGAAAATTGGAGGAGAAAGGACCAGAGCTGACTCAAACACATAGAGTCACGCTGTTGGAATTGCAGTTATTAAAGGGCTTCTTACAAGCAGGGGCCTTCCAGAGCCTGCCGACTCTCCAAAGCTGCTTCTTCAAGACACCGCTGACATGATCACTTGCTTTCTCATTTGCCCGGAGGATCGGTGATCTGTTCTGCTCTCCAACACTGAAAAGCTGGCATTCTTCCTTTAGGGGACCAGGATGTCTGCATGTGTGTTGTTAACTTGCTGATCATCTCTGATTTTGTGTGTGTGTTTCAAATAATTCATTTCCTCCTGGCAGGTTTGGATCAGCACTTTCAGCAGGAAGAATCAAAAGTGTATATGTATATATATATAATTTGTCTTTAGAGAGAGGTTATTCAGTCATCAGTGGAATTTCTTTGGAACAAATTGAATGCAGTTGATTTTTTAATGCTTAAATGCAATATGTATATTTTAATAATTGTTCTTTATGAAAGGTTCAGATTTCTTCTGTACAGAGAGAAAAGGAGCAAATAGACTCTGTGATAACTAACATCTGGCTAACCTGAAAACAGAATGACCCAAAGGTTTTGGTGAAAACCAATATTGGGGAGGTAATGGAATTTACTGTGGATGACTTGAAGCCTGCTGATCCTAGTAATTGTCATCATGTCTGGCCAATGACAAAAATACATTGAAGAATATTACAAAATATCTGTTGCCTCCACACATAGGTTGGAAAGTAGGCATAAATTCTTACCTCTAAAATGTGGAAGGGGAGAAACAGAGCTGTTTCCAAGTGTCAAGCAGATATTCCACATCATAATAAAGAGCTTAAACGAATGCCTGCCATGTTCCTAAAGATAATGTGAAGTGGGTAATGGATATGCAGCCACACCTCTTTCCCCATCATATCACACACACCACAGAAGGGAAATCAGGGTACTTTCCCACAGTAATGGGTTCTATGTATCAAGCATCCAGTTGTCCCAGTTTGCTGCATGGACCCTTCCATTTGAATGTGTGAGGATCTGCTTGATGCTTTACCAGTTCTGAGAGCAGAGGCAACCTGGTGGGTTCCTGCAGCTTCCAATAGAATAGTTGAGGCCTGTTGGAGATATCCTAGCAGTCCAATAGTCTGTATCATGCCTGCAGTGTTACTGTTTTCTTGACCTTTCTGGCTCTACATGCTTCAATGGCTCTCAAATGTGCCCATACTATAGCCTAGAAAGAAAACCCAGATATACGTACATCTCTTGTTCTGGGGTATTCTGATTCCATCTCAAAACAGTAGAGGACAACAGAGATAGTTGGTGTAGGAGACCTGAGCCACCCAAGGGTAAGGTAGTAGACACACTGTCTTTTCTCTTGGGTAAAGGATTGTGGCTCTGATGGCAGACTGACTTCTGATCTTTGGAAAACTTCAGTTTGCTGCTCATGTCCTCGGTAGTCACACCAAGCATCATGGCACACGATATATGTATAGAGAAGAGGTTTCAGGTTTTTACTTCTAGGTATCATGTTTATAAGCAAGATGTTTTGCTTTTCAACCAGTAAATGTCCATATGGACAGGAGAAGGGCAAATAAAACAGTTTTAAAATGATGAATGTGGTTTGGAATTTAGTGAGGGCATCATGGCCCAGCACTTTTAATGGTCCTTTTGTCTAGTTCAGTCCTATGATGGGAGCCTTGAAGCTTAGTGTGCAGAGAGTGCATAGGTGTCCCCAGCTTCCTCTAGGGACAAGTACCCTTATAGGCTACAGAAATTTTGTTATTCCCTTGAAATGAGTTGAGATAATTATTTTTAAAGTGTTCTTAGTTATGAAAGTACACACACTGAATTTCTCAGCAACCTTATAGTTGTGAAGCATCAATTCACTGCCAAGGCATATAAAACTCAGTCCCAGTTTCCCTGAAGATTTAATTTAACATGGAGTCAGCCTGTTGTGGGGAGGATGGGAAGAGGGAACAACAGAGAAGCTTTGAGCTGACCTCTTCTCCTGAACGAATCTCCCAAGATAAGCCTACATGATGTCACACATCATTTGGTTGAGTGGTAGTCAAGCTGGTTTGATTGATGTCTCTCATCACTGCCATGTGATCTTTGTATACCTTCCAGAGAGCAAATTTCAATGACTTTTCTTTCTACTAAAAGTTGTATGTCTGTCCTCCTAACTCTCAGAACCAGAGAATGGCATCTTGCCTGAAGAGACATCTTACACCTAAGCATTCTCCCAGGTTCTCAACATGGTGTTATGGTACCAGGAGTGCCCGACTTTCTGTTGAAGTAAAACATGGTCATCTCCCATTTTTTTTCAGAGTGTACACTCAGTTGAAATTGTAACATGACATTCCGTGTCAACTCTTAAGGCCTTGAAAGCCTGGGAATAAGGACACAGTGAGCAATCAAAGGAAAGAAGGTAGCTTCCTTCCCAACGTTTCTCTGTGATACAGAGTAGGAAGAACAACAGAAAAATCTTACAACGTACACAAAGGAGGGACTGTGTTCCTGAGCCCCGATTCCCCACCTAGTATTCAGACTTTCTGTGGGATCAGCCCCTGCTCTCTACCAGCCCAGCCCAGCCCAGCCAGCCAGCCAACAGGGGCTGTCACTAAACGGAGCTTGAATAGGGGTCTGATTGCTCCTTTTTCCTCCTATCCTCCTGATTACCAAGTGAGATTTCCTGGGTATGCTGTATGCTAAATGGCAGAACAGCCGCCTTCCACTTGCTCCAATTATGCCTCTTTTAACTGCTGAGGGAAGAACAATTTTTCTAATCTCTCCCTCCCATAACATCCCTGCCTCCTCCCTTAAAGAAATAAGACCCCCTTTCCTTGTTCTCCCTTCACTGGACAGAGAGCAGCCTTTTCCCCCCTTTTGCAAGAGACAGAACACCAGCTGCAAGCTGAAAAGAGGGTGGGCAGTGGGGAACGATTTGGACCACATTCAGCAAGGTTGAGGGTCAGGCAGGCATTGTGCCAGGAGCCTTGGAGTGGCACGTGAACTTGAATTTGCATTTGGTAATGAGATACCAAAGGCCCAGCACTGGGGGCTAATTATTTTCGAGGTCCCTATCTCCCTTTGCAGGCTGCCCTGGTAAAGATGCTTTCTGGTTCCTGGGGCACCTGCCCATCAGCTGAGTCCCCCTTCTTCATTCACAAGGCAGAAAGGTGGGGTGCAGGATGTGCTTGGGGGATGGGATGAGGATGTGCATATGCCCTCTGGCCACCAGATTGCCACTGACTCTGCAGAGTAGGTCCATAGTAATGATTGCTTTGGGGCATCACTCTGCCCAGGTCAGTTTCCCATTTATGGACAAAGTAATAGAGGAGTTGTTATCACTATTGCCATTGTAGAATATTGCCATGTACCTGAAATTCTGGCGCATTCAAATTTATTGGCCCATCTAATCCTCACAGTCCTGTGAGGTCAAGGTGATGGACCTCAGTTTTGCATGTAAAGAAACAGGGGCAAGAAATTTGGAACTCAGACAAAATTTAGAATAGTGGCTAAGAGTGTGATTCCCGGAACAAAAATAATCCAGACTGCAATCCGCTTTTGTCCATTTAAAGACAGTAAGTATTTGGGTAAAGTTTGTGAAGCTTCATCTTCATTAGCAATGATAAATAACAATAACCGGCCACACCTAACAACCACAGAGCTTTGGTTTGACAGCCATATGGTTGTAACTGCTTTGCATGGATGTAGTAGCTCTTGCAACCTCAACACACTCTTGACACACAACTATAATTCTACCATGTAGGTAAAGAACTTGAGAGATGGGGTCAAGTGATCTAAGACTGTGCTGATAAAAGGCAACTCTGGACTTGATACCTAGACTCTCTGGGTTCAGAGCCAACCTCTTCAATATGTTTTGTTATGATGATAAGGAATCAGACCTCAGAGTGTCTGAGGGTGTTGAATGAGACAAAGTGTAGAAAGCTCCCGGCATAGTCTTTTGGCTTTGGGGACTCCTGAGCTATGTAAGAACGGCTGTGTATCTGTGTGGCTTTGCAGAAGTTTCAAGGCATTCCTTTGAGCTTTGTCCACCTCCACTATTTTCATGTATCTCAGTTTTAAACATGCTGAAGCAAAAGGAAGGGGACTTCTAGGGGCACAAAAAAAATCAAATATTATTGCAGTGTGCCTGCAGTCCTAAAGCCGACCGTGATTTTTCAGTTGGACCCTATTCATTGCATGTGGCTTCCAAGCAGCCAAGCAACTCAGAGAGCAGCTTTACCTTTGCGAATGGATGAGGAGATGCAGACCCCCTGCTCCCCCAACTCCGGGTGTCATTGAACTTGTTATGTATAGAAGGTGTGAGACTGAGCTTGGCCACTGCCTTCTCTTAAAATGGAGTGCCCAGACCCCAACATGACATTTTATTCCCACTCAGCTCCCCTCATTAACACAAATGGCCTGTGTCTCCATTGTGAAATGGAGCATTGCCTTCCTGGACATCTAAGATAAGCAAAATGTCAAATTCTGGGTGCAGAGGTTATCAGCTGGGCCAGTCCCAGGAGCCTTGCTGATCCCAGCCAGGGAGAGCAAGAGAGTAGATGAGAAAATGTGAAAACGATGACAACAAGCATTCAGTTCTCATCCTAAAGACCCCGCTTTGCAGCAAAGTTACTGGAGACTGGACAGAATTACAGCAGCTGGAGGAGCATCGATGGAGGAAGACAGCTTCTTCAGACTTAACCTTTGGGTTCCTAGGTACTGGGAGATGCCCATCACCCACTCGGGGCTGGTGAAAAATGGAGGTTCCTGGGTTATTTTTATCAGGCTTCTGATTTCCTGCTGCCTTCTGTTTTCTTTCGCACATAACACAACCAAACGCCTTTATCTGTGTTTATTCTTCTCTTTCTCTTTGCATGTGTACAGGAGGAGGGACAGGATAATGGAGGTGGATTTATGATGATGAAATTAAACCTTCACTAAATCTTAACTTGATTGAACCCCTTACGAGGTACTAGACCTAATCTTATATTTGCAAACATTTTCCCTAAGGACCTCCCGCTATCATGGGCTTCAGGTACCACCTCTCTGCACCCACCCTGGTGGAGAAGACTCGTTGCTGTCCAGTGATAGCAATGTCACACTGAGTGTGTATGTGTATGTGTGTGATTCCCTCCAACCAGTGACCACACTTCATCACAGACACGTGTGCCACTTTGCAACCAAAAGAGTTGGAAAATGGATGGCTGGGGGGAGTGGGAGGAGGGAAGGAATGGGGGAATACACTTTGTAAAGGGGAGGGGGAAGAGGTAAGTTAAGGAGGAATTGTTTGCAAGTATTTGCTGCAGATTCAGAGGTACAAGCTAGTATTTAAATGGAGGGATCAGTGTAGTCATTCCCCCAGGCTTTTCTAGCTGAAGTGGAATGTTTGATTTGCTTAGCTCTCTGAGGCTGTGTTGCAGGTGACAGGCTGTGACCAGCAAACAAGAAGGACAAAGCATGGCTCCCTAGACCTGTCTTCCTGATCTGTTTGGTTGTTATTGCTGTTGCTATTCTCCAGGAACAGGTGTCTTTGGGTGACCTATTTAAAAGTGATATGGGGCCCCCTTTAAATGTGTCATTGTCTGTGCCCACTTTTAGACCTCGACGGCTGTCCACGAGGTTCCGAGCTGCTGTGTTTTCCAAAGTTCTCTTTTCTTATAATCCCAGGAACCAATAGCTTTAAAAATAAATTGACCTCATAATCACTGGGATGAACTGCCTACGTCTTTATGCAGTGGTCTTTATGTGCATCTAGTCCTAGACATGATGAAAGCTTTTAGCTTTTGTAGGGATGACCCTAGAGTGTGCAAGGAAAACAAGGGCCTGAACATGGTATTGATGACAGACAGAAAGGCAGGGCAAGAACTGTGGGACCATTCAGCTCCTGGTACAGGCTTTCCAGCTGTGAAATATTTAGGAGCCTTATTTAGATAAACATAGTGTGTGCATGTGTGCATGTGTGTATGTATATGTGTGCATAAGTGTGTGCTTATATGTGTGCATATGTGTATATATGTATATGTGTATGTATCTGGTGTGTGATATATGTGTGCCCACACATGTGTGAAGGCTAGCTATTGTTCTATTGTTCTACAGGCATTGTCTACCTTTTTTAAAAAGTAGGATAAGATCTCTCTCCCTAGCCTGGAATTTACTAAGTAGGCTAGGGTGGCTAGCCAGTGAGCCTTCAGTATCCACCTGTTTCCATCTCCCCAGTGGACACATTTACTTTTTAAAATAATGGCTCCGAGGATCAAGCTCAGGTCCTCATGCTACAGGGCAAGCACTTTACCAATTGAGCTACCCACCTCCAGGTGCAGTGTCTCTGCAGCTAAGAAAATGACCAAGTTTCATGGTGGGACACTATTCTCCTCTCTCTTGTCATTTTACTTCTCCTCGGTCGGTTTGGTTTTCTTGAAGTTGTTCAGGGTGGCTGTGTGAAATCTGTAGGAGAAAGTCTCTCTGCAGTCCTGTGGCTATTGGATACACTGGAGCTGAAATCTCTACCTTAGAAGACAGTACAGTCCAGACAACCCCATAACTGCTCCTGTAGGTGCAATTGGAAGTATGTTGCCCGCAGCCCTGGAACACAGAGAAAAATGCCCTGAGAGAGTGTAAGGCTTATTTTCTTAATAAGTTGCTTTCAAATAAAAAGGAGGACACCCTTGTGAGGCGAGATAAGCTGGATAGCAGAGCTGAAATCACTTGCTTGTGATCCAAGCAGCAGGAGAGGGGCCAGCGAGGCTGGGAGGTCAGTGGACACTCAAGGATTCTCCCTTCCATCTCATTTTCTGAAGCATCTTGTCTCTCCAGATGGGGACCTGTTTCTTAGTTCTGAAGGGCGAAGGGAATGGGGAAGAGTGGGTTTGGAGAGTGATGAGCCTCAGATCTGAGGGATCCCAGAAAGACTAATCCTCCTGCAGTCTATTTGCTCCATCTAGGTCAGAAAGGACAAGGCTGCAGCTTGCCTTCTTTTCGGGGAATGTGCTGGAATCGGAGGGGGTGCTTGCAGTGCAGAAGAAATTTATGATGTTAGAAGTACAGATCCCTTGACTTGTTTTGAGGATTCTAACATGTTTCTATGGTCTTCCAGCTGTGATCTTTCCATAGAAGCCAAAGCACATTTTAAAGGATGCTGGGGTGGCGAGTTTAAGGTGACTTTAAGGCCGATTAGGTTTAACTACTTATTTGTCTCAACTTAGAATTAACTACTACCCTCTGTGAAACAAGTAACTTCAACAGCAGGCTAGTCACCTGTAATGATGAAGGGCTTTTCAGGTTAGTTTAATATATCTCAGAGTATCGAGTCTCTCTGTGTTCAGGCCACACTGTGCTCCTCGGCCACATCACTGTCCCATTCCATTTAGAGCAATTCTTTGTGGGCCATGTGGGTAAGGAAGATGAATGAGAGGGTAGCTGGGTACTGATCTTTCTAGATTTATTTATTTGGAGGTGTGTGAATTAACCTTCCATCTAAGTAAAATTCATAAGAGAGACTCTTGCCATAGAACATATTTTCAGTATGTAGCCGGAGGGCTACATGCACCCTGGGATAGCTATGAATGTGGCCCAACCCAAAACCGTACTTAAAACATAAGATTCTTTGGTGATATTTTTCATAACTTTATTGCAAAGCTTAGACTGTGCTAGAAATTTTCCCAATATGAGTATAGACTGGAATCCAGTATATGAATTATCTCCTGGACCTCAATAAAGTAAGGCCAGTCTTGGCCATTCGTTAACTCTCTATCAGCTGATATGTTATTGACATAATAGTAAGTAACAAGGAACAAGTATCACAAATTTCATGATTTAAACTGGTTTGTTTGATAAAAGATTCTATTTTATATGTATGAGTGTTTTTCCTGCCTGGATGTCTATGTACCATATGTGTGCTTGGTACTGGCAGAGGCCAGAAGAGAGCTTTAAATCCCTTGGAAGTAGAGTTATGGATGGTTGTAAATCCCTGTGGAGGTGCTGGAAACCAAATCTGGGTCCTCTGCAAGAGCAACAAGTGCTCTTAACCACTTAGCTATCTTCCTCTTCCCAAGCAGCTTACTTTGAAAAGAGGCTATGGACATCATTTTGAGTTCAAGAAGGGACTTTGAACTGTCCAGGTGCCATGGACCACACACAGCTATTGAGAAGTAGGTATATTGTGTAAGAGTTGACATGTGTTTAGGATCTGTGGAGTTTAGGGCTGTCCGAAGTTTAATATGTGCTCATCTTAAATTTCAGCCTTGAGTTAATGCAGGGTGGGGCTATTCCCCCATCCCCCATGTATATAACCAATGTCTGTGTTTTAATATGTCTCTTGGCTCTCTTTGGCTTCCCTATCCTTAATGTACATTGTGAGTGCTCAGCTGGGTTTCCCCATTCATGTTACAGAGGTGTATGTGAGGGTGAACTCTCCTTAGGAACTATAAAACACAGAACTAAGAAGGGGAGCTACTCTTTTTCCTTTGTAATTGATACACACAGAGAATTATGTGAATCTCATGTTTGACACAGCAGACACTCAATAAAAGTTTGTTGCCTTAATATAGCATGTTGTGTGTAACCCTGAGAGGCACACTTGTGTTTCGGTGTATACCTATCTGTCTGAGTTTGCCTATTGGTGTGTAAGGGCTCACTAATATGTGGATAGATTCAGGTTTCTATGCATATGAGCTTAATAGTGTCTGTTGAATAAAGGAGTCACTGAATTCATTCATTACCTAGACCACACTGGCTGTCATTAGAAATACCATCTCTCTTTAAATGAGAAAGGTAGTGCTTTTGTGAAACAGCTTCTATTGAATCTGTGTTGAGCATATACATATTCTCTTTGGTTTGATCTGCTTGAGAATGAACTTGAAAGGCTGTTTTTTTGGTGGCGGTTTTTGTTTACAAACCAACGGTTTTCTGTAACAATTACAGGCAGCCGCTGGCATAAGATCATGTAAATGCTTGTGAATAGCTGTTTGAGATAGGCATGTTGTTGTCACTGGAGATGGAGGGGACCCATTAGTTCCTGTAGATTGCCTGGAGAAGATAAGCCTCACTGGGATCAGGATAATTGTCCTCAGATACAGAAAAAGCAGTCACATAGAGGAAGAAGTGGGTACCTGGGCAGGAGAGCTGAAGAAATTACAACTATAAGAGAGAATTTTATGATAGTTAGGAACACTGGCCCACAGATCACATGCTTTGTCAAGCCGTATTACTGTGGTGTACACAGGGTGCTGGAGTGGACCTTGGAGGAGTGGGCCTAAGTAGCATGTGCATACCTTCAACCCAAGGACTCCCTGGCTCTGGGACTATCTGCAGCCAGACCCTCTCACCCATTTTATCATGTACACCTGCTTTTCTTTGTGTGTGTGTGCTCTAAACAAGTGGCTTTTACTTTCCTTTAAAATTTTTTTTAATTAATCATTTTATTCGTTTACATTTTAAATAATATCCCCCTTTCCAGTTACCCCTCCACCAAACTTCCATCCCATCCCCCCTATTCCTCCTCCCCTTTACCTCTGTGAGGGTGCTCCTCCACCCATTCACCCACTCTTGCTCACCCCTCTAGCATCCCCCTGTGCTGGGGTGTCAAGCCTCCCTCCCATTGATGTTAGATAAGACCATCCTCTGTTACATATGCATCTGAAGTCTTGGCTCCCTCCTGGTTGGTGGTTTAGTCCCTGGGAGTTGTGGGTGGTCCAGTTAGTTGATATTGTTTTTCTTATGGGGTTGCAGTTTCCTTCAGTCCTTCCCCCAGCTCTTCCATTGGGGTCCCCAGGTTCAGTCTGATGGTTGGCTGTGAGTATCTACATCTGTATTGGTCAAGTGCTGGTAGAACCTCTCAGGGAACAGCCATATCAGGCTTTCAAAGGGGGGGGCATGGGAGATAAATCACTAGATCAGCAAATTAAAAAAAAAAAAACCAATATAAGAAAGAATATAAGAAATATAAGAGAGAAATAGCCACACATAGTTATCACATATGCACGTTGTTCATATGTAAACATTCAGCTACTGGGAGACTATTGTAAAGATGTTCTTTGCTAATGAGGGCTTTTACTCAGAAAGGCTTGGTGGCCACTTATCAGAATGGAACCCAAATCTGCATTCTCTATAACAGTTATTGTAGCAGTACTTCACTCCCAGAGTTTACACTGTTAGGTGGAGGTTGATTCTAAACTGTCTGTGATGCTAGGGTGGCTGTTCTTGATGGTCTATCTGTGTGTGGAGGTCTTGTTGATCTGGCCAGGGGGCTCCAGAAGGTACTCAGTTACATTTTATCTTCTGGAGGCCTCACAGCTGCTAATATAATCCCAGAGCTGAAAAAAAAAAAAAAAAAAAAAAAAAAAAGCACCTGCTGGGGACAAGTTTGGTTTCCATAAGAGTAAGTCCTTGCAAAGCAGACTTTGATGTATAACATCAGTGTGGTGGACTATGCCTTTTATACCTACTGGAATAGGTTCATTTATTGAATGTTCACTAAGTGAGGGACTGTTATCTACTACTCTGGTCTCTGTCCTTAAAGACCTTATGGTCTGGTTTGGAAGCCCAATAAGCAGAGAGGCACACATGTGTCAGAATGACTCTAGGACTGGAGCCAAGAAAGGGAGTTGGAAGTAGGAAGAAACTTCAGAGAAGAAATTCTGGGTTAGGACTTGTAAGTTTTAGTTGGCAGACTAGGAGGAAGAAACATTCAGGGCAGTCCTAGGAATCAGTTGGCTATGGATGCTGTTTGCAGGATCAGTGTATTCATGTGTCATGGTCTGCAGCCAACAGAAGAGTATGAGAAGAGCAGTTAGGTGGGGAGGCCTTCAATATTTGTGAAAAATTTGAACAGTTTTCATGGTTAGAAGCCTTTGGAAGTTTTCAGTGGGGTAAGTGACAGACAGGTGTGGAGTTTAGGGCAGGGTACCTGATGTATTAGTGATTGGAAAGCTTTAAGCCCAAAGGTCAGGGGAAGGTCTTGTGTGGGTTTGTGACACAGATCATATATTGGATAAAGAGTAATTGAAGAAGTGCTTCTAGCTTGTGTCAGGTTGATGTAAGATTGGCAGCATAGATGGCTTTGGGTTCAGATGTCAGGTATGGTGCAGGGGAAAAGGGAAAGTTTGGACTTGGGAAGATTAGTCCAGGGAAGGAACACGGTTGACAGGAAAGAAGCCTAAACTCAGATCCCTGGGAACCTTCCTATCTAAGATTGTAGAGGAAAAAGAATCTATAAGACAGACTATAGCAGATGACCAGAGACATACAGAAGGAAACAGTAGGCAAAGGAAAGTTCTTTATAATTCTTGGCTGGTGAATGAATGAGAGTCCCAGGTTTTCAGCACAGTTGAAATCACACTTGAGTTTAATGAACTGGCTGAGGATTGGCTTCATTTGTTTCAAAGGTTATTCTTGTTGGCATTTCTTTTAACTTCAGTTAAGTGAGGTCTGTCCATTTGAAAACATCCCTACAAATAGAAACTTGGTTTTCCTGGGCAGGTGGCAAACCTGGGGGTTTGGGGGGTGTTTTACCTGGTAGAGTTTCTGTCTCTGAAATGTAGTGACATTTTTGAGAATTCTGGAATTTTGGTTAAGAATGTGATTTTGTTTTAATCCCAGGTATAGGGATATGGGGCTGCTTCAAACTGTCCACAGCAGCTGACTGTGATTTGCCCCATGCTCTAGTATAAGTGTGGTTTTGCCAGTTGTAGATAATTTCTGTGATTATGTGATATTTGGAATTCTGGGAACTTTGCAGGACCACTGGAGGTGAGGTGAGTGGTTGTTGGTCATTTAGTGAGGTTGATTTCAGTTTGTTAGTAGCTATGGTCAAAGTGGAAACACAAGGAAAGAAGTTAGATTTGGATATCCTTCTCCCTCCCTCTCTCTCCCTCTCCCTCCCTCTCTCTCCGTCTCTCTCCATCTCTCTCCCTTTCTCTTCCTCTCTTTTTCTCCCTCCTTCTTCCTCCCTTCCTCTTTCTCCCTCTGTCCATTCCCTCTCTCACTCTTTCTCCTCCTCTTTCTATTCCCATTTTCTCCTATTTAGTGTTATGGGGTGAAATGTGGGCCAGGAGATAAAGGGTAGAGAAAGAAGAACCCACAAAGTAGCCAGGACCAGCTACACATAAAGTACCAGGATTCCATGTAAGTCAGAGACTCAGAGATGAAGTCAATGAAGTGACTTGCCAATTTGTGTACTGTCTTGAAGCTCATGCTTTTAAAACTTGTGTGCCTTGTTTAGGTTTTTCCCAGAGTCAGGTACCTACTCTTGGGGGTGTCAACTCAATGCTTTATCCCTTCTTCTGGAACTAGGGGAGGGATTCCTTTACCTTCTGTGGTCTCTGTAGCCTGAAAGACCATGAGGCTTCACCCCAGGGATGTTGGAAGGCCCAGGCTCAGCTAGCAATGAAAGTGCTGGTAATGAATTCACTTGTGGTTTCTTTATCTCTACCCAGGGGTAGGGTGCTTGGAGCGAAGCAAAATGCTTTATTAAGGAAGTAAAGGCTAAGCCCAGGCTGCCTGCTTGATTCCCTCCTCCCAATGTCTTACCCTCTGGGGCTGGGAGTGGGGGCTGTGCCCATGTTGTAAATGCTTGCTCTGCAGCATAGTTTTCCAGGAATTTCAGGACACAGGAATTTTCACCCAGCTGTGTTGTGTGTTGCTGTTCAGCAATCTGAAGTTGCTTATCCAGCGTAAGTCAGAATGGGAAGCCTAGAGAGGAGGAAGGGGGACGCCTTCTAACATTTTTCTAAGCAGAAAAAAATAAATGGAGGTGTTAGGGGCCCAGCTGGTGTGTGACTGCAACCAAGAAATGCAGCCTCCTACGTGGGTGGGCATACGTGCTCACATGAACCCTGTCACTGAGGCCTTGGGGTGCTATTTGAAAGGTACTCTGTTTGGTCCAGTGAGTTCTTATTGTAGGCCTACTGTGTGTCAGGTGAGACACTGAGGTTATGAGTGTTGAGCAAGATGGGGACATGTTCATATTTCTGCATGAGCTGACTTTAAAGTGATAGGTGCCCTGAAGGCAGAATGAAGATTGGTCTCAGTGGCCTAGGGGTCCCTCTTTGTGTCTGGCAGAATAAAGACGGACATTCAAGTATATGGCCAAGATACTACAAAGCCTTCTTGGATTGACTGTTCTCATCCTAGGAGCTTCCCTAGCCAGAGGTTGCTGGTTGAGGATCAGGAGTGCAGTTATCAGAACCAGGACTAAGATGGAGCTATGCTCTATCCATACTCTGTAATAGCTCTCCATGGTACATTTGGATTTTGTAGAAGTCTTATGCTTATCAACTGTCTAATTGGGTAAATTTAGTCTACATGGTGGTTAACTAATTCTCATGGAACACTTATGACATGTTGGGGCTGCTCTATGTACATGTATGTGTGATTTATTTCCATGCTTCCAATCACCTTTACCATATAATCATTTACCTGGTTTTACTGATGAAGAGACTGGAGTTGAAAAGGATAAGCCATTTAACTGCCTATGGAAAGAGCTTACACAATTGATGTAGCATTTCAATCCTCAGATACTCTCCTTATGCCTCCCATTTAATTTGGCATTGAACAGTGGTCCCCACACCTCTCCCATTCCTCCCCTGGTTGGCCTAACTGGGGTGTCTTTAGTATGCTGAGCACTGCCTATCTCTACAACCATCTTCTAAGGTTCCCCTTTCCTGCACATTCTAGATGATTTTTACTCTGCTCTGACATGACTTGGTCATCTGTTCTGTAGAAGAGATTTGCATGCTGCCTTGGGTCCCCCTACCCTTTCCACCACTGTGGACCACAGACTTCTCCAGTTGTCATTCCATATTATTTGCATTTTAACCCCCCAATCTCCATCCCACCTCCAGTTATTTTGTTGTTGATTTTTTGTCAATATATCCCACCCACATTTCAAACTTTTATGAGAGATTTTTTAGCTTATATTATTAAAAAATAAGAATTAATTTATATAGTCCTTCTAAGATAAGCATTTATTGCTATAGTCTTCTGAGTATCACATATTTTTTTTAAAAAGAATCAGTTATTACATTTGTTTTTTGATAGCACACATACATACACACGAGAGAGAGAGAGAGAGAGAGAGAGAGAGAGAGAGAGAGAGAGAGAG
>JADRCH010000018.1:13060210-13093807 GCA_019843965.1 Rhynchomys soricoides | reverse complement strand
GAGAGAGAGAGAGAGAGAGAGAGAGAGAGAGAGAGAGAGAGAGAGAGATTGGGTTATTGTCATTTTCTCCCTTGTTTCTTCCTATAACTAATACTTCCTCCCTATTAAACACTCTCCTACACTCATCTTTTTTTTATCTTGTGTTTTTTTGTCTTTGTTTTTGTGATCCATGGGTTTAACCAGGACTATGTATGTCACCATGAGTTTGCAACTGTCCTTTGGAACATAGTGGGCTCATTACTTGATAAACAGCTAAAGATAATGTCTGTCACTTCTCCAGGATCTATCAGTATTCTAAACCATCAAGAATGGGTAGGGCCAAGTTTGTTCCTCGCTATTCTACAATTGACTATTGACAGGCTCAGTCTTGTGCAGTTGCTAGTGCTATCGGATTATGACTGTATTGACGATGCAGTGTCCAGAAGATAGAATTTCACTGCTCTTCTTGTCTTAGGGTACTTATGTTCTTTTCACCCCTTCCTAACACATTGTCTGGAGGAGGTGACATGAGTGTCCTCTTTATGTCTGAGCACTTGATTATCATTTATTTTCAGCATCTCAGGCAAATATGTGTCTCTTCACCATTTATTGTGAAGAGAAATTTCTAATTAAGACCAGTATGTCATTTATCTTTTGGTATATATTTAGAAGGCAGCTCAGCACTGTGTTGATTTAGCTAAACAACATTAATTAGTTCCCTCCTAAAGTCTACGACTACCCAAGCCATGGATTTTTAAACTGAGTTTACAGTATTAGACATGAATTTCCTCTTGTGAGGTGGGCCTCAAACCAGAGAGTGCTTAGATCAGAGAGTGCTTGGTTGCCTTCACAACAGTTGTGACACTGTTGTTCCAGTAAATTCAACGTGCCCGGAAGACAGGTATTGTAGTTCATAGGATTCTCAGCTAGAACATCGATGCCTTTTCATTCTTGGCAGACTACCTTGTACCATCTGGAACTGAGAAAGCTGGCCAGAGAGGAGAAAGCTTCCACCTCTGTTCCACGTTGATTTCTCTGTAATTTGCATGACAGGTGTGTGGTGTTTTCAGCAATAAGGTTTCACAAACTAATTCTGATGAACATTCAAGAGAATTGATGAGCTCCTGTATTGTTTTAACAGTCTTTGGGGCCCCCATGACCAACAACTCATTAGGAGGTATTCTACCCACGTCACTGGGAGTTGTATTTAATAGCCCAGGACTATTATATGCAGCATTATTAAGCCATGCAGAAAGGCTATCACCTGTCTAACTCTCATTTTTTTAAAAAAGTTGGCTTACAAAGTAGTAGGTTTCCATGTGGCTTTTCCAAGCTCGTTTTATGAAACTCTGTTATAAAGAGACAAAATGATTTGCTTTGCAGTAGCTTGAGGGCCAGAATCAAACTTGGGTGGTATCTGTACTGCATTCCACTAAAGAAAAGGTATATGATTAAGGAGAAGTGATTGGCTCCAAAGACAGCTAGCTGGTTGCCAAGTGCGATCCATAGTGACCACAACAGACTAGGTATGTGTTTGACCTGAGTTTACAAGTGCAATGTGTGTTTCTGAGTATGAGGAACATACTGCTGTGGAAAACATAAACTAATAAACTTTACTGTGTGAGTGTTAGAGAAGGGAAGGATAGCTGAGGGGAGAGTAGTGAGAGCCAAATGAAGTGATGACTTTTGAAGATGGAGAGCCATCTGCATCCACTGTCCCTTGCTTGACTTCAGGAACAAGGTAGCAGGAACGATGTTTTTCACTTTTACCTATCTGCTTATAATATGGTTTGTGGTGAATTGTGAGTGGATGGGTGACAGGGGCACGGAAGAGGAGGAGCCATCAGTGGGGTAAGCTGGAACAGTTGGCTTTATCCGGAAGTGGGCATGCACAGAACTCAGAATTTGGAAGGCAATGACCCGGGGTCAGAATCTGCCTAGTGGACACTTTACTATAGAGAAGGTGAAGGTGAAAGGCAACTGGGCCATGAAGGCTACAGTGAGTGTCACTAGCTGCCATCCCAAAGCAGCTTGTTCCTCAAATAGCTGCACAGCAAGACTCCCACCCACAGCCCGGAGATGAGCTGAACACTAGCCAGACAGATGTATTCTCTTCCTAGTGTTCATGTTCTAGCTCCTGCACTGTCAGACCCTCCCACCTGCCACAGGAGGAGAAATCCAATGCTGCCCTTATCATCCACCCTTTCTAGCTATTGTTGCTAAGGGCATTTGTATTTCAGAATATGTAAAGAGTTCTTAGCTTTGGAATCCTATCTGAGGCTGGGGAATCAGCTTCTTTGTCAAGGGCTGTGCATTCTGGGTTTTAGGCTAATATTTCCTGACTTACTTTGTTGTAGGCACTCTGAGTAACTTTACTGTTTATCCCCCATTTTATAGATGGAGAGACTGATGCACAGAAAGACACCCTAGTCTACCTTCAAACAGTAGAACAAAAAGAGGAAAAAAAAAACACACAAAAAACAGTAGACCAAAGACAGCTACTGCAGTGAATTATAGCCATTCTCCCTAGAAACAAAAGCAAGCAGAGTATAGTGTGATTTTTGTGACACCACAGTCAACGTTTTACAGTTCTGACACTGGGCTGCTTTCTTTGGGGTGGCAAAATGTCTTTTTAAAGATAAGAATATGAGATACCATAAGTGTCAGGGCTTTTTGGTTGTTTGTTTTGTTTTATTTGGTTTCTTTCTGGGTAAAATCATAACTAATTGGCCTCCACTAGTTTCTGGAATTGCTTTACAATAGTTTGAAGTGCGTCACAGGTAATAAAAGCTATTAGCTAAGAATGTTGTAGGTGGGAGCTTCATCCCATGTATGTTCTTACTAGGAAGGATGCACTTGTATATAGGAAGGATGCACTTGTATATTTTTATATTCCTTTTATTCTGACCTTTTATCAGAAAATAAAAGCCTGCAGCTAGCCAAGACCTCTGAAATCATATAATTTATTTATAGTCAGCATTTGTCAAGATGTTTTGATTGCATAGTTTAATCCTGAGAGTTCTTTATCTTTACACTGGCATAGTCAGAATTAGACTGAGACTTGCGTACATTTATCAAGGAGCCATTTTGTTTTCCTGAAACAAACAAATTAGGTCTCATGTAATTCCTATGTTTATTTTTTCCAAGCTTAGATAAACCATTTCTTATTATCCAATTCATTTTTATTTTACTGGATTATTTTTAGCAAGACCAGTTTTGCTTTGTATGTGTTCTATCATGAAGAGTTGTTTTACTGACCAGTTATTGTTATTTGTGTGTGTGTGTGTGTGCCTATCAGATTTTATCTAGGTAGCCTACACTGCTGGAATGTTCTTTTATGGCCATTATTTCAACCACATTCATTTTCCTCAGGTCCAATTTACAGGTCTACATTGTATTAAGAATGTTTGATTCTTCCCCTCAATTCTTTAGGTGACATTTCTATTTTGTTTGTCTTTTCCCCCTTGACAGGTATATATACACACACACACACACACACATATATATATGTATATATATACACACACATATATATTATATATACATACATGTATGTGTGTATATGTATATGTGCATATGTGCATATATACATGTGTGTATGTATATATATGTATATGTATAGGTATATATGTGTGTGTGTGTATGTGTGTGTGTATGTATTTTTTAGGTCAGTTTTTGCAGAACCACATTCTCGATTCTTGTACTATGAAAGTCAGTCTTCCCCTGATAGGTTCTCATCATACTTGAGGACTCAAAATATTCTGCATTGTTTATTGAGGCAGATGACTCAGAGAATTAAGAAACCCACTGCAGATCGTGTATAAAGTGAGGGCCCTGTGCTTTGAGGCTGCTTCAGAGTGTGTAGTTTCTTGTGTCGCTAAGTTAGGGTAATCATGAGGGAATGCCTTCCTCCTACTGCCCACTTCCAACTTCTCTTTGAAGTTAGCACAGTTCCTACCAACTGACCTCTCAGAATTGGAAGCTAGGGCCATAGTTCCAAGCCCCTTGACTTCTCTCTACTTTCTAGCCTGGCCTGCCTTACACCCTGTGTGCACTGAGGTGACATAATTTACAAACAAGCAGGACGGAAAAAGGAAAAAAATCCTCCAGTGGAAAATGAGGTCAGTGGCAGTTTGGGAGGGGTGGGAGCCCAGGCCTTGCTCTCCCATCCTTTCTGCTCCTGGCCTGCAGCCATCAGGTCAGAAGTGCTTTTGGGAACTGACATCTGTGTGTGGGTCAGGGCAATGCCAGTGCAAGTCTTTTTATGAGGCCTGTAACATGAGAAAGGTCTGTTTCCCAGCTACAGGGACTCCCCCCTCTCAGAATGTATTTGTCTGGATTACTCTAAAGGGGATATTAGTGTTGTCTAATAGTGGCCCCAGATTTATCAAGGGATTTGTTTGATTAATTCCAGAGCATTGGACAGCAGATGGATTAGAGCTCAGCCCTTGGGGAGGGCCCACATCCACTACCCTTGGCCTTTTCTAGGGTGAGGGAGACTTTCTTGTCTTTCTGGGTATCCTAATTGTCCAAGCTCTAGCATTTAGGAGCTCGCTGTGGGACAGTTAAAAAACATTGTCCACTGCCAAGATGCATTAGTAGGTGTCCAGAAATAGAGATAATTCCTCACCCTGTCCTGTTTCCCCTCTAAAAGCCCAGAGATTTGGCCACTTGCTTTCTTTCCTGGTTGTTCCTACAATATATTTCTCCCAGAGTCTAGGTCATCGCCCTGGAGCCTGGTTGTGGATCAATGGGAAAAGCAGTGAGCGGGGATGCAGATGACCCGAATACTGGCTCAGATATGTTGACTTGTACATATCTTTTCAGTTTTCATCTCTCTTCTTGGCTTCACACTGCTCTATACCACGCTGTGGAAATAATCGCAGCTGCTATGCATTGCTTGTTTGTCTGGCTGTTGTGGGTTTTTTCTGCAGTTAAACTTTCAACCTTTAAAAGTACAAGTTCTGTATTTACTTTGTTTCTGCTGCCACCCTTGTGCATTACCACTGCTACTGGGGCACAGTTAATATGCAAGGGCTGTGTCAGTGAAGTGAACCTGGAAACAAAATGCTCTGTAATCCCAGCATTCCAGAGGTTGAGGCAGGGGCATTGCAGAAAATTTGAGGCTAGGCTGCATTGCAGAGTAAGACCTTGCCTCAAAGACAGAAGAAACAGCTCAAAAGCCAAGAAACAAGGATGGATCCCAGACATCCCAAGACTCTTCCACTTGGGAAATTCTGTTCATCTTGTATTCACCCTGAAACAAAGCCCACTTGGTAGTATTGTTTTTAAACTACTTTTAATTTTAGTGCCACAGCTGTTACAAGACAAAAAACTGGTGATTAATAATAATGACAAGAACTTTAAAAAGCATGTGATGCATGTGATATTTTTTTTTAGGGAATTTTGCTCCTCTTACTTCTGGGAAGTATATCTGCTAGGCTCTCTGACCTCTCCTGGGGAGGGCCTGTAGGAGTTCCACTGAACCCTTTGTAATGGGATAGGGACTGATTAGTAGGCTTTCTGTCAGGGCCATAGGACCACAACAGCCTTTTGCTTTACAAAAGGTGAGGGGGAGGAAGGAGAGAGGAGGCAGCCTTGCTCACTTTATGAAAAGGAGGAAAAAAAAGGGTAAGAAAACTGTTTGGGGTGGTTAATAAGGAAAAGCAGGAGCCTCCTGGGAGGACCTCTTGCTTGCTTTTTGGCTTCTTCAAGTAACTAAATACTCTTTGTCTCACTATAAGGCCTCTGTGGACAGCAGTCGTGAGTGCTAACTTGAGGCAGTATGTGGGCCCTTCCTTAGTAAGCCAATGGTAGACACTGCTAGTCCATCCTCAGACTCCTTTTATCCAAAGCCCATGTGTGCTTTCATGGTCTTCCTTAACACACGATTCCTAGGTGTTATTAATCAAATAAAAGGAAAGGGATGCCTACTGAGCCAGCTAGGTGGTTAGGCATTTTATGTATATGAGCCTCTTCAGCCTGGCTGGGAAACTCTGAAATGGATACTGGGATCGGATTAAAGAAGTTAAGTGACCTCCTGAAGATCATGCACAGACATATTGGCAGTTGAGCTCATACCTTTCTTTATACTATAAGTCTCCCAGGGAGTCTGACCCTCAGGGGTATCAGTTGACTAGTGGTCAGTTATGGTGACAGGTTCTTAAAAAGGTTCCTTAAAGGTTCCTTCATGTTTCTGAAGGAAGAGTTTGGAGCATCCTCTGTCAACCTCAGGTCCTCCATTAGCTTTAAGTAGAGTAATAGATGGCTTTGAACAGCTACCCTATGGAGTTCAAGTGCCTTCTTGGTTTGTTAGATTCATTGCTAACTGCATGCAGGGTCCTTGTTTTAAGTCTCTGGTGCCCAAGTCTGTGTGTGACATACAAGAAGTGGTTGGTGAGTATTCTTTATCTCAAATTGAACAGATACAAAGTTCACCCTGAGAACAAAGAAAGGATGTGGATTAAGGCTCCTAGTGAAATTTAAGCCTTACAGCTATTTTGAAAACCTCAAAGCTAGTCTTTCTCAAACTCACTCTGCAATAAGTAGGCATTTTGTTTGAGCAAGTATTCCAAAAATACACATCATATATGGCCAGTGGGACAGTATCTTTTTTGGATGGCACAGTGTATCAGTGTATGTTCTTATAGGTGAGGTTTTCTAAAGTTTTAGATACTTGATTGCATTTTAAAAATTCAATGCCTTCTAAATTTATTGGATCACAGACCGCATACCTTTTTTATCTATCTCCAAGAAATGCATATTCACTTCTTGCGTGGTACTGTATTTTTATAAAATTCATATTTTGATTTCTTGCCTCAGCTTGTCTTCTTTCTCTGAAATATGGATTCCATGATCACACCCTGTGGCAAGTACCATGAATATTACAATATATACACTGTGCTGTGGAATGTTTAATGACCATCGGTTTTTTCATCAGTTACTCACTGGTCATGGAAAAATCCATGTTAGTTTTCTGAAGTTTGTCTCCTTGTCCTGAAAGGCAGTTGAGTTGGGCAGTTAGGCTATTAACTTAGATGATATGCTGGAGGGAAAAGGGCTTTAATTTTAGAGAAATTGAGTTTAAATCTAAGGAAGTTGCTTAGACTTAAGGAAGTTAACTTCTAAGCCTTGGTTTCCTTGGTATGAGGTGCAAATAACAATAGCTCTACCAACAAGAGTTAGTGGAGTTGTATGACCACACAGCCCTGCCTCAGGTGGTGAATTACAGTATAGGATGTCCTCTGTATTATAAGGATCCCTGAAGTTGTCTTATGAGGGCATGCCTTTTAAACTTTTATTGAATGATCCTGTTGTGTTTAGGGACCCTAAGGGATTATCTAGCATAGTGGCAAATAAAGCATTGATATTTGGTTTGTATTTCTGGACTGAATCCATGGATCACACACTAGTTTGATATGTATGAGGTACATCCACATTCATACCACACCGCAACCTGGTCATGTAATAGTGTTCTTAGTCCTATTAATCATGGGTATGGAAAATGAGGCTAAGAGGAACTGAGTAGCCCAAGGTCACCCGGCTGATATGAGGCTGGAGAACCAGGTCTCCCAACCAAGTTTCTACAAATGAAATGTGGTTTTCACACACAATGAGAATGTCATCCCTTACAAAGAAGGGGATTCTGACACATGGCACAACATGGGTGAACTTTGAAGGATGTTATGCTAAATGAGACAAACTAACCACAGAAGAATGAGTACTGCAAATGTTTACTTATGTGAGGTACCTAGAGTAGTCAACTTTATGGGGATGGGAAGTAGAGTGGTGGCCACTTGGGAGAGAGGAATAAGCAATGAACGTCTCGTGGGTGTGGAGTTTAGTTTTGTAAGAAAGATGCTGGAGATGGATATGGATGGTGGTGAGATTTGTACACCATTTTGAATGATGTAATGCATCTAAATTATTATTTAAAAATAGAGGCTGAGAATGTGGCTCCTTAGAATATCTTACTGAAGATCATGGGCTCAATCTCCAACACTAAGACAAAAGCAGGCTAAGGTATTAGGTTTGATGTAATACGTATTTTACTTTAGAAAATTAGGAAAACAAAACACCAGAGGCTTTGACTTCAAGTCCAGAGCATTTCTCGCCTTCCACCCCAGTGCCCACTGAGCTCCAGCATAGCATAATTTCTTTCCACAGCTCTTCTGGATACTCAATCACAAAGTCTGTAGAAACTCTGGGAGACAACCTGCTTCTTCTAAAACAGTCTCCAACTGTAATCAACTCCAAGAATGTAGAATCTTTTCCAAGAGCCAGGGATTCTTGGAAAGAAGGCAGATCCCTCCTCCCCCAAGTAACCACTGGGCTGAAGTAATACAGTAATTATGATTAGCAGTGTGGACCAGCGCTTCCTGTGTGCAAGGAACCTTGCTCAGTGCTTTGTACACACTAGCTTCTTATGACCTTTCCACCAGTCTTTCTAGGTAAGGGGGCTGTTGCCACTTATACATGGAGAAGTCAGGGTTCCAAGAGGTCAATTAATATGCCTGAGTGAACGTGTGTAGATGAATTAGGATTTTCATCCAAGTCGATTTGAATTCAGGAGCTGCCACCTATTCCCTCTATGTTGCAGAAGATGGAAGTATTTAAGAAGCCTCTGTCTGGGAGTTTTCTTCAGAGAGCTTGATGAATTTCTTTCCTATGGTGTGTTTTTCTAAGTCCTACCACAGATGGGTGTCTTTTCATTTAGCCCAATACCTTTCTTGGTTTTCTGTTGTTCCTTAAGTGTCCTCTCTTGGAATTTGTGGGGGGGTGGGGAGGCAATTCCTATTCCTTTCCTTAGGAAACTGGCATATGAAGCCTGTCCCTTGGCAATGTACACTGGCTCTGAGGACTTTTCCAAAGGCTTTGTCCTAATGGGTAGGAGACTGCTGTAGCTGTACACTTCATAGCCTATGGTTGGGAATTGTGATTCTGCTTGAAGGCTTAAACAGGTCAAAAGAAGCTCAGTGTGTTACTTTTAGTGTACCAGGTATGTGTTGACAAGCCAGCAGAGACGGTGGTAATTTCAATCTGTGTTTCCTGAGTGTTTACTATGTGCCTGGCTTTGCACTAAATACTTCTTATGCATTATCTCACTCCATCCTTACAACAATCATATAAATTAGGGACAGTCAGTTCTGGTATAATGCTTGTTTTGAAAATGCAAATTTGTTCCAATGCAATTGATATATTAAGGAACACATTGAGCATAGTAATTTTCTTCTGATTATACATGATTTTGTTCAGGAGAAGCACTAGGTATTGTTAGCCCAACCAAGCTCAGCAAACAAGCTTCAACTGGGCTCCCAAAATATGCTCACCTTAAACCGGAGGCAGTGACTTTAGCTCCCATGTGTGATATGAGCCCCATCCTGTATGTGATGTTGCAACCTCCTGCACAGTTGCAGGTGACTTGACTGCTCAGCAATTCACAATCTCTAACTTGTGCAAGCAAACCTCAGCTCTTTAAAAGTGTTCCATATCTATTGTGTTCCTACATGTTTCTTAACATGCATGAAACTGATTCTTACTTTTTATTATGTGCCACAAATGAAGTTTTTGGTGTGTGGATTTTGGTTAGTGGTTTTTACTGTGTGACCAAGGACTGTAAAGATGGTTTCAGGGAACCTGGCTATGTTGTAATTATTCCCATATAGTAAGAGAGGAAGTTGGAACTAAGAAATTTGTCAAAACTATTTCTGATAAGTAGCAGTTATATCTCAAATAGACTATTTTACCTCTCTAGTTATACTCAGAATCTCCAAGACACTATCAGGAGGCTGTCTGCACAGGTCTCTGTAGACATAACATGTTGACTGTCTCTTCTCCTCTCAGTCAAACTCTCATTCTTCCAACCAGAGCGTTGACAAGCTCATAAGGGCCCCTAAAGGTGTTTGAGTACTGTAGTGGCCTGGACCATAAAGGTGACTTTTGAGGCTTTTTTCCCTGTTCCCCATACTGTTGTTGCTTCTCAGGCTATCACCCATCAGGTACCACTCAGTGCGTTGTCTTAAGATCTAGAGTTCTGATCATTAAAGAACAAAGTCATGTACCATCGGAGCCGGGGGCTCAATAATAGAGAAATGGTCTCTCATGTCAGAGATGAAGTTAACTGCAATGTCCACTTTTTCAAGTTTGGGGAGCCCAGACAAAGTTCAGCCTGCAGGAGCTTCCTTGCTGCTTGAAGATCTTTTTGGGACTGAGATAGAAATATTTCCATGTATGTCTGTTCTTGGAGAAAAGACAACCTTAGGCTTATTCTCTCTCAAGCCTAGGGGATCAGATAGGCCATTGGGGAGGTGTGATTTTTGATTTGATTTTCTTCCTGAGATGTGGCCTTATATAATACTCAATAAAGGCCACATGATGTCTGCTTTGATGTATGAGGGCCTGTGTAAGAGCAGACACAGAAGCTAGCAACTGGTTCTCTCTTCTCTACCTCTAGCACTATGAAGGACCTGCTGTATATTAGTAGGGGATACCTAGCCCATGAAGTCTACAGCTCTGTAGGTAGCTTCTTCTTGTCTGTGTGTGTGTGTGTGTGTGTGTGTGTGTGTGTGTGTGTGTGTGCGCGCGCGCACACGCGCACTTCTGGTCAAGTATGGTGTGTGTACATATTTACTCAAGAGCATGTATATACATGTGTGTAGAGGCCAGAGGTCAACATTGGGTGTTGTTCCTTAGGTGTTCTCAATCTATTTTGTGAGACAGGGTCTCCCAGTGGGACCAGAAGCTAGCCTGTTAGTCTAGACTGGCCAGCAAGCTCCAGTAATTTGTTACCATGCCTGGCTTCTTTTGCATGGGTCCTGGGGGTCCAACTCTATTACTCAAGCTTGTATCACAAGCACTTTACCTACCAAACCATCCCCTCTGTCCCTTGGCCACTTCTTAACAATGGTGCACATATAACAGTGGGCTGGTCTGCTTTTGGAGAATGGTTCTTAGAAAGAGGCCCCTGTGGAGTTTGGGAATTAGTCATTTTACTTCTCATTTGTATCTTCCTGAGTGAATTGCTTTCTGTCTAACTTTAACTATTTAGCCATGAAGCCTTGTCTGGTATATTCTGAGTCTGAGAGGTCTTAGTAACAATATAGCTAGTGCATCCTATTTACTTCTGTTTCCTTACCTGTAAAACGGAATGAATGGTGCTCTTTCCTGTTAGGTGTGTGGCAAGCATTGAATGAAATGGTATATCTAAAACCCAGGGCACAGTGCCCAGCACATTGAAAATACTGTGTATTTATATGAACTTTAGGGCTCTTAGTGCTGCTTTTATCTCACTTTCTTCTTATAGTCACCTTTCTTTGGAGGGGAATGATGTCATCATGGTAAGTCACACACACACACACACACACACACACACACACACACACACGAGAGAGAGAAATCAGTGGCCAGGTTGTCAGGATATAGGACCTGGTTCTATAGACTGTGTAACTTAGCTCCCTAAGCTCTCTGTCCATCAAGTCCTTTAGCTGTAAACTGCAGGTGATGAGAGCTCCCACTTCTTAGCACAGTTGTTGTGCAGTACCTGGCACATAGAAACCCCCAGTCAATATTAACTGGTAATTTAATTTCCTTCATGTAGAAGAAGATAAGCATTTCATATATATTACCAGAATTCCATTCTGAGGCCACATAGCAAGGAAATCAGACTAGGGTGTAGCCACAGATGTTTCTAGCTCCTGTCTGGCTATTCCTATTTCTGAGGCTAGTGTCCCCAGCACCCCCTCTAGAAAGCATGCTTGGGCACCAGAACTGACCCAACGAAACTAATACATAAATAGTGTCTATCTTTTTGTGTGTGTTTATGTGTGTGTGTGTGTGTTATGCATGCCCATAGTTGTATATATGTGAACATGTGTGTCAGAGGACAACTTTAGAGTTGGTCTTTACTTTTCTCTCTACAAGGCAGGATGGCCTTGTCATTTCCTGCAGCACATGCCACTCTATCTGGCCTGCAAGATTCCAGGGATTCTCCTATCTCAGCCTTCTGTGTCCCCTTAGGAGCAGTGGGATTGCTGAGACATCCTGCCCTTATCTGGCTTTTTACATGGGTTCTGGGGATTTGAATTTGGGTCTTTACCCTTGTGCTGTGAGTACTTTGCTCAGCCATTTCCGTAACCTGGCAGCCTGGCATTAACATTTGAAGGGAAGAGAAGGTGGGGGGCCAATTGCAGAATCGGACATCGACAACAAGATGAAGCAGTATGCTCACTGGCACCAGCGTTTTTTTTTAAGCCACCCCCTGCTGGTTTATTTTCTCACACTGCTGGGCCTGTAGTTTTCCAGAGTGCCACTGCATTCAAATCTATATTCTATTTTTTCTCCTAGAAAATAGGTCAGACTCAAGGCAGAGTTCACCAGGTGGTGTCCCCTAAGGTTTGCCTGGGACTGTCCTTCAGGAGTCTGGCTCTGCATCCTATTACATGCTTCCCAAGCCTCCACTAGGATGTGAGGCAATATAGAAGAAGAAATTGGGGGGATTTTAGACTCTTGGCGCTTTTCAAAAAAAAATTCTTCACTTTACATCCTGCTCACTGCCCCACTCAGTCACCCTTCCCACAGTCCTTCCACCTACCTCCTGCCCTTCTCTTAGCAGGTGGGGGACCAGGGTAATCCCTTCTTTTCTTTTTTGCATCGCCTGGTTGGAGTGGAGAAATCCTGAGGGAGGTGACTTCCGACTAGGTCAAGAAGAGTTTCTATCAGTTTGTTTACCCTTGAGCACCTTTTGAGCATCTGTCATCTGCAGCAGACTGCATGTAAGTGGCAGAGCTGGGAGGGAAGTGACAGGTTAAGGGTTCTGGTCCTCCGAACTCTTGTCCTATCAGTTGAAAGCACCAGCAGAGTGTGTCCTGCCTGCAGCCTTACAGGTGATGTTTTCTTGACTGAACAGTCTTTATTAGGTATATGTAAGACTCTCTTTCTTCAGGTATTACTCCAAATATAGCATCATTTCTTCTGAAATGCATCTTAAGTAATCTTTTCTGACATGGGGACTCCTGTCGACACTTACCTTGTTCTTCTTTCTTCATGATACTAATTGCTATGTCATGTGATATTATAAATGTATACCTGTATTATTTATACATCCCATTTAAACCCAAGAGTATCGCCCGTTTTGTTCATTCATTGCTTGTATCTTCCATGGAGAAAGTATGGTCTAGCCTATAATTGTCACTTGGTTAATATGTATTGAATGCGAATACAGGATTTCCATGGATACAGCTCGCTAAGATAGATACCTTGAGGATCTCTGTTTATAGAAGAGGAGCTCAAGTCTCAGAGATGTTGAGGAGTTGCCTGTGAGTGGAAGGCAGAGCTAGGATTTTATTCTAGGTCAGTTAACCCTCCCGTATCCTACAAGAGGCCTTGATCTCTCCCATGTTGCTTAAGGAGAGCATGGAGTCAGGTCTAGAGGCAATCTGTAGATGGTGACAAAGATCGAAGCTAGTAATTTCCTAATTCCAGTGAAATTGGAAGACTTCCATTAGTTGGGCCCTGGGTCACATGTCTGTTAGTGGTCCAGAAGATAGCATATTCCAAAACTCCGAGAGGAGTCTTAGAACAGGGGTAATCTTTACCAATCACATGGATTAAAGGTGGGGAAGGGGATTCCCCAGAAGAGAGCCAGGGACTGTTGTAAGAGAGACAACACAGAAGCAGCCAAATTCCTCACCCTCTTCCTTTAGACATCCTCACATCCACCAGTCCCAAGGATACATTTTCTCTTTACCTCCTGCCTTTTCTATTTCACTTATTGTGTGTGTGTGTGTGTGTGTGTGTGTGTGTGTGTGTGAGTTTGTTTGTGTGTATGTCAGAATTGAGTCCAGAAATCCAAGTAACTCACTGCTTCTTGAGCTGTCTGTATTTCTATAGCTGGAGCAAAGATAACAACAGCCAACAGTCACTGACAGCCATGAACTGGGCTCAGATATTACTCTCCCACCTTGCCCAGTGCAGAGGACTTTTATGTTATTATTGCCCCTCTGTGATGAGAAGACTTACTATGTTTTTGCATATGACCACAACTGCACTGAGCTTTAGCTCAGTACAAAGGGTAAAACAGAAAAAGTCATCATAGGATTTGTTTTGATCCCTGGTTCTGGTGACCAGACTCCCCTTCTGCACTGATGGACAGGGTGAGGAATGGGGGATGGGGTCAGAGCATTCATCCAAGTTCATAAGTAGAAGCATTGCACCCGAGTCAGAGGCTTACTTCCTGTGGTCTCTTGGTGTTTCCAGTGAACCATCTGGTCAATAAATGTTGGCAATTCTGTCTGTGGTGATTCAAAATGATAACAATCAGAGCTGCTACCGTTTATGCAGTGTTTGCCTGGTACTAAGTGCTTTGCAAGCATTTAAGTCTCCTAACACCCCCATGGGGGAGGCTCTGTTCCCATTTTTATAGCAGAAAGAAGATGAATTAGAAGTTCAGTGATTGGCCTAAGCCGCAGAGCAAGCTGCAATGTGAGCTCAGACCTGTCTGTCTACAAGTTTAAGATTGTAATCATAGTGCCAAGATGGGTAACTAATCGACATGTAAAGACTATTGAAGGCTCACTGGGTCTTAGAGCCTTCGAAGAATGTGTATGAACAACAGCGTTGACATTCTCACCCCAGATATCCTGTGTAATTAAGGGGTACTTTAATGAGACCACTATTCTAGGCAATCCATCAGTCACAGTTAATGACCCCACTTAGTTATTCACATGGCACCCTTCTCCTACCCACCTCTTCTATTTTACCTCTTTTCTTCCCCTCTCTTACCACTGGACTCCTAAATCCAGCTTACCAGGAAACCTGAAAGGGGTGTGTCTAAGGGATGACTCAGAGGTCTCTAGACGTGTCTTTGAGCATACATAGATACCAGGGATGGCAGGGCACACACTGGATGAATCCCCAGCTGTTGCTCTGACTATCTCACTCCCAGATGCTAGGGCACAGCTCAATCTGGTAAGAGCCCTGGATTTTCCTGAGATAAAAGCCCTAAGGATGTGCTGTACCAATCTGATTGCAATTGTTTCATTATTGGCATGGAGAGCATTATCTGTCTTGTTCTGGCAGCAGGTTAAAGCCTCAGAGGATTCCTGATGATCTACTCATGGGGTAACTGGGAGAGCCTCACCTATCTTTCCTGTGGCATAAGAGTGCTTCCTTTAGCCTACAAATTAAACTGGACCCTATATGTCTTGAGAAATCTGGGCTTCAGTTGAATGAATGTTGAACTAGGTGGGACTCAAAGATGCGGGATTAAACAACCTTGGAAAAATCATTGTCTTTACCCTCAACAACAACATTAGAGAAGCCTATGGTTTTCCCAATTCACCTTCTAGTGATTCTAAGTGCTTCTACCAGGATTGCCTGGCTATCTGTGGTTTCAGAAGCAGCCTCCTGTCTCCCCAGCTGTCATAAATGCTGCTAAACTACCTGAGTTTTTAACAGTACCTTACGCTGTTTCCACTTAGGTTTCCCAGTACAATCCTATTTCACATCTGAGAGAGGGAGGAGGAAGAAGACATCCCATTGTTGATGAAGATGATGGGAATGGACTGTTCTGTGTGTCTTAAAAGTTCATTGGTTTAATTCACGTGTCAACCTTTCCAGGGCTCTGTGTTCAACTATGGTTGACAAAAGTGATTTGCATGGGTCATCTCTGTCGTTAGTGATGGGGTGAAAAGCAAGCAAAAAAAAAAAAAAAATCTATGCTGGGAAGCAGAGTTGCAATTTCTATGGGGGAGTGTTTGGTTCACACACAATCTCATGCACACACTGCTGTCTGTGATGAAGGATGGTCACTGTGAATGTGGAGAGGCAGGGGACTATAAATGTTTTGTCATCTTCTGCCCTTCTGCTCTACATGCTAACCAATGGTGCAGCTTGCTCTTCATGCTGATGCCTCTTTTTCTTTCTTCCTCAAGGGAGTGGTTAATTAGTTTTTTTCTCTGCTGGGAAGCCATGCTTGACTTTGTGTCCAGTGTTTGGTATCGGGGAATAAAGAAGATTTTCGTGGGTGTCAGTGTGCAGAACCAACCAGAATATTTTAACCGATATTCTTACAGGATTCTAGGTTGCTTGGGTCTTTTGGAGCCCTATCTGATCCCAGGATGCTATCTTTCTGGACAGATGGGTGGCTTACCTCTTTTGCTACATGCACAGTGAAAAGGGAGCTTGATTCCTTGGCTTGCATGGGTGGTTTTTGGGTGAAGGTGGAAATGTGGGAGCTTGCATGACCTTCATACTCATGCAAGAACACATGGTATTGTGTGTGGGTGCACTGCTAACACTCGTCTCCATTTCTCTCTCCTCTCCTCTTCCTTTGCTTTGAAATTGCTGCCACAGATGTCAGTCAAGGTCCAGGTGAGTCTTTGTTTGCACAGCTGTTGTGGGAATTTGCCTTCTGCTAGACTGTGCATGGTTTGATTCTGAGTGACCCCTTTTCCTAGGGATTAAAAAAATCTTAGTATGTTGCATTTTCACTGGTTTTTGGTTTAGAACAAGAAATGCCTTGAAGTAAGGGTTTTTTTGCTGGCTTTGAAGAACTATTTTCAAACCAATGGAATGTGTTTCCCTGGCTTATGTGATTGCTTCCTTATGAATTCTATGTGAATCAAAGATGTGGAAAACTAACATTTTGGGGAAATATTTTAAAAGCTGGTGTGATCCAGTGCAATGAACACTTTTGCCTTGTTTTATAGCTATAGCTACCCGTGGTTAAAAGGTGATGCTATGACCTATTCAACCCAGAAATTATATGGGTAAATGAAGGTTTCTTTCTTTTATTTTCATTTTCTACAATGGTATTGATAATATTCTATTAATTATCTAATTATACAAGTAATACATGTTCACTGTAATAAAACAAAAAGAGTATTTGATTGAATTTTGTTAATAGAAACACGGAAGGTCCATCATTGAGATAACTGTGCATTTCTATTGAAATGAATGCTCACCCAGAGTTCTACTTTTAAGCCTTGTATGTGTTTGGGCATATACATATATGTGAATATATATGACTATGATAGAGGACCCAATAATTCATAGGTAAGATGATCATATGTAGAGATCAGATGTAGATCTATTCTAAACAAGCTGGAATTTTGAGTTAAGAATAGTGAATTGGAGACAAGCAGGGAGACCATCTTAGATATTTTCATGTTCACTTACTTAGTCCTTTTTATATTTAATCCTTAAGAGCACACATATAACATAGGCACTGCTCTACACAATTTAAAATACATAAAATTTAGGGGCTAACAGGTTAAATAGTCTTGCCAAAAGTCATGTGGTACTAACTGAACTCCAAAACCAATTCACACTTTAAAGGTATATGCTAGGTTTATTGCTGAAAATTCACAATGGCTGAAGATCTTGTATGTATTTCTAATATTTTGATTGCCCTTTGGTTTGTTTTTGCTTAGAGGTAATGTGATGTTTTCATTACTGCCACCCCTTTCTCCAAATGAATATATCCTTTATTGTTTTGAATATCTAAAATAACCCCTCATACTCTCATGGGGTCCTTCTGATCATTGTTACAAATGGGACTATACAGTGTAAGAGGGCCATATAGTTATTCTTACCAAACAGAGGAGGTTCTCTATCTGTTACTTTTCTGCCCACCTTTCTTCTTTATTTGAAACACAGCACAGACAATGCTTCCTGAAAAAAATATCACTAGGGTTGGGGTCATAGCTCATTTGCTGTATAAACATGAGGCCCCGAATTCTGTCCCTAGACCCCATAATTTAAAAACAAAGAATCTTGACTTTGTAATCTTAGCACCAGGGAAGTAAAGAATGCAGATCCCTGGGGCTTGCTAGCCCATCAGTCTAGAGTTCTTGCTTGGTTTCAGGCCAGTGGGAGACTCTGACTCAACAAAAGGTGAACATTCCCTGAAGAATAACACCCAAACATGTCTTCTGGCTCCCAAATGACATGCATGCATCTGGACATGCAGCTGCATATACATGCGCACATACATATATAACATTAAACCCAGTTTTTCTATTTAAAAAGATTTTAGTTCAATCATTCACTCAACAGATATGTACCAGGTAATGGGGATGGAATGATAAACCAAACAAGAAAGTCTCTGGTTTCATGTATTTTTATTCTAAATGGGGACAAGTACATGGACACACACATATCTGCTATGTGCATATATGTATACATATTACATGCATGTATTAATGCATATTTTAGCATGTGGTGGCTGCTAAGTGGTGTGGAGAAAATGGTATATGGTAGAAGCAAAATCACTAATTAATAGAGAATGAGCAGGGGAAGCCTCTCTTATAGCAGAGTATTTAATCCGAAGGAGTTAAGGAATAAGATGAATATCTCAGGTCTTGGTTTGCAAGGGGCCATTTAGCTTTGTTCTTCCTGATTGATGACAGAGATGTTTCCAAGGGTAGTACATGTGCCTACATGGTCTTCCTGCTGAGGAATGAACGAATGAACGGAGTTGAAGCTCAGCCTGCATTTCTCTTTCCCAGCCTGTTCATGGAGAACCCTTTTTCTAATTCTCCCAAGGTTACCACATTGGCCTTGTGTGGAAAAGAATACTAGAGGGGACCACAGGTCACCTTTGATCTCTTCAGGGGGTGGAGGTCTGTGACTGTCCCTTCTTTAGATAATAGCAACTGTTAATGCCCTCCATCTCTGACACAGCTTCATCTAATGGCAATTATCTCACTTTATTTTCTTAATAACCTTCTGAGGTATGTGGCCTGAGCCCCATTTTACTGCAGATTAAGTGGAAGTCCAGGAGGTTAAGTGACAATGTTATACTCACCCAGTTACTGAATAGCAGGACTGAGAGGGATTTTTCCTTAGTCTAAATTTTGCGACCTTCATTTTGCCCTTGAAGTAACTAGGGATGATTCCCAATCCCATCACTCCTCCAACTCTTCTAGTTTTGATTTCCTCCACCCCCCACCCTGTGGTTTCTAAACCTGAAGAAAATCCTTGGTTTAGATCCTTCAGTTGTAGCCATGGTTCTGGCAGGAGCTGGACTGCTCAGGTCAGGCCTGCTGGGTTAGTGGGTAGCTTTCTACCATCTCTCAGCTCCTGGCCAGGAAATCTGGAGATAACAGCCCTGTGGCTCAGACACCTGAAGCCTTTTGTGGTTCTCTGATTTTTTTCCCCTTCCTCTCAAGAAGACATATTGGAGATTTTATAAGCTAACATAACTGTTTACCCGGAGGCCACTAAAAGACTATAAAAGTGATGATTGTTTAATTGGTGAATTTTACATGCTGAGTACATTGGTTATAAATAACCATACTGTAAAATGTAGGTTGAGATAGGGCTTGTGGGCAACACCTGAGTTCCAGAGATGGGCTGGGAAATCTTTGACAGTGAGTTCTGGATACAGGCAAGTAGCCTGGAACTGGTAAGTTCCAGTGGACAAGTTTAAAGCCTCTCACCCTAGGCTAGGGAAAAAAGTTTCAAAATAATAAAAGCAACAGTAAGCATTTCTAGTACCATGTGCAAGTCTTGGCAAGATGGCTGCGTGTTCTCCTGCATCTTGGTGTTAGCTCCTCCAGGTGGGCGTCACTGCAAATGAGAAACCTTACAGGGAGCTCCAATGGTCACCTCCTGCCAGTAACTAGACCAGAACCTCAGAATTCACCTGCCATCGGAGTTCAAACTCTTTGTTCTTCTAAAGCCCACATTTCCATAGTGGTCCTGTGGACCAGCATCATGTCTTACTTGTATCTGTCCTATTGTATATGTGCATAGTATATAGAATATAGACTCCAATACATGTCTATTAAACAGAAGGAGTGGCCACAAGCCTAAGGAGCAATCTGACTCTATAGTGTCCTGAGACATAGTAGAGCTTAAGGGTGTATTGCTCAAGAAATATAAACAATACAGTTAAGGAAACTGAGGCTTCCAAAGATAAGTAGCTCCTATATTTTCTGGAAGGGACTCTGTCAGGTGTTTTAATCCAATTTTTCACACTGGGATTTATCACTGGTCTCCCTGGATGGGCTTGTGGGTGGGCAGTCCCGTCCCTGCGCTGCCCTCAACCTTCTCCCCACTTCTGAATGTTCCAGAAGTCTCTGCTAAGAGGTGGAAGGAGTGGGAAAAGACCTCCTTTCTACACCTCTCTCTTGGTACTCCTCACTGCTGCCTGAGGTCTGTTTATGGTGCTGTCAGCCTCTCCCCTCAGAACAGATAATTTCTCAGGCTCTGTCTGCTGATTAGAGCTGGAATTTAAATGAATAACTGTGACCTTGTGGATGTGCCCTAGTTATTCACAGGCCCAATGAGGAAATAGGCCTCTTGCTCTGTCCATCAGAGCTCTGGCAAGCAAGAGAGGAGGGACTCCTGTCTGCAGGGGCTGGTCAGAGGCGTGGTCTACTGTTTCCAAAAGAACTAATGCTGTAGCTTCTGGCTTCCACTGTCTGCTGACTCTTGACCTCTGCCCCTCATTGCCTTTACACTTCTATGTAAGTCTGCCAAGGGACCTATATAATGCTCAGGGACCCCGAGCATTGCCTTGTCTCCAGGGAGTTGCACAGTCCAGCTGAGGGATGCTGATATGAACCTGCAGGCAGGAGACAGCATCTAACATGTATGACTCAGGTCCGAAGACACAAAGGGGATGCTGTTGAAGCCCTTTGTGCATCAGGGTAAGCAGTACTGGCATTTCTGAGAACTCAGTATAAAAGCAGAGGCTCTGGGCATACTTAGAGATATTAAAGCAGAATCATCATTTTATCAAAGGCCCAAAATGTCAATGAATTACCCTTTGACAAACTCTGACCTTGAATTTCCAGTCTATCCTCCCTTTGGGGCCACTTTGGCTGACTGTACTGAGAAAATTGTGGGTCACCTGCCTCAGTCCTCATCTCTTATGGTACGCACTGCATGAACCACCTGCTTGGTCTGGTTGACAGGAGGAGCAGGATAGGAGATTGGAGATGGGAAAGAATGAGCATTTATCCACTCCAGAGTCTCTAGGGACCACTTTTCAGGTATGTTCTGTGCAGCTAGGTGCTGCAGGGAGGACAGCATGGGTCGGAGTGGGTTTGACAAATAAATATCAGGATAGGAGCTTGATGTTTTGAAGTTGTTAAAAACAACTAAAAGAATAATTGGCAACACCAAACTTTTACAGGGTTTGGCTTTTAATGTTCATTAAGTTTTGTACCCGAGAGCAGCTATACTCACCCCCTCCTACTGGCTGGGGCTGCTTGTGAGCTGCAAAGCCTGAGCTAAGTAGATGACAACCTAAAATACCATCTAACCCTTTAAGGAAAGGCTAGATCACCCTGGGCTACATAGAGCACAGACTGAACCAGATGCTGGGACTGACCTGAGCCCTTGACCCCACTAAGTCAATCTGACCTGTTCTCATTATTTTATCTTTGTGGGCTCTACTTTCCTTGTCTGTAAAATAGGGGGCTGGGATGTGGATGCTTAGCTCATAGGGTTGCTTTAAAGATGGAACTCAGATAACATGGTAAGCAGTATGTAACAGCTGCTATACAAAGTCTCATTTGATCCTTGCAATAAGAGTTTGGTTTTTTTAGATAAAGATTTTCAAAGGGTAAAAAAACCTGAGCTCAAGTAAGCGCCCTTTCCTTGTCTTGCTCTCCTTAATGCCCAGAGGTATGCTCCCCATGCACGATGTAGGACCTTTCCACCTCTCTCCACACACACACCAGATGCCCCCACCCACTCCTCTCTTTTGGGTCTTGATCTTCATTCTTCTGGTCTAGAGGTGTCATTAGATCCTGCACATGGCCTTCAAACAAGGCTTAGGATCACAGTAAAAGCAAGCAAGGGGACTAATGTGTCAGGCTCCCACCATTTTACAGATGAAGGACCCTAGGCTCCAAGACACTACACCCTATGCTCAAGGTCAGAAAGAGATGTGCTCCAAGATTTAAATTAAGTTCTAAGGGTCCCTCTGTGCAGTGTCTGCTTTATCTGGGCTTTGTGTATACTTGGCCAAGAATGCAATCAGCTTTCCCAGGTCATCAGTTTTCTTCCCTTTAATTCGAAGGATTTGAGTCAGGAGGTTTAGGAATCTGTCCAATGTGAGTGCTTATGGCCAGATCATCTGACTGGAACACTAAGGAACTGAAAGACTAGCTTCCTGTTACTAAGACTAAGAAGTCATGCCTTCTATGGCACTACACAGACCATATTTTCTCTCTTCTTTCTCATCCTTTTGGATAATATTCCCACTTGATTTTTCTCTTATTACCTTACTAGGAAAAACATTTGACATTTATTGAGCTTGTATTTTGAGCCAGTCACTGAAATGCTAAGTTTTGCATGCATTATTTTATTCTTTAGACACCCCCACAAGGTAGATTCTGTTTCTAGGTGTATGTTACCCGTGAACAAACTGATTCATTTGTTAGGCAACCAGTGACAGTGCATTAAAGCTGGCAGAACACATAAAGGCCATGGTTTGAAGACATCTCAAAGGGAATTCTACCAGAGCATACCCAAATGTCACAAAGTTCACTCCTGGTTATTGTTGTGTGTTCTTAGCTTTGAATGGTGCCAGTACATTGCAGACATATAATAAATACTTCCTGGGTGGGTGAAGAATGTGCAGGACTCAGCCCATATAGTTTTGCCCCAGGGTCTTATAGAAGTGGTCTTTTTATTGGGGTTTACCACAAGACAGGTAATTGAACCAATTTGTATTCAGTGTTCTTCTTAGGTCAGCTTGGTAGAAGACACAGGTTACAGAGAAATTTCTCTTTGATGAATATAATTGGGTTGGAAGGGGGTACCTGGCTGGACCAACACTGCTTACTTACTAGCTAGTTGCCCAGTACAAGACTGAGAAGACCTTGGTTCCAATAGCTATATGTAATGAATATGTATGAATAAGGAGCTATTTCCAAGACTGCCTCCCTCTTTGGGCATCTTAAAATCACAGTCTTGAAGCTTTCTAAAGACAACTTTTAAAATCTTCTCTTTTATAGTCTTAGAAAGGCAGAGCTAGGTCAGTGGTGGTGGTACATACGTGTAATCCCAGGCCTACAGTGGTTGAGGCAGGAGAATCATGAGATCAAGGCTAGCTAGCCTAGGCTACATAATGAGTCTGAGAACAGACTATACAATATATAAAGACTCTGTCAAAGGGAGGAAAGAAGGAAGAAAAGGAAGTAAAGGGAGGGGGAAAGAGAGAGGTTAAAAAGGCACATCATAACCACTGGAGGATGGTTTCACTCACATTTCATCCATCATTTCTGGAGGGCAAGATGAGAGTTAGAGCCATATCCTATATAGCCTACCATGGTCTGAGGTCATCAGATATGTGTGTGAGATGCTTCTTTGTTACTGCACTGATGAGAGGCACCAGAAGAATTTAGTAGTAAAGGACAGTGAGTTCCAAGCATCCTGTGGCCTATGGGAAAACCCATGCAGAGATTTGTGCTATTCAGAACACCATTGATGAGAAGAGCATAGAATAGTTATTGTCAGGGGAAATGAGGCTATAGAGCGTCCACCCTACCCAGCTAAGTCACATAGCCTGTTCACAGGGATCTCATCAGGCTTTAGACCAGCTATGGAGGTCTGGTAAGGACATAGGCTATGCTGGCCAGTTTGCTGGGCCAGGCCTCAGGAGGGGTGGGAGATGGAATATAGCCCAGAGTCCAGGACAGTGAGTTCCCCTGTGGAGCAGCTTTGCTGACTGAATACAAACGGAAGCATCTGAGGATGCAATGGCCAAGGATCCACTAGTTCTGCCAGCTTATTAGAGAAATGGTGTGGGGCCTGGGGTGGGTGGTGCACACCTGTAATTCAGAGCACTTGGGAGGCTCTGACAAGAATATTGTCAGTTCAGGGCTAGCCTGAGCTACATAGAAAGGCTTATCTCAAATCAATCTATCAGTCAATCAAAATGACAGCAAGATAGAGGCAAGGCCAGAGAGGTTCCCTGAAGAAATCAGTCTTCTAAACAGGCACAGATATTATAGGTTTTCAAGCCCTTGCTCTGGACTGTGAACTGTGCCATGTGCTTCCTTTATGTTCTTTCATGCAGTTTGTGTTGTTGCATGGTGTTTCTAGAGGCGTGTTTTATAGGTGAGAGATAGACACATTAGAAAGAGGCGTAGAATAGTTAACTTACCCAATAGCTCAGAATTTAAGGAAGAACTGGGATTTGAATTACACTTTGGATTACAGAGAGCAGAGGTTTGCAAAGCACCACAATGGCCTGGAGAGTTAATAAAGGAGAGCCAGTCTCATTACAGAAAGAGTTCTCCCATGTGAGTCTGATCTGGCCAAAGTTAGACAAGCACTGCTGGGAAGAAAGTCACGTGGAAGATGAGGGGCGAGGCGCTTCACTCTTAATCTTACATGCACATGGGTGTCAGCGGAAGGAGGAGCAGGGGAGTCATTCCCCTTTGTGTTCCAGTGACATCAGGCTGTAAAGCTACCTTCCTCACAATTTATCCTTCCCCTTTATCTTCCTTCTGTGCTCCCATGGGCTCTGGCAGTGCAGGGAGTATCTTATTCTTTGAGAATAGAGACTTCTCCGTACTCCATGCCTACTGCTTGCCACAGGATCTTGTTAGAATCAGTTTGTTTAGGATGGAAAGGACCCAATGGGTCATCAAGACTCTGTGACAAAATTTTGAGTTCTTTGTGTAAAATTCGATTCCGACTTACTTTGAACCCCTTTGGCAATGAGCAGCTCATTGATCCCTTGGACTTTTCATTCTGTTCCAGCAGGGCAAATATTTTAGAGCTCTTTCTTATCCTCAGTTGCTAGAACTTTCCACACCTGTGTGGCTTTCAGCCCTTGTAGACCCACAGGACAGATCTAATTACACTCCGAGTGTTTGAAGTCAAGGCTTTTGTCTTTGAGGAGTTTCTTTTCTAAGGACTAAAACATCTCCAGTTTCTTTGGCTATTCTCATCTAAGGGTTTTCATTCTTTCATCTTGGCTATTATTCCCTGAAAAACAACCTTTATTTCCTTCTCTATATCCATTCTGAAGGATACCTACACAGCATACAGTTCTCTTGGTATGATTGCTATCAGTTCATTACAGACAGCTCCATTGCCCTTGTTCTAGATTCCACACCCATTCAGAGCAGCACCCAACACTTTAGCTTTCTTTTTTAATGACTATAGTGTTAAGCTGAAGTTGAAGTCAGTGAAAACCTTTTACTATTTTTGTGTGTATTGCAAAGCCATTTCTTTCCCTGTCCTGGACTTGCACAGTTGGTCTGTTTCACTTAGCATGGGGCCCCTCTTTGATTCTGTTAAATCTGGCACACCACGATCTGTTTGGATGCAGTTCTTTCATCGGGACATCAACTGTTCTTTCTAGTCTTATGTTAGTCATGAATGAGAAGCAGTTTCAGAGAAGATCATGACGGAGAGATCAAGGACTTTCTCTGTTGTGGGATGAGTCTTTCTGAAAGTCATTCTTGCTGATCCTTTAGCCCTTAGAGAGAAAAGCATGGCTGCTTTTGTCTCTTTGCCATCTCTGGCATTCATTCAGGAAGAAATCTTGCCACTTTTACCCACTAACAGGAAGATCAGAAGAATGCTGTAAAAGTCTTTGACCCTGTGATTATGCCATACTGATGCTGTCAATGACTCATTGTCATGATTGGAAGCAACCCTTTCTGTTTAATTCAGCCACCATGCTATCAGAGCAAAGTTGGACTAGAGACAAACAATGAGCATCTAATTCAGCTACTACTCTACAAAGGGCTGGATGGTAAGGACTAACAACAGTGGCAATAGAAAAAGACAAAACTCAGACATATGTCTAGCTGGTCCCTACTTAAAAGAACTAGCATCTGGACTCCTTCTCTCCCGAGATTCTGGAAACAACCATTGTCACCACCGCTGCCACTGCTGCTGCCACCATCATTGCCAGACTACCTGTTTAACTGATCCATGGTGCTATGCTAAATTTGTGGAAAAGATGGTTTCTCAAGTTTTAGCTCAACATTTCTGTTAGGGAGTCAACCAGGAGCTTGTTCAGCTCACCTGGAATGGTAGTAGGCTATCCTTGAAACCTACCATTGTGATCATCGGTACTAGTCTTAGAGTAGTACTTCGAACCAATTAAGATTATTATTTTATAATAAGTCAGAATGAGCCAAATATCAAGATCTTCATCTGATTTCATGTACTGTGTTGCTTGGTCTCTTTGTGTTCATAGATCTTAGTGTTATGGGGGCTTGGAGTAGTTAGTTCTTAAAGTATCTCATGGATTCTCTTCTGTTGCACTTCTAGCAAGTAAATCTGCTTCCTTGCTCCACCCTCTGCTCATGCTGAATGTGTATGTCTCTTCATATTGCATGTGCAGCTTTTAACATGGTTGACAGTGGTACTCGTATCTTTACTTAGTTTTCTAATATCTGGGTCAACATGAAAGTTCCTTTAGCCATTCTGCATTTGCTATGGTTTTTGAGCTTCTGATTATCCTCTATCTGCCTGGCTCATGACATTTCTAATATATGATCCCATCCTGGGACCAGAAACCTGTATTTATTAACAGTCAGTCCTGAGAGGAGGGGAGACTTGAACTTTTTAATTTCTGGAATGTTGGGAATATGGGTTTCTGCTTGTGTGCCAGATTTTATATTTGCCCCTTGATATTTTTTGAGACACTATGCAGCCCAAGCTGGCTTCAAATTTATGATCTTCCTTCCTCAGTCCCTGAGTTCTATGACTATGAGCACATACCAACAAACCCAGCCCTTAAAATTAAATCTCATTTTTTGGCTCTTCCCATTCCTTTGGTTCCCTATGTTAGTAGCCAGTAAATTACCTATTCATCTGAGCTGTAGGCCATCACCACATCTAGACAGTGATCTATGAATATTCTTCACTAAGTCATTGATCACAATATGGGTCAGCCCTGGTGTGGGCTGTTAGGTAGGAGTGAACTCCTGGGAGAAGAGGAGACTACAGCCTGTAATGAAAGCCAGGAATTGCTCAGAGAAGAACAGGTCTTGGGCAACTGTGGACTTAAGTGAAGCTTTATTTCCTCTTTCCTTTAAGCATTCTCACCACACCTCATGCCTCTGTCCCATCTAGAGTGGCAGACTTCAGCCTAAATACCTCCTTCATCCTTTATCCCAGAGGCCTTGTATACCACCCATGGTCTTTGAGAGGAGATCTTTAATTTGTCTGTGCAGATGATCTTCCTACACAATAATGTCAAAAAAGCTGAGCTTGAATATGTCTATGTCCAGATTTGCATCATCAAGAAGGAAATGGTTTAATAACCCCAAGAAATGGTCCCAGAAAGGAAGAACCTCATGCTTAAATAGAAATACATATTGTGGCTGGAAAGACTACTTAGTGGCTAAACTCTACTCCTCAGGCATGAGGACCAGAGTTCAGATCTTGGCCCACCTGTAATTCCCGCCTCTGAAGGTGGAGACAAGGCATCCCCAGTACAAGCTGACTGGTGAGACTAGCCATGTTGATATGCTTTGGCTTTGATTAACAATGCTTCATTGAATAAGGCAGAATAGTGATTGAGGATGTGTCCTGACACCAACATAGACCCCACATGCAGATGTGCATACATGCAAGCCTATGAAACATATGCAAAAATGAAAAAATTATATTAATCTACTTTGCTTATTAAAATGAAAATCTCAGTGTGAGGCTTTTTCCCCCTCTACTTTCCCTAGTTCCCATTCACCCCACTCTAGAGACTAGGTCATTGCAGCCAAGCATTTTGCCAGCCTTTTGGTATTCACTGTCTCTTTAGTTATTCTGAAAATACTAGGTGAATGTTTCCATTACCTTTTGATTTTATATAATTAAAAAAACCTCATGGCTCTGTAAGGATTCAGTGTTGGTGCTTGTAACAAATAGTGGCATTTTATGCCACTCCTTTAATACATTACAAACAAGATGATAAATGAGAATTTTTCACTTGGGTAAAATTATTTTGAAAGCAAATGAATTAAAAATCCTAGAAGAGATAACTTGTTTTTTCCACCCTGAATTTTTTATCTTCCAGTATCCTTTTTTGAAATACTTTCCCAATTACCAAGCCAGGTGAAGAAAGGAAGGAAGGAAAAAAACGAAAGAAGGAAAGATGGATTAAAAACCATCTGATCTAAATGGGATGATACTAGTTAGAGAGAGAGAGAAAGAGAGAGAGAGAGAACACATTAGCTTAAATAATGGCGATCTTCAACTTCTGGCCTGGTTCCTAAACATAGTAGTATCCTTCTCTTGCCTGTTTCAATAAATGGTTTTTAGTCTTTGTATTAGTCATTCTCATGACAGGCTTCATCATGGCCACAGCTGCTGATAAATGACTTAGCTTTCATAGCCATTTCCATTTTTCCTGAGTGGCAAAATCAGCTATCTCCATGGGGGTTTTCCCAAAGGGTATAACATAGTTTAGGCAGCCATGTGTATATTTTGCATATATTTTACATATGATTTGCAGTCTGTTTCAAGGCAATTTCAGCATTGCATGTCTTACTGATTGGTGATCTTTTCTTCCTTTTATCCTAGTATATATTCTGGGAGCCTGTGTATCACAGATATCCAAACACAAATAGCACATGAAAGAAAAGAGGAGGGAGGCATTCTGTACCCGTGTTGGGATCCAGCATGTTCCTAGATCCAGCTAGAGTAGCACTTTGTCAGGGTTCACATAGAAGACACTTTAATTCTTCTATTATTGTTGTAAATATTTCCTAAAAGGTACTGCAGTTCCCTAAGAATTTTGTGTTGCCAATTCTTAATGCCATGCCAATCATATAGCCATTTATTCATATCTCCTGCTCTGTACCTACCTTATGTGAGTTTTTACTGAAGTGAGTTTTGAGTCATAATTTGGTTTCTGCTTAAATCCCATAATCTAAGATTATTTTAAAAAGTTATAATCCCGTTATTTCCATGGGCCTGTGACTCAGCTTATGTCTTTATGACAGTCTTGGAATGTCAGATCCAAAATGAATGCCATATTTTAACCCAAGTCAGCAAGCTAGGTCTGAATCTGAATGTGTGGTCATGGAAGTCACTGGTGTTAGCATGCATTTTCACACGCCTCTTTTGAGGTTGACCAGAAAGCCCATTTTTCATTTTAACCTATTCTATGAACCACACATATAAGCTGTATCTAGTGTGGCTCCCATTTTATTTCTTGTTAATTATAAGCTTCTCATTTTAAGATTTTTTGAGCATTATTTTCTATAGAAACCATATAGTTCTATTTTTAAAATATAGTTAGAATAATGTTGAATCTATAGACCACTATATCAGCATCCTCCCACCCTTATCATGGTAAGAGAGAGCTATAGCCTGCTTCCTTCAGGCCTCCCTCACTTATTTACCTCCTATGCCATGAAGAAAGTATTTTAAATCCTTACCTTCAACTAGATCCCCTCTCAGACCATTGCACTATGATGTTAAATGCTTGATGGACGTTTTTGTTTGAAAATTCTTTCTCTTCCACCTCATCATATTTCTACCTTTGTCTCGTTCCCTTACTTCATTTCATCCATGTTATTGCAAAAGTTGTTTCCTTCAACACTGTTTTCTCCTGGTCATTTGCTTGTCCATGAACCCCCAGTGTCTCCCATCAACTGTAAGATTAAAGTCTGTTTTCCTATCAAGTCTTGAAACTTATGGCTTCCATGTTTAGATTATTAGGATTATCTACTTTTAAAATATAAGCTAATTATACATGTCCATTTCTTTATCAATATAGTACACTATTACATGCCTGTCATGTGCCCAGAAGTGCCTTTGTTTCTGGAAAGCAGGACAGGGTGGTCTTGGTACTACTCAGAATGCTAACTATCTCTCTAAATTTTAAACTACTTTTCTTTTTTAAATGCATGTGTATACATGCATTTATGTGTGCCTGCATGTGTGTAGGTATGTGGGGGTGTGTGGGAAGGGCAAAGAATAATCTTGACTGTCTTCTTCCTTTGAGATAGTGTCTGTCATTGGCCTGGAGTTGACAGATTAGGCTAGACTAGACTGGCTGACCATTGAACTTCAAGGATCCTCCTGTCCCTGCCTCCCTTTTGCTGGGATTACAATAATGAGCCAAAATGTCTCTTTCTTATTTTTATATAGGTTCTAAGGCTCAAACTCAAGTCTTCATGTTCACAAGGAAAGACAAAAATGAGCCCCACCCCTAGTCCTTAAGCCATGTGTAAGGCATATTTCAAATCTCTCTGTCTTGCAGAAAATTTCTCTGAATATGCAGCATCCTCTTATCAGTCCCCACTTGCCTTATTGCCTGGATTCATAATTTGATCGTTAGCTATTATATGTTCCCTATTCATTTTTCATTCAGCTGTCAAACATATATACAGGTATCAGACACTAAATACATAAATGTTTCTCTGTGTGACCATACATTTTTATAGTATAGTAGGCATAACTACAGTCATTACACAGCTCTTAACATGTGTAGGCATAGATCAGTATTTCTCAACCTGTGGGTATTGACCCCCGTTGGGGTTGGTTATCAGATATTTACATTATGATTCATAACAGTAGCAAAATTACAGTATGAAATAGCAACAAAATAATTTTATGGTTGAAATCACCACAACATGAACTGTATTAAAGGGTCTCAACATTAGGAAGGTTGAGAACCATGAACATAGACTCATATTAATATATTTAAATCTCAAAGCAATATATAAAAGGATCATAATTATTCATATTTTCTAGATAGGAAAAATCAAAGTCCAGAAACATGCAATTTTTTTTTTAAGTTACAAGGTATAGAGTAGCAGAGGTGAGATTCTAATCTGGCTCTAGAACCACTTATTAAATCTCCTATTCTACACTGTCATGTTCCAGTACCAAGCCATCTGTGTGAATATAAACACACACTCCTTCCCTGCTAGGTACTAAATTCCTGGAGGCTAAGGAATTTGCTGTACTTACTTGTACAGTATTTTCATTAGCTGTTAAAGGAACTGAACTTTTTTATTTGCTATTTTCAAAATTAAAATATAATTACATCATTTCTTCCCTTCCTCCCTTCTTTCTGACACTTTCCATGTTCCCCACCCTAACTCATGACCCCCTTTTCTTGAATTATTGCTGACATTTTAAATGACAAATAGTGTTTTGAGGTAGAAAAGAAATAGAAATCTAGACTAGAAAAGACTACTCCAGAATTAATGGTTACTCCATTCTGTAATCTTGGAGGATAGGTTTGTACAAGAAAAATATTAATGTGCAACTCTTAATAATAAAGTAAAACTCTTCTCACAAAATGTAAAATAAGAAGCAAACCATATGATGGCCTCCTCCTTTCTTGCATCCTGTCTTTGCATGATTGTCCATTTTGCTCCATTCTTTTCAATACCAAAGTTTGACATTAAGATCTCATTCCTGAATTCCTGCCTTGATAGGTCTACTTAAGGTTTTTAGACCAGGAAGAAGATGAACATTTTTCCTTGACTGATAATGCTACAGTGATGTAGGTAGGTAGCCTAATAAAAGCCGATAAGTACATATTTGAATTTTAAAAAAACTCGTGTGCACACACACACACACACTCACACACAGAGGTGGTAGGTTATTTGCATTTTAAAAGGATTCTTCCCTTCACAAAAGGCAAAAGGATCCACAGCAGCGTTCTATTAAACATCCAATTCCTCTTACTGCATTTATCATACAATTTAATTTACCAACATTTGATTTATATGCCACTGTAAAGGGGTAGCTCTCAAAGTTTTAAGAGCTTAGGAATCCTGTGAACAACTGATTTAACTTTCAGATCGTGCCTAGCCCCTACCTACCCCAGGATTCTAATGTAGCTTAGTTGAGTTGCATCCCCCATCTTTGCTGTTTATCTTTATATTTTCGGGAAATACATTGGCTGGAACCCCTTAGGTGGGTTTCTTTAGGACGTTTGTAGCCTTTACTACAGAGTGGCCCATTTATTCTTCACTGGGGAAATGTTATCACATTTTTGGATCAGATGGAGTCTCTCATCTCCTTCCTACTCCTGTTGAAGCTATAAACATCTCCAGTCTGAGGTGTAAAATAATTGTCCCCCACCTAAAAATAACCAAAAAGTCTTTTATGTACCCCGTTTTATTCTGAGGTGTCTTTCCAGAAGTTTCTGGAAAGAAGGTGACAGAGCTTTCTGGATTCATATATGCCCCCTCCCTGTCACTGCTATTACCACAGGTGCCAGCAACTGCCCCACATCTTTTTCACTTTGTGCTTTGGACTTTGATGCTGGTGCCTAGGACTTGGCCCAGAAGCATCCACTGTGGAGAAAACGTTGTTTCTGTGTATCTTCTCCTATACAAGTCTAAGCTCCTTTCTGCTTTCTTCCTTCTATTCCTCCGCCCTGCAGAAGACCAGAAGAGAAAAAAAAAAAAAGAAAGAAAAAAAAAAAAAAGGAATGTTTTTCTTTTCTTTTCTTCTTTTCTTTTCTTTTTAACAAAGCAAATTGTGAGGCTCACCTGCTTTGGCATGGTTCCATTCCTCCACAACTGTTAATCCTGCTCCTGCCACACTGAATGCCAGAACCTGAGCTTATAAAATATGATTATAGTTTAATGAAATTTGTTTCAAAAAATAGACTCCATGACATTTATGGCGTGTGTATCTATGTATTTAATATTTCACTGATCTTTTAAAAGTCAGTTTCTTGACCTACATTTAGCCCCTGATTACTTTTCTAAATCTCTAGTAATCTCCAAAAACATTTAGCGATTTCCATACTTTAGAGGGGGTTTTGTCCTTTATTAATCTGCTGTATCCCTGAGTTTGGCTTCAAATAGAAGATCTCGGGGGTGATCTGGGTTTTGTGAAATATTTTCAGTGGTATAGTAACAGCTTAAGAGCAAACAATCCATGCAGTTTACTACTGGTTAGAAACCTTTTCTGTTAGGTTTATCTGAGCTGATGGTTCTCTTGTCCAGGAGGAGTCCCGCAGAGCCGAATTTCCCTCCAGTGTGGACTTCCCGAAAGTCCTAAGTCCTGTTAATTGTTTATTGGAACATTTTATGACTTCTTTAACCCATTCAGTTAAGGGACTGGCCTCCCTCATGGAACATGGACCTTCTAGTACATCAAAAGAGTCTACTTCTGGATGGAGTTCTGTGATTACTGGTTAAGGTGAAGAAGACAGAAATGGTCTTAAGGTAGTCTGAGCAATCCTTACAAGTAGGAAGTCTGTTGGTGTGTTCAATATCATCCAATTTCTGTAGAAAGCAATACAATGTGTAGGGAAAGAAATAGATGGCATTCTCTGGATGGTGTGATTATAACTGATTGTTTTCTTTGCTTATCCTTTGGACTTTCCCCCAGTTTCTGCAGTGAACATGCATTACGGATGCAAGTAATTTGAAAGAAAGAAACCGTTACCTGATACTTTGAGTCTCTTTCCCAGAGACTTAATCTTAATAGATCTATCACAAATCCTACGGATTGCCTAGAATAACAGTAAAAATAAAGTCCTTGGTATTATTCAGCAAACAGAAACCTGCCCTTTAGATGGGGAGAGCCAGTCTTCTCCCATAGCATGGGAGCTGGTGTTCGGGGTATGCATGCTACTGGATCTGTGCATGTGTTCTCTCTATACCTCCTTCTTTGCAAGAATTTAGAGAAGGTTGTTGCTTTTGGGATTTTAAC
>JADRCH010000018.1:12992112-13060200 GCA_019843965.1 Rhynchomys soricoides | reverse complement strand
CCTCTCTTCCCCAGGCCTCTCCCATCTTATGATGAGTGAACAAGGTAGGTACCTTGTGCTGTGGTCCTGAGATGCCTGAACTGCTTGCCTCTGCACCTCTGGCTGCTCATCAGAGCCTCCTCCATAGAAGGCCATTTGCTGCCTGTGCCTCCTGCTGTGGCCAGGCTGGCAGCAGGGGTCACTCTGCTGTGGAGGAACACTTTTCCTGATGCATCATGGTATCCCACCTCCTCCTCTCAGCTTCTCCATTCCTCCTCACCATTTGTCATCTGAGCCAGGAAGGGTGCTGGCCCTGCTGGGCTGCCTCTAAGAGCAAAGCATGAAACAAGGCATGACACAGTGATAATGGGGGTGAATGAAGCTAATTTCAGAGCAACCAGGCACTTAACATCCTCCTGCTCTTCCTCTAGCCCCAGGCGGGGGTCCAGCTTGGGAGTAAGGATCTAGGTCCCTCCTTGAACTTTACTCTGGGTAAAGATTTGCTTCCCCTCCATTCCACTGCCATCTTAATGATACTCTGCCCTTCCTGGTCAAAAGAAGCCATTTGGGGGTTTTAATGTTTAAAATTTTATATTAAAGGAAAAATAAAGAATCACCACAAGAACATGCTAATGTTCTCATGGCAGGATTCTAACTTATTATACACCCTGAAGAAAACTGCATATAAAGATCTGTAAATTCAGCATCTGCAACCTAAAATATTCAAATATGCAGGGAATGAAGTGTGCAGGAAATTCGGCTCAGTTAAGCATGGGGTGGGCTGTGAATGAAGCCTTTTTTCCTAAGTAAAAATTTTCCACATTATCAGCCCAAATCAGGATCTGAGAACTGAGCCCACTTAAAATTGTCTTTTGCTTCACTGTTCAATTGCTACTATTGTGTTTCTTCCAAGCCTTGGGGTGATTGCAAGACTGGTCTACCTGCCTTGCCCTGTCACCAAAAGAAGGCTCTTTAATTTTTCTTATCTGTTTCTTTTCAAAACACATATCAAACTCAATTTTCCTTTGTGAGGATCAAAGAAGGAAAGATAGGGTTCCACAAGTGATTCTTTTTATCTTGATCTTTGGAGATTGTACGGCCACTTCCTGTCCCCTGGTCCCTCCAATCCACCTATCAGATGGTTTGGCCATAAAGGAGATAACATCAGATCAGGGAACCATCTAGAGCTGAAAGATGTTGTTTAGCAGCTGCAGGCAACTAGCTGCAGACACCCTGAATGGATAAGTATGCTCTTCTGATACAAGTGTTTTCCACAGCATGAACCAAGGCGTGGACTCCATAAATTTCAGTATTGGGTTTGTAGAAAGCAGAAATCACTGTATATCTGAAGGGGGGGGGGGACCAGGTGGGTTTTCCAGGGTTATGTAAAGGTCCAGAATGAAGGCTGTCTGTTCCCATAGCTGGGTGAGGGAAGCAAGTGCTCTCCCCCCAACAAGTGAGTGTGAGTGGAGAACATGTTTGATATGGACCTACCGTTTGGACAGTTTGAGAAACAGAAACCTTTTCTTTTGAAGTAAGAAGAGCAGAGTTCTATGAATTGCCGGAATTTATCGGTCCAAACTTGATGACAAGTGACCCCATAAAAGCAGGGTATCAGTCTTGATGGCAGGACTTTCTCCTGTGTTCTCCAGCCTTCTGCTCGTGGGCTCTCTTTTTGAGTTCTCCCAGTATTTCAAGTACTATACATATCAAATTGCTGGTATCACAGGGCAGGAGGATGGGTTAATGCGCTCTTAACTTAGCTTATTTCTGACACACAAATGCATCATAGAAAGGCTAGATTCTACTGTTGGTATGAACAGCACTCGGAGACTCTGTAGTATACACCTTACTCAAACCTCACAGACATACTTGTGGGGCATTCATGAACAACCATGCTCCCAGCTAGCATCCCTTTTAAAAAAGAAGAACGAATCATGCAAAAACAGATGCTGTGAATTCCTCCTTTGAGGAGATTTCAGGAAAAGATGCAGAATTCTTCCAGGTGATGGTGCTGCTAAGATTTTTAAGTTGCTATTGGAAGCTTAATTTGACTGAAGAAAACCCTTTGGCTTCTCCATTCCTCTTTCTCTCATTTTTCCCCCCTCTCATCTGTTCTTCCCCCAAAATGACTACTTTAAAAACTCTCTTCTCTCTGCCAGTGCCCCATGCCCTCCTCCTGCGCATAGGAGACAGGAGCTTCTGTTCAGCTCCCACTAAATCTCCAGAATCAATATTTCATGTCCACGAATACATGTGGTATTTATGTGCTGTGCGTACATCTCTTATGTTGTATGTCACACTCTGGGTCCTCACATCTCATGTAAATGTTGGGAAAATATAAGAGAGTCAAGATTCTCCAAGACGTTCCTTAGCCATGTTTTGTAAGATTTGGTTATATGTGTGTGATCTCACATCCATGTGGCTATGCAGTGCTTTTTGCATGTGGACTTTGTCATGTTTCTAAGGAAAGAATTGAGAAGAAATGAATGGGATGAAGCTTGAACTTGAAGCCAATGGAAGCAGCCTGGCTGGTTCCAGCATTTGATCCTTAAGCCTCCCATCATGCATTTGCTTTGTGCTGTCTCCCAAGGATGCTGTGGGTCAACTTTCTGTGCTGTCTGTCCTGTGATTTGCCATGTATGTTATTTCTCAGTGTACCTGCAGTGTGCTGATGTCCACTCTCTTTCTCTTGCTCTCTTTTGCCGCCTCCATGGTGGACACCATGCTTCCTCTCCTTAACTGGACCTTCTGATTCCTTTCTGTAGGTAGAAGTAAAGGTAGATGACTTTATTTATTTTTTTTACCATTCTATCAACCTATCAATGTACAATTTTGAATTATTCATGTATGGGGGGAAACTGTTGATTTAATGAATATATAGGACCTGCCAGAAGTCACTGCTTTTAACAGCATGTAAAAAAAAAATTAAAAAGCCATGTCATCGCTGCCTTTCAATGAACTTTGTATGTATTGTTAGGGATTCTCTGCTTCCCCCTAAAGCCATTCTTATGTATGATGTCATATGTGTCTAACAGGAATAGGGTCTCTGGAAGTGGACATGCTGTGTTTAAATGCATTTTATTCCACTGTAGAGTGTTCTAAGCTCCTTACTTGTGATGTTTGTTTCAGGCACAGGGCAAATAGGACAAGATGTCCCATAATTGCTGGATTTTATGTATAACTGAATTCAGGTATCAGCAGCACCAGGGAGATGATGGAAGAGAAAGGAAGAGGATTGGAGAATTGCCTAATTTTATTAACTGTAGATTTTTGGGGGTGTCTAATGCTCTTCTTTTCCTCAGTGTTGCAAGTTTTGTACTTGTGGGAGATGGAATATTAAGACTAGAGGCAGTAGGCTATGAAAGGTGAAACCAGGGAAAAATGGAAAATTGTAGAAACAGAATTATATTACACCGGCAAGAAGAACAGGCAGGTGGTGTGGGATGTTAGTGGACAAAGCCAGCCTTCTGCCATGTGGTCAGGAGGAGAGGTGATGAGCTAAGTGGGTGGGCTTCTTATACTTCACTCTGCCTCCACACTTTGGGTGGCTAGATTCATTCATCTATTTCTAAGCCTAGAGAACCTGGCTCACCTGCTAAAATTAGATTCGTTGTGAGGAATGAAGGAGGAGTTAACTGATAAATTATCAATATGGATCTCCAGTCAGTTCTCCCCTCCTGGATAATTCTCCCTTGTCTTGGTGGTCAGGTACACTGCTGTTTCCTTCAAAAAGCTGCAGATTAGCATAAGTAGAAAGAGTGAATTCTGGTGTGAGGATATGACCAGAGGATATGACCAGAAGACGGGCCTGACGAGGTATTCAAAATGCTTAGTTGAGGACTTGTCAGCAAACTGGTCATCTCTCATTTCAGTTTTGTGTTTTCTGTACAGCTGCCTTGGGAGTGTTTTGTCTCTTTCCAGTTTGAGCTTGGATGGTTGCCAGCTCCTTTAATGTTAAGGCTAGTTGATGGCTCCTTTAATGCTAAGCCCAAGTGGATTCATTCTTAGAAAAGTGCTACCCTGAACCCTTACCCCATTGTAGGCTTGTCACCTTTGGTAAAGAGTAGGTGGGGAAGAGGAAGAGACCAATGGACAGAGACCTCTTTATAGGTGAAACCACCCATCTGCTCATGACGTAGCTGATTGAAAATGTGTGGTACTTTCTCCTCTCCCCTCCGCTCCCCTCCGCTCTGCTCCCCTCCCCTCCTCTCCCCTCCCTTCCCTTCTCCTCTCCTCTTTTCAAGTCTCTTCATCTTTCCCTCTAAACATCCCCCTAAATTGGTGTTTGGGGTATCTGTTGGTTTTTGCACCTGGGGTCTTTCTGCGGGTCATTGCTGTCACCATCACTACTGTGTGCTGGCCATTGTGCTCTATACTTTGTGGGTCTTTTCATACTTAATATCTACTGTTCTATGAGGTCTGTGGTGGCATTATTTGTGTGTAATAGTACTGGTACCAAGGCTCAGAGAGATGTTAGGTGACTTCTAAATGAGAATCAAATCCAAATCGGAATCCCTGACTACTCCTCTATGTAATCTCTCTGAGATACAAGTATGATCTTCAAGTACTTTCTTCTAGCTGCCTTTCAGACATTGATTGGTCCTAAGTTCCAACCTGCCACCTTACATTTGCTGTAACATATATCCATATAAATGTTACCTAGTACTGTCACCTCAATATGTCCAGAATCAACCTTAATGTCATTTGTCTACAAACCAGTTTCCTTTTCCAATACCCCATCTTCCTCAGCACCCAGACTTGACCAACAGAAATGATGTTCTAACTTCCTCCTTCATGTATGCTCCCCCTCCAAGGTAGTCAGCAGAGAGAGCAGTCTGTGATTGGCTCTAGAATGATTTTTGCATCTCTGTCTGCATCTAGAACTTATTAGGTCATTACCCTTCCCTAGCTTGTCGCCCTGTTGCTTTTCGTTTCTGGTCAGTCCACTGATTGAGAACTGTGTAAGCTCTGCTGTCTACCATGTGGGTTATAGGATTAGCCACTTCACTTTCAGAGTCACCTCCAATGTGGTCCTGCTTTTCTAATTTAACCTTTTCCCCAGAGCTTCCATATAAAATTACTGCTTCTGGCAAACAGACCGCCAGCTTACCTTGCAAGACTTCTTACTTTGCCAGCTCCCTGTTCTCTTAGCAGCCCCTTCTCCCTCACCCTCTGCCCAGCAGACTCACACTTCTGATTCAGATGTTGCCCTTGAGCATTGCACACAATGTTGAGCTTTCCCTCCATCTTATGAACAACTGGTATTAAACTTGATTGGGAGACTCTTCTCTATAGATTGCAAGTATGTGGAAGGCAAATGTTTTCATTGGCTGATGTCCAGATGTGTTTAGTATCACATGCGATATGAAGAAGGGATTCAAATTTCCTAGCCCTTATCTAGCTGTCAATCATTTTTCCCAAAGTGAAAATAAAGCAAAACTGAAATGAAATCTGTTCACAGAGCTCATCAGCTCAAGAAACCTTTGGTGGACTCTCACTGAGTCATTGTCAAAGTAGTCTATCTTAGGCTTTACATGTAACCTGGTCCCACTGAGACCTCTGTCAACCCTGTAGCCTCCTAAAGCCTCCATTGACCTTTATGTCAACCCACACTCCCTTTTTCCTTCCTGTGAGCTTTTCTTTGAGCCCTTTTTCCAAATGCCTTTGTATACTCACTTCCTTCTTAATTTTTCAAGGTTCAGTCTCTTAGGTCTGCCAGACTTCATGCTTCTGTTATAAAGCGCCTATACCCAACTGTCTTGCATGATGCATGAGGTGTACTCATGTTTCAATCATCATTTACCCCCTAAAACTTATAGGTGGCTGTGTCTTGGCCATCACTGTCAGCCATACTTCATGAGCTCAGAATTTGGTTCAGAACTATACATGATAGATGCCAATAGAATTGAGTGGTGTTTAACTAAATCAAACAACTGGCTTTAGATATGGGGATAGAAAGAGGTAGGGTTTGATTTTTCAGTTGTGATGTTGTTAATGGGGCCATTTTCCTTCAAATACTTGCACCCTTACTGCTATCTTTATTACCGTAACCCACTAATCAAAGGAGTTCCAAGGGTCATGGGATGAGACCATACATTCTGACTCCAGTGCTTTCTGTTGCTGGGCCTTCCCTTGGTACTGTGTATGCAATATTAGAGGAAATGGTTGCAGATTATACCAGGGTCAAAGTGAGAAGGTCTTGAGTTATTTTTAAGCATTTGTCCGAGAAAAGAATAGAGATGCCTCAGATCTTGTCATTCTTTAAAAGTCCAGTAATAAAACGGTGAACCCTGTGAAGTTAAACCTATAGAATTGAGCAGGAGTTCAGGAATAATGTCAACCTCTGCACTCAGGAGGCCTTTGGACAGCATGTGACCAAAGGCAAGAGAGGTTTTACCCAGAAGTAGCTGACCAGAAGAGTTCTTCAGAAATCAACATTTTCTGGCTTTTAGATATAATCTCCATGGCTTCTGCTTAAGAATTGAGAACATGTCTGGGTCCATTCCTCTTTCTCTTGCCCATTTTAAGACTGTCTACCTGAGGTAAGTGATCAAATACTTTCCCTTGAAATTGAATTTGGAGCAGGAGTTGCAGACTTGGATGCCAACAGAGACCTCACAGCTATTGTAAAGACTAGAACTGGGAATGGGAAGAAAGCACTAGGTGGTTGTGGAGGAGACTGTGAGAAACTGGAGTACACTTGCTAGTATGCAAGAGTGTGGGTTCCATACCACCAGGGTTTCAGGATAGACTGGAAGTGTATTTTATAAAACATGTCAGTTTCTAACTTCATTCTGTTCCTGTAGAATCAACAATGTACAATCTACACTGTAGATAAATGTGAGTATACAGAATATATACATAGCACTTGCCAAATGAGTCAAGTGACAAACAAGTTTTTGTCCTGTGGCTTGAAAAGAAAGACATGGGGTAAACTATTTCTCCAAGGTTTCCTGCTGGATGTGAGCAGTTGGCAGGAGAGATCACCGGAAGAATGCTTAGTTTTCTTTTCATCCATACCAGTCATTTTTGGAAGTCTTTCTCTTTCCTTTTGCTATTATCAGGGAGTCTTATTGGTATGTTCTGGAAAGTTTGTTTTGTTGAGTGGTGCAGGAATGTATAGGAGGGTATGAAGATGGTTCAGGATGACCAGGAAAACTGGTAGTTATCTTTGATAGCTGCCAACGACTGTCAAGATATGTATCATATGGGTTGCTATGGATACCTAATTCCGTTCTCTTTTTCCCTACAAAACTCTTACTGGACTAGTTGAGCCAAATATATATTCTTGACCTTTAGATACTAGAAGCTATGATTTATTTATGTGTGTTTTTCCTATGTAGATTTGATCATTGGCCTTCTAATGCTGAACTAATAAACACTGCTAAACTGGAAGGAGATAATCAAGCTAAATGAACTTGAATGTTATTTCATGTAGACTATATTTTGCTGGTAATAATATTAAGGGAGCTGATTTGAGGAGCTGAGCTCCCTGTTGTCCCTGCTAGGATCCAAGTGCCCTGAAAAAAGTTACTGTCTTGATAGCCAACTATTTATGCAAATTAGTAGTGCAATGCCAGCTCCTAATTATGAAAATAAACTCATCTGTGCTCTATAAATATCTAATTATAATAAAATAGAGGCAACATTACATTTCCATCTCTTGTTTCTCATCCACTGATATTTTTTCCTCTTAACAATGAATAAAATCACTTTTTTTTCCCCTTAAAAGTCTACTTTCCATGTTTCCTCCCCTTCTTTGAATGTTTTGAAAATCTTTGGGGAAAAAAATGAATGTTTTGAAACATAAAGGTAAATTGCTTGATTTTAATAGATTTTTTGTTTCAGCAGTGATGACTCTACAATGGGGCTTTAAAATATGAAGGGTTGGTTGCTTCTTTTCTTGTTCAGAAATTTTTATTGGACATTGAAGACATCTTTTTACATGATTATTTTCTTTCGGAGCATTTAAAAATTGTGAATGTGAACAGTAAATAAATTAATAAAACATATACTATGACAGTGAAGTATCAGTTAAATTCCCATTGACAATACATAAATTACTTTATGGATTTCCTATTTGCATGGGTCTTTGCTTAACAAGTCAAGTTGGCTGATCTGAAGAGAGATATAGTTTTTAATAGCTGGTTTATATGTATATCCTTTAGAACTTGTTTTTGACAGTGCCTGTAGGTAAAGGATAGTTGAATCACAGTGTATTATCTTTTTGATGTATCTCATGTATAATGAACTCAAGAGTTGCCTATTAAAAATATATTGACAAGAGTACAAACATGGTACAACTATTTATGTGCTTAAGCTTGTATCAGTTCTGAGCCCTTTCTCAGGTATGCAAGGCAGAAGTGTCTGTGTATCTGGGTATGGGTACAGTTTGTCAACAAACTCACTGATAGGTTTTTGCGGTGTAATGTATTTCTATACATAGCTTCCATTTGTAGATATAATGAAAAATAATTCATTTCACTGTGATCTATGTCTGAATTTAATAGAGTCTCTCCTTCAACATTTGCAAATCAAGGTTTATTTCGCTCCCAACAAATACTCACAGTGAGTCAATGGCCTAAGGCCTCAACAAAATTTATGGAGTGTCAAGGACCTGCTGGCACTGAGTATCCTACAGATGAGGGGAGCAAATCTGTTCCAGACCCTCTGACAGTTGATGGCAGGATTCTGTGAGAGTTTAAAAGCACCTTTCAGCTACATCTTCTATACTAAACTGGCTTAGATGGTCTATTTTTTTTTTTACTTACTACAGCTTTTAATATTAACCTTTTTTTAATTTCCAAAGGAAATTGTTAGGTAATCATTTAGTTATTCAACTCTTCCACTCTTTAAATTCTCAGACTCAGAAAAGTGAACCCGTTTTGTGCATATACATGTAGGATATTTTTAACACGTGTATTATTTATCTTCATTGGGGTATAGCATATGAAATGTAATATACAATATAAAGTATACCAAATGCATGCTTCTAAGCATGCAGCTTAAAGTTTCAGAAGATATATGCATATTCTCATATTTATTTATTCATATATATATATTCTTGCCAACACTGTCCAGATTAGGAGCTATGTTGTGTCTGTCACTCTGTAAGTTTATGTCATGATACTCTGTTTGTGTTGAGTATACATGTTTATTCCCTCTCCAGAATTGAGTGTGCTTGTCTAGCAATCAACTTCAGGCCCTCATTGGCTTTAGCTTCATTAAGAAAGATGAACTGTGAGAGACAGAGCCATTGTGGTTTTAGCTGTGTGTAAACAGAGGCAATCATGTTGTGCTTTTGTGAGGCAGCTTGGCCTTGTTTTCAGTGAAGCTCAGGTTTCTCTTTGCACAAAGACCATATCTAATTGATATCATTGGGTTTCCCCCACCCCCACCCCCCAAGACATTTCATAGTGAATAGAATAGCAGAGGAGGAAAAGAACATATGCTTTGTAAAGAGCCAGACTAATAATGATTTCTGATGGACATCTGATTCTAAAAGTATTGCATCTTTCACTCAAATTTACATGAAAAGTAAATGTAAAGTAAGGGCAGGCACAGCGGCATGAACGCTAATGCAACTGCACATCTGACATAATAACAATCACAAGAAACTGGAGATCCCAGATGGCAGCTTGGCCTTTGCCATCCTTTTAATAAGCTACTAACTGCTAATTATTTCACTCTTATGGGCAAGTTAATTTACTGTTGACTCTTAAAGAGATACTACTCTTCCGCCCCCACCCCAACCCACACAAAACAGAGGCTTCCCACCTGCAGCTTTGGAAACTGCTGCTGCTTAGTCTGGAAGCTTTCCAGCTGATTGTAACAATGATGGCAAGAAATGGGGTGAAAAAATGTTGCTTAATAAACAGGATTTTCCGTGGGATGTATCTTTTATAAAAATATAGATCATTTTAAAAATTGTTCGCCTAAGGATCCATTGTGTGTGCATGCGTGTGTGTGTGCATGTGTAAGAAGCATAGATGAAGCAGCCAAGACACAGGGAGAATCTGAAATTTGGAGCCTATTTAAGAGTGAAAGAACAGCTGCCTTTTAAATGGTTGCTAATTCTGACAATTAATGCTGTTTTGTGAGTGTGTGATTTTCTGTAATAGCAGTTACGAGGGATGGTGGTGGGTAATAGCTCATTTCCTAAGCTTTATGATAATGGAGTGCAGAGACCACAGAACAGAGAGAAAACCCAGGCCCCATACTCTAGAGTCCTTTTAAATGAAACGCTCACAAAGCATGCGTTTTCTGCCCCGATTTTCAGCTGCCTTAGGATGATCTTGCATTGGAGCACACACAGAGATTATTAAGTGAGTGATGTGCAAGCCAACTTGGGTGCATTAGGAGTGAGCATTTGGGAAAGAACCTTGTTTGCAACAAGCTGTCTGACAATCAAAATATTTACTTAAAGATAAACTAATGACTGTGCCTTGTGAATGCCTGTAGATCTGTTATTGAAAGGAGAGTCAGAACTTTGGCTTGGTACCATCAAAAAATAAATTTCAAAACCTCAGAGGGTTTTTTGGTGTGCATTCTATTTTTCCTGAAACAAAATATACAGCAAATATAAACACATGTAAGAAAATCAACCCATTTCCTTGAAATCTTCACCCTGAGCTTGTTGAACTTGTTACCATAGTCAGCTGTTCATTGTTGCTGTTAAAAGTTATCAAATGGCTTGCCTATACTTTGAATTCTACTGTTGGTGCTAACTATAAACATGAGCTTGGTGATGTGAGTTGCAGCCCACTAGTACCCTTCCAGTCACTCCTGTGTTTTGCTAGAATTCACTCCTGCGATGTTCTTAATAGGACACTCTGTGCAGCCCATTCATCTACTTGTTAACCGGGGAAGCTGTAAATGTTATATTTCTTTAAAATTAGTATAGCACCTGGCTTCAAAATAGTTCCAAGCGAAAAAGTAAGTGCATATGAAACTTGGGGGAACATTTGTTATTTCTTAGGACATACTCTTCTACAATGTGCTAAGTCAGATTGCCATTTATGAAAAATGTTTAAGAAAGGCAAATGCTTATAGGCTCTTGTCTATCCATCTATGTATGTATGTATGTATGTATGTATGTATGTACGTACGTATGTATCATCATCCTCTATCATCTATCTATCTATCTATCTATCTATCTATCTATCTATCTATCGTCTGAGCACATGTGCATACCTGTGCACTCAAGTGTGTGTGTACGTGTGTATGCACATGCATACACATGCATGCACACAGTATCACAAACAAAAGCACTTCTAGAAATGCAGGTTTAAATGAAACTGCTCCTTTTTTTGTGTGGTAACCCAGAGTCTCATGCACACTAGAGAAGCCTCCCATGGCTAAGCTACCCCTCTAGCCTTTGAAACAATGGTGTTTTCAACCACTCTGTGACTTTACCAAGCCATTGTGATGACAACACAGATTGTGAATCTCCCAGAAGGCAAATGTACTCTTCAGAGTTACCTATGGAATTTCTCATCTGTAATTTTTATTTCTGACAAGAATGTTGATGACTAAAACGAATGTTCATATAAGAAACTTGGAACAAGACAATTCTAAAGTCCCTTCCAAGTCTAGTATGCCTTGATGCCTCTAGAAGGAAGCTTTTGGGTTGGTTTCACTCAAGAATGCTTTTAACCACATTTTCTGTTTTGATTGGGAATAGTATTTTTAGGAAGGTTTGTTTCAATAGGGAAATTACTGCTTCCTGGTGAAATACATAACACAGATGTTTAAACAACTGCAGTTTTAGACACTAGTCTTGTTAAAGTACTTTCAGTTTGCATTACTTAAGTACTTAAGTGGTTGTCCATATAATGTGCATAAACAATGCTCCTGGTAATGGCCTGCTGAACTTCAGGAAGAACTGATGTCAGCATTAAGAGGAGAGAATTACCACACACATACATAATCTTATGTTCTTTGAAATTTGGGGCAGGTTTGGCTGTGATTATTTTCTTTTTGACAGTGAACATTTAGGTGAAAGAGCTGCTTCCTGATGAGAATTACTTGTGCTTTGCTTAGGAATCATTGGCTTATCAAGGGATTGTGGGCTGTCTTCACATACTGCTGAGGATTTTGTATGTGTTGTTGGTTTACTATGAAGTGAATGCCATTGATCCACCTGCAATAGATCATTTGTCTGGTTTTATTTATCTGGCAACAGAGATGTAGTTTTCTGACTAAGGTGTGAATGCCTCTGTTTCCCAAGTGACCAATAATGGGCATTTACAAGGGTCTTAGTTATGACTTAGAGTGACCTTCCTAGTTCTACACTGATTAATGGGGCAGTTGAACCTGGAATATTAGGTGTCCATGAAAATAAGTCTAATTCAGAGTTGTAACTATGGATTAAAGAGACCATGGAGGAGGATCCATTAAGACATCACACATGCACATGCTCATTTGTATGTGTGTGCACACACATACACAACTTATATTTGAAATTGCCTCTAATAAAAACATTAATTTATGAATCATAAGCATTAACAAACATTAACAAAACCATAAACACTTCTCACTAATATGTCATCTAATAGCTTTAGGAATTCTGAACATATGATCCACTTATTTTAACCTTTCATAAGTTTTTTACTTGTAATAAGCTTACTTGGAAGACCTGTTGTAAAAATTGACACAGCATTGTATTAAGTTGCACCATATCGTATTAAAGAAGGAACTGATGAAACTACAAATGCCCTAATATCAATGACATGTGCCCAGTTCCTATATGTGCCCAGTGTCTAACAGAAATCTCTGAATTATTAATACCATTTCGGTGTTCAGCACCACGGAGAGCACCCACCCGCTCTCTAAGAGGGAGACTGTCCTCTTTCTTCTCTAAGCTTTCCACATTATAAAACAAAACAAAATAAAGAGACAAACAAAAAGCCCAATCTGATAAAGCCTGTGTGTCCTGTAGGTCTTGATAGATGTATTTGTTCTTTGTTATGAACAAAAAGAGCTATGGGACTTTCTTATACATTTGATGGAAATATATGAGCCATGAAGAAAATAAAAACACTTGGTTTACAGTTACTTTGCAAAATGCTGATTTGTTGCCTTAGATCTTAGAAGCATATAATTTCAGAGAGAGAGGAAACTTAGAATTCCTTTAGCCCCTCGCACTGTAATTTTGCAGATGAATAAACATGCTGAGCGGACCTGCGTGTTACACTGATCATCTGCAGCATTGTCAGGACTTGGACCAGACTTCCTGACCCCCACTAATACTATTTTTTCTCCCTCTCTCCCAATGGCCACTAAGCCTTAGTTATCTTCACTGCTGAATGACATTTGTTACAGATCACTCATAGGCCACTGATGCATTATAAGTGATTGCTATTATTAATATTAATGAGTGGCTATTATTACTAATGCCATATAAGTGATGTCATGGAACTGTTTGTGAATTTTATGAAGTTTTCTCCTAAGCAGCTTGACAGCCTGAGATCTGATTGTCAGTAAGTTGTCCTATGTTTCAAGGCTTCATGAAGTGTTGCGTCTCTTAAGAATTGGTTATGCTGACTGTTCTGTTTTTGACTGAAGTAAGATGGTGACACCAGTTGACTTTCAACATCCTTTTATGCCCATTTATTTTTCTTTTGGGTGTCTTATTACGGCTTATGTAGCAGAATAGATGCATGGTGGGTTCTTTAAAACTATCCTCTCTATTCTGGACTGTCTAGGACCCAGATTTTGAACTGTCACTTAATGTTTTGCTTTCCTTCCTTCCTTCTTTCCTTCTTTCCTTCCTTCCTTTTGTTAAGAATGGTTGTCATTTACAAAGACTTTAAATAAAAGAAATATTCAACTTTTATCTCAAGTGAGAATGTATTTTCAGGAAAACAGCATTTCTTTCCTTCCTTCTTAATCTACCTTTTTCAGGGTTTATGTGTCTGATGGGTTAACTTTAGGGTCTTTCCGTGAGGCAGCTTAGGGGACTGTTGATTATTGTGCAAAGTCAGTTCTTCAATACTTACAAAATTGCTTTCCTTCAAACCACTTTGATCACAAGGGTTCTCAAGTGTCAAAGTCATTTGGAGAACTAGATAGATAAAGTGCATGAGCACTAAGCTTTTTTTCCCTAGGATAGAATAAATAAATTTGTTTTCTACTATGTGCTTAGCCTTTGATAGTGATTTGTCAAAAGGAAAAAGAAAGGCAATGATATTAAATATTTACAAGAGTGATTTAGTTGCATTATGTTGTGCTCCGCATCTCTGTTTAATAGTGAACTCAGCTACTGATGAAATAAATGTTATTAAACCTGGGGCCTTATGGAGGTCATTGCCTAGGTTTGGTCAAAAGCATTTGTAGAAAACTGTGATTTTTGTCAACTTTATAAATCTCTTTATTTTGGTCAACTTGACTCCAAAAATAATAGTGAATAAAACACATGTGAGGATTCATAGACCAAGCCCCCAGGCCCCTGCCCCCAATCCTTTTTTTTCATCCTAGTAGCTGGAGGTTTTTATACTTTCTTTTGTTTTGGACATCCAGAGATGGTGACAGCTCTGTCCCCTGGAGATGAACAGGGACATACTGCCTTCCTGTTCACTGGTTCTTTTGTTGTTCTTTGCCTGACAGTTTGCTTTGGAAGACAACATCTCTTCTCTCCCAGAAGTCTTCTTTGAAGTTACTATATATATATATATATATATATATATATATATACACATATATATACATATATACATACATGTATGTACATATATATGTACATATATTTATATTAATATACAATATATTTAATGGTAAATATAAAATATATTTAATTAACAAAATATTAATATTTATATACAATAATTAATAATGTATTATGATATATATTTTTCTTGCTCTCTTTCAAATTTATGGCTTTTTTCATTTATCATATATAGAGAGATTTTTAAAGCTGACCACATGTTATTAGATTACTGATTAGTGTGCTCTTCCCTGGAAAAGACTATTTTTACAGCTCAACACTCCTTAGTTGCCTGTAGTCTTTTCTACAAAGCTGAGGTTTTGTGTCCCCCACCTCTGTGTTAGCATGTCTATTCTTGTCCTTGTTCAGCTCATGTTTAGGCAGTCATGTGAATGAGATTTTATGGGTTTGACTTCTAATATTCCTAATAGATACACAGTAAGGAGTTTGAAGTAATTTTTAAGTATCCCTACCATTCAATCTTTACTTAAATAAAAATTTTGAAAGCTTTTTGAAATTTTAAATCGATTGTGAATAGTTTCATGTTGTACTTTCCACTTAGACAAGGTGCCAAACCAGTCTTCAATTAATTTTAATCAGTTTTCTTTTCTGTAAAATGGGAATGACAATATCTTATTATGTTATATAAATATATATTCTATATATTCTGATATATACAATAATTCTTATAAATAATATGTACTTTAAATAACACATTATTGTACTTTTAGAAAAATTGAGAATTATCTCTGCCAACATGTATTAAGTACAGAGTAAAAGGTGTGACTGTTACGAAGTTATATTCCCTTCTCTCTTAGAGTACCAATAAAGTATAATTGAATTTAACAAGAATTGAACACAGGAGATATATAAAATGAATAAAAATCAGTCTTTGTTCATGAAAAGCTCATAAAATAGTAAAAGAAAACTCTATATATTGATTCTCCAAGAGCTAGTCACACACACACACACACACACACACACACATTTTCATATTTCACTATGTGATAGAATATGAAAACATTTTTTCTTTCTGGGAAAAGTAGGGATCCTTTTTGTAATGTGATTGTGTGTGTGTGTGTGTGTGTGTGTGGTGTGTGATATGTGTGGGTTTATGTATGTAGAAGTATGTATGCATTCATGTGTGGATGCATGTACACATGTGATGATATGCATGTAGAAGTCTGAGGACAACCTTTGAGCATCAGTTATTATTTTTCTACATTTTTAAAGACAGAATATCCTTGCTGCTCTGTGTGCCAGACTAGTTGACTTGTGAACTTCATGAAATCTGTCTCTGTCTCCCATATCCTGTAGGATTCTAGGATTACAGATACTTTGGCCACTGGGTTTACCTTCTTTTTTGTAAGTTCTGGGGATCCAAACTGAAGTCATTAGGCTTGTTCAAGCACTTTTGCCCATTGAGTCTTCTCCAAAGCCCGATGGTTTTGTTTGTTTTTATTAATAGTGTTATGATGTATTGACATTGTAGTGACATCTACTCATGTTTTTGCACTACACTGCATTTATTTCATCCTAAAATCTAGAGCTAGAGAGATAGCTCCCTTGGTAAAGTGTCTCACGTGCATAAGCACTTGATTTCAATCTCCAGAGACCACATAAAAATGACAGGCATAGAGGTGCGCTACTGAGATCTCAGCACCATTCAGATAGAGACAGAAGGATCCCTGAGGACTCCTGAATAGCTAGTCTAGCCTAATTGATGAGCCAATAAGAGACCATGATGGACAACGTTCTTGAGGATGTCACCTAAGATTGTCCTCTGGCTTTTACATGTACAAACCTATGTACCTGCATATGTCTATACATGCACACATGTAAATAAAAATATTTTATCCTACAATTATAGACTAGTGAATTGAAAATAGTGAGCATCAGCAAGGGACAAAGAAATTAAAGTATTTATTAGTCGGGGAAGGCTTGCTGGTATGAGACACAATTTCCAAACCAAGTCACTGAACATTTCTTACTCATTGCAGTTTGCTGGGCAAAGTGATGATTGGTAGAATGTGGTCTTTGCTCCATATTGTCAAGCAGGTACCCAGGACATTGCATCCTGTAAGTTAGTCATTTTGCAGAATGTAGAGGAGAAGGAGAGCCTTGAGAATATTTTAAAGCAGAAGTAATGTGTATCATTTATTATTGGCAGAACTCAGTCACATGATACTATCCAGTTACAATCTGTGAGCCCAATGTTAATCTCTACTGCAGAGGAAGGTTATTTTCTGTTCCTGAATCATCTTATGAACACTAGCTTTATTCAGCTCACATCTGTTAGAACAAATTAAGTACCACCCTTATTTGTATGAAATCAAGGGTCATTGCTTATTCCTTTGTCTATGATAAGCATGTACATGTATTTCATTGTAAATAAAATGGTTCCAAGTTACTGTAACTTTCCTTAAATTCCCTGGATCACCCCGGGGATTTGTGTAACTATTGACTTATCTCCAGCCCAGAACCTGCCTCTCTAGCTTATTCTTACAAATTAGTAAATTTGTGATAAATTGTCCTGTAGAAAATTCTAAGAAAAGACATGAACTAGAAAAGATGTGTTTGAGACTTTACTAAAAGTGTCTTTAAAAAATATTTATGGAGTCTTTCACACTTATCTCAGTTTATAAGCCTATTTTCTATATATGGACATTTTATTGTAGATTCTGTTTAGTGTTTTCATGTGACCTGACTTGAGTTGATGAACTAGGGCCAAACACCTGGATCAACAAGATTTTGTTTTATTCCAATTACTGGATAAAAGCAGAGTATATCTGTCTTTCCATTTTATCATCTACACAGGGTCACTCTTGATGGAGACAATTCCGTTACTTCATTAGCATAATGAGAAGGGACACTTATTTGACAGGCTGGCTTATTGTTTGGGGATGACTTGTGAACAGTTAGCTGATGATGACCTATTTTTGTTTGCTTTTAGATCCCCCTATTCTATTGTATGCCTAGAAACAATTAAAACTATGGTATTTTGAAATGTATCCTTCCCTGCCACACTGTGCCTTTTCTCCCCATGGGGAGAGCTTGGCTGCATCTTGCTTCTTTGGTAGATGTCAGAGTGAGGATAATTCTGGGCTTGTGATTTTTTTCTCTCCTTTTATCTGCCTCTTTTTGTGTCTTTGTGTGCAAGTCTATGATTACTATCGAGTTCTCCCCTCCCCTAAATGCCAGCAATTATCTCACAGGTGGAGGGATTAGGAAAGAGCCGGGACAATTGTACTAGGATTATAATAAAGACTCCCCTCCCCCTTTAAATACAATGGCAGGGGGATTGAAGACTTGGAAGGGGCCAGGCAGAGCTGTGGGGGAGGGTTGACAATTTGCTTTTGATTCATAAATCCCTAGAGAGAGTGAAGGAAGAATCCCCTGATAGAAAAAAGAATAATAAAAAGCCAGAGATGCTTGGGGTTGGATTCTTATTTGGGGAGTTGGACTGTAGGAATTCAGGGTGGGCATTTTTTCCTTTCTAAACCTTACTTAGCCCATCTCTTCAAAAATGATTCTGGGAAGAAAAGGAAACTAAAGGGTCTAATGTACGCCCAGGCCAAGAGAATTTTGGTGAGGCATTATCTTTCTTTCCAAGGGAGAATGATTTATTTGGACAATGCTGTCAGGGCACTTTCTTCTTTTTCAGATGCAAGAGCCACACTTGAACCCAGCTACCTTAAACCAGCAAAGGGGATTTATGGTCTCTGTTCCTAAGAAGTCTAGTAATACAAAGGTGACCATGACCTAGTGTTTTTCTTCTGCTAAGTTTTGCCTTTACTTGTTTGGGGCTGGCTTCAGACTCTCTTATAATTCTAGAATGGCTGATGGTTATAACCCAGGGCAGTTTGCTTTTTTGTTCATGTACAGACTCACTCCTTGTTGGGTTAGTTAGAATTCTTCAGGGAAACTGATGTGTATATCAGTACACATACATGCACACACACACACACACACACACACACACACACACACACACACACAAAGAGCTCAGGTGATCTTGGAGCTTAAGAAGTGCTAGTGTCTGTCATCTGCAAGTTGGAGAGAAATTAAGAAGACATGGTTACAGTTGGAACTTAAGACCTGAGAAATGATGGTATAAATACCAGGTAGATGTAAGAAAACAACTGAGAGTTTAGCTTAAGGGATCAGTCACAAACAATGAGTTCTTTATCTACATTTTTATGTTATTGAGGCTGTCAAAGATGGAAGTCTGTTTTACTCATTCAACTGATAGAAATGTCCTCACACAGAAACATACTCAGAGACACACTCAGAAGTAGTGTTTGGTCTGGATACCCAGAATGAGTTTGTCAATTTGGCTCAAGCTTCAATAGCTCAAGTCTACTCCCTTTCAACTTGATATTCATACACATTTCATTAAGTGATACTTGATAACTCAATGGAAAAAAAAATAGCAAGATCCACCTAAAAGGGCCCATCTATCCCACGTACAACTGAAAAGACATTCACTGTCCCAAAAAGAGGAAATAAATCTTTGGTTGATGCTCATTCCTATCTTGATAATATATAACTTAAATATTATGGTGCAGAGAAAACACTCTCCCCATACTACCATGTAAAGTAATATATCTTATGCCACATGGTAAGAGAATAAAGTGCAAAAGAAATCAAAGACATTTACTATACACTCATTTATGACAAATTGAGGATATAGTTATCTTAACTGAAGTCTCTTTTCTAATAATTGGCTCTATTTGGTGTTTATAAGTACTTTCTTCTGTTATCTATTTTGTATTCCTTTTCTCTTCAAGTATCTATGCTGATTTGCTTGGGAGATGACTCACACATACATTCCCAAATGACTAGCCTATTGGTGGTTTTGCCTGGATTGAGCTGTTCCAGCCCTATAGAGATTATAATCACAGGACTATATAAGGAAATGTCTTAGGGGTCTCCTGGCTGTCTTCCTGTATCAATCATAGAGTGATCATCCATGTTTTCATTGGTAGTCAGTATCACTAACTTAGTTAGTACAATAACTCCTTTCTAAGCTGGTCACCAAAGACCCTGGACCTTCAAATTAACCAGTTCCCCCTTAAGTTATTGAATATCTATTATTATGGGTTCTGCTGCCTTTTGGGGGGTCTGAGTCACTCATAGGACAGACTTAACATTTTCTGTAGTACCTGAGATTTAAGGGAAGACTGGAGATTAGACCTTAAATTTAAAAGAATGTATTTTGGGGCAGCAAATATACATGGCTAAAATAATTTTCAAAATGCAAAACCAAATCCAACTATGCCTTCAGTAGAGACTTGGTAAATCGTGAGTGTATATCTTCATCATCTGTCTGTGTGGAGCTCCCGTCTCATGAGGATGGGTATCAGCCTACTCAGTGTAGCAGTGGGGGCATCATTTGTAGACAGAAGGGAAAGGTGGCAAGTATCCTAGCATCTGTGTGATGACCTATCTCAGTTCACTGTTATGAAAAGAGGCAAGACAATACCTGTGTGGATCGAGGGTTGCCAGCCTCATGTCACTTTAAGTGAAAACTGCTCTGATGGAGTTTCCCATCTGCTTAGATCTCTGGGCTCTATTTAGGTCACCTGACATAGATTGCTATTGATGGATAAAGGACTAAGGAGATCCTCTAGTCTCAAGTGTGTTTTTAACACAGTAGCTCTTAGTAAATATCTCTTTCTCAGATGCCCTGCTTCATTCTCAGTTTTCCTTTTCAGCTGTGCTTAGTCAGCTGCTGCCCCTTAGCATACTGACCTAATTCTCAACCGTACATTCCATTTAGGCTTTTGAGACAGTATGGCTCCTGTTTTACTGCTGATATTTGCTCCCTCTTGACCCATGGCCACTGGTATCATCACTAATTTTACTCATTCCCACCAGTGTAGCAGGTAACAACAGACTATAGCTGAAGAATCAGGCAGAATAAAACAAGTCTTAAGAGACATTAGCTATAAGACTATGGTGGTTATGTCCTGTAAGTCAATACCAAAATGTCTTCCTCAATGGACTGATATTCCTCAGGCCCCAGGTGCCTCAAACCATATTGGGAAGGGCAGGGATTTTTATAGTTTACTGTGCACACAATTCAGTTGGTCATTTGTTAAATGCAGGTTCTGAGATAGGAGAATTGGGCTGGAAGATGATATTCTGAATTTTTAACAAGCTCCCCAGAGAAGCCTGCCAAGGCTACTCATGCATAGGCCAGTCTTCGGAAGTCTTTAAGGCTTTCAGCTTGAATGATGCTGCAAATGAAGCCATCTGGTCCACTTGCCTCCATGGTCAGGCCAGAAGGTGAAGACCTCAAAGAGAAGGGCAGCATTAAGACCTCAGGGACTCCGGTTCTTAGCATCAGGTTGGTACTGTTAGGTAGCTAAGGAGAAAGCCTTCTCATTCTCACTGGACGTCAGAGGTTGGATTTTGTCTCTGTATTCATGTCTGTACAGGGCATGATGACACTGGCTTATCTCCCAGAGTATGGGGAACATTCAGCTATGTCTTTTGTGATAGATACATAGTGCTATTTTATCACTCTAATAAGGAAAAAGAAATCCATGGAGAATACTTTGCAATTAATTCAATCACCCTAAATCCCACCTAGTTTTGTAATGAATCATATCAAAGACTCATTTGGGGGAATCTACAAATATTCACAAGCTGCCGGGTATAAATTTCTTGGGCTTAATAAAAGTATCATATGTGTGCTATTCTCAAGTTCCAACCCCTTCCCTGAATTTCTAAGAGTGTTTTCTTACACATTGGTAGTTCTTATGGGCCTAAGAGACCCACAACAGTGTGAAGATGATTTTATATTCTCACTAGCTCACAGCTGATGCTGAGGCTTCTGGCTGGACATGGGGTATGCTGCACTTGATTTTTCTAAAAATATATTACCAGTCTGGAGATCTCTGGGCTCTGTTCAGTCCTATTTGATCATACCCTCTCTAGTTCTTATCTGTACAATCCCTGTGGAAGACCAGATCTACACACACACACACACACACACACACACACACACACACAAGGAAATGTTTAGCTCATAACAAAGCAGGGTACTTAACCCTCTGGATGATTCCACTGTTTTATTTGGACTAAAGCTAGGAACAAACTAAAAGCACTGGGCTGCTGGTGGGGACACAGGTGAATTAGGAGGCTCCCTGTCCACAATTGGCTTCCTGCATCTTATTGGCCGAGAGGTTTCTGGTGAGGAATGGCTCCAACCACTGCTGGTAGTGGCTGGATGGTGGTGTTTTCCTGCTGTCTTCAGGGATGTGATACAAACAGCTGTAAGGCTAAGTGGTTATTCAGTATTCTGAGAGAGGTTAAAATGTGGGTGTTTGGCTTCTCTAGAGGACTAATCCTGCTGTAACAGGAGAGACACAGAAACTGTGCACCACTTGGGAAGAGAGTCAGCACCAGGGATTTTGTTATTATTACAGTTACAAATGAAAGTGTTTGAAACTTAAATCTGGATTGAGGCAGTGAGATGAGAAATACACAGAAGGAAATGAATTATTTATTCCATCACTGGGGTCCTGAAAATGTGAAATGGGCATTAATCTCCTTTGAACAGGAGCCTTTGGGCCAGGCTTGAGGTCGCCTGTGCAAGATCTGACCTTATCTACTCCTGGCCAGACACCTCAGCTTCTAGTGAATTGCTTTGAGAATAATCCAAATAGAGCCCTTACCCCGTTGTTCTGAAGAATGTGAAAATTTACCTAGCATGGAGTCAAGGGAGTAGAAAGTGCTTGTGTCTGTGATTTTCTCTTAATCCCATAATTTCCCAGCCGATGCGAAGGGAAGAAAAGGAGGGTCATGTGGAGAGCACACCGTGAATCTCCTATGCATCATACAGGGGCAATGTATTCTGGCCAGTGAATCCATTCTGCATTGCAGTCCATCGTGGACCATCTATTGTTCCCATTTCACTGATGAAGAAATTAAGGTTTAAAGAGAATCTCTTACCACCACCCCAGCCCTTAATTGTCCTTGCTGGAAGGTTTATTGTATCTCTGCCTTGAGCAGTTTTTTTTGTTTATTTGTTTGTTTATTTATTTGCCCAGGGTTACTGCTTTCCATCTTGCTCACAACAGCAGAGGCAATATAGACATCTAAAAATTCCCCCAGATGGGGAAGAGAGAAACAAGTATTCCAGGGTTTACCTTGAAAGATGGAACAAAAACTGTCATTCTTCATAAAGCTTCATTAGTTGTCCTTTTATACTCTCCTGTCCACCAGCTTCTTTCTGGATCTGTCAATATTTGTGCCTCTATACTTGACTTTCCTCCTGTTTCCTCTCTGCTCTTTACCCACCATGAGTTTTGCTGCAGTTTCCATCAGAGCCCTCTGTTTGATTTAGCTGATTTTCCTTGCTAATACATTTCAGAGTCCGTCGCTTAGAGGAAGGCGTTGTTACTAACACTCTGCTTTCAGGGTAATGAGAGGTGGAGAGGCTAGGGGAACTTTTTTAAGAATACTTTTAAAGTTTCAAGGTTGCTGAATCAATGAAAATAACGATAAGTATTTAAGAGCATGTTGTATCCTCACTAACTAGGTGGCCTTCCACCCATTGCTGGCCTTGGGCCGACCAAATTCATTTTCAATGTGCTCAAGAGTTAGAGATCATGATACTGAATAGCCAAGAGTTACCTATCTAGTGGACATGGGGCATAGATGAGGGAAGGCTCTGAAGGCTTTCAGGACATGGATCTTCTGCTGTAGCCCTCTCCTTTGTCTCTTTCAATGAAATTCAGCCAAATTGTTATTTACCCCAAGCTTTTCCTGCTTTTCCACCATGCTAACCCTAATCCTAATTTCTTTCCCCTCAATTGGCTCTTGAACTCTATTATAAGCTAAAAATATTGTGTCTTTGTAGGTTCTCAGGGGTTTGGGTTGTATGAATGAGATAGGTCTGACTCTTGTGGTCTGAATGTTGACAATCCCTTGGAGAAGATAAATATTGGAAAGCCACGCAGTGAGGTTTTGAAGAAGGGACACCAAGTGTGTTAGGCAGGATGCATGTCCTGATCATCTCAGAAAGCATGATTGAGCCTTCCCATTCCAACTGCTCTTGAACATCTACCTTGCTCTGGCTTTTTGGTGAACATGTCCTCAGAACCCCGATGCTCCAGTAGCCATGTTGCATTGTGTTGTAACTATCTGTTTGTTATCTGACAGTGCCTGTCATATTGCATGACTTGATGGACTGTCTTCTGAAGTGTCAACAACAAATCTTACCTGAACTCTGTTTGTCACTTTACTGGTAAAAGACTTCTAATGACCCCCTCAGTTCTTCAAAAATGAAGTCTTGGTTCCCTAGCCTGGCATTCACAATTTAGCTCCAACGCAGCTCCTGTCATATCTACTGACACATTCTCATACCTGCACCCCGCCCGTACATAGCCCAGCTGCAGCCTTGCCTCCTCACCTTAGACCATGTGATTCCCTTCTCTCAGGTATCTAGCCATTTCAAGCCATCTGTTAATGTTTCATTCCAATTTTAACCCCTGGTATCACCATAACTGGCTATTTCAGCTCTTCCGAATGTCATTGTGCATCCTGTGATATCACTTGGCGATACCTATTTGATACCACCCCTTCTGTCGTTTATGTTGCAGACTATGCATTTCTCTAGTCAGGTTGTGAACCCCTGGAGGCTAGGCTCATCATGACAACTGTTAGGCTTCTATAGATAGGTGTTCAAAGCAGGTAGGATGCTAGGCTTACTGCGTGTAGCTAGTCAGATTAGTGTTACAAAGTGTTTGGTACATTGCCAGGCATAAGTGCATAACCACAGGATGGAAGGCTCATAGGAAAAGAACTTGAAGGATTTAAATGTGAAACAGAATGTTATATATGTTTCTCAGTTTTCAACCTAAAAAATGGGGGGAGGGGGAGATGATATTTTCATTTGTGTGGTGGATAAGGTAAAGGTGGGTTGGGGCTGCAGAAACTAAGATTTGAGGTAGGGGAGAAAGACATAATAGGAAGAGATGATGTAATAGAAAAGAAGAGGGACCCTGACACAGAAGTACCCTGTGTGAGATGTCTGGGTTAAGTCCTGACTCCTTGCTGAAGGTGAACCTTGGCCAAGATGTAGCACATCTGGAGCCTCATCTGTTGATAAAAGTTAAAACAGTTCCCTGCCCACCCCAGGTGAGTTAGGAGAGCAAATGAAAGCAAGTTTTAAACTGTAAAGTGCACGATGAATGGAAAGGAGGGCTGTTACTATAAACAGCAGCAGCATTTTTCGTCTGAGTCTTCTCAAAGCCACACTATGGCAGGGGAATAGATCAATGGGTCCGTCTGCTGTGACAGGGAGAAAGAGGCCAGACTGGTAGGAGCCTGTGGTCAGATCCTGCAGGCCCCGCAGTCATGCTGCATCTATCTAAGTATTCGAGTAACATAGAGGTGCTTTTCCAGATCGGGGAAGGAAGGAATAAGGTGTGTTGCCCCAACCTTGCCTGTGACAGATACTCATTGGAACCTAATCCAGGAGCTTGGTGAGTGCAGTTTTCATGGCTACGGTGCACTGATTATGAGGTATCCATGTAAGCACTGGAACAGACAGAAAACCGCTGGTGTGACCCTAGCTCTGTACATAGCAGTTCTGAGCACTTTCTCTGAGTGTGGTATTCCACTGTGCACTGATTATGAGGTATCCATGTAAGCACTGGAACAGGCAGAAAGCCACTGGTGTGACCTTAGCTCTGTATACAGCAGCTCTGAGCACTTTCTCTGAGTGTGGTATTCCCTAAGCTTTAGAGACTTGGTGGCTTATATCCAGAACTTTCCTTCATCCTTATAACAGCACCGAGAGATTATCACATTGCTGTTCTCTAGTTACAGCAGAAGGGCGGAAGTCAGGCAATATAGATTTTAGAAGGAAGAAGATAGAAAGACACAGGACCTGGAAATGAAATCCAGAGCTCTTAATTATGATCCACTGATACTTTGAAGCCCTTAGACTTAGTTAGAGAGTCTTCTCTCTAACTGAGACTGAAAGTCTTCTTATCTACTTGCTTTCCACATGGGATCTGAGAATCTGGGGAGAAAATAGATGTGAAAGCATACATATAAATATTCATAGCATAGTATATCCCCAGCGATGTCATGGGTACTGGGATACCATGGCTGATACAGCAGCTAAGTACCTGTTCAAACAGAAGTATGCTCTAATATTTATCTGCTAATGAAGTGGGTGTCAGAAAGTGGAAGAGAGAGATAAATGCAGCAATCTGAGAGCAATGCTGTTTTCAGAAGGGAAGAAGTCATGTTAACAGCCATTGCCCTTTATACTTACCTTCATTTTCAAGTATAAGTAAGAAAACTAAATTAAGAGATTAAGCAACATGGGGGAATTTACAGTCCAACGGATAAAAATAAAGAGAATGCATTTATAAAAGGACAAACTGTGTCAGGACATTCTGATCAGTACCAAATCAAGCCTTAGTTCTAGGAGGTAACAAACACTCAGTGTCTGTAATATATCTGGAATTTAGTAAAATCACTTGGTGAAGAGAAGCTTGAAGTCTTGCCTAAGAAATTAATTCAAATTGGCCAGGGGGGAAGTTCTGTCACTCAGGATGAAAGCTTGCTGGGAGATGGGAGGGAGCAGTGGGATGACAAACAGCCATAGCTCTCAGGGTGTGATGGGGTCAGGTGAGAAGACCCAATTTAACCATCATCGCTTAATGATCTGAAAGAATGACTATGTTCCTGGTAATGACGTTCATACATGATGCTAAATTGGGAGGTGTCACGGTGATGGCTCACAGAAGGAAACAAAGTATCAGAGGATGGCAGTCAAGGTCAGAAGGCCAATACAGTCAGGAACAGTGGGGGATAGCACAGGCAAGGGCAAATGGAGGAAATTTCTTTGAGCAGAGTATCCAAACATAGAAATATATGTGTTATTCATAGGTATGCATAGGAATCCAGGCAGCAATGAAACACAAGCTTCTGCTGACTTACCCTTGGAGGAGGAGGAGGCACCAGGAATTATATTTGAGAAAGCATTAAGTCTTCCCACTTTAGTGGTCATGTTTTGTTTTGCAGGATTGAATCCCTTCCTTGTTCATTAGTATGATAGTCTTAGAGGCAGAAATGTATGTTTTGCCCTTAACGATTAAGATTACTACTTAATGTATAAACTGGAAAATTATAACAGTTTTTCGAGAATTATGTGAGGGTTAAAAATTACAGTGTATAAGCGCTGTATCTGGTAAATAGTGTGTGCTTGATAAATATTACCTATTATTACATATTAGGTGTACCATTACTCTAGACATATAGTCTATATAGACAATGGCCTTTCAACATGAAGTAGGGCAAGAAACACACAAAGAACAGCTTGAAAAATTCTGCTGAAATAAAAGTAGCACCGTCTAGAGGACCAGCATTCTTTCCCAGGTTCTGCGATCAGTCACCTTGAAAGAGTGGTTTACTTTTCTTCTTCATGTATATAAATGTCCTGGATATGACTTGACCATCTCTAAGACCCCATCTAACTTGAAAATCTCATGTGTCTGTAAAACCCTCTGTGTTAGATTTATAAATTAGATAGTTAGATAAATATCTGACATGGACAGCTTCAGTGGAGGGAAGACCTAGGTTTGCTCACATTTTAGAGGTTTCAACCTATGGTCATTTGGCTCCATTGCTTCAGAGCTCAACCATGGCAAGACTGACCATCAGGGTAGGGAACATGTGATGGAGCAAATTGCTCATGGTCTACTGGAGGGATGGGTTGAAGAGAGAGGAGGCATTATAGATAATGGGGATATAACCTTCAAAGTTATGCCTCCAGTAATTTATTGCTTCCTTCTATGTTCCATGTTCTACTAGCCCATCCAGTTATGATTAATCAATAGAGTAATCACTTGATGATGTTAACACCCTCCCAGTCTAATTTCCTCTCATCAGAATATAAGCTGGGAACCAAGCTTACAATACATGAAAATTCTGGGGAGACACTTCATTTTCTAAACCATAGCAGGTTCGAAGTAAGTTAAATATTGTATTATTTGGGCTGTCATCACTGGGGTATATCTTTCAGCAATTCTTGCTCTGTAGACCTATTCTCTACCACTAATTAACACTCTGGGTAAGGCACCTGACTTACACATTTTTAGCATTGAAAAGCTGGCACCTCAGCAACATTCTAGTCCTGAGCCAATCAGGAAAATTGGTCAGCTTGCTCATAGGATAATTATCAGGAAGGTGAGCATGGCAGCCCAAATAGATAATTGCTTCAATTGGACTCACTGGAGTCATCCTTAGAAAGATGCTTAATGACAAGTTTCTAGACAGATACCAAATACCAAAGTTAAGTCAGGATCAGATAAACCATCTAAACAGTCCCATAACATCTAAAGAAATAGAACCAGTCAATAAAAGTCTCCCAACCAAATAAAGCCCAGGACCAGATGGGTTCAGTGCAGAATTCTATCAGACCTTCAAAGAAGACCTAATACCAATACTCTTCAATCTATTCCACAAAATAGAAACAGAAGGAACACTACCCAATTCATTCTATGAGGCCACAATTACACTGATACCAAAACCTCACAAAGACCCAACAATAGAAGAAAACTTCAGCCCAATTTCCCTTACGAATATCAATGAAAAAATACTCAATAAAATTCTCACAAATGGGGTCAAAGAACACATCAAAATGATCATTAACCATGATCAAGTAGGCTTCATCCCAGGGATGCTGGGATGGTTCAATACCCTGAAATCCATCAATGTAATCCACTACATAAACAAACTCAAAGAAAAAAAACACATGGTCATTTCATTAGATGCTGAAAAAGCATTTGACAAAAATTCAAGATCCCTTCATGATAAAAGCCTTGGAAAGATCAGGAATTCAAGGACCATACCTAAACCTAGTAAGAGCAATATATAGCAAACCAGTGGCCAACATCAAACTAAATGGAGAGAAACTCGAAGCAATCCCACTAATATCAGGGACTAGACAAGGCTGCCCTCTCTCTCCCTATCTATTCAATATACTACTTGAAGTTCTAGCTAGAGCAATTAGACAACAAAAGGAGGTCAAAGGGATACACACTGGAAAGGAAGAAATCAAAATATCACTATTTGCAGATGATATGATGGTATACTTTAGTGACCTGAAAAACTCCACCAGAGAACTGCTACAGCTGATAAACACCTTCAAAGTGGCCAGATAAAAAATTAGCTCAAGCAAATGAGTAGCCTTCCTATACTAGAAGGATAAACAGGCTGAGAAAGAAATTAGCGAGATGACACCCTTTACAATTGTCACAAACAAATATAAAGTATCTTGGTGTGACTCTAACCAAACAAGTGAAAGATCTGTATGACAAGAACGTCAAGTCTCTGAAGAAAGAAATTGAAGAAGACCTCAGAAGATGGAAAGATCTCTCATGCTCATGGATTGGCAGGATTAATATAGTTAAAATGGCCATTCTGTCAAAAGCAATCTATAGATTCAATGCAATCCCCATCAAAATCCCAACTCAATTCTTCATAGACTTAGAAAGAGCAATTCTCAAATTCATATGGAATAACAAAAAAGCCAGGATAGCAAAACCTATTTTCAACAATAAAAGGACTTCTGGCCTGGCAGTGGTGGCGCATGACTTTAATCCCAGCACTCGGGAGGCAGAGGCAGGTGGATTTCTGAGTTCGAGGCCAGCCTGGTCTACAGAGTGAGTTCCAGGACAGCCAGGGCTACACAGAGAAACCTGGTCTCGAAAAAAAGAAAAAAAAAAAAAAGACTTCTGGGGGAATCAGCCTTCCTAACCTCAAGCTGTACTACAGAGCAGTAGTGATAAAAACTGCATGGTATTAGTACAGTGACAGGCAAGTAGATCAATGGAATAGAATTGAAGACCCAGAAATGAACCCACACACGTATGGTCACTTGATCTTTGACAAAGGAGCTAAAACCATACAGTGGAAAAAAGACAGCATCTTCAACAAATGGTGCTGGTTCAACTGGCAGTCTACATGTAGAAGAATGCGAATTGATTCATTACTGTCTCCTTGTACAAAGCTCAAGTCCAAGTGGATCAAGGACCTCCACATAAAACCAGATACACTGAATCTAATAGAAGAGAAAGTGTGGAAAAGTCTTAAACACATGGGCACAGGGGAAAAGATTATGAACAGAACACCAATGGCTTATGCTCTAAGATCAAGAATCAACAATGGGACCTCATGAAATTACAAAGCTTCTATAAGGCAAAGGACACTGTAAATAGGACAAAATAGCAACCAACAGATTGGGAAAAGATCTTTACCAATTCCACGTCTGATAGAAGGCTAATATCCAATATATACAGAGAACTCAAGAAGATAGACTCCAGAGATCCAAATAACCCTATCGAAAAATGGGGAACAGAGCTAAACAGAGAATTCTCAAGTGAGGAAGCTCGAAGGGTTGAGAAGCACCTAAAGAAATGTTCAACATCCTTAGTCATCAGGGAAATGCAAATCAAAACAGCCCTGAGATTCCACCTCACACCAGTCAGAATGGCTAAGATCAAAAACTCAGGTGACAGCAGATGCTGGAGAGGATGTGGAAAAAGAGGAACACTCCTCCATTGCTGGTGGGAATGCAAGCTGATACAACCTTTCTGGAAATCAGTTTGGTGGACCCTCAGAAAATGAACATAATACTACACGAAGACCCAGCTATACCACTCCTGGGTAGATACCCAGAAGATGCTTCAACATGTAATAAAGACACATGCTCCACTATGTTCATAGCAGCCATATTTATAATAACCAGAAGCTGGAAACAACCCAGATGTCCCTCAACAAAGGAATGGATACAGAAAATGTGGTACATTTACACAATGGAATACTACTCAGCTATTAAAAACAATGACATCATGAAATTCTCGGGCAAATGGATGGAACTTGAAAATATCATCCTCAGTGAGGTAACTCAGTCACAAAAGAATGAACATGGTATGTACTCACTGATCAGCGGTTATTAGCCCAAAAGTTCAGAATACCCAAGAGTCCCTTCACAGCAACCATTGGCTGAGCGTGAGGTCCCAGATGGAGGAGTTGGAGAAGGGACTGAATGAGCTGAGGGAGTTGGTAGCCCCATGGAGTGAGCAACAGTGTCAACTGGCCTGACCTCCAGGTGCTCCTGGAGACTGGGTCACCAACCAAAGAATACACATGCAGGGACCCATGGCGCTGGCCACATATGTGGCAGAGGAGGGTCTTGTTGGCCATCAGGGGAAGGAGAGGCCCTTGGGCCTGAGGGTGTTAGATGCCCCAGTATAGGGGAATACCAAGGAGGGAAGATGAGAGTGGGTGGGTGGGGGAATACCCTCATAGAGGCAGGGGAGGTGGGAGGGGATAGGGGATTCCAAAGGGGAGATCTGGAAAGGGGGAAACATTTGAAATGTAAGTAAAGTACATATATAAAGAAGGATGCTTAATGCTTTGCATAGGGTGTAGATTGATAAGAGTTATATCATTTGGAAGTGTTCAATGAAGTTTTCAAAGACTTGGGAAAACTCTCCAGGTCTACATATACCTAGTCCCTCTTTTTCAAAAAGAATGAAATTGTATGTTTATTGCAGTTGTATGTGTGAGATGATCTGAGGGTGGCAGTCAGAGGACAACTCATGGGAGTTAGTGGTCTCCACAATGTAGGTCCCTTGGATTGAATTAAGGTTTTCAGGCTTGGAAGCAAGCCCTTTGCCCTTGGAGCCCATCTCACCCACCCAAAGCAGTCTCTCTTAATGCATTTTCTCAGAGTTCAGATAGTTGCTTCCATTCTTGACAACTGTTGAGAGGACAAATCATGAATCTTAGAAGGGCACCATTACATGTGCCTACCAACCAGTAGAACTCTCTGGAAAGAGTGAACTGAGAAGAGAAATTCGTTTTGTTTTCAAAACTTTTGACTGAAATAAATAGTGTGTTCACTTTGGAATACTTTTAGACCCAGAAGGTGACAGGCTAAAGGACACTGCAAGAGGATCATCCATATGATTGACAAGCTAGAGGAAGTAATTGATGAAAAGAGAGAAAAGAACAAACGGCCATGGTGGAGGTGGGGGTGCAGGTTCATGAGAGCAGGGTGATAGAAGTTGACTAGAACACTCATGAGGAGAGACTGGATTGAGGCCCAGCAGCTGCAGAGTGATGGGAGGTTAAAGGCCCTCTGAAGTTACACATTTTAAGACCAGTTCATATTTGCCGAACATCTCTTGCCATGCTATGATCTGTCCTAGGCACGGGGTGTAAAAAGGCTGTTTTTATCTTGTCTCTTTATTCTGGTGGAGAAGATGAGCACTAAACACAGTCATGAAGAGACCTGGGCTGTATTAAAATCCAGTTTGCCTGCTTACTAGCTATGTTGCCTTGGGCAAGGTATAAAAACCATTCTGTGCCTCAGGTTTTTTGCCTGTGAATGAGCATAATCACAATTCCTGCCTATTAAGGCTGAGAGGATTTCAGCCAGTTTATACACTTAAGACACTTAGAAGAAAGCTTGGCACATAGTTCATGTCACTAGGCAAACCATACAAGGAGCCTAATATGAGATTTTGCGGGAAGAAGTCACTCAAGAGATGTTAGAGGTTGTTAATATATTAGAATAAAACATAAACACTATGTCTTAAGTGCAGAGATGACATAGCCAAAGGAAAATCAGGTGAATAGGTAAGAGTTGGCATCACAGACTCCTACTGTGAACCTAAAGGTGTTGCTTGACTGGGGTCGGGGAAAGTCAATAAGAATCTGCTTGCTTGGAGGAAGGGCAATCTCAGATGAAGCTACCAGTGTAAACACAGCATTGTCCCAGGCCTGTGGCCTTGGTCAGAAATCTGGTCCTTCAGTCTTTGTGCTCTCCATAACTTTTACTTGTAACTTCTATTTCCAAAGAAACAGTTGCTTACTCCACTGTCCTCAGTACTGCTAAGATCCCAGGCCTGAAGTCAACATATTACTCTACTGCTCTACAACTACAAGAAACTACAAGAGATTGTTGTTTTGTTTGGGCAGACTCACTGGTTTATAACTCTCAGTTGTTCTGCAAATGTTTGTGGAATGTCTGTCCCCTGCCTTCCACTCTTACAACGGTGTTATAACGGTGAAGAAAGAACTTTCCCATTACCAAACTCATACTCTAGGAGAAAGAACAAAGAAAACAGCAAAGGAAAAGGCACATATCACAGTGGGGGATAAGAAGTGTTTTGGACAAAAATAATAGGAGAACTTTCATGTCCATGAGAATACTGGCTTAGAAGGACCCAAGGGAAGGGGCAGCAGGGGAATTGCTTTATGCTGACGAAGCAGATCAGTAGATCTACTGCAAAGTGTAGAGGTTGCTAAGTGCCTAGACATTTTCTTCCACCATCCCAATCTCCCTTGGAACCTATTGTAGAAGCAGAAGAGGAAGTATTCAAGAGAGAGAGAGAGAGAGAGAGAGAGAGAGAGAGAGAGAGAATAGAATTATGGGAGGTATTATTTCATCCTGGACAAGACCCAATGCAAGAATGCAAGTCCCCACAGGCCATGAATGACTAGGAGACTATAGGAAGTTGTTTTAGTTTTATTGCTGTGAAGAGACACCATGATCACAGCAACTCTTATAAAGGAAAGTATTTAACTGGGGCTTGGCTACATATCAGAGGTTTAGTCTATTATCAGCATGGCAGAAGGCATGGTGTTGTGTAGGCAGACATGATGCTGGAGAAGACTTCTACATCTGGATCTCCTGGCAGCAGGAAAAGTGAGAGAGACACTGGATTGAACATTTGAAACCTTAAAGCCTACCACCAGTGACATACGTCCTTCAACAAGGCCACAACTCCTCAAATAAGGCCATACTTCCTAATGGTGCCACTCTCTGGTAACCAACCATTCAAATACATTTAGGGGCCATTCTTATTCACACCCCCACAGAAGTCTAGGGAAAAAGTCCTCACGAGTCTATTAGATTATTTGCTCAATAGACTCTGATTCTTCTGTTGAAGCTTCCTTTCATGGTGTGTCAGGCGGTGTCTTTTTGTTTTTCTAGTAGCTTTCTTAAATGCCCAGATAAGAAGTAATAGGGAGAATGTTTGATCCATGTTTCCTGGTCTGGAAAACTTGAATTGTATCAGTCATCATTAACTACAGCATCATATTCAGCTGTTTGATGCAATAGAGTTTGATTGACATCATTATGCCATTTAATAGCAATAAAAAATTAAAAATTAGCTTATCTTTTATAAAGACAAAAGGCCAATGCAAGTGTAGCAGCAGCTGCCCAACTGTGTTTGATTTTCTGTTTATTTAGTCCCTCATTGCACAAATGCCTGTGTTCACCATGGGTGTATTCATGAGAATGCACTTTGGTTCTTCTTGATACCAATGTGCAATTTTACTACCATACACATGGAAACCGTAAAGGTAAAATGAATGCCAAGAATATGGCAGTTTTTCTAGGCAGAGAAGAAAGGATTTGAGATGACCTAATTCCTTACTTATAAAAATGATGTGTTCACCCATTCTCAGAGACTGTCAAGTGTGCTTAAGGAGTTGAGAGGATACAGGCCTGATGCTGTTTTTCTCACGGCTGCAAATCTGGGTATCAAAGGAACTACAGTGGACCACTGAGGTGTCAGTAGAGAAGGACAGGAGTCTATCACATGGTTTCTGACACAGCATCGAAAACCTCAGAAAGATCTTTTTTGTGTTCATCCTGGAAGCAGCAATCTCTAGTCTTGTCTTTCACAGGAAGTAGTATGATTGGCCAGAGACTGTTTTGCAATCTTTGCCTTTGTCTACAGCATGTTAAAAATAAGAGCATTTCTGATTCATAGGAGTTATAAAAATAATACAGTAATGCAAAGTTCACTTTTGTGACTCATTTTGCTTTAGCATGTGGTCCTTTACAGGAAAGCCTTCTATCATAGTTAAAAACCCCACTTGCTGTTTGTGTTTTGTAAGTGTAAAGGTACAACATTTTGAGGTTGAATCATTCTGCAATATGGGGTCTGGAGAGCTAGAATGGAGGCCTGGGAAAGGGCAATTTTAAATATTTGCGTATATCTCTTTTTAAAAAGCAAGAAATAAATGGGCTGATTTGTCATGAGTACATTATGTGTAAGGCTTGATCACAGAGTACCTTGTTTTGGATTTGTATTTATTTTTCTCCTCTCCTCTCCTCTCTAATTGCCCTCTCCAGAGTGGAGGCTTCCACTGCCTTTTGGCTTCATTAATGGCTTTCATTTTCATTAAAGAGCTTTGCACTAATGGACTGTTATAAAATGCAGTTGTTTCTTGAAGCCATTGCCAAATACTCCTGACAGTTTCTGCATTAGGCCAAAGGAAAGGATATGTGTTTGCAGGGGGCAGGGTGAGTGTGTGGGTGTGTGCAGGTGGGAAGGAGTGAGAACTAGCCACATGAGACATGTATCTATCTCCATCTTTGACAGCTGACAGAATTTGGGAATCCACATCTGAAATTTCATGAGTAGTTATTGAGCCCTCTTAAAAACCTCTTGGTTGTCAAAATTGAACAAAGAAAGACACCAGGAAGCTCAACCTTCTAGTATTTTGAAATTTGAGGCATGTTGAGAACTAGACTTTCCTAAGTTCCACAAGAACAAGCACTGATAACGACAGTTTTTTAAATCAACCTTGTTCCACACACATATGCAAAAACCATTATTATAGTTGCTTATGAGTAGCAAAACAATTGATGTATGCAGGGTTGTATTTGATCTACTGTTCACCAGGAGGCTCCATATCGATGGGATCACAGAATCCCACTGCTTTGCAGAGGGAAGGGAGTGCCAGTAATTTTAGTGCACAGTTAAACAGACTCCTCTAAACTCTTAAGTGAGCTTAGAGATGCTTGACTTTGCCTCTTCTCCTTGATATTTTCATGGTTAGAGATTAAGTGATGGGTAAAATAATCAAGATGTTATGGGAGGACATCTTAATCTTGGGAGATTTGGTTAGGCTTGCTAGGGACTCCCATATGGCCCTGTGGGAGTTTAAATGCATTCCTACCTCAGTCTTCTTTTCGATCTTTAAGGACCCTCCATTCTCCAGGATACTAAATATATTGTTACTCTTGATCTACACTGGGTGGATTCATCCAGTTTCAGGTATCCTTGAAACCTCTCTTTTACCCTTATTCTTCCAATACCTTTTCCAAGCAAATTTAACTCTTTCTTAGGTGCTTTGTTTATTTTCTTATCTATTGATTGATTGGTTGGAGACAGGGTCTCTGCAGCTGAGTTGTACCTCAAACGCACATTGTAACCAAGGTTAGCCTTGAACTCCTAATGCTCCTGCCTCTCCATCCTGAGTCCTGAAATTGTCAGGCATGTATTACCATTCCCACTTCTTCAGAAAAAAATAGAAGGATGGGCATTTTTACCATCATACTGCATTAGTCTCAGAGCTGAGCTGAAGCTTAGGTTTTTAACTTAAGAATCCACGTTCTTCTCACGGTGTAATTTGTTTACCATAAACAAGAAATGCTGTGTGATTCAATCTATCACCATCTAATAACTCACTTGGGGTTTGCTTCAACTTTCCATGTCTGTTCCACTTCATAGAAAGAGATAGATATCAGCCAGCATTTTAAGAGGCTGATAACCTCAAATCAGGATGACAGTTCAGTATTCAGTAATTGAACTCCTTGTACTTCACTATTTCTTTTATGTATGTCAATGCTAATATTATATAATTAATATATTTGCAAATGAAATGATAATAGACAAATTTTCCAGTAGTTATTAATAAAGTTAATAAATAAAAGATACTAGTCAATTTCCAAACATTATCTATTTTGTGTTTTGTTACATTTGAAACGCTGGAGCCAGCATATGTTTGCTTTTGTGTTTGAGCATGCAAATCCAAGAAAGTCAGGTTCTGACTCTTGTTATTTCATGCAAGATATTTTGCTCATCATGAGCCTATAATGTCAAATAATAACCACAGGATTTACAAAGCCCAGTTTGTGAAAGGTCACCAAAATATATAAGTTGACATTGAGACTTGATACCATAAGCTTGAAATGAGGATGATTAAATCTTAAACCTTCCCTAAAGTTTGGAAAAGCCTGGCTGGATGTGAGTTTTAAAGACTCAGGAATGGTTTGCCTCCTTTCCCAACCTTCCAGTCATTTCAGCTGCTAAGTATTATTCTTAAAAAAAAAAGAAAGAAGCTGGGCGGTGGTGGCACACGCCTTTAATCCCAGCACTCGGGAGGCAGAGGCAGGCAGATTTCTGAGTTCGAGGCCAGCCTGGTCTACAGAGTGAGTTCCAGGACAGCCAGGGCTATACAGAGAAACCCTGTCTCAAAAAACCAAAAAAAAAAAAAAAAAAAAAAAAAAAAAAGGAAGAAACAAAAGTCTTCCCTTGTCACTATTATAACAAGTACAGTGGGATGGAGGAAAAATACTTGAAATGAGAGGTCATATTTGGAAAATTTTCTAGATCCCAAAATGCATAGCATCATTGAAGTAGAAAGAACAGGCTGTATACTGTACTTTATTTCGAAACATCAAGAAGTAAATGTTTATCAAGTCATTTTAAAAAAATCTTTGTTCTTGGAAAGGACCAATTACAGTTGAATGTAATCCAGAAAATTGTGTTTGAGAGCTAGCTCCTGGGATAGGTAGGTTGAGAGTTCCAGGTGTGGGCTGAGAATGCCATGCTACCCACTTCCAGGGAAATGCCTAGTGAGTCAGAGGCATCTGAAGGGCTATGACTGGCATCCTAGAGATTGAAGAACATGTAGAAGGCAGGCAGTTACTGCGTTATGAATCTGAATATGAGCACTTGATAGCTCCATATGAAATCATTCTCTCCTGAGCTCTGGAATCTCTCTGGGTTGCTCATCTGCCAGTGTTTACTACTACAGGCTACCTATATTCTTGATGCCTGAGTCTAAACCCATAAAACAGGGGGAAACAACCCTACAAACCAATATAATGGTTAAATGTTAGGTATCTCTAGAGTTGGATATGGAGAAATGACTATGACTTTTGGAGCTAGACCGATTGATCAGAGCCCTGACTCCCTTTTTTATGAGTTATATGATTGGGTAAGCCACTGACTCTCTCAGAACCTCACTGTACTCTTCTAACATAGGCATATGAATGGGGACCTCGTGGTGGTGTTTTAGAAGTAAGTGAACTGCACAAAACAGGAAGCAGAGTGCTGGGCACACATGAAGCCCTTCAATAGATGTCTTTTTTCTTACTTCCTTTCCATCTCTTTCTTCCTTCTCCATCAGTTTTTCTTCTCTGCTTCAGGATTATACCTGAGCCATATTTCCCCAGGGTTATGCTGTCAGCCCCTTCCATGGTCCTGGCTGACAAAGGCTTTAAGTATTGTTTAATCCAAGAGTAATATCCATTGCTTGTTAAAAGCAACTTCTGAAATGTTAAAATTTCTGTCTCACAGGAAGTGGTGGTCTCCAGTTAAATTTCTGACTCTTAATTCACTGGTACACTGGGAAATTTTGGAGATAGCCTCATTGTGAATTTATGCTTTATAATTTTCAAAGCATTACTTTTTTGGTCATTTTTTTCATGTGACCTCTCTAACTTCTTGGAAAACTATATTGTGGAGAATGCCCCAGGACTGCTTGAATCAGACCAGAGGAATATGCAGCTACCGTGCCAAGTTGTCTGTGTGTCAATGAAATTGTGTACAGCTTCCTTAGGAGATTTGATAGGCTAGGCCTTTCCAGAGACTATGCTTCTTGGTTTGGTTGCTGGATCAATTTGCAATTACTAATCTAGTTGTTAGAATGCATCCAACCCTAAGGCAGGACTTATCCATCTAGATTGTTAGGCAGAGTCTTAGATTCTTGTGCTTTTACTGGCCTGATGGGAGACTGGTAATCCAGTCGGTTTTGGGAGTGGGGAGAAAATCTATGAGTGGCCATGTGGTAAGGGCAACTCATAAGGCCCTGGGGGATTTGTGAGATGATTTGCAAGTACAGCGTTTATAGAGATTTATTGAGACTAGATGTGCTGGGCACCATTCTAGGACTTGGAGATGTGTCAGAGCAACATTAATAACTTTGTGGGTTTAGTGCCCTGATAGGAGCATGAGAGTAACCATCATGAGTACAAGGGGTGGATCCGGGGATACATGCTGGTCAGGGAAGTGTACTGCAGTGGGCTTATGAAAGAGGTATGAGGAGTGTGGGGAAAGGAGCACAGTCTTATACCAGGTATCTAGAAACACAGGATTAAAATGTTTGGTGTTTGGATAAGTGAGTTAAGGTGGCATAGAGAGGAACATACGGAGCAGAAGTGAGACTGTTGAACATATCTTACAGGCCTTTTGGTGGCCATTGTGAGGAATGCAGCTTCTATTCTAATAAAATGAAGTGGAGGGTTTTGAACAAGGAGTGTCAACCTCATTTAGAAAATCTTTGGCCCTTGACCATGAATAGACTGTACGGGGCTAGTACAGAAGCAAAAGGACCAATTAAGAGCTTCTTGCTGGATTCCACGTGGGAGATGGGAGTTTGGTGCAGGGGAGGTCAGCAGTGGATGGGAAAAGTGGTCATGCTCAGAGTGCATTTGGAAGGCGGTGCTAACAGAATTTGCTGTTGATATAGATGACTGTGGGAATGGCAAGAAGAGATAGTGCAGATTCCAAGACCTTTGTCCCTAGTAACGGGAAGGGAGATGTTGTCTTTCCTTAAGTTGGTGGAAAGACTAAGGGAAAAGATCATGTAGGGACAAAGACTAGGAGTCTGGTTGAGTTTTGTTGAATTTCAGATGCCAACGTTTGGTTTGGCATCTAAGAAGAAAGATGATGAACCTTGTATCATAATGATTGCTCTCATGCTTCTCCTGGGGCACTAAATCCACAAAGGTGTATGGTACCCAGATTATCTGTTCTCAGTAAGTTCCCACAGAAATTGTACTTACACATCACAGCACAAATTCCTCAGGGCCCTCTAGGTTTTGTTTACTATATTATCTCCCACAAATCTTTCCCTCCAAAACTGCTGGATTACCATTTCATGGGCAAAGATTGAGTGAGTTGGAGATTAAAAATTTGAGAGTAATTAGTTTAGAAATGATCATTAGAGCTAGGATGTTTCAGAGTCACTTCCGACCTGAGTTTTCCTGTCTTTATAGAACTTACATTCTCCAAGAGTAGATTTGGGTCAAAACACTGGCAACATATTCTTTCTCAATTTCACTAGTGTTAGATTTCTACCTGGTTGGCTTTAGGTGTCTATAGTATTGTGGGCCTATTTCCCCAAAAGGATACAAGATGATCTATTGTGAGGTCAGAAGAGAATCCCCGGCTTTCATTTATCTGAACTTGTCTTAAATTGTGCTTATGTATCCATTATTTCTTTGGAATAATCTTACCATATGGTTATAAGCTATAACACAAGTCTTCACTGAAGATGGGTATTTAAGAAGTTCTTTGTGCCTCTATATAAGCATTGTGCACCCGCACGAGGAGTCCAGAGGTCCATCTCTGGTGTCATTTTTTGGGAGCCTTAGACCTTGTTTATTGAGACAGTATCATTTCCTGGGAGTTCACTAAGTAAGATAGGCAGGCAGGTCAGTGAGCCCCAGGGGTCTGCTTGTTTCTACCTTACTAGTGTTTATATTACAAGAGCAGGATACTACACCTGGCTATTTTTGTGTTTGTTTTCTAAACATGGGTACTAGGAATATAATTCAGTTCTTCATACTTGAATCATAAGCATTTTACTAACTGAGCCATCACCCCAACCCTTGAGACTTCTTACTAACAAGATAGAAGATTAGAAATAGTTTGTGGAAAGGGAAATTTTGTGAATTCTGAACTCCCAGGTAGCTGAATAATCCAGTACTTGGGGTTCTATTCCTTAATTCCTGGTGGAAGAATAATCACCAGATGACCTCCTATTTTGGAGATTACTTTTGTAAGGTTTTACCAGCATTTGCTGAAGAATCTCATGGGACCAGCCATGTTAACCCTCATAGCAACCAGGGGATGAAAGAATTAATATCTATGAAGGAATAGGGGAAGAATAGAGAAGTGGATTGTAGGTCTTGGGTGGGATTCTTCTCAGAACCCCAAGTGGCCATCCACGATTACTTGACTCAAACATACTAGGGAAGAGTCCATGTAAGCTCTCACTTTAAGTTTACTCTTTCACCCCCACTCCACCCAATCACCCTTGCAGAATTAAAAGACAGAGCTTCTCTAAATCCTTGCTGAGTTTCTGAAACTCTTTTAGTCTCAAGTCCTCACTTGAGGTGGTAAAAATAACTAGGCATTGTCAAGATGTAGACATTGGCTCCCTGGGGAGGGGAAAAGGAGCTTCAGTGTTTTTCTTCTCTTTTTCTCTCTTTTAGACGTTCATAGGGAGCTCTCATGTCTTATGCATTGCCTGAGGTACCTTGGGCACTTTGTCAGCTGTTTGTGCCATTGATAATCTCTGCATATGTTGATATCTTCTTTCTTAAGGTTGTTGTAAAAAAAAAAACAAAAAACCTCAATTATTAAACTTCTTCAATTTGTCTTATCGCTCTCACCATTCTGTTTAATGACCACTGAATGATTATTTTTACAATATCATTAAATTATGAATTCATTTGAATAAAGTTGAAAATATTCAATAGGATACAACAGATATTGTCAGTTAAACAGAACTAAATAGTTATTGAAATGGTTTACAGAAACCAGGAGCCAAAATGCAGTTGAAGTCTATTACCCACCCTCCACTGGCTTTAGTTTTATGAGCATAGGAAGGTTACATGGTATGAGGCTCTTGGGGGGGGGGGTGTCTATCAAGGTCTCTGGAGCATGACAAATTATTTCAGAGACTGAAGCCATGTCTCCATAGAAAGCCTTGTCTCGTGCTCTGTGGATTGTGAATCTGGGAGCTTGGCAAAGACACAGGCAATCAGGTGAGGCTAATGGGTAAGAGTACTAGTCTACGGACAGCGTTGCTAAGGTAACCAGAACTCCAACTCTGAAAATTTTGCCTGGGTTCACAAAAGCCTTTCAGATTTCCATTTTACAAAGAGACTACGTAGAACAAATTTACTGGGAAAAGTGCTTAGGTACTGTAGTCCTTGAAACTCAGAGTCCTCCCCAGGATCACAAGGAAACAAGTTAAATTCAGATCTTAGCTCTGCAGGCCCCCAGTGTGATTCCATAGGTCTGATACTGGAGACCAGGTACCTCTGCTTTATTTACTTATTTATAGATATAGGTGTTGTTTCTAAACACAATCATCTTAAAGAATTACCTTGGTCTTCTTGTGGCAATAAGTGAGGATCTGGGTCCTTGGGATTGGTCTCATTATCTGTGCCACGTTAATTATTCCTTTGCTAATGGAGTGTTTAATTTTGATTGTCAACCTGATGGGTTTTAGAACTCCTAAAGTCTTATCTGTGAAGAAGTTTTAGATTAGCTTAATTGACATAGGACGTCTTAACCCTAAATGTGGGCAATATGGTTCTGTAGACATGGCTCCTGTGCTGCTACAAAGAAGTTGTAACAGACTATCAGTGTTCATCTTTCCCTCCCTACTCACTTATAGGGGCAGCTATCAAACATAACTTCATAGTAAGAGGGATAGATATATGGGGGTGGCTTAGGAAGATGGAAGCTTCCTTGGTTGTACAGAGGAAAGCCCCTGGCCTCCTTGTCTTTGACCTTGAGTTCAGGACATCACTCATTTTCATACCCTCTAAATCCCAGTGCCCTATAACAAAGTACTGAGGACTCATGCGAATTATGGGTATAGTTGGATTATAAGTAGTGCTTGTAACTGGTGAAGGAGGCAAGAAGGTCTATGAGAGGTGGGAGCTAATGATGCCAGCAAGTGGAGAAGAGAGGAGGAAGCAGTTTGGGAGATGACAAGGTAACCATTCACTTGGGCTCTTAGTGATAGCTTCATGCTTATAGCATGAGGCAAAAGCTAAGACGCTTTGTCTTTTTCTCATCAGGAGTGTTGGTGGATCTTAAAGAGACTTTAATCCTATTTATTGGATATTGGAGATTTTCTGTAAGCAATTATGCTTAAAATAAACTTTGATTTCTTCATACATCCTGTTTACTATATATTCCCAGAGCAGTGGTTCTCAGTCTATGGATTATGACCCCTATGATTGTGAATGACTCTTTCATATAGGTTTCCTAAGATCAGAGGAAAACACAGGTACCTACATTATGATTCATAATAGTAGCAGAATTATATTTATGAAGTAACAATGAAATAATTTTATGGTTGGGGGTCACCACAACATGAGGAACTGTATTAAAGGCTTGCAGCATTAGGAAGGTTGAGAATCACTGTCCTGGAGTCTTCAGAAGCCCATGTATGCAGTGTTAAATGATTATGATATTTTGAATTCTTTGTCCAGAAATCCATAAATGACTAGGTGAATAAGGACTGGTGGGGAGCAGTAAAGAGTGGAGGTGGGTACACTCGCTGTTGAGAGTCATTACTGAGCTGGCTTAGGTTCTTATGGTGCTCAGTGACTTTACAGTAGCCACTGGGAAGTTGCCTGGGCATGAATGGAGATTGGTGTGTGAGTTTTATGAATTCCTCTCTTCGCTTTGTTGATTAGATTGTTATTGGTGAAAGTGACTCAGACCTTTCTGTTCCCAGAGAATAAATCATAGCCAACTGAGTAAATGTCGGCTACAGACATATTTGTGACACCCACTAGCAATGCCCTTTAAGTTCCTTCTCTGAAACATTTCCCATAAAGTGGCATCATCCAACATAGTAGCCACTATGCATGTGTGACTATTTATATTATAATGAGAAAAATGAAGGGTTAATTTAAAATTCGGCTTCTCATGATGGCTAGCCACATTTTGTGCATAAGTATGTGTATGGCAATATGTGTTCATATTTGTGCATATGTGTAGATGCTAGAAGATAGCACAATTGTTATTTCTTAAGAACTGTCCACTGTTTTGGATTTTTTTAAAAAAAGAGACAGTCTCTCAGTGGCCTGGAATTTTCCAAGTAGGCTAGTCTGGCTGATTAGAAAGTGCTAAGGATCTGCTAATCTCTGTCTCTTCAGCTCTGGGACCACAAGTGTACATCCCATATTTGGCTGTTTTAAGTGTACATTCTAGGAATGAAAGTCAGATCCTTGTGGTTGTCAGGTGAGCACTTTATTGACTGAACCATATGCTAGCCCCCCACTAGTCACGTTTTAAAGCCCTTGCAGTGACATATATCACAGAGAGTACAGAGTTGTAGAACATTTCATTATCACAGGAATTCCTACTACATAGAGCTACCTACCCCTTGGGTTTGCTGGAGAGAAATAAAACCCCTTCTTTCCCATGGGCCCTTCAGTTGCCAGACACTAAGCCTACCTGATAGCTAGGGGCAGGGGAGAAATGGTGTACATGAAAGTCACAGATAAAACAGTACTTGTTGCATTTCCCCAAGAACATGAATTACAGTGGAAGTGCACAGACTAATGAATGAATGAACAGGATATGGAAACAAAACTCAGGCCCAAGAAAATGTAGTCTTCTGGACCTTTAGGCAAATTCTCATCTTAGAGTGTGAAGGGGCCTCAATGGTACTGTTATTTTTTGAGATGAAGTACAGCCTGAGTGATCTGCCTAAGGTGGTAGAAGGAATCAAGCTGAAACTGGGGTCTAGAGCTCCTGACTTAGTTATTGGCTTACAGCAGATTACATCACCTTTCAGTGATGAGACAAGTGTGAAACCATTAGATCTTTGGTCCTCTGTGGACACCAGAGATGCTTTTCTTATTCCGTAAGAGCTCCTTAGGGTAAGCAGATGGTTTGTCTAAGGGGTTCTCAGTCTCATAAAACCTTGTTGGAATCTCACAAAACCTCACTGAGGAAGTTTGAAAGAGAACGTAAGTGCTGCTTTTGGAATCCTTACAGTCTAATAGGTACTATGCTTAGCATGGCAATTTTTTGAAACAGCACATTGTTCAGTAGTAGCACTTGCTTGAATCCTGAATCCTGAAACTTAACACGTAGAAAAAGCATGCCTTGAATTTGTGGCCATCCTCTGTGTCTGTACCCTGAGTTCTGGGAATGCAGGCATATACCATGATGCCTGGCCATGTGTGCCAGGTCTTTTATATATTTTATCATGTTGGAAACAAAGTTTTTTCCATCTTAAGAGCTAAATCTTAGGAAGGTTGGTGATCATGTTCAAAGTCTCAAAAATAACAAGCAGATGCGACACAAATCTAGGTTCAAGTGCTTCCCAAGTCTAGATCTTGCATCATCTGACAGCAGTGTGATAGGGAGACCCAGACACTGGTAATAAAGGATGAGAAACAGGACCCTGGAGGGAAGATGATATATATATATGAATAACATTGACTGTGGTGGCACAATGAAGGGAATAATGTGGGCAGATTCCAGCCATACCACCTTAGACAGGATTCTTCTAGCTGTGTATGTGAAGAAAGAAAAAATATAAGGTAGTATCAAGATGGGTTTATAGTCAGGCCTGCTGATTTTTTTTTGCAAGGAAACTTCATGGATTCAAAAAGAATTGGCTCTTTAAAATTGCTGTTAGGGAGGAGGTTCCAGATGATCCCTGTTCTGAATATGCATGGTACCTTAAGGTGAATTCACTGGATTCTAGGATTCTAAGTAGCAGTAAGTGTCCTCATATAGACATGTTGGTCCCACATATTAGAGGGCATGCTTAATGAAGATGATAAGGGGTGGGTCTCTGAGGTTTCAAGAGGAAAAGAGATGTAGAATAATGAGAAGAAGTGACCTTTGACAGAGAGCAGAACACCGAAGGAAGTGGGGAGACATTTCAGACTCTACTGTTGAACTCAGAAACAAAGATAGCCATCTGATGGCAGCTTAAATTCATAGAGGCCGAAGGGAGTAAGAAGGCAGCTGTTCTTGACTTAAGAAGCATGTATCACCCGATGAGTTCTAAAGGCCCTTTAGAAGAAAGAATGCCTTGGGAATATTAGCTTAGAAAAGGAGACCACAGAACTGTGTTCTGTGTGATAGCATGCTGAGACCCGAACGCTGTCTCTTCCCAAGTTGGTCAGCCCACCTCTGAAGATGGATGTTTCCTTGATCAGACATGGCTTTACAGAAAAGCACTGATGGGAATAAAGATGGCTGTCTACTTTGGAACAGAAACATAGTTATCTATTGCTGAATAACAAGGATTGCTAACAGCGACATGTTTCTTCAAACTGTGAGTTGAGCCAGAAGTATTCCCCGTGTGAGGGGAAACTGCATGACTACATTGACCTTGCAGAGGTGATTCCTAGTCACACTTGGCAGTACAGGCCTGGAATCTCTGTTACTAGGGAGGATACAGCAAAAAAGATCATGGTTTTAAGGCCCGCCTAGGCTATAGAGTGAGTTCATGACTAGTCTTGGCAAATTAGTGAGATCTTGGCTCCAAACATGGAGATTGGGGTGAAGCACAGTAGTAGAACACTTCCTACTATAGAGCTGACTCTGTGGTTAAGGTACTTGCCATGCAAGAATGAGAACTTGAATTCAGATCCCCAGTACCCATGTAAAAAGCCAGGTAGTACATGTTTGTAATGCTAGGACTGTGGAGGCAGGAGGATCCTTGGAGTTTGCTGGCCAGTTGTTACTGACAAATTAGTGAGCTCCAGGTTCAGTGAATGGTGGTTGATTTCCAGGAGAATTAAAAGGGAAATTGTTAGGTGTTAAAGGGCTAGAGCTAAAACCAGTTTAGTATCCATGTGCCAGTTTCCATTGGCCAAAGTAAGCCCCAGATTCACAGGGAAGGGAACTAGACTACACTTCTTGACGCAAGGAGTAATTTATATGCATGAGTTGGATTGGGGATGTTGGAAGCTATATTTGAGGTAAATGCCCATAGGATGTATAACAATTCCTTCTTTGCTCAGCCCTCATAGAATGTACTAGACTTTCCCTGTGGCCAGCTTGCAATATTTGGCAAGTGAAAATATAGGACACAACACTAGACTTGAATTTAATGTTTGATACATATTTATACTAAAATATTTGCTGTTTTTTAGAAATTCAAATTTACCTGGGCCATTTTTTACTCCAAGAACTTTGGAAATAATAATGGATCTCCAAAGGCAAACATTCCCATGGGAGCTTAGTTAGAGATTGACATGGACTAGATTAATAAATAATCTAATTGAAGGAGGGAACTTGTTATCCTAGGTATGGATACTTGGAAAAAGACCCTGATACAATGCTTCTTATATCCTTATCTGCACTTGGATGAGTGTGGCTTATTTAAATGGTTTGGTATAAGGCCTGAGATTCTTTTTTTCCCAGCAAGCTATCAGGTGATGGATGCCATGTGAGTCTGTGGGTCACACATTGAGAAACAAGAAACTAGACCTGCAAAGGACCAGATAAGGATGGACTTATGATCTCTTACAGGCCATATGATCTCTTTTGCAATAGCTTAACTCTGCTACATCAGAAAAGCAGACTCAGACACTATGTAAGAGAAAGAACATGACTATTACTACATTCTAATAAAATTATTTATGTAAACATAAAAGGTTCAGCCTGAGGTAGGCCCTTCTTTGCTAACTCTGAGCTGGGTGATTGTACTATGCTCTCTTCTCAAGAAAAACAGAAAAGTCAGTGATACAAGGAAGCAAAGACTTATAAAAGAGGTATATTATTTTCAGAGTTCAGAAAGTTTTGCTTTAAATCTTCTGCCAGCAAATACAAATCTCTCTCTGCTCATAATTACTCAAGTTCTCCAGCTAATATTTGGTGCTTTACCGAAAGGTAAAGTCATTTGTGAACTAAGCGTCCTGTTATATTAATAACCAACCTTTTCATCCCAGTCCAAATGTATTTAGGATCACTGGTTTAGGGAAGTTGGGTTATAGATCATTTGTGACTTTGCCTAGGGCAAGATGGCTGCTTCTTCTCGCCATATCTGCCATCCTGAAAGTGTGGTTGATCATTAAAATACTCCACAAACTAAAGGCATTTAGGTTTGTGAAATAGAGGTGGCTTGTGTAACTGTTCTGGTTTGCCTGGGTTGGACGGATGTTTCTAAGGTGTGTGACTTTCAGTGCTGAACATGGACTGAGGATGATGGGGGAAAGTGTGTAAGCTTGCACGTGATCAGTTCCACAATGACTGGATGACAGCACAAAACATTTCCACAGAACTCAAAGGTAGTTAGAAGAGTCTCAGAGAAATATCCATTTTATTTCATTTGAATTTGAGAAGTGCATGCTATTTACGGCTGCAGGTGACAAGAATGTACAGCTCTTCCTTCTGTAGAGACCAAGAAGGACTTGTTATGGACATGGTTTTAGGCATTGCATTTAATTAAGTGCTCAGCGGATGCTCACTGGTGCTGACAGTGGTCTGGATGGTAAGTGTAATAACAATAATAATTACATGTAACAATGAACATTTATTGGGTGCTAATATATGCAAGGTAAATTATGTGATTTACATTCATTATCTTATTATATGATCCCACAGCAATCATATGAGGTAGGTACTGTTATCTTCTCAATTTTGGAGATAATTAAACTATTTTGTTGTCCAGAATTACATAGATTAATATGTTTAGAGTTTAAACTCTCTAGAGCCAGGTCTCTTAATTATTCATGGGGCAGTGGAGCCTGGGCCTTTCTTGCTTTTTTTCTTCTTCAGGAGCCTTTGCTGGTTCTCCTCTTTGATGTAGTAGAAAACACCCACTTGCTCAGAACCTTTGATAAGGTGTTTTTTGTTCCTTGGAGTCTGTTTCCCGATATGCTTTTAAAAGGGAGGAACATGAAAACTGTTCATCTTTCTCTATGTACCCTAACAGTCTTTAGCAGGGTATAGGCTGAGAACTATTGGTATGGGGAGAAGAGTCTGGGATTTTGATAGAAACTGGATGGATTGCCCTTCTACCTTTTGTGAGTGATGCTCATGTTAGCTCAACACAGTGAATTGCTAGAGCCTTTGTTTCCTCTTCTCTCAGACAGGATATTCTAATCTCATAGTTCTACATAAGGTAGGGATCAAACAAAAAGATGGCAGAGAAATGAATTTAGGCATACAACATCACTTAGTGTTCTTAATCTGCTAGGCTTGGAGACTCTCTTGCCTAACCTTTCGGAAACTGATTTTTTGTTGTTAGCCATTAGCTAGATAAATAATAGCTCTTTATCAGATTTCGACCTTTATAGTACTTTTGTGTGATTTTATGTAACTTCGATAAGTTCTGTGAGATGGACTCATGAGGTAGCTGAGATTCAGAATATGGGTGATATACTCATGTTACTACCGCAAGTTTATGAGAAAGCTAAGAGCTAAACACAATTTTTATTTCAATTCTATCTAAATCAGAGACACCAGACAAGCATGAGCCATTCTCTAGCGAGTCATTCTCCACCATGGTTGCAGCTTGCTATTCCCTGGGGAAGTTTTAAAAGTCCCTGGCCAATTAATCTGTGTATTTGAGCATGAGATACCAGCATCAATATATTATGAAGCTCTGCAGGAGATAGAATTCCACTGAAGGCTGAGAACCTGCCTTTAAACTCACCAGAAGTCCCTTGGGCAGGAATGCTCAGCTTTAGATGCATGTTAGAATCCTCCAGGGGTCTCAGAGAATTGCCTGTACCTGACCTCATCGAAGATCCCTGAATAGGCAGGTCTAGATTGGGTAATTATTATTGTTTTCTCAGATAATCCTACTCCCTGGCCAGCAGTGAGAACCACATCATCTCATGGTTCCAGTCTCATTACCCATTCATTACTCAATACTTCTTATTCTTATATATTTCTAGTCTTGTCACCAAGCAAAGAAGTACTCATTAGAAACACAGACACCCCCGACTCAGTCTGCCCATAGGCCCATCTTTTATTGTTTACAAGAAGAATGTAATCAGAGAGTTTATGAGGATTATTCCCTACCACTGTACGCACCAGAGCCGCTCAAACAGTGTGTAGACAAGTGTATCTGTGTTTACTTCCAGCAAGTTGCATTTAGGATTCTATTCCAGGACAAAGAGAAGGAGATGCTGCAGTTATTAAAATTCCTTAGGGCATATCTACCCACTCATAGCATGTACTCATTAATGCATCCCAACCAGAAACTTCCCTTCTTCCTTCACGTGAGAGACATTCACAGACATCAGCTGATACAGGCATTGAGAGTGGAGCAAGATGCTGCAGCTATGTGCTTGTGTTGAGTACAGTTCTATGTGAGCACTTGAAATACCAGTTCTTTAGTGTGGCCTGAGCCAAGCTTCTTCTTTTGTGATAACTAATATTCAGTGGATGGTGGTTCAAAGACAAGATACTGCTTGTCGCCCTGTCCATGAACCTGCTGTGCCAGGAGTTTCCTTATCTGAGGTTTGTCTTAGTGTGCTCTCAACTACCCATTATTACTGTGGTTAACTGAGGTCCAAGAACATTAAATAGAAAATTCTAGAAATAATATTTTAAATGTCTTACTATAATATGTTATTGTTGTTCTGTTCTAGTGTTATGTCAATCTCTTACTGTGCCAAAATGGTACACTGTAATATGCATATTCAATTATGTATATCCTTAATGATGGAAGGAAATTTAAATTGTATCTTTAGGCAATTTCAACATTGTGTGAGTATCAGCAGATTTGCTAACAAATACCTCGGTGGGATGGCCTACTGGTGTACACAATGGCGTGTGCTACAATTGTATGTAAGTAGCATGTGGCAGTTTTGCTTTCACCGGATGTCACCAGAAATGGAGATAAAGCATTGTGTCATAGCATGATATTTTGTGTCACTAGCAATAATTCTTTTCGTTCTGTTATAGTAACACAGTACCACCACTGGATATGTGTTCTGTCAGCACCCAAACATCCTTATATCATGCATATCTGGATAAGAGAATGTTTAGCACATATAGGTTCAGAAATAGCCTCTCTGAGGTGCCTACTGGAATATCTTGGAAAGAGTGTTTGTTCCTCTAGTAGGTGGGATCCACAGTATAGCACATATTGATATTTGGTTCCTTTGGACCTCCCCGTATTTGGAGAGATGCTATCTCCAAATACGGGTTCCCAGATATCAGTGCACTCCCAGGACCTCCGCTACTGATCTAGACCTGGGAAGTAGAATTAGTTTTGTTCATCCACTATTGAAGGGGCAAGAAGCCCTGTGTCATCAATACTGGCATTCTTTTTTAAATCTGGGATTTTCAGTTCTTACAAATAATCCAAGTGAGACCATTGCACTATAGGGAATTATGTTGGGAGACAGAAAGAGAGGAAAGGGCATCAAGGGAGTGTCTAGAGAAAGTGACAAAGGAGGCTTGCTGTGCACATGTGTGTGCACAGAGGTGGCCTGTGCCTGTGGCTTGGACTTGGGGGGCAGCTGTCACTGTTGCTACTTAGATATTCATAGCCAATTCCTTCCATTGTTCCTCAGTTTATTAGCTTTCACCAAGTAGTTCAGCTTTTACTAAGGGCACCGGGTTTATGGCGGCAATATTTCTCACAGTGTCAGAGATAAAATATCAAGCTAATAACAGACTCCCTGCTAATGTAAATCGCATAGGGAAGGCAATCTTGTTCAGAAGAAAGTCCTGCCTGGGAATGCTAAGTCTGAAGGCTTTGAGAAAGCAGTCGGTGGGATTGGATACACTCTGTGCTTGCTAAGAAGATGAAATAAATGATTTGTGTTAAGTGGTAACAGCTGCTGAAAAGAGCGTTTTCCCACACCTGCCTCTTCCCATGGGACTTTGTTGCTCCCAGGGGGCTCTGGCAAAAGCTGAGAGGCTCAGCTGTAGGTTTTGGGGAGAGATTTTCTTTCTTCCCCCTCCCATTTTTTATTTTTTTTTAAGTTACCACTTCCCAGCCTCAATGGGTGTAAAGAGCCTATTGGTTTCCCTTATGTGTTATAAAGAGAAACTCATCTGAGGTCTGGGAGGTCTCTTGGCAATCCCTGAGCTCTTTTTCCTTTCTCTTCTTGGTTACATTCAGGTACCTGCTGGGCAAACCTACTGTTGCTACTTGTTGCAGTGAGTTTTAACAAGGACAAGGTTGGGGTGAGGGTGGGGCGAATGAAATTTAACAAAACCCCAGGAGCAAAGATACTGCTTCTCTGTACTGTTGTCACACCTTGAGGACCCCCCCCCCCCACACACCCAGTTTTGTGCTTACTCTGCAGAGCTTGGGCAGATACAGCCGTGTTTTTGAGATGGTCAGGTTGTTCTCAACAGAAGGCCATTCAGGGTGCAACCCTAGCCTTGGGAAGTGATGCTCAGAAGAGGGAAAAATGACAGGTGCCAATCTACAAGGATCAGCAGCTACAAGTGCACAAAGATCTGAAGCAAAGGTTATGGGCAAGGGTAATTTTCTGATGATGCCCCTTAAAGCTGTCACTGGTACAGTCTTGACAGCAGTTTCTTCTGCCCATCTTATGGCTACCAGAACCAGGCACCTGTCTTCTCAGCACTAAGCAACTGGACAAATCTCAAGAACCCTTTAATTTGCTCCTAGCAGATAGACCATAGCCTATAACCCATGTGTCTGTCAGGTCCCCTTGTCCTACCACAGCCTTTCCAAAAACTTCCTGTTGGCATTGATAAAAGCTGGAGGTAGCTATCAGACCTTGTGTGCTTGAATACTTCAGGAATAGTCTCATTGACTCCTGGGCACAGGGGTTGCTTCCAATGGAGTAGGAATCAGGTCTTATGGCCTCTACATTCCTGTTGAGGAAACAGGCTGATGAGAAGTACCACAGCTTATCCACATATCTGTAGAATGTGCACAAGGGATAAGATGACATCTTCCAGTCCTTAAATCTGAAATCCAGCAGAAACCCTGCTGTATGCAGCAGAGCCTGGGACTATTGCTGGATTGTCTGTGCATGCTCAGATAGCTCTTCCTCAACCACATAACCAGACAAGTGAATGTCAATGCCAGCACCCAGAGGTTGGAGTATGGACAGCCCTGAGTGGGCAGGGGATGCTGAGATACTCCCCAGTTAGGACACTGGTAAGAAGGAGTGAAGAGGCTGGCAGGTGAGCAGAAGGCTGTCTTCTAGATGTGAACAGAGCAGCAGCCACATGTTTGCACGCAAGGCTGGAACATGGGTTTCGCTGATGGCCACAGGTGATAGATGATGTGGCCGATTGCAAGAGGCATGAATAGTAATGTGATCAAGGGTACACATTACGGGCAATTACAATTTGAATAAGTTATCAATGGGAAGAAATCGAGGTGTAGAAATGCTGGACTATTAACCCCTGAAGTTACACTCACAGCATTTTGAAAAAGCTTATGAATCGCTTTGAATTATAAGCCCGATGACAAATGCCAATGCTGTGAGAATCCCTGATGGCAGCTTCTACAGCAGGCAGTGCTTTGTGGGGACAATTTTAAACAACAGTCTTATGTATTTTAAAGCATCAAAGCAGGAAAAAAGGACCCCCCTGAGGGGAAGGTAATCTCATACATCTCCTTGCCCGGGAGCAAACTTTACCATAAATCCTGCCTATGATGTTTTAGTTTTCTGTTTTTCTACTTTTGATATTGGATATTCCTCTAGGCACAATGCCCAGGGCCAAAATGTATCCTGCCTGTTATAGGAGTGTTTTGCTGTGCTACTTCCTCAATTAGAATAAAGCCCCAAATAGAGATAAGACACACTGGAACTATTTGCTTAGTTGGTGCTGCCCAGAAGTCTCTTCCCTGGTCCTTCATCTTTCTAGTTCCAAACAGTAAAGTGGAAAGCAGAGGACTCAGCACTCATCGGACTCCCATAGAGCTCTGCTATCTTCCCCAGGACCCTGGTCTTGTCCCTGGTAACCCTGGGACCATTTGCTCTTTCCATCTCCAAGCAAATCAGCAGGAAGGCTTGCATAATTTGTTTATCAGGAAGGAGAGTCAATGCTGGCCTAGACATGAGCTCTATGTTTTGGCTAATGTGGATTTCCTACCTTAGCACCAAGAGTGGCCAAGAGAGGCCTTACAATGCAGTAGATCATGTTGAGGATGAGAAACAAATCATATGGGTGCTGCTCTGTTATAGATGAAACTTAGGACTTGAGGTCACAGAACCCCCTTGTTCACTGATCTGCTTGTATTGAACAAACCTGAACCTCAACGTACCTTACACAGGGTTGTGGTGAGGATTAATTAAGTGATGGAAATACTTGGTGCAACATCTGACTCAACTCACGTTCTGTAAACCTAATTGCCCATCTCTCTAGGCATGTCTTGTCAGTTTGCCAAGGGGACATGAAGGAATCTCTATTCCATCCTCATTCGGTTTTAGGGGATGGGAAAGTGTTTGCTTAGGTTGAAAGGCTGGGTATCATTTTCTGGGGTAGTATATTCTCACCGTGATGTGATAAGACAAACATTCTCATCATCTGGGAGTGAACCTGTTTAAGATGCAGAACCTTAGACCTCCTGAGTCTGAAATGCAGGGCTGGCTCCTCCACTCTGTTTCCATGAGCACTGTGGATACTGTGATCATTGCTACTTTAGAAGCTTAGAAGTTAGGCCTCTGAGAAGGGCTAGTTATTAAAGGTAGGGTACTGACGCTTGCTTGGCTCTTGAGGGTGTCCTTTGTTGTAGACCCCATGTGTTCCATTGGGCACTAAGGTCATGTTATAATTAAATGATCATTTAGAGGCTGTCACTGTGCAGAGGGCACATAGGCAGCCAATTCATTAGGTGAGAGTAACTTCTTGCAAATTAAAAAATGTTAACGATCAGTTTTGAAGCATTGAGAGCCTATGAGGGACCGCATGCCTGGAATGAGCATTTACCATATGGTAACTTTGGAAGCTAATATTGATTCTCATTATTTTAAACGATTACAAACATTGCAGGTGTTTTATAATAATCTCCATTGTCTAATTAGAATATGTGTGAAACGAACTCATTCTGTCTGCTAACGAATATTGATTTGAACAGCAGAGCTCCAACACAGAGGCAGGACTGGGGCTGGCTGGCCAACTTGTCACCATTGCCAGCCCCATTTCTCCCTAAATGATTAATCCTAGGATACAGGGCATTTTGACAGGAAGTCATCCATTGGGGACCTTTGCCTGATTTGAACCTGCTCCAGCCTCCAATGCCTACTCTTGTTATGACAGCAACTGGAAGATCTGGAGTAAACATTAGTCATTCTGTGACCCTTCTTTTCTGATTCCCTTTCTTTTTCTTCTTCTTTTTCCTTTTCTTTTCTTTATTTCAGTTTCTATGTGGAATCCATTTTTAAAGCAACTTTGTTTCTAAGTGATTTTAGGGAATGGAATTGGTCATTACTTAATGTTTCAATTACACACTGGCTAGTTATAGAGATCAAATTGCTTCATGCCTAGTATTTTCTCTTTAACAGGACTGTAAGCTCTCAAAGACAAGGGTTCTATCCCTCCTTTACACAGTGATACTAACTGCAATGTTATTCATGCCACTCCTAGTCATTGTCAAGTGAGTGAGTAAAAACTATTCTTAAGAAGATAGTCTCTGCTCAGCGGGTGTTTTGTATTGAATGCATATTTTAATATCAATCAGATGAAAGTTATTATACACTGTTTGTTGCACAAGGAAAGAACTTCAGGAGCTTTGGCTACTAATGAGTGCAGACTAGAAGTCTTCCTGGGAAGAAGGCAGACAGACTGAATGTGTCACCTGCTGACATGACTATACAGGGCCTTGGGAGGACTGAGAGAGGCTGGGTGGAGGCTAAGGGAGCCTGAGAACGGGTCCTGAGCCCAGCATCAATGGTTAAAAAGGAAAGTGATGCGAGAGTATCCTCAAGACACATGAAGCAGTTGGAATTCTTAGCCAGCATATGTGAACCTAGCAGAGTGTGTTGTGGGGGAGTATTCAGGGCCCCAAAGAACACAAAGGTGGTGGCGTTGCAGACAGATTTTCTGCTACTCAGAGACGTTGGGTTTTATTCTGAATGTGGAGGGTTTATATTAAGAGAGATTTGCATTTTGTCGAACAACATTTTAGGATCTATAATTCAGGAAAATCACCCTGGAAACACTAAAGAGGTGGGAACGGGAAGGCTGGGAGATTAGTAATGACCTATATGGGAAGGGATAAATGTCTGTGCGCAGGGAGATGGAGAAAACAATACAGACATATTTAGCCTGTGATGTTAACATTCAGTGGGAGAACCTCATCTCATTTCCTCTCTTGATTACGGAAAAAAAAAATGCGGTGGAAAAGCCTGGAGAGAAATAAAAATCCCAGAGTACCCACTTCTCAGAATTAGCAAGTATTTACTTAGTGTCTTATGTATACGGCATGCATTTTCATTATAAAAGTTACAAAGAAACATTTTCATTTTTGTCCTACCTACTACCCCACTGGCATTGTCAAGGAGTTGGTATTTATTTATTAATCTAGTCCATGTTTCTGAAATAGTTTTATATTTAATTAGTCATAGACGACATTATAAAAAAAGTCTCTAGTTTTCAGCAAAATATTCTTGCTATTGATACACTCAACTTTAAAAGTTTCATATCTCAGCTTTACCATTTGATCCGCTGTACCTGTCTTCTCTTTTGGGGTGGACACTTCGGCTCGTCACATGCTGGAGGGTCTTCTGAGATAAAGACTAGAAATGGAATGTTAGGTCTTCAGGAAGATAGCGCTACACATCCATTTTACACTGCTAAAAGCAGGGTGACTGTCACAGGTTTAACTTCCCGATGGATCGTGGGTACCTTGTCTTCCCTTTCCAGCACTTTCTATTGTGGCTCTTCAAAGTTTTCCCTCTGTGGTGCTTTCCCCTGCTTTTCTCTAGTTTCCAGAGTGATCAGGTAACTAACTATCCATATGTGCATTGGTCTTACGCTCTCCTACCATGTGGTTAGCACCTGCATACTCTCCTGGATCATTAGTCACACTTTCTAGACTCCTTGGAGTTCCTTTACAGTCCAGATACCAAATCTTTTTCTGGAAAGGATTTTTCTTTTAGAATATCTCCTCGCCATTTCCCTCCTATCTTTTTTGCTTTGTTTATGGTGTGTTTTCCCAGAAAGGGGTTTTTACATTCTGAAGTTGGAAAATTTATTAATTTGGCCCTCAGTGTGTTCTGCTTTCTTATGCCTTGTCTAAGAAATAGTTCCCTATTTTGATAACATAAAGATAGCAGGCACTGGCCCATATTTTCTCCTAACAGGTTTGCTTCTGACCATAAGGCTTCTAAAATAGCAGGGATATGTTTTGTAGGTGTTGTGAAAGGCAGAGAATAGGCTTCTTATTATTTATTTTCTGTCCTTAATAGCCAACAGCCTCACAGCATTTATTAGCAGTCCAGGACCATTGACTTATAGTGTACCCTTCCCCCCCCCCCCCAGCTCTTCTATAAGTCCTCAGCTCTTTGCCTGCATTCTCTCTTGGCCCATTTATCTGTGTGTTACCACTGAGTAAGCACCAAAATAATGTTTCCGGAGCTGGGGAGATGGCTCAAGCTAGTAAAGTAATTGCTAAGCAAGTATGTGGAAGAGTTTGGATCCATAGCGCTTATGTGAATCAGTTGGGTGTGGCAGTATGTGACCCTAGCACGTGGGAAGTGCAGACTGGAGGATCCTTGATTTGGTTAGCTAGCCTTACCAAATCAGACTAAGTCTTAAAACAAACAAACAAAAAAACCAGAAAGTGATTGATGAAGGTGTCTGAATTCTGGTCCTGGCCCGCATACATTCATACAGACATGCACCCACATACATGTGTACACACATGAACATGTACATGCACACATAAGTGAAAGCACCTGCCCTTTAACTCCACTGTCAACCTCTGTGCCTATCAGCACTATACGTGTCTCTCTCCTAGTAATTTAAGAGAGCTATAGTAGAGTCTGGTCTAGAGTCAGGGAAACTTTGTCTCCTGGCTTGGGCTTGTGTGTAACATCTCATTCCCAGATATTATCACAGAGCAGGCAGGTGGCGTCTGGGCCAGCCCTTAGAGACCTTGCTCTCTGTAGAGCTGGAGACTCCAGGCATTACTTTTGTTAACTCAGAGATGCTCAGAGTAAGAGGAGGGTTTGGTAACTCAGCCCTGTTTGTCACTGTACACATTGTCCTTCACTAACATCACAGAGTGGACAATGCCTTCCTCGTCTGAGAAGGAGGTTGTGATAATTGAACTTGGAAACCTGTTTCTGACAGTGACGTGAGCCTAGTTCCTGAGTTAGCCACTGCGGGACTTTGCTTCAAAGTCATGATCTGGAGAGCTGTTCCTGAACCCCGCCACAGTACGCAGCTCTAGACTCTGAATACTGGGACATTTTGCCATATAACCTTTATATGTCCAACATAACCTTTAGTTTTGTGGAATAGAAAACTAGGACAGAGGGAGGCTCTCCTAGCTAGCCTAGGATCAATTTTAGGGAGAGTCTGGAAAACATCAGAACATAGGATTTCAGATTCCCTGTCCACTTCTTTTTATTTTGCTGCTTACTTGCACGTGCTGGAGTGTTCGAAACTGTTCAGGTGCCATGCTAAATCACCACAAACTGGACGGTTTATAAAGAACAATAATTTCATTCTCACATTCTTGGAGGTTACAAAGTCCCAGGTCTCGGTGAAAGCAGGTTCAATGCTTTGGTAAAGTTCTGCTTTCTGGTTTGTAGATGGTATCTTTTAACTAGGCTTTCACATAGAAGGGAAAGGCAGCTCTTTGGAGCCCGCTTACAAGGCTATTAATCCCCTTCATGAGGTCTACTCTCCAGATCTGATCACATCCAGGGATTCACACTGCTGCTGTGGTAGTTTGTACCCAGACAAATTCTGGGTAGACATAAACATTGATACACAAGCAAAAAGACTGTGTTTATATGTACATGTATAAGGCATATTTGTGTACATATACATGTGTATGATAATATGTATGTGTATATGTTGGTGTGGGTATACATGTACGTGGAGGCCAGAGGATGGCATTGTCTTTCTCAGTCATTTTCTATCTTCTTATTTTAATTAAAATATTTATCATATTTACTTGTTTATTTGGGGATGTATAAGTATGGGGAGGTATCACGCCACACAATGAGGAAGTCAAAGGGGATCAAACTCAGGTCGTCAGGCATGGTAGTGAGAACCTTACTCACTGAGCTTTCCCCCAACCCCTCAAAAAGATATTTGATGGGGAGAAATCTTTGTTTTTCTCCTGTATCCTGGAGAGAATAGAAAGGTATAGAATTTGGGGCCATGGGGAGAGATTGCAATTCCAGAGGTGTTGGTCCCTGGAAATAGACAATTTCTATGTCCTCAGAGATTGGTCCCAGGGGAAGTGTAGACTGAAATACTGAGGTGGATAACACAAACCTGTAAGATCCATGAACCTCCATTCTTTTGGACAGAAAACACATTTGGCATGTTCTTGGGAGTTTATATAGAGGTGAATCTCACTCCATATCTATATGCCTTTAGAAAGTCACATAGATCCCAGGAAAGAGGCTTTCAGGTCTGAGTCCTCTGTCCTAGGAACACAGTGTCTTCAGCAACAGGGGTCCAATTTCATCTTCTGAGAGGCAATCACTGGCTATACCAATACTCTTTATTGTTATGGGAGTCACTTGTACTATCCTGACCAACCATTCAAAAAGAAGTTTTTTTGTGCCTAGTACTGGAGTTTTTGTTAGCCCATGGACCTTGTGGGGTTATTGTTAGCTATTTGTTTAACTTTGTGTGTGTGTGTGTGTGTGTGTGTTTGTATGTATTTTGTATAATTTTAGGTAATTACAAAATAATATATTTCCTTGGGGCATTATCAAACAGCCTTGGTATTTGAGAGTAGGGGCTTACATGAAAGGGATTTGAGAGAAGGTATCTGGGAGGGGCTGGATCAGGGAAAGTGATGTAATTGTGTGTTAGTTAAAATATACTAAAATATAAAATATTAAAGCAACTGATTAAATAAAGTTTCAAAGAATAAAAAAGGTCATTTATAAATCAGACCCTTAAATTTTTCTTTTATTCCCATTGACCTGAACTATTATTTTGAAAATCCTCCTGCTTCCTTTGTGGTTGCTATTTCCATTTTAGAGACTGTCCACATTATAACCTTAAGTTCTGTGGTTGTCTTCTTGTAGTTAAGCTGCTAGGAAAACTGAGATCACCAAATTATCTGCTTGAAACAGCAAGCCCCCGGTAGAGACAAGAATAGTCCCATCGCTTGCTTCTTCCAAAGGAGGAGCTTCTGAAGACTCTTGGAGTCTTGAAGCAAATTCCTAGAGAATCACACCTTCCCAAGATCAAGAGGTGAGGGCATACCTTCTCAGCCTCTTGCAGAAGAGGTATCAAACACATCAATTTAGTTTTGGTCTCAGTGGTTGAACCCATGGTCTTACACATGCTAGACAAGAGCTTTATGGTTGACCTATACCGGTAGCCCAAGAACGATCAGAGATTGTGCAAGTGTCACACTCTTCTTTTCCATTGGAAACTCAAAGTGGAGATTTGACTCCAAATGCTACCACAATCCTTCCTGCCTTATAATCTCCAATCTGCTGGGACCAAGCACTCATCTCTGAGAGACAAAGTACAGATGTCTTATATGCCTCTTTCTGCTCTTGCGCAGGAGGGAATTGGTATCCGGTACAATTAAAAACATGTTCCCAGTTGTTCATGACTTTGGACAGATGGAGAACTAGGAACAGCTTTGCCTGTTTTAAGGAGAGCCTCCACTACTCTTTGAATTCCAGTGTCTTTCCCCTTTGCCTCGCCATCCCTAGAAGATACATGTTTGCTAAACATTTCCTCTTTATTGTAAATGACTGTTGTGAGATAAAATTTAACAAGGTTTTTTTATGTTCCCTGAAGGAATAAGGGCTAGAAAAATCTCTGGGTGGTTTTAGAGTCTTAATTGAATAAGATGTTGGTGTGAAGTAAGAGGACAGAGGTGGTGGCTACCAAGGGACACATGAGTCCATTCTCTGAGTGGAGATATTAATAGCCCCTAAGTGTGACACCAAGCAAGGTGGGAGGAGGCAGAGCAGCTCAGAGACATTGCCTGGGAGCAGAGAAGCAAGTGGAGGGTAGGAGCCTTGACATCTTTCTGAACATTTGTTCCCTTTTGGAAAGTAGCCATCTCCTTGCTTATTTTCAGACCAGAACTTTGTGATACTACACCCATCTTTTCTCCTTTGCTAATAACTTCCAAGATAAAAATGGGGGTGAGGGAGATGGGGAGTTAGAAGGATCCCTGGGACTCACTGGGAAGCTAGCCTAGACTACTTGGTGAGGTAAAACTAAATGAGAGTCCTGATCTCAAAACAATGAGTAAAACTGAGAATGACCCCTAGGTTGTCACCTGGATCCCATATGCATACCTGCAAACAAAGCACTGAACACAAAGCAAGTAATTTGTATCACTCCTCTCCTTCTCAAAGCTGCTAACCTGGACCACAAGGTTTGAAAGCATTACTAAACTTTCAACTGACCCCTCCTCATTTCAGGTCTCTAGCATGCTGGTACCTTTTCACGGTCTCTTGTGAATGAATCTACTTTCTTCACTCTTTCAGACAGAGCTTTCACCTTGAAGATCCCTTCTATTGGAGGCTTTTTCTTCTAACTTAGAGAGTATACCAGTAACTGATCAGTAATGCCTGTCTAGTGAGATGAGGACCACAGAGCCCTAATAGACAAAGGGACTCACTCCAGCTGCTCTGAGCCCCAGCGAAGAGTAGAACTATATTCAAATTGTTCCATTTATGGTTAAAGTTGGCCAAGTTCTGGTGACAATCTTAAACTTCTCTCTGAAGGTAATCTTAAATGCATACTTTTTTTTTAAATTTAGATTTGTTTATTTTATGTGAATACACTGTCTCTCTCTTCAGACATACCAGAAGAGGGCATCAGATCCCATTAGAGATGGTTATGAGCCACCATGTGGTTGCTGGGAATTGAACTCAGGACCTCTGGAAGAGCAGTTGGTGCTCTTAACCACTGAGCCACCTCTCCAGCCCTGAAACCTGTTTTGCTTTTTTTTTTTTTTTGGTTTTTCAAGACAAGGTTTCTCTGTATAGCCCTGGCTGCCCTGGAACTCACTCTGTAGACCAGGCTGACCTCGAACTCAGAAATCTGCCTGCCTCTGCCTCCCGAGTGCTGGGGAAGGTAACCTTAAATTGGTAACATTTCCAACATTGTCACTTAGTTCTGTAGCATGTAGAAGGCCCAAGAGAACTCTTCAGATGGGAATGTCTAGGGAACAGATACTTGATAGAAATGGTCTCTTGTTGCCCTTCTGGGCTGGGTTGTCCCTCCCTTGTCTGAGATGATGATAGCCTTCAAACCTTAGAAAGCTACTTAATCCTAAGTCTCTTGATTTTACCTGAACATTGTTTATCTAGGGATAGTCAATAAATAAGAGACATGGCTCTAGATTCTCAGCTGCTTAACCCCTACTTCAGGTCTCTTGAAAAGGAGCTGGGAAAGTCAGAGTTGAGATAGTTCAACGCACAGCTTCATCTTAAAAATCCTCATGGGATCACATTGTCATTATTTTCTTCTTTTTTACATTGAGAAAAACTTGGGAGTTACTCCAGGTATTCAATGACTTGTGGACCTTGGCTCCTCCTCAAAATCCTCTCTGCTTTTGCATTCACCCAGTCTCCTCCCTCCAAGGGAAACTCATTCCTCAGGGCAATCAATGTCCCTCTCAGCCAGAACCCTGTTACCAGGGCAACCATTCCAGGCAGTCAACGTGGGCTCATTGAGATGCAGATGCTGAGCCCAGGGCCTGCAGAAGGGCAACTGCTATCAGAGTGGGCAGTTTCTGGCAACTCTAGAGTGTATTATACGAAGTGGGACGGACGTGGTAATTATGTATTTGTGACTTTCATTATGTGCCAGTATAATTGTCACAAATTCATTGTTGTTTTAAAATTCTTATTTTTCTCCCTAGACCACTCAGCAAAAGACAGAAATTGGTGCCAGAGGTCAGATTTCTTTCTGGAAGAGACATTCACTTGGGTAGAAAATAAGTGCTGTGGTTTTAACATCATCCGATTGGTTGTGAAGTTTTCTCCATTGGTGGGTGCATAATCTCAACATAGTTGCCAACAGGAGGTCACCCAGGACCCTGAGCTGTGTCAGTATGCATATCTACATTAAGAATTAAACTGGGCTTGGCATGGTGGTTTACACCTTCTCTTGGAAAAAGAGGGCCATTTGAAGACTTGGAGATCATTGTTCCCTCTTTCTGTCCTTGGCTTTGTTTCCATACTGGTGAATGTCCACCTTCAAGAGGATAGGTTTCTGAAGTCCAACTTGCCAACTAAAATAACATATTTCCCTAATCGTTGCTTATGTCAGCTTAGCGAGTCTATAATGTGGTAGGTATGATCAACTTGCATGCAGTTTTCCTGAAGTATCTCCAATCTTAACACTAATAAGAACAATGGCAGGGAACAAGGAGGTAATGCTTATTGTGAATCACATTTCCCACCAACTTCTTTAATCTTACTGGGAGAAAACGTATGGGTGCACAGAATACTACACTAGACATGGTTCAACAGGGCTTCGAAGTTAGTTCAGACGAGAGGGTTGAGGATACAAAATGGAAAATATATGTTCGAATCCTGGACACTACTCCTTTTAGTCTGTGGAGCCTAGACCCAATCACTGCAGTTCCTTAAACCTTGGTTGCATTTGGAGTACAAAGAGAGAGAAGAGAGCTGTGGAGACTGCTGTGGTGGAAGTGGGAATGAGCACGGCAGTCGAGTGCCATGCATATATGATCTAATCTCTAGAGTCATTTCTAGTGAGGACACTGAAGCACAGACAGGATCCATAGCTACTATGTGGTGGAGCTAAGGTTCTCACACAGGACATTTGCTTCCAAAACATTCCCATTACTCTGATGTTCTTAGGAATAGGATGGAAAAGCTCTCTCTCACCTGGAGGGACTATCCATTCAGGCCTACATGGTTTCTGTCGGTCATGTACTTGGCTCAGTATCACAGTGAAAGGATTGGATGCCCCAGGGCACATAGGGCCTTTCTGAAGGGAAGGTTCTTCTATTTCTCTTTTCACTACAACACTGGATATTCTTTTAGAACACTGGGATGAGTCAGAAGCTATGGATTTGAGGATGTCAGATTCTCCTCCCTGAGTTAGGTATTTTGCCCAGAGAGCGTTGTTGTGCAGAAGGACCTTGTGCCATGCATTGTTATGTTTTTGTTTTTTCCCCCAGAAGGGCAGTGATTGCTCTTAATTTGCTGAGCTATCTCTTCAAATCCCAGACTGATTTCTTAAAAAGAACAAATTTCAAAGCAAGTATAAAGTTACAAGTGAACAATGGTCTTAGCCTTGTCTTTACATAAGAATAAATGTGTATCTTTAAAATACTCTGGTACATTTTTCTTAACCCTCCCACTCAGGAAACCTGGCTTTTATGCAGTCTCATAAATGGCCCGAACATTGGCATTTTTAAGGGGTCCCAAGTTGATCCTAATATGTAACCTGGCAGGACTCGGCTGTGGTGGAACTGGTATGTATTTAGATGTTCTATGACTGCTGGCAAAGTTCTTAATCTTCCAACCAAGGATTCCATGTTTTCCTACTGTATTAAGGGTTATAAATTATGGAACCAGTTCTAAAGCTAGGATCTAGAGCCACTGGCCTAGACTAATATCCCCACAGAAGAAGAAAATTCATGCATGCCAGCTGATGGGTCTCTGAGGAGCAAGATGTCAATCAAAAGAAGCACTGATAGTCTGGAAGATATTGGACAATGCCTCTGTGACGCTACATCTTGTGGCAGTATTTTCTTTTTCCTTTTCAAGAGACCTTGAAACTTTGTTCCCGAGAGAATTCTTAACCTTGCTTGCAAGTTCTGTTTGAGAAAAGGCCACGCTTGTTCCACCAGGCACATTGCCAAGGGCCTTGCACGAGACCAGTCTTTCAGTACAGACCTCTGTTTCCATGCAGATTTTGACAGGTGGACTTGTAGCTGTTGCCCCTACTCGCCCACGTTTTCTAGAACCTTGTTCCGCCATCAGTTTTACCCTGACTTCCCTTGAGGTTTTACGCTCTCCTTTTCTTCTGGCACCTTTTCTTCATCTAAAAATAACTATCCTCAAAGTACTCTCCTCTCCAAAAAGTTGCTGAGGAGAGTACTTGATCCTCATGGCCTCCATGTCCTCACGACCCTTCCTCAACTCTGAAGCTGATTGCTGCTTCTGCAGATTCCCAAGAGGTCTTTCTGTCAGGTGGCCTGCCCCCTGCCAATAGAAGCCAATAGGTGACGTTGCTTTATCTCAGTTCCCATCCTCAGAGGAGCCCGGCAGTATTTAGCAACTGTTGGCTCCTAGTTAAAAATAGAACCTTACTGTTCTCATCTAGAGTTCAGAATTTCCCGGGGATAAGGTCTTATTACTGTATTAAAAATCAATTCCATCGATGCTTATACACATGAATGCTTGAGACCAGTGCTGGGTAGATATTTATTGTGTCCAATCTTAGCGTTTGGAAAGCTCATGTCACCTTTAGTTTTCGCATCAGATATTTGCTTTATATCTAAGTTACACACCACTGAGAGATGGTTGGGAATAATGATTTTGAGCACACACCCTGTGACCACTCCACCTGAGGTGGAATCCCAGCTCTGTTATCACCTGCTGCTTTTGGCTCTTCCAATAGGAAAATAGTGCCCATCTCATAGGGTTGAAGGTAGACTTGGATAAGTTAACTCTTATAAAGCATCCAGAACACTATCCATACCTAGTAAGTGTTCCAACCAGTGTCTGTAAAAGTGTATAGGTTTACATGTTTTATATTGATATTAAATCTTTATCCTCGCCTAAGCTACTGTTTATATAATTGACCAAGGAGCTTCAAATATTTGTCAGCTCTCAGTGCGGTTAAGTGGTCCCCGTGAGTTGCTTGAAAATCTTGTCTTTCCTCTTGCGTTTAAAGCTATCATTTTCAATCAGTGTCTCAGTCCACCTGAAGAATGTATTGGCATCAGCAAGGGTTCCCTACAGCAATGGTGTTTACCTTGTACTCCTCAGCTAACCGAACTTATGATTTATGGTCTTCTATGATATAGCCTCTAATCTGGTAATATTGACTCAATTCTAATATGCCAAGAAAAAGAAAGCATCCAAAGCTTAAGAAGGAATGAGATCACTAAAGTCACAGAGAACTGTCTGTCAACACTTTCTAAACCTCATAAGTCTTTGGAGATATATCAGGCTTAGGACTCAATATTACCAACTGGGGATGAAACTAGATTCTTGTGAGACAAGCCTTTGTATTTGATGAACTCTATGCAACTTTACTCAGATAAAGAGGATCAAATATATGGCAAGAGAACAGCCTGCCAAAGGCCAAGGGGGAGATGGTGATGAACCAGATGATTTAATGGGCCCATCTCCCCTGTAGTTAATTTCCCTAGATCTCTTGTGCTATATTGATTTCGCAAATAGCTATTGTCAGATCTGTCCCTTCAGCTCATGGGAACTAGTGGTTTTAAAAAATTGAATCGGGTGGGGGGGATTCAGATTAATCAATATCAAGATTTATTGACTTGGGATATTTATATTAACAGTAGCAAAGTTGGGAATCATTTGAACCTTTCTAATACTTGATTAAGTAGCATAATCAAGTGTCGAAAATGTATTTTGAAACTATTGCCCTTCATGGATATGATATGGCTCCCACCCCCACTTCCTGGAATACTTGCCTTTATCTGTGAAGTTAGTAGGATTCGTGTTAGGGGTAGCAATCATATCAAGGTACTGTTCAAATGCCAAGGGGTAATCATAAGAAGAGCCTCAAGTTTCTGCTCGTTCATGACTGTTTTTTTTCTTTCTGATTTCTCTCTTTAAAACACCTCTAACTTTCGGGTTATATCCTTTGACAGTTTTATTTTTAGAGACAGAAATTCTATTCTTTGTATAAAACATGCCTACTGCTTTTAAAAAGTCAACAACTACTTTGTTTAATTGAATAATTAATGTCTCTCTTTTTACCAAGAAAGGGTTGAGTTCTTCTTTTTCAAGGGCATAAATGAGAACACTTCCAATATAACCTGCTCTTAATAAGGGTGCACTTTTTATCATTGTACTCGAGGGGGCCTTATTATTAAGAACAAAATCATCTTGCACTGTCTAGTCCAGTGAGTGAGGTGTGTTTATAATCAGCTGCCTATGGTATCTTTTAAAATGATCTTATGAAAAGTTTGGATGCAGCAGAAGCAATTATGGCTTTGCCCTAGAGATACAGTTCGTAGATATAATGTAGTTGTTAACTCACTGTTTTTCCTAAGACCCTCTGCAGTGCAAAGGTGCTACACTGATCTGAGGCGCTGTTGTGTAGGGATACTGAAGCCTGCCTCTTCTTTCTTCGAGGGTAGACTTTAGCAAGATGAGAGCTATGGAGAGTCAGCTTGCTTGGGCAAGGCTTAAGTTCCCAGCTGTCTCTTTTAGGACAGGTAGATGATTTCTAAGGATCTCCACTAATAAGGGGTGGTTATGTTTGTTGGTAAATAAGTGACAGCTTTCTGTCAAATCTATCACATATCTAGCTTTCCTGTTTATCCTCTACCTCTCTTCATTTAGGGCATCCTTGAAGCAGTGAGGTCATTCTTCTTGTAATCTGCCAGCTACCTACTTGCTGCCCCTCCTCCATCCTGGCTGGAATGTGCTCCCTTGTTGTTATTGCTCATCATCTGTGACTTCTTGGCAGGGTCATATAGGAAGTGAGCATCCACTCTGCATGACCCATGAAGCATTCCTCTAACCTCTGATGTTGAAAGATGCATGCCAGGCCTTACTCTTAAGCACTTGGCAAACGTTAGCTCTGGCTTCTCTATCTGCTTTCTCTATTTTTTAAAAAGATGGGCTATGTGAGGACAGGAAAAGTGAATGATAATGATGGCAAAGAGGATAACGATTTATCGAGAATTTGTCTATTATGGGCTGACTCTTAGGTTTTTTTTCAGGCATGGTTCCTACTTCATGAAATCCCTGAAAATGTGACCTCATGTTCCCATTATAATATCTCTATTTTATTTATGGTAAAAATGAGTGAAAGAAAGGGTTGATTGTCACTTAGATAGCAAGTCACGATGTCAGAGCCTTACCTTGAAGTCAGTGTTGACTCTGAAGTCACTGAAAAGCTGCACCCCAATCCTGACCATGTGGCCCTTGGCTGGGAACATTGCCTGGTTGGAGAGTCTGTGGAGAATTTGACTCACTGAACATTGAGGGGCCCTGACTTGTAAATCCCTCTGGGGCCTTTCTTAGTCTGTGTTATCCAAAACTGTCCAGAAGATACCCCCAGAAGACAGCAGCCACTAAGATGTTCATTGTTCTTGAGAACCTCCGTGCTCCAGGTCTTGCCAAGTTTTCTTCTCTGAAGTCTCATGCAACCCACTTAAACCAGATCTCTAAGAAGCCTCTTCTCTAGTCTTCTCTCTCTCTCTCTCTCTCTCTCTCTCTCTCTCTCTCTCTCTCT
>JADRCH010000018.1:12953712-12992102 GCA_019843965.1 Rhynchomys soricoides | reverse complement strand
TCTCTCTCTCTCTCCCTCTCTCTCCCTCTCTCTCCTTTTGTTGAGATTCTAAGAACTATGTTGACTTCATTGAAGAGGCAGTCAGGTAGAACCAGGATTTTATAACTCATAGCCCAGGGGACGTGTCACCATATCACACTGCCTGCCAGTCACCTCCTTTGGCCATATGCACTTACTTAAGAGGATAAGGTGAGTTTTCTTTTCTCTATGACTTGCCCAAGGACAAATCAAAGAGATCTTGACTAATAACTCATGTCACCAGGAAGAGAGACAGAGCCATCTTAAGAGGGAGAATCTGATCTGGAAGTGGAGTGGGGGCTACTGTGCATAGCTGGGAGCAGATCTTAGGCTTTAAACCTGAGAGCAATAAAATCAGATGTATAACGTACCTGGTCTCCAGGCAGAGTGTGCTCACCACAAGGTGTATCACTTATTGAAAGGAAAAAAATAAGTTTAGAGTATTTTTGCATATGCCTTTCTTCAACAGGATGTTATTTGTAAAAAAATATGAGGTTAGAAATGATCTCAACAAGGGAACGATATGAGGAATTATGAAGCTTTTGTATAGTGACCTTTCACAGAGGAGTGCAAAAACTGAACTCTGAGGGAAATAAAGTTCCCTCAGAACTCTGTCCTGTGGGGTGTGACTTCAAGGAGTCAAGAACTGACAGCCATGCAGAAAGCAGCCTCTCAAAGGCTCATGCCTGCTAAGTTCTCACTAGTACGACTGCTTCCATATGTCCACTCTTAAAGCACAACTGGCAGCCTGTCTGCTAGACCCAGCGCCTCTCTGGATCTGGCTCACCTCTGCACCTCCACAATGTGAGCAATGCCAATGACAGTGGGCCACATGGTGGCGTGATACTTAGCACCACAGCCTAGTTTTACACATTTTTAATATCTTCGTTGAAACGATCTGATAGCAGGTGATCGTATGTGTTCTACAGTATTCATGTACCCTAAAGGAAGGGCAGAGTTGCTGCTGCTGTTGCTGCTTCTATGGATTCATTTGCACTCAGCAAACTAGGACAGAGCTCGTTTTAGTTGTGCCTGGTTAAGGGGATTTATGGATTATGTGATACAGTGGGTTTTTTTTTTTTTTTTTTTTAACCATCTTTCACAAAAAGGACTCACACATGGCTTATGTAGACTCCTTTCAGGACTGTTGATTGAAGATAATACCATTATTATTAATATTTAATAGAAATAAATTCCATATATGAGCAAAGTATCTACAGTAATCCTTCCTCTCCTTCCTCTCCTTCCTCTTCCAATTCCTCTCAAATTCATAATATTTTTTGAAAATTATTATTGTTATGTATGCATGTGTACAAACACACACACACATATATAAATAACCTGCTGAGTTCATTGAGCTCTGCTCCTATGTGCAAGTATCCAGAGATGATCACTTTGGATTGGACAACTAAAGTGAGAGTTTGTCCCAGAAGCCAACTGACTGTGTCTCTCTCTCTCTCAAAAGCCATTGGCTTCATCCAAGAGTGAGACTATGCAGCATTTCCCCTGTCCCCATGAGCATGTCAACTGGCATCCACATTTTGCTGGTCTAGTTCAGGCTACCCTATTGTTGATAGTTCATGGATACATTTTACTTGTCAAGTTTGGGAGACTCAATCTATTCAAAAGCTTTCTGAGCTTCTGACTTTTATAATCTTTCTGCCCCCTGAAGATAATACTAATATTTTAATCATACAGTAACAAAATGGTAGAGACTTACATAGAATGAAAACTAAGTAGGCCACAGGTGGAGGTGTGTTTGTGTTTTAGTTACTTTTATAGAGCCATGACTAAAACACCTAAGAGGACACCTAACAGGGGGAGGATTGCTTTCTCTCAGAGTGTCAGAGATGTAGTCCATGGCCTTGGGCTCTGATGATTCTGGGTCTCTGCTGAGGCACAACAGTTTGGTGGCTGGTAGCAACATGTGGTAGAGGCTACTCATCTCATGATAGACAGGAAACAGAGGAGGTTAGAGAACATCTCTAGCCGTACAACTTTCAAAGGAATATCTCTAGGAAACTTATTTCATCTAGCAAGGGCCTACATCCCAAAGCTTCCAGAACCTCCCAAAATTATTGTTACCAGCTTGGGGAGAGCAATCATTCAACATGCCCATAGAGGGACACTTCAGGTTCAAATCATAGCAGCGTATATATGTACACATAAGCATTTTAAAAAACATATGTATTCTCTGGGAAGACAAACCACTTTTTAAAAATGGCTGGAAAGCCTCTAGGCTTAAGAGAATTAAGGCTTAGTCATCATTCATATGGCCAGAGTAGATTAGCTGAGCACAGTGAGGCAGTTACAGACCCCAACTTGCTTTATGGACTTCCTCTGCCATGTATCTAGCTGGTGAATACAGTACATACGTGTAGATATGTACAGGATATTTTCCACAATATTCCACTGGCTTGAACTTAAGTCTAGAGGCTGTTCCTGTCTATGGGGAAGCTGGGAATATCTAGCTATGAGTCTATGGGATTAAGGAAAATTATTTCTCAAACAATAGCCACTTTTGATCTAAGTGAGAGATAAGATATACAGAGAGAGTTTGTTTATAAAGGTTGGAAAGTTCAGAAGATTAAGCTTAGATTTCAATGTAGAGGACTTTATCTATTAATCCAGGTACTAAGCAGCATGGGCTGTGCACACTCTTGGTTCTGGGGCTACAACCATGAACAAAACAGTCAAGTTTCTTCTGCTTACATGCTTATATTTGAGAAAGTTTCTTGGAAAAAATAAAAAGGTTCAGTTGAGTTTAGGAGCAAGCAAGGATGAAGGAAGGAGCAGGGGGTGATATTTCAGATCTTTCACTTTGAACCATGTGAGTTAAAGCTGAGGATTCAAATGGGTATGTCTGTTCATACTGATCTTCACAGCCAGGAGCTTGCCATGTGTTTTTCAGCAAGGTGCAACCTCTCAAGTCTTTGTAAATAGAGGCATACAGTACTTTCCACGTAAGGATGCTCTGATCATTGAATGAGACAATAAGCACATGACACCTAGTGCAGTGCCCTACCACATAGTAATCTCCCAGTAAGTGAATGTTAGTGGCAATGACATCAAGAGATAACAGTTATTAGGCAGGATGGGGGCTTTGTCCATGAATTTCCCCAGGCTAAAATCACCAAAACGCAAGGGAAATTTCACTGAACATTTTTTGCCACCTAAGCGTTTATCAGGTTATTATTGTGCATATCTTTTAATTTTTTTAAAATATAAATATGCATTTCTTAACGGTATTTATTTAAAATTAATGCCAATCTTTTAAAAATATCAAAACTATACAAAGGAGTTAATAAAAGGGAGAACTATCTAGGACCCCTCATACTTGGAAACAACTATTTTTTATCATTTGGTGTCTTTTTTCCTAAATGATCTCAAGCTTACAAAGGCAGAGTGAAGTCATTAACTCGGCCTTAAGTATTCATGGTTAGTGTGAATTCTGAATTCTTTAGAAAAGAGGTTCTTTCTAAGCAACAACCAACTTGATGGGCTTCTTGCCATGATTTGATTCTCAGTCCTGAGGCTCTTCAGTTGTCTATTTTTAGTTCCTTTATATTAAATGTTCTGGAAGCTTCTCTTCTATGAATTCTAACTAACATTTTCCTATTAGTATTGCGCTTTGGGATAGTTGTTAGAACTAGGTACACTTATAAAATTATGCAAAAAAAAAAAAAAAGAGGTGATTTGACTCTTTCCTTAGTATTATTATACCGTAGTCTGCAACCTTCCCTGGTAGGGTTGAATAGCGTTAGGGATTACTCAATCAATCTCTATCCTTTAAGCAATGAAGCATCCAAATACTTACCATGGCCTCATCGGCTGATCATAGCAGACCTGCGCTCCCAACTCAAGATGGACAGCTCTACTTGTCAGTCAACTTCTTTGTGCTCACTCCTGTTTAAAGTTCTTTCGTTTGTTTTCTTTTTCCTCTCTTTTTCTCTAAGAGAAAAACCACAAGAATGAGGATTTGGTTCAGTGTATAACCTGTCTTAGGGAAGGGTTTTTCTCTGTTGTTTTGAGAAGGGAGAATTACATGAGAACTCCAGAGGAAAAAAAAGAACGAACGAATGAAAGAATGAAAGGAAGGAAGGAAAGAAGGTAGGAAGGAAGGAAACAAGGAAGCAAGGAAGAAAAGGAAAGAAAGAAGCGAGCAATTGTATATGCTGTGTGTGGGCAGCTTCCTGGAACTTTTCTGAGTCTGCTTCTGAATTCATTTAGATTTTCCCTTTCTAAGCTGAAGTTTACTTTTGCCTCTAGTGGGCTTCTTTTCAAGATCTGGATAATGCAGATTGACAATATAAACAAGGCTGTGGAGGAAACTGGGCACTTACTGTAACACTTTAAAGACAAATATTTCCTTTATTTCTACAACTAAGTTTTAAACACAAGTCTGGGGGATGAGTTGAAAGGTCTTGTACATATCCCTTGCTTACAGAGAGCTGAAATGCTAATTAAAAGCTACTTCTAGCCAATGAAGCTGGTATTCCAAAATCTAGTTGCCAGGAAATGCTTTGCAGCTTTTAGCCATAGGAAAGCATGACAATCAGTGTTTAAAATGCCATTATTTAGCCTTACTAAATTAGACAGGTTTTCTTTATCCTTTATCCCATTAAGCTTGCTCAGAGGTTTTATAATTGAACATGAAAATGAAGACATGTTTGATGCAGAGAACCACTGGAGAGCACAGAAAGGCAATACAGAAAGCCACAGCAGTTACCCAAGTACCCAAGCAGGATCAGACGCTGTAGTAGCAAGTCTCCTAGTGAGGGTGTGATGTTAGTGGTCAGGTATAGATTTTGCTTAGAGAAATCAGATGGTAGAAATTGGAGATGTAAAAACCCATAGATTAGTTTTTGGATAATATTGAACTGTGGTGAGTTGCCAAACTCCAAAAATTGGATTTATGACATTTCGGGGTGTCCTAAGGAAGACTTGTGGCATAGCTCTGAGAGGTCATATCCTAATCCCCTGAACTCCTGGTTTAGTTCTAAACTGGGACAGGGTACCAGAACAAACACTGGATTACTTCTACTCAGATTATAAGCCTGCCCCCTTAGCTTTGGATAGCCCTGATGTTGAGAGTGGGGTGCTGAACTTGGAGTCAGGATCTAGGCTTCAGTTCTAGATCCGGAAGGTCTGAAGCCTATGTACCAGGCAATTGTGTATCTTGTTTACATTGATCTTATCCACCTGTGGAATGGAACTGATGAAGTTTACTCTGTACAGGATTTGGAGAAGTAGATGTTGTTTGTTGTTCCTATTTTAGAGATGAGGAAAACAAGGGTCAGAGAAATTTAACATAAGTGGAAGAGGTACCACATGCAATGGTGCTTGTCAGTTGAGTTTATTTACAGGTAGCTTGTATCATTATGAATGTGAAGACTCTTAGACTTCTTTGCATGTGATTCCATTTCTCATTTTTGGACATTTAATTTTGTTCTTCCCCAAATATTGGCATCTACTTGTTATTCTTCTCTTTTCTTCTACCCTCTTTCTACTTTCTTGCTTGTCTTGCTATTTCTAATAAGAGCTTCAGGCTCATTTGACAAGTTTGTTCAGAATACCCAGGTTCATGCATCAACAGGATTTAGTAAATATTGATGCTATCCCTATGGCCATGGGCTTCTTGAAAACAAGATGTCTAAAACTGATGATAAGTCTTAAGACCTATTTGTCTAGTTTAAAACTTTAAGATTTGAAGTTTCTCAAATATTAAGTTCCCGTTTTCAAGTCCAATGTGAAAGGGATCCTTTCATAGTAGACATGAGGATCTCTTTGAGATGAGATATCAGAGACAAGAGTAGTTGTCAATAGATTAGGAGCAGGAGTCGGGGGGGTGTAGAAAGGATGCTATGGTAATTCCTCAGGAGTGGGACAACAACAAGCAGCCACCTCAAAGCAGTTACTACAGGAGCAAGTGCCAACCTTACAGCAGCATCCCACAAAAACTATCCCTTGCCCATTCGAGTTCTTTTTTTGAGATGATGAGGTAATAACTCACTTGTATGGAACAGCTTCTTGAGACACAGATGAGTTTTAAATATGCCAAGAGTTTTACCAGATCTGGAAACTGGCGCATGCCCTCGTGGTTGTGTGTCCTTTCCATGGTATCTATACATTGAAGCATCTTGGGGTGACTACATTGGGGTGTCTCACATGGCTGCTTGGATCTTTTGACAGAACAGCGATGAAAGTATCTCTTCTCCAAGTGTGGGGATAGGAAGCAAGTGGAAGATTGTTGGGTGTGTATAGTGCGAAGGGAAGGACACGGTAGGGTGGTGCATGGGCGTGGCAGGAGTAAGACTGTTGGTACCATGGGGGAATGAGATGAAGCCACCCATCAGTGCCTAGCTAGTGAGATGGAATTGATATGGAAGGGAACAGAGGTCACCACCTATCTTTACCACATTATCACTGTGGGAGGAAAAAAGCAAAAAGTGTGCAATATGCTTTCAGCTTGAGTCTGAGGGAGACTGTTAACCTAAAATATATTATTTGTCATATTCCTTTAGAAATATTAGCTTTAAGTATGTAACTTTGGTAGAAAGTACGTGGGTTATTAAACTTTTGTGATTTCCTTAAAAATGTTTGAGCTGGGTGTATGGTGTAATATATCTATAATCTTAACACTCGTGAGACAGAGGCAGGAAGATTGCCCTAAGTTCCAGGCCAGCCGGGCCTGTGTAGTGAAGGCCAGCAAGGCAACATAGTGAGAACATACACTTAAAGCTGCAGCCAGGTATTGGTTATACATGTCTGTAAGCTTTAGAGAACTGAGAAAGCTGAGGCACTAGGATCTTAAGTTCAAAGTTCAAACCTAGCCTGAGCTACATAGTGTGAGATCCTGTCTCAAAGGGAAAATAATATTAAATTATACGTAAAGCATATGTTGTACAGTTTGAGTTGTATCTCAACATGAGGGGCTAAAAATAGATTTCTGGTGGAACTCATTACTTTCTACACATGCATTCAGTTACAGTGGGACTAGAAGAGCTAATTATTAAAGAATTCCATAAATGTTAGATGGAGAGGCCTAGAGTTCTCCAATCATGGAGCAGATAAGACAAACAACTTTGAAAGTACGGTGAGTTGAGCCACATGTGTGTGACTAAGTGGCTTTAGTCTGAATGAAGTCTTTAGTCTAAATTTGTTCTTCCAAATGGGGAACTGTCACAGAAGCAAGGCCTTTTGGGAACAGCAGAGAGAGGAGAAGAGGAGACAGGAGTGTGATGGAGATGTGAGGCTATTTACCACTTAGGAGAGCGTCAACGGTTCCTGATGCATGTGTTTGTGAGAACATGCTAAATTTTATCAAAAAGTTTATAGTTCTCTAAATCTTACCAAGTCATGTATTTCTAAAAGTAAGCTTTGAGACACAGCTCATACAGGTTATAAAAGTCCATCTCACTTAGAGGATACAGTTGTTGGGAGAGTGCTCTAGCCAGTGTACTGTTATGTTTAACTACTAAGATTCTTCTGTAATCACATTGCTGCCAGCTTTTTTTTTTTTGTCACCCCCATTCAGGTCACCATCCCTATGAAGCAACATCCTGGAGAAGAGTCTTAGGGAAACAATGGTATTAATTATAAAGTGCTCCCTAGCCTGGCTTCTAAAGAACGTTAACTGATCTTAAGTCATAGCTCTAGGATACCGTTAAGGATACGTGAGCCATTTATCACTTACTATTAACAGGGAATTAAACTTTTGATAGATGAACTTGTAAACTCCATCTGGCTAAACCTAATCTGAGGTGGGACCTCAGCCCAACTAGCTATGGTGCCTCTGCACTTGTAAGCAGTAAAACCCCAGCTCTGTGTCCCCTAAGATGTACGCTCACTCTGGGGTGAGGGTCACCTGTTGCATCTGACTCTTAGATGGTCCTGATGTTTTAATCATCCTGGATGCCTGGAGACGCACTACATCTCTCTGTTGGAGTCTGTTTTTAGCAGTTAGAAATCTATTACAATGAGAACAGATTTACCCCAGCAAATTGACTGTAAGGGTATCACATAACAAAATGTGGACCACCGTTATTTATATATTTACTCCTCCAATAAACAAACCATTAAATACTGGAAGACAGTGGCCATCTCACCTTGCAGTATCTCCATTTCCCAGAATCCTCAGAGGCTAAGTATGCCATGGCTGCAGATTTTCAACATTATATTCTGGACAATTTTGCCAGAGTTGTCATTAACATAGCTGAGAACATGTTTCATCTGTTTATTATATGCTTGTTAGATTTCTAGTTATGTGCCAGGAGATGGGGATACAATGGTGAATAAGATAACACACTCCAGGTTTAAAGAGTCAGGCAACAAACAAGTGAACGTGTGAATATATAAAGCATTTTCACATGCCAAGGGCTGTAAGAAAACAACCAAGTAAAGAGACAACAACATTGACAGCAAAAGAGAGCTATTTTAATAGAGGATGGCAGTTGGTAAGATGGTCTCTCAACACACACCCACACATAAACACACACGCACACACACACAGTATATATACATTTGCATATGCACACAAATTCTCCATAAGATAATATCTTCTCTGCTACGTCAGTTCTTAGACACTTGTGATAGCAATTAAAAGATTGACAAGAGGGAGAGGGATGGATGGAGGGCGAATATTAAATAGCTGGAAGAAAATGAGTATGCTTAGTTAAGGAAGGATTATTTGAGTTTCAAACTGATGTCCCTGTAGTTAGGAGGGTCAATATCAGTGACCGATTTGAGTTGGAAATCATACAATAAAGCTCTAATTGTGGCATGCCCTATCTAAAGAGGTCAGTCCCTACTCAGCTGGAGCAGACTGTTTGAATGCATAATGCAGACTCAATATCACCATATGTCTTTCTTTTTCAAGAATAGCAACAGATCTGGTTTTTACATGAGATTTTCCCCCAATTTTAAAAACACTGTCACAGGGACTCCTGCTTCCAGAAAGACAGGCTAGACATGCTTGTCTCTATTGTACCATTAAGTACAGATAAAACCTGGTAACATTATATACAAAATATGAGAAGTTTCTCAAAGGTATGAGTGTTCAAGTTTGGATGTGATTTGACCCTGAGAAATTTTGTGTTCATATTTAACTGTGGATGATCGACTCTCTAAGAGATGTTTGGGGCCCTTGTGAATGGATTAATATAATTCCTCCAAGAATCGGCTAATTAGTTTAAGATTATGTTGTTATAAAGTGTCCGTCCCTTTTTATATTCCCCTGTTTTATATGTCCATTTGCAAAACCACAGGGACCTTCACCAGAGGTGGAGCAGATGCTGGGACCAGACTATTGGACTTCCAGAATGATATACAGAAATAGACCTCTTCCCTTAAAAATAACAGAGTCTCTCCCATATGAACCAGCTCTACCACTTTTGGGTATATACCCAAGACTCAAGCTATTACAGAAACCCTTGCACATTCAGTTTATTGCTACACTACTCTCAACAGCTACAAAATGGAACCAGCCTAGATTTCTATCTAACGAGCCAATGAATAAAGAAAGTGTAGTATACATACACAAAGAAATTTTATTCATCTGTACAGAAAATTAAAATTATAACATTTACAGAAAACTGGAAATTATGTGAAGTATCATAACTGAGACTCAGAGACCAATCCTTCATATGCAGATGGTAAAATTTAGTTTTTATGTATGTGGGACATGTGGTTGTTGAACATGGAATTATGGAAAGGACATGAATGGTAAGAAGGAAGATAAGGGAGCGGGTAGGAGGAGAAAGAACGGAGGCCCATAGAATACGAGTGACATGAAAAACAGCAGTGGAGCTACTGGAGGCGGGAACCAGCGTGTAGGTAGCTGTGGACGGAGAAGGTGATTGGAAAAGAGATGCAAAGATAACAAAGTATGCATTACAACACCACGATGCAACCCATTTGTGTGCTAATTAAAAAAACAAACAAACAAAAAGAGCCCTGTCTTGGGCATTTTATTATCATAAGAAATGAACCAAGTTGAGGAAAAAAAGAAAAAAACCCAGCTAGGATCTTAGGACTCAAGATAATTCTTGAGTATTCTTTTTACCTCTTGTGTTCATATTAGGAACCAAGGAAGCTGAAACATCAATGAGCATAGACAAAAATGTTCCAGGTAAAGCTGATTTGCCTCTCCCTCTCCCTCTCCCTCTCCCCCTCCCTCTCCCCCTCCCCCTCCCCCTCCTCCTCCCTCTCCCTCTCCCTCCCTCCCTCCCTCTTCCCCTTCATCTCTCTCTCCCTTGTCCATCTAGTTTTTGGAGTGAGGACTGCTCTAGCACATGGTAGACCTACCAGGGTCAACCTCAAAGAAATTTTCATCAAAGAAAATTGAATCTCCATCTCCTAGCAGTTACCACATGCCAATATCTCCTCAGTTAGTGATGAGATTTTAGGCCTACACTCCCCCTCTCTGCTGGGATTCTGTCTGTACCTTGACAAGGTCTTTTGCATGCTGTTACAATCACTATGCATTCATATGTGCGACAATATTGTTATGTCTAGAAAAATATTTCCTTGATGTTATCAACCCCTGTCCCTGGCTCTTACAATGCCCTCTTCTGTGAAGATCCTTGCGAGTTAGAGAAAGGGGTATGATATATCTATATCTATATCTATCTATATCTATATCCATCCAATTTAGGGCCGAACACTCCACAATATTGACCAGTTGAGGGGTGTGTATGTGTGTGTGTGTGTGTGTGTGTGTGTGTGTGTGTGTATGTGTGTCTCTGTTGATTGCCATTTATTATAGGGAGATGCTTATTAGATGAGGGTTGAAAGATGCTCTAATATATGAGTAAAGCAGTAAGTCAGTAGAAATTTTTAATAATATGTTTTATTTAGCAGAACAATAGCATTTGAGTCTTCTTTAACTTTCCACAGGTTCTTGGTTCTCTTAATATTTCTAGGTATGGACTCCACATTATGCATCAGGCCTCAGATCTAACCTAAAAGTTGTTGGGTATACCTGTAAGATCCTTGCCCTATTGTACTAGTGGGACACATCTTATCAGGCCAGTTTTTGTTGTAGCTTGTAGGATTCACAACTGAATTAGATTAAGAATTATTATTTTTCTTTGGCACCATGCATAGCGCCTTCCAGAACTATGAAAGCTAACTAATATGAATGAATTTTCTGGGAATACCAAAGATTAATTTTTTTAGCCTTGAATAGAAAAATGGAAGTCCAGTAAGCTAAAAAAATAAAATTGATAGCAGATAGCATAGAGCTATTTAAGTCAATTATATAATAATCAAAGAAAGATAAAGGAAGGTAACATTTTTATAGCTTACTTTAGTGATATAACAGTAGCAGATTGTGATAAGTTACAGATATATGATGTAATAGTTGGAACAACTGTTAGTAACGGTGTGCAGAAGTATAGCTAGCAAAGTATGGTAGATACCTTGAAATAGAATTCTTAAAAAAAAAAAAAAAAAAAAAAGACCAAGAGTCAACAGAAACAGAAAGCAGAAGAGAAAAACCAAGGAAAATAAAATATAGAGTTAAGCCTTTAAATATGTAAATTGTCTAAAAATACAAATTAAATGATAAAAATTTGCAGGGTGAATTAAAAACACGACCTAGCCATATGCCATGAAATAGTTATGTAAGTAGCATAAACGGAAAGTCGAAAAGATGTCCTGCTCATCCTACTTCAAATGAAGAAGGTGTGGTGGTTAATGTTGATTGTCAACTTGCTGAGAGTTTGAGTCAACATGGAAACAAATCTCTGGACTTATCTTTGAGGGAGATTTTACTGGTGTGATTGATACAGGGTTACCTACCTCAGATATGGACAGTATCCACGGGCTGGGGATCCTAGACCAACTGAAAGGGACCAAGCGAGATGTGCATTGACTTCCATCTCTCTTTGCTTCCTTACTGCTGATGTGATCTGACTAGCTGCTTTAGGCTCCGCCTCCACGATAGACTATTCCCTGGAACTTCGAGCCAAAAGATTCCCCTTTGACCTTAATTACTTGCTTTTATCAGATAAAACAACTCACAATCTTCTTGCCTTGGGTTCCTTACTATTGGTATCACATATTTAAACCACCATATCTGGTTTATGCCTATTTTTTTAAACTCTGTTGTCTGAGCATATATACATATATTCAGGTGCAGTAATTGTTATTATGATGCCACTCTCTGTGATATAAATATATATATATATGTATATATACATATATATATATATATATAAAACTATGTGCGTGAACATGTGCCTGGTTTTACATCCTTTGTATGAAGACACCATTTTTATTTTATGAGGTCCCTATTCTATGGTCTATTTTAACATCATATGCTTCAATAAATACCTTATTTCCAAATATGTTAATATTGATCGCTAAGGCTTTGCTATATAAATTTTGTTAAGATGGAAGGGGATATGATTTAGAACAGTATAATACTGTCATCTAACAGAAACTAATTGTCATTCATAGAACACTTCACCTAACAGCAGCAGAATGCAGTTTTTTCCCCTAGGTTCCCATGGACATATATCAAGAAGAACTCTGTCTCAGGCAATAAAAGAATTCTCAAATAACTGAAATCACAAATAATGTCTCTATTAGCCCAAATGGACCCATATTAGAAATAAGTAACAGATAATAGGAAATTGTCCAAATATTGTCAGCTAATCATCCAGAAGTCACAGGAGTTTTATGAAATCAAGTAATATGTTAAGCTGAATGAAAACAAAAATACAACTTATCAAAATCTTTGGAACTCAGTCTAAGAAAAGCAGAGAATATTTACATAGCCAAATTCATATAACGACAGAAGAACTCTCTCCAGTCCATAGTCTAAACTCACATTTTAAAATCCCAGAAAACAACAAGAAAACAAATCTCTGGCAAGAACAAAGGGAAGAATAAGGAATAACAATGAAATTGAGAGCAGAAAAAAATAATATAGAAAATAGTGAAACAAAGAAATGAATGTTCCTTTTGAAATGTCAACACAATTGACAAATTTCAGGTAGACCTATAAAGAAAAAACAGAGGCAAATTCCCACTGTGGGAAATGAAATAGAGGACATTATTATATATATTATATGTTATATGGACACAAGGTAATAAAAGAATATTATAAAATAGCCCTTCACTTAGAAGAGACAGGCTACTTCCTGAGAAATACAATCTGCCACAACTCAGCCAATGTGAGAAGCAGTGAAAGTCACATAACTGTTAAGGAGATTGAATTGATAATTTACAAACTTCTCAAAAAGAAATCCCCAGGTTTAGATGATTGATTATACCAGAGAATTCTACCAAAAAGAAGCATTAATACCAATTCTAGGGGAATTGAAAAGAAGGGATAATTTCTGGATTTGTTTTATAAATTAATATTACCAAAATCAAAGGTCAATAACTCAAAAAGAAAGGGAAAACTAAATCCCAATGTCCTTCATGTGTGTGACATAGAACCTATCAAAATATTAGTAAATTCAACAACATGCAAATAGAAATATAGACCATCAAAAATGGAATGAATGATAAGAGGGCTGCCAATCTGACTTAATATTAAAGATAAGCATGAGCAACATATTTATAGACTGAGCAAAAGCCAAATGCATTTACATAAATTCATATGGAATTGATGTAGAAAGAGTAGTTGATAAAATTCAACATTTATTCAGAACAAGTCTTGTAAAAGAATAGAAGGGGAACTTCTTCAACTTGCTAAGCACATTTTCCAAATACACTTAACATCAAGGTTCAGTCCCTAAGAGGAACAATAAATAAATTAGACTCTATTAAAATTGAAATTTTTTTCTATAAGAAACCTTCTTTAGGGGATGAAGCTATGAAATGGAAGGCAATTTACAATATTAAAAAAAGAATAGGTGTCTGTAATATATAAAGAACTCTCCAAATAAGTTAAAATGACAAAAAAGAACCCAAACAGAAACATAACAGACTATTATTCAAATCATCAGAACACATGGAAATACATTTTGCTGAAGGAGGTCAAGGAGCAATAAATAAGCTTATTAATTGGTGCTCAACATCACTAACCATTAGGAAAATGTATCCCTTTGAAGAAAGTATCAATATGTATGTACTAGAGTCAGTGTTATAAAAGACTATTACAATCCCAATCCCCAGTGTTTGCAGTCGTATAGTGAAACTGGATTACTCACACATTGCTGATGGCAGCATAAAATGGTATGAAGAATCTAGCCATCTAAACTACAACTCAAACGCCCTTATGAGCTCCCTAGTTGCAGTTTTGGCCACTTATTCCAATGGCCAAGAAAATGATAGGCTCACACTAAACCCTGTGTAAGTTTGTTGATAGGCAATTTTATTATGATATCCCCTAACCAAGGATAACCCAGTTATATTTCTGTGAGTGAGTGGTTAAAAAAATGATACATGAGATATTTCCATTAATTAAAAAGGAAGAAATGATTGACATAGACAGCAACCTTGATGAAATCTCCAGCAAACTAAACTGAGTAAAGAAGTTTAAATATTGTGTAATTTTATCCCACCGTCTGTCTCTCTGTCTCGGTCTCTCTGTCTCTGTCTCTCTGTCTCTCTCTGTCTCTCTCTGTCTCTCTCTCTCTCTCTCTCTGTCTCTGTCTCTCTCTCTCTGTATATGTGTGTGTCAAGCATGTTTATGTGTGCTTTGATCTTGATCTCATTTTGATTCCCCACCTCCCAAGTGCTTATTGCTTCCAATCTGTATTATATTATTTGAATAGGAAACTTATAAAATAGTGAACACATTTGTGTTTTCACTAGTCAGAGCTATGAGGAAAGAAGTGGGTGAGGTCACAAGAAGTGAGCTTGAAGTATACTTGAGATGGAAGTGTCCTGCATCTTAGCACCTTCAGTATCAATATTATAATTACGAATAAGCATTACAGTTTTTTTTTTTATTTTGAGACATTGCTTTTGATCTAGAGAGAAGGCTTAATGGCTAAGCATGAATGCTACTCCTTTTGAGGTCTCAAGTTAGTTCCAAGCACCCATGTTAGGCTGCCATAACCACATATGACCACAGCTCCAGGAGATCTGACACCATCTTCAGTATACACATAAATAAACAATAGAATGCATTCTTGAAAAGGCATTACTTTTGGTGAAAACTATTCAAAGACTACTTGAGATACCTCTGCAGTTTCTTCTTACAACATAACGTTATATGTGTTTACATATGGTTTGTTCACTCTCAGTTTGCTCTCTTGGATCTATACAAAGTACCATCAGTATAATAAAGTATAATCAGGACTCAGGGAGAGAGAGGGATGATTTAGAAAGCTGGAGACACTGAGATAAGGTAGAGATTTGTAGGCTTGTGGGCAGAGGTACTCCAGAACAGCTGGGAAAAGGATGAAAACAGATGGAAAAAGGTTTTTTTTTTTTTTTTTTAAATTTGTATAGTTTGCTTATGCGTTTGATGAACTTTTCTAGCACAAGCATGTTAAGCATATGAAGGTTGAAGTTAATCAATGCATTTTTTTTAATAATGATAATTCCGTGAGACCAAGTTCTGTAGATCTAAATTTAAGGTTGTTAAAAAATATTGTGTTTAAAGATAATGCTAGAAAGAGCCCAACATATCCATAAATCGGGGATTTAAGAGTAAAATGGGTACATGTATATCTACTGATATCAGTGCACAGTGTTTTCATCCTGTAGACCTTTGCTTTCTGTTTCCTATTGACATGGGTTCTGTAACTAGTCTCTTTTTCTAGTTAGGAGAAACTGGGCTCTGAGGAGATCTCCATTCCTTATTCTCCCCTTCTTGATTTCAGTTGGTTCCTAGAATTCTAAGACAACAGAACTCTACACGTGTGTGGATGTATTATTCCCTGGACCCAAGGGGGCTGGATGGAGGAAATTCACAAGGTGCTACAAGGTTGGCTTGATCACTTTGGCCTAGAGCACACTGCATGTAGTATTGGGGTAGAGTTTTGTCTTTCCATCCTTTGTGGTCACTCTGAATGTTCTTGTGGCTCTGGACTCACTGACTGCTGGTTCTGGGCACAAGGTGAATGAGCTCAGGTGCATGGAATTGAAAGGTAATGAGAATGATTAATCAAATTCCTTCCAGTAAAGGCTTCCATGTGCCAGACTCTGTCCTGGATAACCCTCCTACATGGCAATCAGCGGCTGGGCTCTACCCTTGTGTGTTTGGTATCTGAGGGTAGACATCTGTGCTTGGAGTGAACTGAGAGTGACTGGAGGCTTCTTTTGGCATGGTGTCATTGCTTCATTATGTCGCTCTGCCAAGGTTTGTTTGCAATCTCCTCAGGCCATGCTCATTTAGTTATGGAAAATAGGGTGAACATGAGTTGTGGGAAATACACTTAGCTGTTGAGACAAGATGGCCTGAGTGGTGAGCAGCTCACATGCATGGAAAGCCACACACAGTGGTTAAATGGTAGATTGGCACAGAGAGAGATAATGGGGAATAAATCACTCTATTGCTGGTGCGTTTATTTACCTACTTGATTATAGTTATCTATTTACTTAGTCTTTATTTAATATAACTCTAGGTAAATAGATACAAGTAGAATCTGTTTTCTTGATGAGATGCCTACAGTAGATATATACTTTCCTTTGCAGGTTCAAAAGATCTTTATAATCTACAATATAAAATATAGCAATATGTGTGGATATATATGCATTTTATTTATTTATTATTTTGAGTTCAAATCGTGACCTGGTGACCAATGAATGAGCCATTGGGGGTTTAATTTTCTTCACCAGAAAATTGAGTATCATATTGTCACCCTCCATACCAGAATGATTTCTGTTACACAGTAAATCCTTACATGCTATCCAGCTTCATTGATCGAGGAATTGGTAAAGAGTACCTACATACAGAGTACATATTGCTACTGGCTAATGCTTTATCTTCACGGGTGCTGTACGTTGAAAAGCCAATGGCTTGACAAAGAATCCCTATAGTACAGTAAAATAGTTGTGAGCTGTAAGAAGCTCTAACTTACAGCTTTTGTCCTATGTAGTAGAAATGCTTCCTAGATCTCAAGGAGGGCAAGTGTTGAAAGAAGAGCCAAAAAGTCTTTAGAGGACAAGGCAGTGTGGTATCTTTTCCAAATTTCTGCCATGCTGAATATGTGTGAGTCATTTGCTCCAGAGTTCAGAATCAAACAATTGATTGAACATGCTGTGCCTCTGTCTCTGTAATAGATGCTTGAGCACAGGGCAGGAGGACAGTTTCCCCCCTGTTGCTGCATGGCATGTATACACAGTAGGACTTCCTCCAAGTTGGGAAGGAGAGAGACTGTTATCTAACCACTTTCACCAGAAAATGACAAACATCAGTCTTTTTCTGCCACTAATAGAGTGTGTGACTATGGGTGACTTATTTACATTTTTCCAGAACCAGTTTATTTTTCTGTGGTATGGGAGGGTCTGAACCATACCGACAAATTTGCAACTTTTACTTATTTTTTATGGATGTGGGTTAGTATCTACTGAAACTAATAGGTGCTCCAGGTGTAGAAAAATTACAAAAGAAGTCCTATTCTGGTTAGAGATGTAAGGATAGGAGGCTGGAAGTCCCCCACCCTCGTCCCTTTGCCACTGCCCTCTTATGTCTTTGGAGATCGTTTGAGGTCCTCTAGGGTTCCATGTAGCACAGTTGTAAAACCACTGGATTCTGAAATTGCTCAGGTGTCTCCAATCATTTGGTAGTTCTGTAATGTGCTGATTTAGAAGACTACTAAACTTACCTGCAACCCCGTTCCTGCTTTATAATGTAAAACTTTATAGCTCAGACCAGAGTGTACAAATTAGAAATTTTGGTTAAACTTAATTTAATTTCATTTTCAAAGAACAAATGGCTTTTCCTTCAAGAAAACACTAAATGGCAAAAGACAATGGTGCAGTAGGAAGGTCCGGAGCGTGTCCTTAAGAGACTGCAGTGGCTTCTGCTGGAGGTCTTGGGGACCATGGTTGGGGTTGAGGCTATGGGGCTCCTGGAGGTAAAGCCAAAGACAAGGATGGATCCCCATCTTCAAGCTGGACTGCCTGGTAAAGGACATGAAGATAAAGTCTCTGGAGCAGATCTACCCATTCTCAATATCCACTAAAGAATCCAAGATTGTTGACTTTTTTTCTGGGGGCATACCTGAAGGATGACGATCTAAAAGTCACTCTAGAGAAGCAGACTGTGACTGGCTATCCAACCAAGTTCAAGGCTTTTGTTGCTGTTTGGGGACTACGATGGTCATGCTGGTCTTGGTGTTTGTGCTACAAGGAGGAAGCACCTGCCATCTTAGGGACCACCATCTTTGCCAAGCCTTCCTCTCTGTGTGGAGAGAATAATGGGGAAAAAAGATCCATAATCCCTACTCTTCCATGCAAGACGACAAACTTCTGTGGCTCTGTTCTGGTGAGTCTTATTGCTGCTTCCATGGGCAGTGGAGTAGTCTCTGCTTCTATGCCCAATGTGGTGCCTTTGATACGCTTGGCCCAGGGAATGGCACTATTAGGAGGCCTTGTTGGAGGAAGTGTGTCACTGTGGGGGTGGGCTTGGAGACCTTCCTCCTAGCTGCCCATGAGATAGCCTTCTCTTGTTTGCATTTGAACAAGATGTACAACTCTCATCTTGCCTGCCTAGATGTTGCCATGCTTCCTGCCATGATGATAATGGACTGAACCTCTGAGGATATAAGCCAGCCCCAATAAAATGTTGTCCTTTATAAGAGTTGCCTTGGTCATAGTGTACCTTCTCAGCAATGGAAACCCTAAGACACTCAAGAAGCTCAAATGATGGCCAGTATTGATGACTGCTACACCTCTGCCAGAGGCTGCACTGCTACCTTGGACAACTTTGCCAACTTTGATGCCATCTCCCAGCTACCTGTCCCTGAACTCTGGAAAAAGTCTGGGTTCACCAAGTCTCCTTATCAGGAGTTTACTATCTTGTTAAAATGTACACTAGGGTCTCCTTTTAGAGGATCCAGCCTCCAGCTGTGGCTAACACACAAGGAAGGGTTTTTATACAAGAAAAATTGAGTGAGTTAAGTCTTTTCTGTTTTATAGATTGAATGGATATGAAGAGAGATCTAGAAATGAATATACATAAAATATCTTCAAAGTCTGATATATTCTGTTTACTTGCTCGTCAGTGGTCACTCCATATATTATCTGACCAGAAGAATCTCTGAAGAACTGATGGGTCCCTACCTTCTAAAAATACCATATTTTATATATACCACGTAGTTTACACTTTCACATATAAAACAGAAGGCAAGAAAGCCACATACTAACAGGATAGTTTTGGATGATGGAACTCAGGTGAATTCTTAAAAAACCTTCCCTTCTGAACTTTAAGCAACAAGCACAAGCATTTATAACTTTCACAGTCACAAAAAGTTATTAAAATGAACATATTTTCATCTACAAGTAATTAAGTTAATTAAAAAGATTATTAAGTCAGCACAAAATTCAAATTAATAGCATTAAAAATAGCTTTTTATTGACTTGGAATTCAATGAGCCATTACAGTTATAAATCTAAGACTCCATATTGCTGGAACTTATAGAGGACCTTTTACCCCTTCTTATTGATAGATGTGCCTCATTCCTCCAGGGACAGAAGATCAGTGACTGGAAAGTTCTCTGATAGAAGATGGAGTGGCCACTCATATCGGGCATTATTCACTTTTTGGATCAGAGCAGATGTTCAAATCAGTAACATTTCATTTAAAACATCTATATGCAGGATGTTCTTATCAGGTAGAGGATAATAAACTTTTAAAATAAAGATTTATTTATTTTTCCATTATATATATATATATATATTCTTCCTGTACGTATATCTATGAACCACACATATATCTGGAGGCCAGAAGAGTAGGATGTTGGTTCCACTGGAACTGGAGATGCAGACAGTTGAGAGCGAGCATGTGAGTACTGGGAACTGAACCCAGGTCCTCTGAAATATCACCCAGTGCTCTTATTCACTGAACCATCTCTCCTGCCCTGGTAATACACTTTTTATTACTCTTTTTACTTCAGTCTGTTTATTGGCATCCACAAGAAGATACTTGATACATATTTGAGATCGCAAGGTCAGGGCTGAGCCTACAGGTCAAGATAAGTCAATTCTTACATCATGCATTACCTTTTAACTATGGTAGCCATTTAGGAAGGTGATGGGCAATTGAACAAAACTGTTCTGCTTTCGAATGTCTCTTTTATCTATGAGGATCTCTAAGTCAATTAGACTTCTTATTCACCAGCAAATTAAAAAAAAAAAAAAAAAAAGCCCTGGTTTCAGTATCTTCTTGTCTTCTTAAAGAGAGACAGGAGGATAATGGATAGATAGATGGGGGCAGACAGAAATGGCTACAGTAGCCAGACAGATCTATATTCTGTTTATTATGTTTGATTTTCAGAGTTAATTGAGTGTTTTACCCTAAAACTGTCTTTTTCTTCCTCTTCCTCTCTTTGCTGTAATTTAAAAGATAAGTGAAATAAAAAGATCAATTTTAAAGTTTGTTTTCCAAAGTTGTTCAATGGTCTGCATAGCCATTGATTCAAAGATAGCGCCAAGTGGCCAGATAAAACTGGCTTTATTGTGTTCATAGATAAGCAGGTATTTTTTTTGTGTGGTTTTTGTTTTGTTTTGCTTTTTCTTTTTCTTTTTGGTGGCACAGGTTAATCCCACAGAGGGTTTCAAGCTTCACAGGAAGACATTCTACCAAGGAGTTACATCTCCAGACCCAAGATTGTTTGAGGCTATATGTGTGAGGAAGCACTGAATGCAGGATAGGGGAATTATATAGCCAGTGGCACTCACTAGAAATACTAGGAGAGACATTAAGGTAGTTCACAGAGCTTAGTTCAACTGCAAAGGTGCATGTTCTGCCTCTAGCACACAGAAGCCTTTCATGTGTTTATAGAATGCATCATCTTTGGGGTAGATAATTTCATTCTTGGGTGATGGATGAGCAAGCTAAGGGCTAGAATTTGTAAGTAACATGTGCCACAAAAGCTTTCAAGGGCAGAACCAGAATTTGAATCCTGGGGTTTTAGGCTCTGAGACTGACTGTGTGCTCATTGTCTCCTTTGGTCAATCAGACATTCTTTTTGGTTCTAACACTTGTGGCTGTACTCAACCTCCAATTAATAGTCCCACTGTGTTACTTTATACATATTGTTGCTAAAATGGATTTGTCTATATTCTTTTTAGTTTCCTTCAAAAAAATACCTCCATGTCACATGATTTGATTCCCTTCATGTTAGCTTTCCAATCTTCTGGAGTTGTGCTGAAAGTGAGGTCCCGAGGCAGAAGGTGGCCTTGAATATTGAATAGGAATAGCGCTCTATTACAAGACCCCAGGCAGCCTCAAATATATGACTTAACTGTTGGAATCCTGTTTCCCTTCTTTTCATAAAGACCTTGATAGCACCTACTCTGCATTCTTCATGGGGGTCTTTCTAGGGTCTAAATAGTGCCTGTAGAGCATTGTTTGTGTGTGGAATGTTATCCTTGCATGGATGATTACTTTTAGCCAAGTGACTTCTTTTCTGGGAATAATGAGAGTGTCTTATAAACTTTCCATGGCTTCCATAAATACCTGAGACAATCAACTTAAATAGAAGGATTCATAGGGATATTTCAACTCATGGTTGGTTGGCTATGTTTTGGTGGTCTGTGGTGTGGTAGAAAAATCATAGCAGAAGGCACATAGTGAAGCAAAGGTATTTATGACATGGTTTCCAGAAAACAGAGGAAATAAGAAAGGGAATACACTCTCATTATTAGCTCTGGAGCAAGCTCTAATTGATTTATGCCCCAGCCATGCCATACCACTAGAAGGTTCCACCACCTCTCCATTGCATGAAGTCTGGGAACAAACCTTTAGCAGATGACCTTTGAGGATATTTAGATTCCAAACCTTTTATCAGAAGACAGTCAGTCCTGATAGATTTTAGAGAGATAAATCTTTCTTGCCATATTGCATATATGTGGATTTTGATATTCTACTCCCATCCCAGAGCATCCTGTGATCCAATAAAAATTCTCATAGAGTAGTATGAAGCTGCTGATGAGATAAGGCCTGCTGTCCTAGGATGCTAGTCTTTGCAACATGGCTTTATGTATTTTGTTCCTGTTTAAATTATTTAGACTGTGGGGAGAAAATAGTCATGTCATAAATTTGTTAGCTTCATTATTAAGTCACTTGAAGTTGTATATTCGGTAGGAAGCTTCTAGGCTTTTTCTATCCCTCAAAATCCTTCTTCCTTATTAAAGAATAATTAACTTTCAAAACCAAGTCATCCAATAGCTTCCAAAAGAAAAAGCCACCATCCTCTAATAAGTATAGGGTATCTGTCATAGCAGGGCTTGATGATTCTATATATGACTCCATTGACCTGCGGGGATAGCCATCACTACTGTTATTTTGCAGATGAAGAAAATGCTCTCTGGTTAAAGTCTGATGTCATTCAAGAAGTAAGGCATTGAACCAGGATTTGAACTTGTTTTTCCAATGCGAAGTACAAGAATATTACGGCCACAGTAAGACATATGGTGTACATCAGTGAAATGTAAAATGGTGCCTAATGAATCACTGAAAAAAAAAACAAAACCAACATCCTACCCTGAATTCTAAAATTTGACAGAGAAAGCTGTGATGTGAATAGAAGGGGCAATATCGGGGACGAAGAATGAGACCAAGAAGAAGGAGAGGGGAGAGAGCTAGGGGGTATGAATAAAGGCAAAGAAACAGGGTTGCAATAGACATTAGTAAATGTAATTTATTAAAAAGCACTCTCATACTAGACACCAGCTTCTCATTTTATTTTTTTTTACTATGAAAATCAATCTATGTTCTTGGAGAACAGGTTATCCAGAGGTTTATATAAATGAGATTTAACTGGAACACAGCCATGTCCATTTGTATCCATATTGTTGGCTGGTTTCTTCTAATGGTGACCTGAGTATTTCCAGTATAGTCATGTCTCAAAAGGCCTGAAATATTTCCTGCCTGCCTTATTACAGAAAGGTTTTGCTGACCTGGGTTTAGAATATGTAAAAATTATAGAGAAATATTAAAAAGTCAAAAAAGCATCCACCTAGAAATTACCATATTTTGCTATTCTTAATTTGTCTTCCCCTGACAATAAATTGCTAGGTGATGTAATGTTAATGGCTGGATAATATTCTTTAGGGTTAAGGTATCACATTTTACTTGTCCTTCTTTTCTACAGATAACTTTATTTTTTTCTATTGCAAATGATGCTATGTGTACATCTGGCTGCGTAAGTCACTGTTTTGCCTTTTCACCATCAAGTGCTAGTAATGAGATTATTTGATGGAAAGGTATAAGAACCAGTACTGTCTACGGTCTCCGTAAGGTACTGATTTTGCAACTTACTCTTAGCTGTATAGTGTGGGTAACAGTATATGCTTCTGCTGGCCTTTGTTAGTGCTGAGAAGCATGATTTTGTCTTTGGAATTTTACCATTTACCAGGGCGTGAACCCCCTTCATTTTCCTTTGTGCTGTACACCTATCACTATCATTTTCTCTTGAGGATTTAAATTTTTCATTGTTAATTAATTAATTATATATACATTGTACAAAGACATGGTTTCATAATATCATCTCGGTTAGGTATCTCGTGTATTTTGATCATGTTTGCTTTCCAGTACATACTCTTGTCTCTTCACTCTGTTAGTCACCCTCTTCTTAAACAACATGCCCATTTTTATAGCATATGTTTGTGTGAACAGTCCAGGTTCCACATAAGAGAAAAGGGTGACATTTGTCTTCTGAGATGTAGCTTATTTCACTCAACATGATAATCTCCCACTCTACTCAGTTTTTAAATAGCTGATGTGATTTCCCTGTCCTTTCGGATGGATCTCTACAATTCCATTGGGTATATACACCACAGTTTATTTACACATTCATCTGCTAATGAACACCTAGGCCGATTTTCTCTTGATTATTGTGAATAGTGCCATGGTAAACATGGATGTGCGGGCATCTCTGTGGCATGCTGATTTAGATGCATTTGGGTATATTCCCAGAAGTAGTATAGCTGGGCCATATGGACTCTATTTTTTGTTTTGGGAGGAACTTGCATGCTGGTATCCATAGTGGCTATACTAGTTCATATTCCCACCGGCAGTTCATTTTTCCTTAGTGTTATGATGGACTTTTGTTCCTTAATACTACTGCCATTTAGTGTTAAAAATACTTATTGTAACATTTAAAACTTTTTTGGCCTCAATTTTGTTTATATGTTTTCCAGTGAACAGGTTATTTTTCTTAAAGTTTATTGACTATTTCCTTTGTGATGATTCCTTTCTTTGTTTAAAAACACCTCTCTAGATGAGAGATTAAATGTTCATCTTTTTCCCTCATTTTTAAATTTAATTTAAAAGTGGTATAAAATCAAGTTCTGGTACAGACCTGATTTCCATCTGTTTTTTTTTCCCCTTCTAGTTATAAAGTAGAGTAGTACAATTTACTAGTGATCCCTTTTATACGGTCGATGGCTTGTGTTGCTCTGTTTTCTAAGCTTTGGTAGATTCTAGATCCTCTTCTGTACTCAGTTACTCTTTCAGTGGTACTTGTAATAGTATTCTGTTATTTTAGTCATTATTGTTTTGCAGTATAGAGCAGTACCTACTACAGAAGGCCATCCTTCATTATTCTGTATGTTTGTGCCCATGTCTTTAAAACCTTAAGTACTTGCTAATCTTTATTGTGATAATTTTAGCGCAAGGTTTGTTGAACTACAACCCACAGTCATAATATGTTTGACCACCTCTTTTTTATTTTTTTTTGATTTTCAAGACAGGGTTTCTCTGTATAGCCCTGGCTATCCTGGAACTCACTCTGTAGACCAGGCTGGCCTTGAACTCAGAAATCTGCCTGCCTCCCAAGTGCTAGAATTAAAGGTGTGTGCCACCATTGCCCGGCAACCATTTATTTTTAATAAGTAAAGTTTTATTGGAATAAAGAGACACTCATTTGTTTGTTTATTCTTTATCACAACATTTCCTTACAATGGTGAGAAGCTTAACAGAGATTGTTAAGAAGCCACAGCCTAAACACATTCACACCGCACTTTATACAAACATCTGACCTAAAGTATTTGCTCTAGGAATCCAAGAGTCCAGGATACCAATGGTAAAGGTCTAGGAGAACATACTTCTTGGGATGCCATGTATTTCACACAGGACCTTTAATTCTGGTTCTACCTTATTGCATCTCTGTCTTCTTCCTAGGAACGTGAGAGATAGAGGGAGCTCTCACATCTTCAGCTCGCTTCTCACTTGCTCTTGAACGCCAAGCATTTTTATCCCTACTCCAACTTCTCTCTACAGCTGTGAACACCTGGAGTTCCCATTATGCACCATTAGCCTACACAGAATAAGCACTGCCTGGACATCTACCATTTGAAAGAAGATCTTTTTACTGTTGATTGAGTATTTCAGGTACTCTGACCCCCTCTTCACTAGTCCTTTCAATTGACCCAGGCTAATAGAAGCTGGTCATGTCTGGATTCTCAGAGGCCTCCGATAGGAGCATCTGAGACACTTTGATGGAAGAAGGTCCAAAAAATATGAGCTCGTAAAAGGCAACCAGAGTCACTAAGAAGGTTAATACCTTAAGTGTGTGAGCATATCTGAGAGAGGCTGGTGACCTTTCTCTGTGACAGGTGTGGACCCTGTGCTCATGGAGTACTTAAAGGGGACTAACGTGGGCCTTTTATGGATTTAAAAATAATTGAATAACCATATCTCCACAAGAACAGATACTGTCCTGCAGAGAACACACAAGCTTCTGTTGGGTTGTTTATTTTTGTGACAGTTTTGAAACTCTGTCATGTCCTGGTAGGGAGTCATAGTCCTCACTTCCTGTGGTCTGGAATGAGCTTTTATGCTCACAGCAGGGAGCTGTGTAGTTTGCTGTAACTTGGCAAAGTTGCAGGAGAGGCAGGAAGGAAGGAGTCACTAAACAAGCTGCAAGGAAAAAAAGTTCTCATGTGTGCATGTGTGAGAGAGTGAATGCACATGAGGAAGAGAGAAAAGAGAAAACAAAAACAGGTTTTTAGAGAGAGGCTTATTTTCTGCTATACTCAGAATGTTTTAGAAAAATGGATTACGTGAAACCTGGTGCATTAAAAACTATTTTTATACCAAGTAAGGTCTGAGAAAAACATTTTTAGTAGTTTCACTCGTAGAAAGAAGTGACATCAATTCTCCAGAATCAAGATATTTTCTTCCTTCACACCATATAAGGTTGATGAAATTAGGGTCAATGAATGGGGACTCTGTTGAAGGGAAGGCAAAAGCCAGGGCACAGTGGATGTGAACAGAAAAGAAAAGGGAACAATGGAAGCAGGAATAAAAGTATCAGAAAGACCCACTTCTAAGAGGTGGTGGTTGATGATGGTCTTTTAAGAGTTCACACTTAGAAGAAGTCACTGGGTGCTCACACTGGTAAACATAGGAAGCTATGTCACAGGGCCTAAGGATGACTTACCTCCTCAGAGCTCCACTGTGAAGATATGAATAATGAGGCTTGACACGTCTGAATATCTGTGTTCACTGAAATGCGAGCATTAACTTTGTTGCAATTACAATGCACATGCTCTAATGATACTGACCCTAAGAGATGATCTGAATTCGTAGACTTGTGAGGGCCTCCTATTGAATAGTAGGCATTTCATGCTGTGATATTTCTGATAAATGGAATGATTGACTTCTTAGATCTTAAAGGAAATGAACATGCTAACACGATGTCTAACATTGTGGGCTGTATGGTCAGAAGAGTACAGATTTGAATCTGTGCAAGCTGTGTTCCTTTGGGAAAGTTAACTCTCTGAGCCTGTAAATGATAACCATCAGAACATCTTTTTGTAATTCACTGAGGCTTAAGTGAGGTGGTGCAGGCCACTTGACAATAATCGATAATTATTAACTAATAATTAATTTAATGTTATGATTAGCCTGTGTATTATAATTCATGTTAGCTGTCATTATTATTACATGTAATAGTTTTTTTCATTTTATAAGCAAGTATCATCCTGGAGAAAGTAGTCATTTGCATTACAAATTCTTGCAAGAACACCCTTGAAGTTCGAAAAGTGAAGTAAAATAAAGTATTTAATATCAGGAACTTACTAGTTGGTTTCAGGTCAGAAGACCCATAAAGAATAGAATAATAATATTTTGTTAAGTAAGATACCTTAGCATTTGAAGTTAAAATATAGATGGTTTACTTTTGTTGGAAAGCAAGGCTAAGTATTAAATCAAATTTTATTAAACACAAGCATAGTTTTAATCCCTAGAGTGTCTTAAAATAGCTGAAGGAAGGATGGATTAGATTAGTTTTACCTTTGAGAGTCCTGAGGACCAATGATTGGTTAAATGTTAGAAATTTGGCTTTTCAGAGGCTTAGGTTCACTAGTCTATTGAAAAGGTAGAACATCATTCTGTTACAGTGTCTTGTAAATGCCAAGGCCCACTAATAGACAATGTAAGGGAAAAGATTCAACCTGTGAAATAGAGAAAATATGTGAACTTTTGTTCACTTAAAAAAAAATGAAATGTTTTATTTTGCCACAGTTGCATATCTGAATGAAGTTACAAGAGTGGTACATGGAGATACAGAGTATCCTTTACCCATTTTCTTTTACACCAACATGTAACCTAATGGCTGCATAATCCCATGACCTGGGAAGGCAGAGAGTAAAGGTAGAAGTACTGGGAAGCTTTCTCAAGTCCGCTGTGTCAGACAACTCTCGAAAGTACTAATCTGTCCGTCCATTTCTGTAATTGTTATTGCAAAATCCTGCATAAATAAAATCATGTCTTAAATGAACTTCAGTTTTAGATTTATTCATCCAGAAAAATAAATATTACTATTTATTCTACAATTCATCTGTAAAGAATATTAAAGGATACTGGCAAATTTCCATATCTGCCTATTAATGAAAAAAAAAAACTGCTGTAAACGTTTAGGCACAATTTCTCCTATGAGCACACAGTATACTATTGCTATTAATTGCATATTTAGTTTTTCTTTTCTTATTTTTTTAAATAAACACCAGAAGCATTTTCCAGGGGTCCTGACAGCAGTTTCTGGTATAGACCTTCTTCCAGTCATGGCGTGCAGACCCCATACATTCATGTCTTATTATAGTGTTGTGACAGGCGTGTAGTGATGGATCACTGTGGTCTATGGTTTCCATACACGTTTCTTCGGTTCCTAATGATGTGGAATGTGTTTCCTTGTACTTGTTTGCCACCTGTATGCTGTCCTTAGTAACATGCATTCTCTGCCTTCTCATTACCTCAGTGAGTTTTTTTTTTTAAAAAGAAAAACATCAAATTGAGAGTTTTTTTCTCTTTCTTTTTTCTTTCTTGTCTTTTTTTTTTTTGTATTTTCTTAAATGCATGGCTTGCACATGTATTGTTCCATTCTGTAGTTTGTCTTTTCATCCCCTTAACATGGCCTTAATAGAAGAAAGAGTATAATTTCAGTGCAGACCACTTTATCAACGTTTCTTTTAGTGACCGTGTTTTTATTGTCAAGAATTCTTCATGGGAGGAAGCATCTTCAAGAGTCTCACCTGTGTTTTGTTCCTAACTATGTTACACTTTTACATTTTGCTTCATAAGTCCATGGTCTATTTGGAGATATTTTTATGAAAACATGACACTTAGGTTGAAGTTTAGTTTTTGCCTGGGAATTTGGCTGAGAATTGTTCCATCACTGTGACTGAGATGTTTATTTTTCTCCATGGAATGCTTTAAAAAAAAAATCTGTTAAAAATTTAGTTGAGGTAGCTATTGGTGGTACTTGCCTTTAATGCCAGCACTCAAGAGGCAGAGGCAGGTAGATCATAGGTCACTATGTTTTCGAGGCCAGCCTGGTCTACAGAGTACCAGGATAGCCAAGGCTACACAAAGAAACCCTGTCTCAAACAAACAAACAAAAATGTTGAATATATTTGTTTAGGTCTAACTTTTCAGCTATGTTTTCAGTGCAACATTGCCCTGCAGTCTTTATTGCTATAGTTACACAATAGGGTTTGAAATTGGGTGGATTGATTTTCTTTACTTCAATATCATTTTCAATACTGTTTTGGATACTCTGCTTCCCCTCCCCATCCTATGAGTATTTTAAAGTAATATTGGTTGTATCTATAAGAAACATTTCTCAGATGCCAACAATGTCACATTAAAACGGTGTACTAATCTGTGGTAACTAAAATGTTTAATGTGTTTAGTTTTCACTTCTTGAACATATTTCATCAACATAGTGTGTTTTCCAGCAAACAAATTCTCTTAGAGCTACTTCCAAATTCTTAATATTTTCAGCAGTTATTAAATGATATGATTTGGCTACCTACATATTCATTGTTAGCCTATGGAAATATAATTAATATCTACCTGCATATTTTGTCTTCTGAAATTTTACTAAATGCCTATGTAATTTTCTACTTAGAAATCAAATTGTCTGCCAATAAGGTAGTTTTATGTTACTTTCAAGTTTATTTTTTCCTTTCCTTTCCTTTCCTTTGCTTTTCTTCCACCAATTCCTTTCTCTTGCTTATTCTTGTTATAGCTTGAATTTCATTTCTTATCCTTCTTCTTTACTTTTCTTACCCTATTTCCCTGGATAGAACTTTTAATACCATGTTGAATAATAGTGAGAACATTCATGCCTTGTTCCTAATTTTAAGGAGGGTATGAAGTCAGTTTTGTAGATCCCTTTGAAAAGAGGAAATTTACTTCTATTCTTAGAGTTTTTTAAAGATTTTAAAATTATGAATGGATGTTAGATTTTGGTAAGCACTTTTTCTGTTCAGTTGATATGACTGTGTAATCTCAGTCCTTGTCCAGGATCATGCTGGACTGCATATATAGAGTTTTGAATATGCAACAACTTGCATACTTAGAATAAACTCCAGTCTATTATCCATTGTATATGATTTGTTGTATTTATTACTAAATTCTATTTGCTAATATTTTGCCAGGACGTTTGTGTCTATAATTACTGAGGATTATTAGCTTATTTTTTCTTTGTATGCTATCTCTGTCTAATTTTAGTATCAGAGTGTGTTAGTTTTATCAGAACAGCTTGTTGTGTATTCCTTTTTCTATTGTCTGAAATTTATTCTATGGAATCAGCATCCATTCTGTTAAAAATGATTGGGAGACTTTCTTCTATGGCCATTAGGGTCTGGTTCCTAAGTCCATACTGGGTAGTGTTTTAATTAGGAATTTGCATTCCTAATAGGTAAGTGGCTTGATAGGCAAGTGGCTTTGTAATACCGAGCAATGTTTTGTGGATGTTAGTATTTATTTATTTAAAGAACTGATTTATTTCATTTAAATTGTCCAAATTATTTGTTATTTCTTTTTAATTTAGTTAAGTGTCTGGTTAGAAAACACACTGTATGGTGTCATTTCTTTTAAATTGTCAGGTTTCTGCTTTATGGGCTATCTTAGTATATGTTCCATATGAGTTTGAAAATGGGGATTATTTTACTCTTTGGTAAAGCGTTCAATAAAGGAGAATTAAATATTTTTGACTGCTGGAATTGTTCTGTTTTCTTGGTGATTTTTGTTTCATCCCTATGAATTGTTGATGGTGGGTAATGAAACAGCAAAAGGTGCACAAATTCTGTAATGTATAAAGAACAATAGGAAATTTAAAAGCCTGACATATAAATAAAAGGGATGGTGAGCTCAACTTAAAAGCATGACGCAACACCATGTTGTACGTGAAGCACCCACTTCTAATAAAATGACATGAGTAGGGCAAAAGTAAAATTATAGGAAAATACAACCGACATTAATTGGTAGAAATCTTGAGTAACACTGCTAGTAGCAGATAAATTAAACTTAAGATAAAAAGCAATTGCCAGATACAGGGAGACTTGTTATACAACAACAAAAGGGTTAATTTACCAAGAGAACAGTGGACGATACATGAATATTTTGAAGACTAAAGCAACCAAAGTTAGAGATTCCACAGCCCTCTATCAACAACTGATTCTTGCACTTAGTAGAAGGAATAGCAGCAACTACATCTCACCATTTTCCCTGAAGCAGAAGTCTACACCCTTGTTTTGAAAAGCATTTGATAAAGAATTTGGTAAATGTATGGTAAATGAAAGATTGTTTGATGGTCCGTAATAAGCTGACTTGATAGATGCAATTAAAAATCGTAGGGAGCTTTGCAGGGTATAGGACCGTCCTTACAGCTCTCAGACTGTGGATGAGAACTTCCGTCTCTGTCTCATTCCTCCTAACATCTTTGAACCGGCTTTCATTTGCCTTGGTGCTAGCCGGCAAGTCCTCTGCAGTATTCTAGAATATTGAATGTTTAATTGTCTTCTGGTGAACCTATACTTAGCTGGACCATATGTGGCAATAACTTGCTGTTAATAGACTATCTTCACAATAATTTATATTTACTACCCACTTTAGCCATTTCTTGATGTTTTGGATTCTTGAAAAATCCCCATGATTGTAATGGTCACGGTCTTGTGACCATTTCTTGTGTCACTGATGCCTGCAACTGTTGAATTCGCCTGGTATAGAATGGTCAAACAGGAAAAAATGCAAATCAAGTGAGATATTCTTCCTTTAGGATATGAGCATTACAGAAAGAAATTAGAATTAAGTCCAACTAGTGGGAAGTTTTTAGAAGCATTCTTTTAAACTGTATTCAGTATAATTTAATTTTAAGATATGAAGGATGAAAAATATGCAGTTTTTTCTCAGTTGACATAGAAACAACTGCAAAACAGTTTCCTCTATCCTACTGGGAATATTGAAAGCCATGGAAGAAGCAATGCATCTTTTTCTTTAAGGTAATTCTTTTTCTAAGAGTAGAAGAGATATATCAATTTGCTGTTGTTACCTAACGTTGAAACTAAGGTACACTTCATTCCATTCCTAAACAACAGGGAAAAGGCAGAATGACTATCCTGAAATTTTCAGTCATCTCTAAACAGAATCTGACTTGCCTTTTTTGACCTGACAGCATTTTTACTGGCAGCGCCTCTAGAACCTAAACTTGTCAAGGCAACAGTTTTATATTCTTTAGAAGAATTTTACCTTCTTGTCAGTCTGTCAACCCTGAAATATTTATTTTATTTCCAGGGATGCTGAACTCTCAAAAATTCATGGACCCAAGAATCCTTAACGGTTTCAAAGAGCAGATGAAGGTTCTTGAGCAATATTGGGTGCATGCTCTTTCCCTGGATTTCATAGCTTATAATCACTCTCCAAAATTGTGAAATTAGTAAAAATGCTGGCCTATGACTTCGCTATTCCTCCTCCTCTTCTTCACCCCCACTGACTGCAAGGCTTGGGTCTTATATCAGTTGCTCCTTGATTACTAATGGTGGATTGGCATAATTCATCTTTGCTGTGTTCTACTCTACCTTCTACCATTCCCAAGCCTGATCATTAAAGCTGTCTGTATTCATTTGTACTATTATAAAATCATATGGGACTACATCGTTTATAGAACTGGGGATAAAGCCCAGCGCTTCAGAGACATACTCTCCCACTAAGATTCTTTGGCAGCCACTTGGGTAATTTATAAACAACCAAAATGTACATACTGCTCTTCTGAGACTGAAAAGTCCAAGATGAAGTTACTAGCATATTCAGTGTCTGGTGAAGGCTGCGATTATTACAACATCATTCTCTGATCCTCTTTTATAAGATGTTAATCCATTCGTAGAGTAGAGCTGTCTGGGCTTAGTGACTTCTCAGGAGTTAATACAACCAAAAATGAGGATTACATTTCAACGTGGATGTTGGAAGAACACAAGCTTGAAAAGCAAAGCAAAGGCAGGGCTTCCTGTCCTGCATCTTGCATAAATAGCTTGTATCTGACAATGGACCACGTTGTAACTGGTCTGAAGGTAACTGGCACACATGAAGATCAAATGCATAATTCACGCTTAACTCCAACTCATCAGGTGAGCTAATCAGGAAAGTTGAAAAGCAACACTCAAAGAAAGACCCAAAGAACCAGTTTATTCATCATTTATAGGTTATTGGTTTAGAATGGTTTTAATGTCTTGGTCAGATAAGAGTGAGAGGTTGTAGAGGCTGGACTAGATCCCTAGTTTGCTACATTCTAATACCACATCAGTTTAAAGGAGTCAGTGGACCTGTTAAAATGGTGTTTCTGTCTTAAAGCATGGAGTGAGTGATGAATCACTGGATGGATGAGGAAGTTCTGCACGTGGTATGGTTTATTATACATTGTGCGCTGTGTGCTCTGCACCACTGACCTGCTTACAATCAATGCATGTTCTTCTGAATATTGATAAGATGAGCGATGTGGTACTTTCTGTCTGCCCCGAGGACGTTGTGAGTATGAATAAGCTAACATTTTGAAGAAAAGGTTTATAAGCAGGACTTTTCACTTGATAGCCAGAAAGGTCTAAATTAGTAAAATGTCAGAATAAGTAATTGCTTAGAATTTTAAAAACCTCACATTCAACAGTGAGAACATTCATCAAGGAGAACAATAATTTATTAAGTGGGTTAGTAGATCCATTTGTTGAATATATATAACGGTTCATAAGGAAATTTGTATTTACATGGCTTTTAATCAAGAAGGTCCAATTTCAAGTGTTTAATAGTATTTTGTTATTATGAGGAATTTGCTTGTTCCTTTTGAGATCTCAAGCCCAGGAGTATGTTCCTTAACAAGCCTTTTGTGTAGCAGAGGGCGGACCTGTGCTCTATGGTCACACACAAATGACCATAGATTTTAAGTATGAGATAGAAAGGGTGTAGGTGTTCAACGGGGTACAGTATGACAGTTAAAAAGTCTGAAATGTTGGATGTGTGGCTTCCAGTCCTGAGACATCCTTAGAACCCTATGGTCATGAACACCTTGCCTTGTGTCTCTGAAATGCTATGTGCTCATTTCTAACATTAAGAGAATAACTGTGCTGGCTAGGTTTATATCAACCTGACACAAACTAGAGTCATCAGAGAGAAAGGAAGCTTGAGAAAATGCCTCCATAAGGTTGGGCTGTCGGTAAGCCTGTAGAGCATTTTCTTATTGTTTGATAGGAAGGGCCCAGCTCATTGTGGATGGTACCATTTCTGAGATGGTGGCCTTGGGTTCTATAAGAAAGCAGACTGTGGGAGCCATGGGGAGCAAGCCAGTAAGCAGTGTTCCTCCATGGTCTCTGCATCAGCTCCTGCCTCCAGGTTCCTGCCCTGTTTGGGTTCCTGTCCTGACTTCCTTCAAGATGAACAGTGATGCAGAAGTGTAAGCCCAGTAAGCCCTTTCCTCCTCAAGTTGCTTTGGTAATGGTGTTTCATCACAGCAATAGAAACCCTAACTAAGACAATAACCAATGATGCACGCCTTATAAAATTACTGGGATACTAGATGGTGTAAATCATGGGAAATTTTCTGAAGTGTGCCTACAATGCCACTAAGCTCAACCACTTCTATTATTAGTGAAATTAACACACTTCAGAAACATTTGGTGATGATGCTCTTTCTCTGTGAGAGATTAGCGGTAATAACTGAGTCTATCTTTGTTCATATCACAGAATGGCAGCTCCATATATAGTGTTCTACCTCCTCATTCTTGCTTCTTGTCTAAGATAGGAATAAATAGATGACAAGTTCAATCTAAAACTATTCTTCACTGTTACATGTAACCCTAAAGTTGGGTTCTGGATCGGTCTGAAATAAATGGTTTCAGGACCCTTGCATTTATTTCAGAATTTCTTTTGCAATGCCTTGCACCTGAAAACTGACCAATAGGAAGAAAGGAGCTTGGGCAACTGTTGCAATAGAATGCTGCTTTTTTGCATTGCCTTCTACTTTGCTCACTGCAGTAACAACTCAGCTTTAAAATGTCCTCTTCAGTCATGCATCCTGATCGCAGCAGCTATTTAAGTGTTGTGGCTAATAGGGGAATAGATATCCCTGGTATTTCCCAGAACAGAGTGCTCATTCTGTGAATCTTGGGTCCATGTGACTTCCTGAATCAGTGATTCACACTAAGACAGGGGATATGTTTGGCATGACACAAGCCTGCCCGTTCAAATAAATCCCCCAGGAAAGGAGGAAGCTGTTCAAGAGTCTTCCATGCTGACCAAAGCTCCCACTGTGTGCACAAAACACCCTGTCCCAGGCGCTGGGTGTGTGCAGGTTTCTAATTGCCAGCACTGCACTAAGATTCGGATGGTGAGAGAAGAGTTGCAAAATCACGAACAACACTGAGGGCGGTATTAGTTAGGAAGAAGGCAGCTTCCTGCACACTGTTGTAGGTGTTAGTGAGATTATCAATTGCTGGCTCCGGCAGAGACACAGGACTGGCAGGCTTGGGGAATGTGGTGGCCCCTCTTTTCCCTGCTTCTTTTCCCTATTCCCAAGGTTATGTTTTCCCAGGGATCTGCACTCTGCACTTTCATTTCTGCAGTGAAATTAACTCCAGCTTGTCAGGTAAGTCTTTCAGCTCACCTTAAAGCAAAAGGTTTGTGAGCTGCGGTGGGGCTGGCTGTACCCCATCCTCATTTATATTGGGTGTGTTTTCTTAGTACAAAAGTAGAATTTAGAAGCTTAAATGGGGGGAGTAGAGGTCAGAAGGAGCCAGATGAAGTAGGTGGCCCTGAGAGAAGAAGAGGTGGGGGAGGTGAACAGGAAGAAGGAAGAAGACCCTGGCATTTTCTTTCTAACAAATCTTACTGTTATTTTTTTTCTTGGAAATTATGCCTGTAGGCTGGTACCTGGCTCGGGAACAGGGTCTCAGGCATGAATCATAACTGTGATGTTCTTCCCCCACCCCCTGTTTTTGGTTACCGCTGTATAAGAGCAGGCAGACAGAAGCAGGGTTGCAAGCTGTCAATACAGGCTGCAGAACTCAATAAGCAGCCAGACAGGGAGTGAAATTGGAGGAGGCAGCTATAGATTTCTTAGGTTATTTCTCGTGAGTTTTTTAGAACTTGTGTGATCCAGGCTTGTCAGATACTATTTTGAGCTGGGCTGAGACAAACACATTCCCTTAGTGTACCAGATGTTGTCTGCAGCCTCCCAATTTCCAGAGGCATCTGGGTTGGCTTCCTTGTGGGGAAGGGGTATCCAGGCAAGAGGCAGGAATGAGGGAATTGGAAACTGTGATGAGGGAAACGAAAGTTCTACTACTCTAGAATTTGGTAGGATTAGTAATATAGTTACTAGCATGGTGCTAATTTATTTAGAGACCAAGGACTGTCCATTTTTCAAGGTAGTACTTAGATCACAGTAAGTACTCAGCAAGTGTATGTTAATGGACTAGTAGCACCAAAAATCTATTACTTTGGGGTAAGCTAAAATTGGAACATCATGTTTTACTTAGAATGGAATAATAATGCTCATTGGAATTATGAAGAAACATGTTCTGCTGAATCATAGAATAATCCCTTCAAGTGGAATTATTTGATTCCTCCCTGTCTTTCTCTGTCTATTTCATTATTAACTACATGGTGCCATAAGAGTTCAGGTAGCTTATAAGATAGATTTCATGGAAGTTAATATCACAAGGTACAAAGATAAAAGACGCTATAGGCTTCATCCAATAGTTGGTCTCCTGTGTTTCTGCAGTAACACAGGTGCTGGAATATAAGGCTGCGCATACTTTTCATTTAAACATTCATTTCAGCTTCCTCTTCTGCCAGCCACATGCCTGATGCTACAAACAGGGAAAGAAGTAGATGGGTGGCTTTGCCTTCTTTACATCTTAATGAAGAAAAATAATCAGAGGTAACCATCATACAGGCAACTGAGTAATGCATGGAGACTGAACAGTTTGCCTCTGGGAGGCAATAAAGGAGATGATTGGGTGACCCTTCCCCATTCCTTGGGCTGGACTTGTCTCTGAAAGCTGTGCAGTGCTTGGCTCTCTCCTCACCACTCTTTGAAACAGAATCAGAAAGTGCATGGTCTCCATTTCCATTTAGCTTAATAAAATATTCTATTATTTTTTTCAGCTACTAAAATATTCTATTATGGCTGATCATAGCCTCCTTGGTTCAGAGTGTTTGCCATGGGCTGTAGTGTACATACAAGCTGCATAGGCTGCCCGGAGCTTGTCTCTCTTATAGTGGATGCTGGGGATGGAGTTGTGGGTTCCAGGTATCTTATAAGTCTTGCAACTGAAGGCTGGGATAGAGCCCGAGAACCGAGAGCCAAGGGGGACTCAGACAGATGCATATTGGATAAGCTGGGCTCAGCTTATATTTTCACCTCTGTCTTAGAGATGGGGGTGGGTCATGTTTATCCATTGAACCCACACAAAACTATTGACTTAATAGAGTTCCTGGCATACTCAGAGAATAAAATACCATGTCTTTACCTCCCTACATCCTTCCTCTCCGCCCCCTCCCCCCCCCGAAATAGGACTTCATGTAGACCAGGCTGCCTTCCAACTTCCTGTCTAGCCAAAGATGGCCTGAGACTGAGACTTTTAACTCTTTCCCCTTCACCTCCTGAATAGTGGGATTGCAGACAAGTGTTACCATGTCTAGTTTATGTAGTGTTGGTAATTGATCAAACCCAGAACTTCCTGCATGCTAGCCAAGCACACTACCAACAACCCAGCCTCAGTAACTGTTCACCATTTCCCCAAGTAGGATACTCTACTCCTGGTCTAGGGAGGGCTTTTATATTGTCTCATTTATTTCTCTTGTGATGGAAAGAAACGTTATCTGATTTCACAGATGAGAAAACTGAGTCATGCATTATCTCATGTACCTTTCCTAAGACTGCATAGCTAGTGAGTGAATGAATCTAGATAGAAAATGTTTACTTTAACTGCATTATAAATATCTGTGGAAAGACACATTCAGAAAAGTTTCTTTTATGAGATGGTGTATTTTTATGGCTGTAATATTTGGTTAGGGGAAGTTTACTATGGAAGAGTAAGTAATCTCATGTAATTGAGATTAATGTCAGCATGGTTTGGATTTTTCTGTCTGTGTCATTTGCTTTGTTGGCTTTATTATTAGGCTCTACCCACTACTCTCTATGTCAGTGGTCCTCAGCCTTCCTAATGCTGCAACCCTGTAATACGGTTCCTCAAGTTGTGATGACCCCCAACCATAAAATTATTTTTGTTGCTACTTCATAACTGTAGTTTGCTAATGTTATGAATCATAATGTAAATATTTGTGTATTCCAATGATCTTAGGCTCTGTAAAAGGGTCATTAACCCTCTCCACAGGGGATTACAACCTACAGGTTGAGAGCCACTGCTCTAGACCCTATACCTCAACAGCTATAGGATAACTGTAGTATTCACAGAGAGAGAGAGAGAGAGAGAGAGAGAGAGAGAGAGAGAGAGAGAGA
>JADRCH010000018.1:12811296-12953702 GCA_019843965.1 Rhynchomys soricoides | reverse complement strand
AGAGAGAGAGAGAGAGAGAGAGAGAGAGAGAGAGAGAGAGAGAGAGATTGAGATTCTAGGACTCATTTTTTCTTACTTGTCTAAGCCATGTTAGTCGGAAATAGAAAATAAGAGATTATTCAATACCTTTCTCTAAAGAATATTTTGAGACTCGTGGAAAAGAAATTTCTCCAGAAGAAAAGCAAGATGGAATAAAGGAGAGTGGATGGATGCTTGACAGCCCCTTGTTATCCTTTACCAGAGAACTGAGTTGAGTATGATCGTGAGACAGAAAGGCCCTCGAACAGCTTGGGTAGGGGAACATTTGGATCAGGAGAGTCAAGAAGCCAGCAAAGTCTACCTACCAGAGTATCTGACCCTAGAGCTATATTGCCACAGCTGGATAGCTCCATCTTGGATCCCAGAGGTTCTTTGACTAATGAGTTACAAATCAATGTAGCTGAAGATTTGGTCCGTAGTAATGGAAATGATTGACTATCCTTTCCATGAATGCTCCCAAGATGCCTTCTCTCCAATCTGAAGCTACACAAAGTCCGTTCCTTAGTTATCTATTCATGCCCTGGTCACTTCTTTTGGTATAACTAACTGCTCACTACTGTTCATAGAAAAAGAGAGGGCCCCAGGGCTTGAGAGCCTGATGCATTGTCCTAAGGCCATAGCTACTTAACACTTTCTCTCTCTCTCTTCCCTCCCTCCCCAACCAATGCCTACATTTTCCCAGGGGTTCTGAGGCTAGGAGTAGGCAGCTGTATTTGGTCTTCAAAAACAGAGTTGTTGCTGCTGTCCTCCTCCTCCTCTTCCTCCTCCTCCTCCTCTTCCTCCTCCTCCTCCTTCTCTTCTTTCTCTTTCTTAAAGATGCATGAATAAATAGATAAGAAGAAAGGATTCTGTGCTGGAAGTAATCAAGGCATAGATTTAGTCTGGGTCATGTGTAGACAGTCCCCTGTCTGACTTTGTACAAGTTTTTCTTTTTTTCTTTTTCTTTTCTTTTTAATTTCTGATACTGAGTCCTCAACACAGGGTTTTCTTTCTGTTTTCTTTCTTCAGCAAGAATTATTTTACTGTCAAGCTTTGTTATTCTATCAGAGCATCCAGGGTTGTCCTTTGGAAGGCTGTTTCTGCCTGTTTGAGTCAAATTAGATGTAGCAGGTGCAAAGGGCTGAAGGAGACTCAGTGGTTGATAGAATTATAGCCAGAATTTGTGGAGGCATTTGGACTCCTGGACATTGACCCTTTGAGTCCTGTACTGAAGTGATCCCTTAGCTTTCCTCAGCTGTGCTGAATTTTTCTGTGGGTGATTACATTGCCCCTAGTCATGATTGGGAATAATCCTACAAACATGGCTTCTCCTCTTTCTTTTCTACTGTTTGGTACCATGGGCTTCCTTTATGCATCTCACCAATCCAACAAGTCTTATTAATTGTATATTCAAATTCTTTTAAACCCATGTCACCTCATTCATTCTTGGTATTTTAATGTTGTGTTCTGCCTCACTGGGCTTTTAAAGTTTTAAAATTTGATTTTTTGACAATTTCATACATGTATATGATATATTGTGAGCATATTCACCCCATCTCTCCTTTGTATCCCCATTTTATTCCTGAAGGCTTCCTTTATAAATACTAACTACTCTCATTATTGCTTTTGTGTGCATGCATACGTGTGTGTGAGTGTGTGTGTGCATGTGTGTGTGTGCATGTGTGTGTGTGCATGTGTGTGTGCATGTGTGTGTGCATGTGTGTGTGCATGTGTGTGTGTGCATGTGTGTGTGCATGTGTGTGTACATGTATGTGTGTGTGCATGTGTGTGTGCATGTGTGTGTGTGCATGTGTGTGTGTGTGTGTGCATGTGTGTGTGTGCATGTGTGTGTGTGTGTGCATGTGTGTGCATGTATGACCAGATATCCAGATTGCCTTATATATATTCAGGAAATGGTTGTTAAACAAATGTGGAATAAAGTCATGACACAGGTGGATGAATTCCCAACCCTCTGCTGTCTGTGCAATAAATACCAAATTATTGTTTCTATGAATACTTATGGGAAAGAAAGATGTCCTCTTACTTTCAGCTTAACATGTGTCTGTGGTCCTCTTCTCTCTAGCTCACAAAGAGTTTAACAAGTACATGGCAACTAAACTGCTTGCATCCACATGGAAGACCATGCTGCATTCTCCTCCCATTCTTCCCTGCTTCTCAGAGGGCTTTTATCAGCTTGTTTTGGCAGCCTTTGGGAAACCTGATCTAAGCATGAGCAATGGTAGAAGTGCCTTCTTAACAGCTTGGCAGGGAAGAGAGGCAATTGAATTACCTGCTTACACTTCTGATCTCCCGAGCTTATGTCAGAGCAAGAAGGTAATAGAAGAAATTGTTAACACTGCTTGGGACTAGTGAGTCCACACAGTGGAGAGATTTATCACATGAAAATGCTTGCTCTCTCTGAAGCTGAATCTCTTTCTCCATCGCAACTGTCTTATTCCCCTCATTTTTCCTGTAACACATTTCTCTTACAGTATCTTTACTCAAGGTGCATTTGCTCTGGAAACAGAAACACCTAGTCGGCAGCTCACAGCTCATGGCCAACTTGACGGCAGTCTAGGGATTGAAAAAGCAGTACTATTCAGAGAAGCCAATTTTAGGGATGGCAAGTCAATTCTATGGCTTTCAAAGCAGGAAGGTGAGGGATTCCTGATGGGTTTCTCCACTGCCTGCTGAAGGGCTCGAGAAAATTCTTTGAGTCTAAAACCTAAGGCAGGTTAAGGTTAAAAATGGAGTTTTCTGGGGGTGGCAGTACATCTCAGGTTGAGAATTGTTCCCAGAATGGCTTCTACCCATATGCATTTACTTATAAACTATTGATAGACACCACCAAAATGGGCGTGGTCAAATATCCTCTCCCACAAAGTTCTAACCAGGGCTTTGAGTTCCGCAATTAGAGACCTATTCCTAACACTGTAAGATGAAGCATAACTATATAAATAGTTTTACAGGCCCCCTGCCAAGGGTTACTCATCCATCCAATACATGCTTTTAAGGCTGGTGATTGGGGTGGTGTCTACAACTACAAAGGAAAGTAAAGTTATATCATTTACTGCTGCAGAGCTCACAGCCATGGGGATGCGAATGTCCCACGAGAAATGAAAGCACAGAAAGTACCCACGGCACATCAGTCCATTGCTGTTCTTTGTACTTGTGACTTGTAACTGAAACATTGAGTTGACACAACAGTTCCATGATACACACCCTCCATTTGTAAGAGAGGGCACTGGGATCCTGTGCTGTTAAATGTCTTTCCTAAAGCCAAAGAGTTAAGTTATTCAAAAGGAAAGACATTTATGACCCTGACTGTGCCCATTGTCCCCAAAGTAGCCTTTGGGAATTCAGCAGTCATCCTCTTTCTTACTCAACTGAGTTATTGCCATGAAAAGAACTCAGATTCCCGACATCTTTATATGAAGTTGGCATTCATGTTTGGTGCCTGAGATGGGAAGAGAGGAGCATGGGGATGCAGATAGCATTTAAAATAATACAGGGCTGCTGCATGATATCCTTACATCTTCTTGATTTTCTCAGATGCACAAAGGCAGAGAGAAATTATTAGGAATGCATACTTCAGTCTCTACTATTTTCCCTAGACATTGTGACTGTAGGACCTTCTATTTATGACACCTTAGAAGGTCTACTTTAATTTTAAATGGCAGGAAACCTAACCAAACTTCCTTAAGTACCAAAGGCATTTTCGAAGGTTCCCTCTAGAAGTGGCTTTGGATGTAAAATGTAGCTTGATTTGAGGTCTTCCACATTGTACTCCTATCTCAAGGTTTCATCTTTCAACCTGGTTCTGCTCCTCTCTCACCTAATGATTGCAAAATTGATGCCACAGCTCTACATTTGCTTGGTGGGTTAATATGAGGTTTTCTTTCTCGAGTAATTTTGTAAAGAGTCCTGAATTTTTCTATTGCTGGTCCTATGAAGTCTCCTATCTATATCTAGAACTGTCATTGTACCCAGGGAAATAACTAGTTTAGACCAATGAGGTAAGAATGAAGAAATAGTTGATTCCTGGGTTAAGATATATTCAGTATATTTTAGAAATAGGTGATGAAATCCTCCATGGGAGACTTGTCAAGTGATGACCAATATTGCAGTTCCTATAGAAAAGTGATTTTCAACCTTCCCTATGCTCCCTTAGCTCCTCATGTTGTGGTGACTCCAACCATAAAATTATTTCATTGCTACTTCATAACTGTAATTTTGCTCCTATTATGAATTATAATGTAAATATATGATTTACAAGGTATCTGATATTTGACCCCTGTGAAAGCATCATTCACTCCAAAGGGGTCATGACCCAAAGGTACTTTAGTGAGTATTTTTTTCCCATTCTCTTCTTACCCATGAGTATTTTCACTCTTTTCTCAGCAATATACCAATGGGGCTCAACGCTTAAAAAATGGGAAATAATAGAACAAAAAGCCTACAAAGTATAAACTAGCATTTTTGTTTTTATATATAATTATTTAAATAACTATGAAATTTATTCATAAGTAAATTTATTTACCTCCTGATACATAAACCATAGCAACTATGCAAACTAACAAGATAGGCTGCATGGTCTGAGTACTTATATACAAACTGGCTTTTGCAATGGCCCTTAAGTTCCTTTATTTCTGAGCAGGAGTTCCTATTCCAAGCAGAGGGACTAAGCACATCTCTGGTCCTACAGATGGTGCTGGTTGAGTGTCAGCATATGGGGAGTTATGTGGGTGGAGAAGCTGGTGTCAGGAGGGCTGTGTTGGAACATTGGACTCAAGTCAAAGGCAAAGTCTTAAGGCTTCAGTTGATGAAGGAAAATCTCCTTAGCTGAAAGATAAAGAATTTGAGCTGTGATGATGAAGAGACTTACTGTTCTGAAATGGCTCCAACTCTACTGGACATCATCCTGAGGGACAGTCAAAGGACCAGCAGCAGGAAAGTCAGGGTACTTCCTAGTGATTTTTTTCCCCCCTTACCCATGTAAAAGGCAGCTTGGTAGAGAAAGCTTATATTTCTTAGTTGGGTGGCCTGGGGTAATTTGCTTACACTTGTGTGCTGATAAATATGGATCACAGAAATATCTATGAGATAATGTGATATAAAGCCAGTACCAACTTCCCACAGGAAATAGCATATTAAAGCTTAGTTTCAATTGTTTTTCTCTTAGTGTATAAGTTCTGGTCTAGGTTCTCAACTAGAAATTTCCTACGTACTCAACACTTGCCTTCCGAACACCGGGCATGTTTAATAATGTGTGACTGAAATTAACTTGGTATTCATGTGTCTTTTTAAAATTATTTGATCATCTGCACCTGATGATAGATATATTTACAGCTTTCCTTGCTGGAGTGCAAATCCTGGGTGAGAGACATTTTCGTAGGACTCTCTGCTCTGCCCCCAACTAACAGTATCATTTGGATAAGGAGATTAAATATCTTATTTCAGCGTCTTGATCTGGAAATGCCTTCCTACAAAGTTATTTGAGGACTTGAGATGATTCAGTACAAAAACTGGCTTGTTATCATCTATACATGGTTAGGGCACAGTCTTTGGGGTTTAAAAATTAAAATATCACTCGCATGCTTGGCTGTCCCTGGATGGCTGTGGCCCAAAGAACCTCCCCTGATGACACAAATGCATGTCAAACTAAAGTCAGCCATAGTGGTGACCCCATGACTCCCTGAAGCATGAAGCCAAGGAAGATGCCAGTTTGTCCTTTGGGGTGAAGGGATACTTCTTTGATTTTCTTGCTGAAAGGGAATCATTGCATTGGGTGGAAGGTTGAATTTCATGGGCCTCATTGGTTCTTTACCAATTTTGAGAGTCTATGTATTCCTGATCCTTCTTCCTATTGAGAAAAACATATTTATAATTCCTTTATAATTGGCCTTTAGGCAATTGGCTTTTTCTTTATTATTCAACATAAAATGCTAATATGTCTCAGGACACTTGCCACATTTAAGCGGAACATACACATGTGAAAACATACTAGGTTTAGACATTCACTCTTGTTGCTTTTTTAGATTTACTTCTTATTAGAAAAATAATAGGACAATACTCATTGACTTTCTTGACATTGGACAGAGCCATATGACCAAATATGGCCAATAACATTAACTTAATATGATGTCTGTAATCACTGCTCTTAGAACATGCTACTGACATGTGAATTATGGCAAAGCCTCCATACATTCATTACAGATGCTCAGTGTGGGTTCTGAGGTGATTGGGCAATATATTATTGTATTTTATATAAAGAAAATATAATTTTGATGTGCTGAAGCACTTAGATTTTGAAGGTGCATTCTTAATGTTCTACAACTTGACCTACATTGATGATACACTGTGCTTAGTCCAAGATAATAGCTATTGTTGATTGGGTGCTTTCAATGAAGTAGGTAAGTGTTCATATTTCGAAATATGTTCTCTAGGCCATGTGTTTAGTTGTTGGTGAAGATTCATTTATTTTTACTTTTGTGTATGGATGAGTGCCTATATGTAAATATATACATGAACCATGTGTATCATGTGTGTGTTTGGTGCCAAGGAAGGCATCAGCTCCCTTGGAACTGCTTTTGGAGGCAGTTGTGAGCTGCCTGATGTCAGTGCTTAGAACTGAACCTAGATCCTCTGCAAGAGCAGTGAGTTTTCTTAATTACTGAGCCATCTCTCCATATATATTATTCTTTACCTGACATTTCTATGAAAAGCCACAGTCACAGTTTTTAAGCAAATTGACCAAGATCTCTGAGCCAGTGAGTAGAGGAGTGGAGAGTCCCATCATCTGACTTCAGCGTTCTATTGCTAACAGCTCATCTGTATCTGCTGTGATCAGCCAATATTAACTCTGCCTTTACCCTTCTCTTGAACTGGATCCTCTCTAGTTATATTTGGAAATAATTTCCTCTCTTGGCCTTTACTCTGCAGAGTGGTTGTAAGTTTGGGAAACCAGTAGAATAACTCACTGTGGTATCTAATGCCTAGCTTGTCACTGGAAATCTCTCATTTTCTTTGTTTTGTGTGACCACAGTTTAGTGGTGATTGTCATTAAACAATGACTTTAACCCAAAATATATAAGATATACTGAAACAAGCGCTTTCCTTCCTACTTTTGCTTGAAATAATTCATATGATGACATCAGGTTAAGTTTCCTAGAAGTGGGGCCTGAGATAGAGATTTGCTTATGTGATTTGTTAGGAGATCGAGCTTGGGGAAAAGTTGTAAGGAGGTGAGGGAGGCAAAATAGGGCAAGGAATGCAGCTAAGGTGAGGTGTGGTACCACCGAAGTCTATTTAGCCAGATGCACAGAGATGGCAGATCATGACTTGTAATACTGATCCTCTCATGCACTGAGGTGAGAAGCTTAGCTTAGCTTTTATAACCTTGCATTAACCATTGGCCTTAGGTGTGGCCATCCAGGTGTCTCTAGGTAAAGAGACTCCTACTGGATAAAGCCAAGCATCCAAAAAAAAGGATGTAGGTATGGAATTGTATCATGAACCCCTGTATCTGTTTGGGGATAGATAAATATTTCAGATAATGGAATGCCTCAAGGGTACCAACAACATAAACCAAAGTGTTCGAGGATGGTGGGTAGCTCATTCCTTTTGGATTTTCTCTGTGGGATTGATAAGGTCAAACAACAAAAATGGAATGAAGCGTGTAGGTAATGCAATGGTGAAATGCCATCTCAGCAAGATGACTTGATTTCAAGAGCCCTAAAGTAGAATTTTCCTGCTGCTATGATACGACTATTGTTTCTTCCCCGATTTCTTTGTTGAAGCTCAACATGGTCATGGGTGAAAGCAGGTCCTTAAGGAGGATTAGGAGTTGGATGAAGGTGAAGCCATCTTGATAATATTAGTGTCACATGAAAAAAAGTTATATCTCTCCATTTCTTGCTCTTTCATCCCCACTCATGACCTAAATAAGACCATATAACTACATATCTAGGAACAGGGGTCTCCAAGAACTCAATCTGCAGAGTAGCACGTATATACTGCAAGGGAGGAATGATTGTCATTCCTTGGCTACTTCACAATAGATCATTAAAAAGCAAACTTTTCTCATGAGATGTTTAATCTCTGCTATTCTGATACATGGCTGCCTTTGAGCTACTGATATTTACTATGACACCCATGGCTTGTGGACTGGGTTAGGCATTTTAGAGAAAATGTCCCAGAGAACCTAGTGTTTTACTCTGGCACTGAATGAAGATAGGCAAATTGCTATGGAAAGAACGAAAACGTGGATCTATTTAACATTTTGATTTTTGTCACCAAATGAACCAAACTCAACATGAGCTAGGTAGTATGCCACTTTTGACTGTCAAATGGATCTAGGGTTATCAGATGAGATGATTTAACCTCCAATAAGGGTTGTTTTGCTTATAGATTTAATTAGATCATTGGTTAAGCTCTTCCATGAGCTCTGGTTTATCTCTTTTAGTCCATGTTGTAAGTGGTCACATTGTATTTTACCACCAGATTACTGTCTTGCAGTACCAGCTAACCTAAATCTTTGGGGTTTTTTTGTACCTGTGCTGAATTAAATCCACTAAGAGACACTTACCTTTTGCTCCTATTCACTTGTGGATGATCAGGGCCAACTGGATAATAGGGACACTGTACTATTTAAACCTTTGCAGATTAGTTAAAATCACAGACGCTTGTGTTCTAGCAAAACAAGATACTTTTCCCTCCTAGAAAGTCTGTCAAAGTGACATAGTATGCACTTAGAAATTTTATTAAGTGTATGATAAGTATTTTGATGGCAAAAGGCAAGGAACTTATTGTAATAAAAACATAACAGGCCAGGAAGCAAGCTCAACTACAAGTTAGATCTTATCTCGGTTCCATCCATAGATTTTAACTGCTCTTATCGTCAGTGGTCTCAAATGATCCCATCCGTTAGCTACAACCACCCCTAACTGATTTCCTGAGATGTAAAGACAGCCATGTCAGATCCTTGCTTGAAGCCATCATGAGTATCATCCCTGTTTGTATATTGTAACAATGCCTCCATTTGGACTAGTAGATCCTTTGCGGTCTGACCCCTATCAGCATGTGCAGCTTCACCTGCTTGGCTGACCATCTTAAATTTTTTATCTATTTATAATGTTTCACTTCTCCACACTATTGTTTGTGTCCTTATCTTGTTGAAAACTTGGTTCTCAGTTTTATGAGACAAGGACATTTTCATATTCGTGTTTTGGATAAAACACTAAGAGGCAGAGAAACTTATTCCAGATTTCATTCATAATAAATGGAGGAATTGGGATATTAATATAAGCCATCTAATGTGAAGAGTGATATTGTATTACTTTCCAAAAATACTAACAGTAATGATTAAAGTTAATGTTATTGGGTTTTACCTCTGTGCTGAGTACCTTGGCAAGCTCTTTATGTTATGGGGATCACCTCTCAAAAACACCTTTAGAGTAACTTGTTAGTATACTTATTTCAAGGGTTGAAACACTGAGACTTAGAAGGTCAGTCACATGTCCAGGGTGACACAGCTGGTTTATGGTGGAGTCTGGATTCATTATCAGGCTCCTGAAACTCTAGTCTTACTTTTATTTCGCTTTAGAAGTATGGTCTACTCATTAATCTAGATTGGCCTGTCAGTAGCTGGACTTCCCCCCCCCCCCCCATTCTAGCTTCTATCTTTTACTCTTTAAAAGCTCTATGCATTTACATAATGTATATTGTCCATATTCATCCACCACTACCACCCTCCAGCTCCTCTTTGTCCTCCTTCATCTCCCTCTCAACTTCATGTTCCCTTATTTTATATTTTTATAAATATTTTTATTTTATTTTACAATAGTAGCTTAATAAGAGCTTACAAAAAGGAATGGTTTTAGAGACTAGATGGATAGAACTCTGTTTTAATATGCCATGATTGACAACGGAACATTCTGTTACAGCATTGATCTGAATTCATTAGCATTATGGTGGTGACCATGGATAGCTGACTTCTGCAAATTTTCAGTGCCATTGACAATCAGGGCTTGACCCAGATATATGTGTTTGTGTGTGTCTGTGTGTGTGTGTGTGTGTGTGTATCTGTGTGTGTGTGTCTGTGTGTGTGTGTATGTGTTTGTGTGTGTCTGTGTGTGTGTCTGTGCGTGCGTGTGTGTGTATGTGTGTGTCTGTGTGTGTGTGTCTGTGTGTGTGTGTGTGTGTGTGTGTGTATGTGTTTGTGTCTTGACTCTTAATTGTATTAAGAAATAGGTTTTTATGGAAAGGAAGTATATTTGCATGCAGAGCATTCAATGTATGCTTTTGTACACAGAAGATAAAAAGAAAAAAAAGATGAAATGGGGACATTTGCTCATTTGACCTAAAAGACTGATCAGAAAGACATGAAGGCAAGCAAGTGGAGAATGTTTTGTGAGATTAGCTTGGCTGATTGAAGGATTTTCAACCTTTTGGAAATTATAAAAACTTAGAAATATTTCCAGTCACAAACCTTGATGAATCAAGTATATTCTTATAATCTTTGTACAGGAAATAGAATAGAGAAAACTTATATTCGTTTGCAAGTAGAGATTCATGCCTTACCATATGAGTGCCAGCTATTGGAGATATGATTATTAATAACAAAGCCAGCAAGAAGTTATTGGGAGGGGTGCAATGACATTTATCTGCCCTTTTCATCATATGTATTATCTGGGTCACTATGAAATTAATGTTCACACTTTTCAGCCCCAGGCAAAGCACTTACCCAGCTCACCTTGTGGTGCTGTCATTTGTAGCACTTTGGAACAAATGTGCAGCCCTGAGGTGAAGATGGAGGAAAAATATGTAGGTAACAGAAGACCTAAGAACTCAATTAAGAATGGATAGTCTCACCTAAAAACTATGAATTTCAAGTTCATGCATAAAGAGCCACTTTGATTTAAAACATTCCCTACAGACCTGGATGATGATAATTGGAAAATCCTGGGCTAGTTAGAAGAGCATTGGCAGCTGAATGTCTGTTTATTCAGTGCAGAGGACCTAGGCCCAAAGTCACAGTTCTCATGCTAACACCACCATTTGGGTGTCACTAACTTTGTTTAGAGACTGTGGGCCAGTGGTTCTCAATCTTCCTAATGCTGTGACATTTTAATACAGTTCCCCTTGTTGTGGTGAGCCCCCAACCATAAAATTATTTTCATGGCTATGTCATACCTGTAATTTTGCTACTGTTATGAATCGTAATGTAAATATCTGATATGCAGGAAGGGCTTAGTCTAACCCTGTGAAAGGGCTGTTTGACACATAAAGGATAGCGACCCACAGGGTGAGACTCTCTGCTGTAGGCAGAACATCCAGTTGTTGGCTCAGGAACCTTTGAATGCCTTATCAAAATTCGCTCCAGATGGATGATGCATCAGGGATAGAGGACAGAGATAAATGTTGGGTGTTGGTTACTTAATGAGATCAGGTGGAAAATGTAATAAATGTATGCACAGTGCAACATGGGACCCATCACTCCTACCTTTGACCCTTTCCTTAAGAGATAAGAACACATTGCAAGAGCTTAGGGGGTACTATTGAATTATTCAAAATAATGGTCAGCTAAATACCTCGCTGTTCTAACATGGAAGGCTTAAAGAGTTAATGCCTAAAGTTTGGAATATTAGGGATGTTTCTGCCATTAAAAAACATGCTTCTGAAAAATATCTAAAATATGGGTCTTAGGGGGCTGGAAAGGCGGTTCAGTGGTTAAGAAAAGTGGTTACTCTTACAAAGGGTCCAGGTTCAAATCCCAGCGTCCAGATGATAAGCTCACAACCAGAAGTAACTCTAGTCGCAGGGGATCTGACACCCTTTTATTATGTCTATCAGCAATCCACAGATGTGGTACACAGACATACATGTGGACAAAATGTAAAATACATCAATACAAAACATAAAAGCAACACATAAAATAATAAAAATAAGTAAACCTTAAAAAATTAAAACTATTTGGAGCCAGATGGTGTGTATATAGGTATATTGTTGGTTGGTTTAGGTGTGAAAACTTCTATATAACACTAGAAAATAGTCTCAGGAAGAGGATGACATAAACTCCATTTTAAGACCAGGCCTGACTTCAAAAGGAAAATCATCTAGACCAGGAATTGACCATAAAACCCCCTTAAGTCATCAGTCCCAGGAACTAGGCCATAAGTCATCAACTCCAGGAACAGGCCATAAATTCCAGGAACAAGGCCATAGAATCCCCCATCTAAAGAACAGTCTGGACATAACCATAAGGACGGGGAAATATCTTATCTCAGGATGCTGTGCTGGGCAGCCTTACATGCTGTGGGTATCTCATCCTATGGTTAAACATTCATGACATGGGAAAAGTCCACTGACCACCAGAACCAACCCATGTATAACATCCCTAGCATCCACCAATGATGTTTTAGATTACTTAACCCTAGCTAAAATCCCCCTAGTTCCCTATAAAAAGGCCTTTGTCTGGGTCATTACCATTTTTGTAAGTGGCAGGCCCCTGCATGTAGACTTCTTGCTTTCATGAAATAAAAACACTCATGCCAATTGCATTTGCAAGTGATGGTCTCCATGTGGCACTTTTGGATTTAACACTTAAAATAAACATTTAATGGTTATCTGTGACTACTAAGTGATTTTAATTTTCTGACTCATACCCTTTAGCAGCCAATACTATATGCTGGTGTCACTTTGATTTCATGGTGCATTGAAATGGAGGCTTGGTTTTAGATGCCCCACTCACTAGCTAATGTTATCTTCTCAACTTAAGTTTAAAAGTGACCCTGCCATCCTTCCAGATCACTAGAAGATCAGAGCAGTGATGCATGCTTTCTACCTAAGTTTCTATCTTTCTCTCTGTCAATGTTTCTTCATCCTTCAAGATTTGGCTCGTCAATGCTCCCCTAGGAAGGTGCTCCTGGACCCTCATATATACTTAGGCATTTCCTTCAAATGTCCTACCACACTTTAGCACTCTTCTCATCATGTTATTCCACATCTGTTTAGGAGATGAATGTATGATTCCTCTCTATTGTATATTTGCTCCTTTCGAATATCCCCTATCACTGACATATAGTAGCCTCACAGTTGTATTTGACAAATGAATGAAGAATCTCTTTCATTCAAAGGTTTTGTTTGATTTGGTGGGGACATAGATCTAGGATTCTAGGGTGATCTGGTAATTCACAGTGCTAATGGGGGAGGGACTTGCCAGTAGAGTGACTGTGTTGTTTTGTTGTCCTGGGAAAGAGCTTCTGATTCAATATGCCTGATAACCAAAGCTTTGCATTCTAATATGGGCCAATCAATCCAGAAATCAATCAGTGCCTGTTTATCCAGTTCAGAGTACGTGCCCAGCACAGTACTGGAGACATTAGGACATAAAGGGAATAGCTTTGTCTCTTTCCTTCAGTTCCTTTAACAGGGTTATTGAAACTTGAAGAGATCAGAAGTAGGGCAGTGCTGAGAGTAGAGATTCATAGGCTGATCATTGCTTGTAGTGAGCTCAAAGGACTGGCATGGTCCCTGGCATCGGCTGGCACCATCATCACTGTTTGGCCCAGCATCATGAAAACCAGATATTAGCCCTCTCCTGTAAAGGAATATGCCCCTGCCTAATTATTTCAAAGGTGTCATCCTAAAAAGCAAACACATTCCCAGCACCTACTCAAACTGTTTATTTACTTTGCCACAGGCATGGAGGAAAGCAAACTGTTCCCAAATAGAATTCTGGAGTGAGTGGCTGAAACCTGTCTAGCTTGTGCAGGTTTCTGCATTTTGTAGGTGAGACAGGAGAGGTTTGGCCTAGCTTAATTAGCATTTCCCCTTCTGAAATGCCTCGGAGGGGCCTTTCAAAAACAAAAACAAACAAACAAAAACCAACCAAACAACAATAAAACAGGCGAATTCTCACACACATTTACACGGAAATAGGACAGTAAGAGAAAGGCCAGGATAATAGAACCTGCTAAGGGAAGCACAGGTAGGCTACAGATACACCCACACATCTGGTTTTTTTTAAAGCTTGTAGCCTAATTTGTTTTTCTCCTAGTGAAATCTATAACCAAAGTTCACTATTTAAGGAAGAAAAATAACCTCTGCCCACACCCTACCAGGCATGCCTCACAGCTTCCCCATGCTCATTGTTTGGGACAGTCCAGCAGAGCCATCCTTGAAAGGCAGCAGCCTCTACAAAGCTGAACTTGTCATCTTCTGCACCTCTGATGGTCTTGCGATTGTCTGTAAGAGGAGTCAGGGGGAAAGGCAGAGAGAAGCCTGTAAAGGAAGTCCACAGGCCAAAGCCTGTTTTTAAGTACAGTGACCTCAGTCACTGCAGATTCTTAGGTCTTGGTATAAATATTTATAAACCCCCTTGGTTGTTCTCTGACTCCACCAGGCCTTGTCATTGTCTATGCTAATATATCTGCATTTATTCTTTTAAAAGTCCTCTCATGTCCACTTTTTAAAAGAACAGCCTAGTTTGTGTCTGCTAGAAAGGGCTTGCTCTGTTATTATGGGAGAATCTAAGATACTTGCAGAAGGTGGAGAGCTTTCTGCTTAAGGAAGCATTTTCCACTGAGGGGCATAAATACACAAACAAGGTTATGCAAAAGCTGCAGGCTCTGGAGTCAGAGTATTCTAAGTGAATTCTAGGACATATGCTTAATAATCTAGGTGGAAGCAAGATTTAAATGTATTCTTTGGGAGGTTTTAAAATGAAGTCAAGACGCCTTATTGGCACAGAATGAGACCTCCCTAGATGTCCCAGGCAGAGTATCTCCATCCTTGTCTGGGATAGAATCTTTTATTTTTTTCTCCACCTAATGTTATGACTGTTATTTTGTTACTGGATCAGGCCTGCAGGGGGCACCATTAAAAACACCATTAGAAGCTTTCTTTCCTTGCTAGTCTGTCTTCACTGATTTTTCTGGATCCCTGGGTCATTCCTTGTTACATCTTCAGTGTGAAACTATCTAGCCGTGGGGCAATGCTTTTCCTGTCACCCTGCTGTCCCCCAGAGATCAGGAAGTATCTGTGCACACAACTGGACCATAGCAAAACATTTAAGTTCCTGTCTTCTTCCCACTGTGAGTTTTGATCATTTCTTTCAGTAACCAATTCAGTTTAATTATTTATGGAAGGACGTTCATAGTGCTAGAGGAAATGTCTTGTAAAGCATTTATCAAAGAATCAGTCTTTGTAATCTGAGACATCCCTAGAACAAACAGATCTGGGATGATGATTCAGGTATTACCTTTGACAGACAGTGGGATAAGACATCAGAGTTGGTGGTGCTTGAATCATCATGCTTGACTCATGGGATGAGGCTAGAATTTGTAAAAAGTACATTTGTGAGCCATCCCAGTCCCCCACTCCCTAGCCCATGGATATACAATGAGGTGATCATGACCATTACTGTCATAGGGTGACTGCTACTATTTTCATCATGGGAGAGAGACTAAGGCACTGAATAAAATGCCTTGCTCAACTCTAACATAGTGGAGTGACATCTAGGTTTGGATAGAAGCATTTTGATGGCAGCTCTTTTTTCCTGACAATATGCAGTTCTTCTGGAGACAAGCTGGTCTCATGATTGATCATGGTCTCACATATTTGGCTTATCATATCCTGCCCCGCTTTCTGGGGCTGGTTCTATGGTTTAGGCTCAACTGTAGACTCAGAAGATTATAGGAAGGCTTACCATGTTGGTTTGGTAGGGTGGTTTCCAGCATGTGAGGGTAAGCTAGCCTCTTTCTGCCACTCCTGAGATCTTTGACTCAACCAAGGCTCTGAATTTTGAAGTCGTGATTCTCTCCATTGTAGGCCAACAGTGGCTTCTATACCTCATTGTGTTGTACATATAAAAGAGAGAAAATAATTGAAGGTTCCTAGTAAACAGTTAAAGAGTTCTAGACATGCTTCAATCTTAATTGTGGCCATTACCTCCCTTATGGAATGACCTAGAATTTCAGTTACCCTGAGGCAAGTATTTTAGTATCCTTAGATGAAAGGAGAGAGCTAGACATATAGCTGAAAGTGAGTAGGGCTGGACAAGGTAACATAGGTCAATCATTCAGAGACCATTGCTGGAGAGACACTGGCTAGGAAGCCAGCAGGGCCCATCCATTGCCCACCTTGCCTAGACCATCCGTGATCCCTCATGCTGTTCTTATACAGAGGAGCTGGAGATGCTCTTAGTAGTCTATTAAGGACACACTAAGGTCAGTACATAATAATCTTGTATTTCAGAAGCAGCTCACCTCCTGGTTTTTCTCTTAGCCCTCAGCCCTCCTTACTCCTCTTCTATTAACACCCATAGCTGATGGTATTTTTAAACTTCAGGGCTCCTGTCTGGCTGGTTATTCATTTAGCTGAGAAACTGCAGCACCTAATTAACAGGAAATTAGCAGTGAATGTAACACTTGGCCCGTAGTCAAGGACCAAGAAGTTATAAATATGTGCCACGTGAGTGGCCCAGGCACCTGATTTCCACATCTTGAGAAGTGACATTTCCTGTACTGTTTCAGGAGGTGTTCATTGGTGGTCACTGGCAGTAGAGTGCCATCATCATCATCTCTGGGGGCCAATGGGAACTTCCTGGGGAGCACAAGGGGAATTCTGCTTCATCTTGTTTCCTGAGTGGCTATTTCACTTTGTTGAGTTAAATACTACCTCAAAGGCCAGGCCAAAATGAGTACAGAAAGTCAGAACACAGGCTAGAGAACTCTTGAAGGTGTTGCATGTGATACTCCCTACAGGATGACTCAGATGTTGTGTTCCCTAAAGAGTCTCAGGTTTGCCATTGTTCTAGATACTTCCATTTGGCCTCTTTTGTGACTTGTGTATTATAATTCATAATGAATATCCCAAGAGCCTAGACTTGTGTCATTGATCAATTGCACATATACAGAAGAGGAATATCTATTCTTTCTACTGCTCTAAATCCATGGCAGCTGAAGTCCTTCTAAGCAAAAGTCAGGTTATTAAGAGAAAAGTATACAAATCTACTTAATGTAAGTTTCACATGATGTGGCAGTCTTTATAAAGAAATGAAGATATCAAATGTTTTTATGGTGGGGTGATGAAGGATAGACAATCATGGGGGTAATATAATAGAGGATGAAAAATAGTAGAGGTATATTCTGTTATAGCTGAGGCACATAGGGAATACACCTCTCATGCAGGAATCCTATGACTTACTATACTACATGAGTAGGTCAGAAAATTTAAGATTTCTCAAATTCCTTCAAATACTTAATATGCCAAAGTCCCATAGTTGTGGGTTCTGCATCTTGAGTCCCATCATAGACTGTGGGAACTGGGACCCAGAGTAGTGAGAGACCTGGCCCAAACCAGCAAGAGGCAGAGAAGCTAGGCTCTGAAACAAAAATTTCATCCATCAAGTTTGATGATCAGTGCAGAAGTCATGCCTGCCTGGCTACTTGAAAAGAGACATAAGGCTAGAGAACAAAACCATTCTGAAGATTAGAGAAGGGAGAGACTAGGTTTAAGGCAAGAGCATCTCTGGGGCTTTCTCTGGATGCCAAAGTGTCTCCACCCCACAGAAGAAAGAAGCAGTACTTAGGAGTCAGAATAGAGTCTTTCTTTATCCTCTCTTAATTTAATTTATCTTGCTTTTTTCTTTTTCTCAATTTCCCCCAGCAGGGAAATAGGCATTGAACAACCTGTCTTTTCCCTTGTGAGAGTTAAAAATCTGCTGATAAAAGGACTGTTCAAATTCTAAGTGTGTTTGTTATGAAGCAAACCATAGCAGGTGGAAAAGAGAGGTGCCCAGCTCCATGGTAAAGCTGAGCCAGGAGGAAAAGCCAGCCTGACTACATTAGGGAACAGAAAGCCCAGAGTAAGTGAAATATCTTGCCAGCTTTATTTAAAAGATCGATCGAAGCCTCTTTAACACAGGCTTCTACCTGAGAATTGATATAATGAATCCAGCATTTATGTGTCTCTGGGAGGAGGATTTTGAAAGAAGGAAAAAATATAAAAGAAATTGCATCATTGGGTAGGTCCCAGTAGGGGCTGATCTTAAGGGAGGAAATAACTCATTAATGATATCACAGAACAGAAATGGACTGGAAGACTGTGTGGGGCTTGGACCAGAGAGGACAAAATCTTTCTGGAGCCTTGTTCATGAAGGGTGCTATAAATCATGGCCCAGGGTGAGGACAAAGGCTTCACAGATGCCCAAGTACACCTGACTTCTCTACCTCTTCCAACTATCCAGGGACATTTTCTGAGCCCTGACCTAGGAAGGTGGGCCTCATCCTCTGGAGGACAAAATCAATTCTTTGCCACCCATATAGAATTTTTGTCCCCAAAATGATTTTGGAATTGAAACACTACCATTTAAGAGTTTGGGCATGTTATCCAGACATGGTGCCTCAAAACTATAATTGAATTATTTATGAGGCTGAGGCAGGAGAAATGCCTTGAGTTCAAAGCTTCTCTGAATTATATTGTACATTCTCAGCCAGCCTGGGCCACAGTGTGAGACCCTGTCTCACAATTCACTACTATGGGGTTGGAGGGGAGGAGATAGGGTGGAGTCATTGGATATGGTTATTAGTTCTTGACCTTTCTTTAATATTGATCTTGTTTATAATTTTTGTTAAAATATTAAGAAGGGGTGATATTTACTTCAAAATAATTAAATTTTCCTTTCTTCTTGACCATTCCTCAATCTTGACCTCACTTTCTGATTTTGTAAAAATATGATAGGGGGTAATATCTGTTTTAAAATGATTAAATGAAGTACTAGCCTCAAGAACTAACATAGTCTAGTGCTGAGATTTGAGAACAATGATTGCTATTTTTGTTACTCAAATAAAAGAGTTGAAAACATCACTTGGTACATGGTCACTCAATAATCAGTTCTGGCCACTTGCTAAGTGTTTGGAACAATTCCAGATAGTTTGCCTCTCTCTGCAACTCTCCCCCTTGCCTTGACCCAAGCAAAGTCCTGGGTCAAAGCCAAACCTCCACAGCACCCAAGCTCCATGATTCTACTCCATCACCACAACCCCAAGTGCAGTCCAATCCCACTCACATTGTGACTCTAACCTCATTCTCACTATGTTCTAACTGTATCAATCAGTTGTCTGGAGAGACAGACCAAAATGAGTATGTATATAAGAGAGGGATGGAGGGAGGGAAAGACAGGGAGAAAGAGAGAGAGAGCAATAGTAAGGGGAAAGGGGAGGGAAGGGGAAGAGGGAGGGGAAGGAAAGGGAGAGGCAGAGAAAGATTATAAGGGATCAGCACTCACAGCATCTCCACAGGGATCCAGCAAACTAGAGACCTAGGAGAGAAAACTACTTTTCGGTCAGCATGCTGACTGGTTTGAGACCCAGGAAAAGTCAGTATCTTAGTTTGAAAACCAGAAGGAAAGAAAGGTTCCTTTGATTTTGGAGAGGGCCAGCTTTCTGATCCTATCTATGCCTTCAACTGACTGGATGGGGACTATCCACATCTGCTTTACCCGGTTTACCAATTTAAATATCAATCTTATCAAAGAATACCACCACAAGAACAACCAGAGGAACGTTTTACGAAATATCTGGGCATCCTATGGTTCAATCACATTGACTCATAAAATTAGCCTGTAAACCAGTCTACCAGCCTTATCTCTAATCTTATCCTCAAACTTTTCCTCAACGTTAAGCCTAACCCTAAATATAACTGGGCTCTAATAATTACCTTTAACTACCTTATATGTGCCAGATACTCTTGGCTTCCCAGTTTTCTTCTTTATGGTGGGAAAACAAATCCCACCCTTGACACTAAAACTTATTAATTAGTGTATTGAATACCCACCATTAGGAAAGTCAAGATATATCCTTAGAATATGGACTTGAAAGGGAGAAATTATGAACAAAGAGGTCATATAGATTGGTATCTGATTAAAATCTGCTTGGCTTTGAGGAGCTGCTTTGCTATACACAGTGACATCACTGTGCTTCAGGCTCATTCCTAACCCCATGAGAAGGCATTGGCAAGGCTGGGCACAGAGAGATGGGCACTGTAGTTCAGAGACTATAAACCCAAGGATGATTATTAGCTGAAACCCCACTGTCAATATTCACATTTACTCATGTAATTTTAGATGAAGTTTGCCAATGTTTTTACTCTGTGATTTCATCCATGCAGACCATGGTCTTGCTTCAGACCTATCCTGTGTGGTGAAAAAACAAGCTTCCTGATTTCTAGAAATCTTCCTAGGAGGAACAGTGTCATAGCTGAAGCAATGGCTCAGTGGTTCTTAACTTGAAAATCAAGAACTCATCTTAGACAAAATGATTCATCCCTGGGGAATACATTCTGGATAATGGTGATTTTGGAATTACCATGGCATGCTAGTTGCTAAGTGGTTCTGTCAATCTAGCTTCAACCTTTCATTTTATAAATTGAAACAAAATAAAACTCGAAGGCTACGTGGCTTTGGAAACTTCAAACATCAACAGGCAAAGCCAACACCCAAAGTCGAGAGACTCCTAGCCCAGTCCTCTTGTCTAGACATATGCCTCCTCTCATCTTGTTTTCTTAGATTAATAGCAAAAGAACAATTGCACACATTGGACCCACCTTAGGACCTCCAAGATAAATGATACACTAGCTTAGCCCATATGCAACCTACTTAACAACTTTCATTGCTCTGCCCTACATCACTTTTGTCCAGAGGTAGATGTACTGTATCAGAAACTATTCTCCACTAACCCATTTGAAACAATAAGGAAATAAATCTTCATCCACCAACCTTGACCAGACAGATGAAGGTTGTGCTCATTTGGCACTGACCTTGTAAAGACGGATTGCAATTTGAGAGAGTCTATTTTATAACGTGTGTGTGTGTGTGTGTAGAGACAGAGAGACAGAGAGAGACAGAGACAGAGAGAGAAGAGACACAGAAAGAGACACAGAGACAGAAAAGAGGGAGGGGAGGAGGGAGGGAGGGAGGGAGAGAAAAGGGGAAGGAGGGAGGAAGAGATCCTCCCTCCTTCTGGGCCCTTCACATTCACATTCATTCAGGAACATTCTGGGAATTGTAGGTTCAGCGATTTTAGCATCTGTTCAATCCCTTTGCTTGTCTAATTCTTGAAAGATTTTTACATTTTCAGTGAACTTACACTGAATGAATTGTTCTTTGAAAATAAGGACTGAAATTCTGATTTAATGTGTTTAATGTTTAGACAAAATGTCATATTTACCCTATTTATACCAGGGTATAGGAAAGAATTTGAATCCAGTTAGTAATTAATTTAAATAAAGATTATGGATTCCTCCGAGGTCCAAGAACTTTGGCATTACGAGAAAATTAAAGTGAACAATCCCACTGCGCAAACCTAGTGGTTAGGGGAGAGGAACATCCTTGAATACTTCTACCACTCAACATGATATCCCTGAAGATGCTTTAATAGGAGTTTAGGGGTCAATGGATTGCTGCTAGTTAAGGATGGAGGAAGTTTCTATTGATGGCTTGATACTGGGAAATGAATGAGAACTTAAAAGTAAGTGTAAATAATAATAATAATAATAATAATAATAATAATAATAATAAGTATAAGTAATATGCTGAGCAAAGAAAAGCGAAAGGTTGCTTTCAATACCAGAGACAAGAAAGAGCATTAAAAAATGAGATTGGATCCCATAGTGCAGTGGTTTTCACCCTGTGGATCCATACCCGGTTGGGGCCGAATGATCTTTTCACAGGGGTCACATATTAGATATATTGCCTATCAGATATTTATATTATGGTTTATAACAGTATCAAAATTCCAGCTATGAAGTAGCAATGAAAATCATTTTATGGTTGAGGGTCACCACAACATGAGATTTGTATTAAAGGGTCACAGCATTAGGAAGGTTGAGAACCACTGCCATAGAATAGTTAAGTGTTGATAAAGTTCTTGGGAACATTCCATTTTCTTAATGTTTTATACCAGAAATAGTTACAATAAGTGATATTTGGTACCTTTGATTGTGTTTTTAACAAGCAGTTAATAACAACATGCTCTCTGTAGATTTTTCTCATGAAAATAAATGATAATTTATCTCCATTGTGCAGATGGTGTACGGTGGATTGAATGAGAATATTGCCATTGGCTCAAATGTTTAAATACTTGGTCCTCAGTCAATAGAACTGTTTGGGAACAATTAGGAGGTATGGCTTTTTTGGGAGAGAATATGTCATTGTGGGTTGGAAATTGAAATTTCAGAAGACTAAGTCATTCCCAGTTCTCTCTTCTTTCCACTTGTGGATAAGGATGCAAGCTCTCAGTACTTTTCCAGCACCATGCCTACCTGCCTGTGAACATACTCCCTACCATGATGGTCATGCATTCAGCCTCGAAAACTGTAAGCCCCACATAAACTCTTCCTTTAATAAGTTGCTTTGCTCATGGTGTCTTTTCACAGGAATAGAAAAGAAAGTAAGACATGGGGAACCTAAGGTTTTGAGAGGTCAGCAAAGCTGGGCTTTGAACTTAAGGCTACATATTTATTCCACCAGTATTTTAGTCTGGGTTTTTAGAGAGATCTTGGTATTTCTGTGTGCTATTACTGTGGTATGGGGGTTGGGAAGAGGTGATTTTAGACATAGTGAATTGGAATGCTCCCTGAGAATTCTGAAGAAGAGGCAAATTTGGAAGCTGGAGAGATGCCATTTGGAAGGGAAAGAGTTTGTTTCTGAAAGCTGCTTACCAAGGTTGCCATTTTCTGAACACTAGTCATGTTTCTTTGCTTTATAGGATTTCCAGATGGGAATTCTCACAGCTTTCCCACCAAGGCTGTTCCTCAGTGTATGTATGGTTTCCCAAACCTTTCTCTTGCTAGGTTATGCTCAGGTATATGTATATGTTAGAATGTTTCTGCTTCTTTTTCTTCCATGTGTCTCTGCTGTGTTATCTCCATTTAGCTGAAAGGGTTTTGTAAGTTCTTGTCCCCTTGTTGGCTGCCAATGGATATCCTGGAGAGGTGTCACTGTGTTCAGCATAGACTAGAACAAGCTCTCTTGACACTGTCACCATAACAGTGAAAGGGCTGTGTGAGGGAGCTGAAGACATCACAGTTGGTCATGAGGGAAGAGATGGGCTCTTTTTATCAGCTGGGAAAACAAGAGGTTACCTGGCCTGGGGAAGCTCTTGTGCCCAAGGATACATGACAAGCTCAGTGATGCCATCTTGTCTAGTTTAATAATTATCTTCTGATCTTATCTCCCCTTCTTTCTTTCTAATTCATCTAACTAAAATCTCTTGTTCCTGATTCTGCAGGCAATGATCCAATTGTTGGAATGAGATTAATCTTCCTAGTGGGGAAAAGAGGTAATAGGGAGGGAAAGTCTAGGCAAAGGCTCACAGTCTGTGGTAAGAACCCAGAATCCTCATTGTGTTTTTAAAACAAAACAAAAAACAAACAAGCAAACAAAACCTCCAAAAATAACAGAAAAGGGATATTAAGGGTGGGAGTCTGCATGAATCCAATACTGTTGTCACAAATCCTACAAAACAAGTGACTTAAAACATGAACCATTTTTTTTTAGCTCATGGTTTTTAAAGTCCTTTAACCTTGAATGATACTTTGGTTATGTTGGTTTGAATGGGAATGGCCCCTATAAGCTCATATGTTTGAATATGTCATCTCTAGTTGGTGGAACTGTTTGGGAAGGATTAGGGGGTGTGTCACTTCAGGTAGGCACTGAGATTTAAAAGACCCAGGCCATTTCCAATTAGCTTCCTTCCTCTCTGTCTTGTGGTACAGATGTAGAGTCTCAGTTCTTTTCTCCCTCAACATTGCTATAATGCTTCCTGCCATAATGGTCATGGACTTAGCCTCTGAATTGTATTGCCTTCATCATGGTGCTTTGGGAGAACAGTAGAAAAGCAACCATGATAGTGGCTTGGGCTCTTACAAGGCTACCACCTTGTTTGAAATGTCCTAGTTTTGCTACCAGCTGGAGAACATGATCTTCTCTTAAAGAGCTCTTGGGGTTATGTGAGACACACCTGCATGATCTTCTTGTGCTTCCCATCTCCACTGCCCTATCAAACGGGGTGCCTTTAACAGCATGTTGTGTTGCGTCACAGGTCTGGGCACTGTGAGTCTGCACTAAGATGATTAGTTCCTTCTGAGAGCTGAGTGACAGTCTGTTCTGGTTCTCAGATGACTGTCCTCATGTTCATACCAGATTTTCAAGCTTAGCAATATTACTGGCTGTTGGCCTAAAGACCGCATCATAATTGATTAGATCTGAAACAAGTGTGTCTAATTTGAGTTACATCTGAAATGCTTGATGTTGGGAAGGCCACATATGAATTCAGGTGATCATAATTCACACTATCACATCCTATAACACACCACAACCATAACAGAGACTTCTTATTTACCAATACTCAAAAGGGCATGGACTTTCCCCCCTCCTTTTTAATTACATTTTTCATACACTATATGTTAATGATCTTTCTCCCACAGCTCTTCCCAGATCCTCCCTACCTCCATGCCTAACCCAACTTTTTGTTCTCTTTAAAAATAAACTCACAAAAACAAAACAAAACAAAACAAAAAACCCAAATCAAACAAACAAGAAACCAATTAAGAAAAGAAAAGAAAAGAAAGAAAGAAAGAAAAGAAGGAAAAAAGAAAGGCCCAAACCACAAAACAAAAAGTGTACGAATACTCGTGTTTGGGAATAATAGGCAAATACAAATGGGCAGAGGCTTTGATAAAGAAAGGGCCATTGAAGCTATTCTTAGAATATATCTGTCTCAGAGTCACCAAGCCTGAACAGCTTCTCAAGGGTTGGGATGTACTGTCCACCATGATAAAGGAAACTGAGAGCAGGTACAGTACAGAGGAGGAAGTGAACACTGTGACTGTGGGTAAACAGGAAGTGATGTAAAAACAGATCCCTACATTCAAGAAGTAGCTATGACCAACAGGTACAGGGGCAAGAAAAGGCAATGGTTGAGCTTGTGTCCCTGCAACACAGGGGCAGTGACTGGGCATGGGCTTGCAGCCTGCAGGAGCCTGGAGGCTCCTCTCCTTTGTTCCTTGTAGGGAAACTTAACTCAGTCCCATGCAGGGGATTTGCCTGAGTTTCAGACATTATTAAATGGCCTTTGCAAACAGATATGTGTGCTCATTGGTCAAGTTACAGTTCCTTTGGAGACCCACATTTGTTTACTTGTGTTTCTCTAACTCTCGCTCTTAATATCACAGGAGTGCATTTCTATTTGGTCTCCACTTTCCTAAGTCCTTTACTGTTTCTTAGGCTGCCCACTGAAGGAGAGGTGGCTGTTAGGACCCAGTGCTGGTAATAACCACAGTTGACTGAGGATCTGCTACTCTGGGACTTTGAACTTTTCCTTTTCACCATTTCTTTCTTCCTAAGATTTTTTTTTTTTTTTTTTTGCTACCTCTGTATAAAGCTATGCAAGATAGATATACAAATCAAACACTTCCTCTTAATAAATCATGAAGAAATTTATTTTAAAGCAATTCTTTGGTAGACCTGCCTTTTCCCTAGTTGTTTAAGAAGGAAGTAAATATGAACACTGGTGAGACGGTTGTGGTTGTTTATTTTTCCATAAAGAATTAGATCTTAGCTGAGTCCTTGATGCTGAAGGACACTCAGCATTTTCAACCTTTGACTGATATTTTGATTTTTACAATGTCCAGTGCTGCTTCACATAGATATATAGTACAAAGAGAAGAAGTATGTTTATAGCCAGTTTAGAAACAATTGGGAATAATATCTTAATTCCAACCCAAATTTCAATCGTTTTAGTTTTTGTTGTTTAATTCAAGTCAGCAACTCAAACAAATTAAAAAAAAGAAACATTCTAGTAATGCAGTCCAAAGTGACACTAATTTGATACTTACATGCTGAGAAATGAGAGGAAATCATCAAAAGTCGCTTTTTTTCCCCTGTAATTGAACCGTTATATTCCTATAAGAGTTGAAAACTGTTTATGGTTAGTAAAATGACTGGTTGGTTGCATAGAATGGTCTCAAATCTGAGCTGAGGCATTTCCAACAGTGTTCCTTGGCACTGCATGGAGGGATGCTGTGTGCGATGTAAAGTGTGCATCCATGTTCAGAACCAGGGCTGCCGTGAAGTTCCGTGGAGCGTGGGCAGGTACTTCCCGAAACACTTAAGATCCATCAAGTCTTTGATTTTTAATTAGACACATTTTAGTTGTCAGCATTTCCACAACTTCAACATTCAGTTTCCCAGCCTGCTATGGGACCCTGACTCACAGTTTAAGGGAGCCAGGAGCTACATGATAGGCCCGGTGAACTATATGACAGGCCCCATGAAAGGCTTCCACGTTATTTCTCACCCCCTGTCTACAAGTGTTTCTTCTACTTCACAGAGGGAAAACTGAGTCTCTGAAGGCTTTCATGCTGTGAAGGGGTACTCTGAGGGGTCCTGCTCCACTCTGGCTCAGTCACATGAGTCTGTTCCTTTCTGAGGGGTGGGCAGCTGCTTCCTGCTAAAGCTGCTGTTTCTCTGGACTGCTCTTCAGGCAGTACAGGGTCTATGAAAACACAAAGATGGTTTGCCTTCCCCTCTCAGCTCCAGACCCCTAGATTTCAGAAGCTCAGCTTTTTGAGCTTGGAAAAAAAATGTTCCTCTAATCCCAGATAATTCATTGCCAGTCAAAGAACAATAGAGAGACATTTTAGCCAATGTGACTTTTTGCAAAGGTCATGCTCTGAGGCTTGGGGATTTGTGATGAACACAGTGCCTAGGGCAAAACATTTCATTTGCTTCTCTTTCTGGATGCATTTCACCACAAAGGGCTTTTCAGGGCTCCATGTACTGACATACAGGGTTCTATTGTACAGACTGGAGGTGCTCTTCTTCCAAGGTAGATCTTAGAGGGCATTTAGGGAGGGCAGGGCCAGGGATAGGCATCTAGGTTAACCAGGGGCATTGATTCCCGGAGACAGGCATGGATATATCCCACAGCTATGAGAAGGGATGGGTTCTGTCAGAAGTAACAAAGCTTAGGAGGAAACAATAGAGAAAAAACATTACAAGTTGCTTGGGTTTTGGAGGCAGCGTAGGAGTTTGTGATGTAGGTAGAGAGCCAGTAGAAACCTAGAGAAAAGAGCCTTTCAAGGTTGCTCTGCATTTCAGTGTGAATACTCATGATACTAAATGACTAAAATGTAAAGGTTGCAATTCATAATGATGCTATAGACTTCATAATAATAATTACACTCTTCCATGTTATCTACTGTATTCCAGGACACATTAATTACCTTCTTAGGGCATTAACTATATTAACTCCTGTATTTCCCAAAGTAACTACATTTTTAAATATAATTATTATAATCTTTGTTTTACACATCAGAAACTGAGGCAGAGGGAGGGAACTTAAACCATGTCAGAGAACTTCAACTATCAGCTTCAGGATGTTATTCTGGCAGTTTGCCTCTAGAATGGTTCATGGGGTTGACCCTGGAGTGTAGTTGATATACCCAGTGACATTCCATTGAAGGAAACTGATTTTCTCTTTCTCAGCAGGTATTCACAGCAAATAGCTTCTTCCAATGAAATCAGTTGTGTTCCCTTTTGAACACTTCCATTTCACCCCCATCCCCAACCTCATCCTGAACCCAGCTCCGAAATTCAAAGAAGGTGGTCCTCTATCTTCTTAGGCTGGAATCTATGTTCTGTCAGGTAAGAAAGCCTCCCATCATTTCTGGCTAGCTGCCCTGCTTTGGTAAAAGGGGCCTCATGCAGGCAGGCAGTGGGGTGGAAGGCCACATTTGTTTTGCTTTTATTGTTAAATAATATAAATCTCTTGGCTGCGCCACCCGCCGGGACATGAGTTGTGTGTCTTCCCGCACAGTCACTAATGAGACAGTTAATCATTTGTTTATTTTATTCGAAGAGAGGTGGTGTGCATATCTCTCAAACCAGACACTGGGCTCCAGGACCCTTGGGAAGCTGCCCGCCCCTGGCACATGAGTCACCCATGTTCCTAGCACAATCCCTTTCTGCAGGCCCTACCACCTCATTCCCTGAAGAACTGGCCAGGATGCAGGCATCAGCTGGTGGTGATTACTGTTACGGCTATTGCAGTTATTACTATTATTATTATTATTATTTTTTAAAATACTCCATTCCCTGAGAAGAAAAAAAAGTAATTTGCAAAGATGCTTTGTCGGGAGATAAGTATGCTTCCTCTAGGGGACAGGGGTTTATCTCACTTGTGCAGAGGTTCCTAGAGGTCGTGCAGCTCACAAGATAAAACTCTGGGATCCTCCTGGGGGAAGGCCAGAGTCAGTGTTCGGCTGTTTTCCTAGATCCAGGGTTAAAGAGGTGAAATCATCTATGTTCCTCCTGCTGGCTCCCTGGGGCCCAGACTGCTTTTATTAGCACAAATCAGGCCTGTCCAGGAGCAGTGGGGGAGGGGGGAAGCCAGAAGCATGAAAGACAGGACTGGTTTGGGGGTGCTAGAGAAACGCCAGTTGTACCACTGTACCTGGGCTGCCCGTGCTGAATGATTTATGTTAAAGGACCCTGGGTGCATCTATTTGCATGCTGTTAGTGTCCTTCAGTTATTTTCTTGGTGTTTGGATAAATTCTAATGCCTAAAGCTTATATTTCAATTAACTGGGTCCAACTGTCTTTGTCCCAAGGCACAGGGAACTGCCGGAAGTCGTGCTTTCTGCTGTGGCAGCTGCACTGTTGGCAACCGTCTGTTTGTCCATCTTGAGTCTGCCAACTCCCCATCTTTGAGACTGTTCTTATCTGTAGAGATGTCTGTATGCCAGGCACACACAGGATTACCTAAGGCAGGGCCTCTAATTTAAACTGCTGGAGCAGAAAGGAAGCATGGGAAGACCCTTGAGGGAAATGGGAGCAAAGTCAGAGGCATGCTGGAGCGGAAAGTGGACATTTCCATAGTTCCTGTCTAGCTTCCTTTCTACCTCAGCCTGTTGCTGCCATCTTAGTCACTCAACCTCACACATCCCTCTTCAGCTTATCCTTCCTCCTTCCAGTTCTCTCTCTTAAATATTCCCCGTTAAACATCTGTGTCTTTGCTCTGCTTCTGTGCCCCACCAGGATTTCTATCCAGTCTTATCTTCCCATTATTAAAATGTATCATTCAGGGTTCAGCACAAATTTCCCCAGAAAGTCCTCTGATCTAGCTAAGTTTCTTGTTACTGTGACAAACTGCCCAACAAAAGGAACAGTTTGGCTCACAGTTGGAATTTACAGTTCATCACGGTGGAGAGAACATGGCATCCAGAGAGTGAGGCAACTACTGACATTGTATCCACAGCCAGGAAGCAGAGAGAGGTGAATGCTAATGCCTCTCTCTCTCTCTCTCTTTCTCTCTCTCTCTTTCTCTCTCTCTCTCTCTCTCTCTCTCTCTCTCTCTCTCTCTCTCTCTGTGTGTGTGTGTGTGTGTGTGTGTGTGTTAAGGATGTTGTTTCTCATTTTATTTAATTCGTGACTCCAGCTGGTGGGACTGTGCTACACATATTTAGAGTAGGCTATTCCTCTATAGTAAAACATTTCAGGGACCACCTTCTTAGACATACCCAGAGGTATGTTTCTATGGTGATTCTAAACTAGTCAAGTTGATGATGAGGATTGATCTTCCTGCCTTCGATTGTCCTTCTTAGGCTGAGTCTATTGCCCACAATGCTGCTGGGTACCTGGATGCTGCACCTCTCTATTCTTATGATTAGGATGGCATCACACTCTGTGCTGGGTAAGCAGTTACACACTTTGCATTGTGACCTGAAATGAGCACATTTGTCACTCTAAACCACCTAGTTTGTGATAACTTGTTTGAGAAGTTCTAGAAAACTAATGACAAGCTGGTGGTCCTACGCTGAAAAAAATAAATGGGAGTGTCAGGAAAAACCCAGAGACATCAGCATAAAGAGAGCAAGTTCTTCCTTCTCAACCCCAAGGGTTGCCAGCACCCCTTTTCCTTCCGCTTCCGGTTCAACCCCAAAGGTTGCCAATACACTTGCTTCTCCTGCTTCCATCTTCTTCTGCTTCTGTCTCATATAATGCTCAGCCCTGTTGTTCCTGCACCCAACTGTGCACTGCCACAGACAAGCCTTGTGATAGGAGAGTCAACACTGAATAAATAACTAGCATAGCAAGAACAGCAATTGACATTTGCGTGGCCTTTGCAATTTACAGAGCTGTTTGCCATTTTGCATTACAGTTTGTCTTTACAATAACCATGTGGGGGTGGATATTGGGAGACTTGTATTTGTGAAGACAGGCAATCAGGGGTCTTGTTGGACCCATGTGGAATGTACACGGTATAGTTTGGTTCACAGCTTCAAAAACCCTTTAGCTGAGGATGTGGTTCCCGTGGTTCAGCCCTTGTCTAGTAAGCACAAGACCCTGGGCTTGATCCTTGACACCACAAAGCAAAACAATCCCTTCTTCAGACTCCAAATCAAGGTGTTTCGTTTTTAGATTTATTTTATGTGTATGAGTGTGTATGAGATTTTATTTCGTCTGCACATATATGTGTGTACTAAGTGCATACCTGTTGCCCACCAAGGTCAGAAGAGGGTGTCAGATCCTCTGAAACTGGAATTATGGGTGGTTATGAACTATCATATGGGTGCGGGGACCTAACCCAGGTCCTCTGAAAGATCAGCAAGTCCTCTTAACTGCTGGGTCAACTTTCCAGCCCTCTAAACCAATTTCTTTTAAAATATATAATTAATATAATTTAACTATAAGAACCAATGGATCAAATTTGGCTTTAAATTTTTTATTTCTAAACAGGAATATCCTTTGCCTAGACAAGGGATTCATGATACCCTTTGTTTCCCTGAGGTGAACTCAGATTCAACATGGTTTACAGTAGCAGAAAAGCTATGAGAAAATCCTGTTTGTTCAAAGGTCTTTATTTAAATGGCATCTCAGTATGTTAATCCTTTGTTATTGTTTGAAGATGCTACTGGGAACTCTGTGTGTGGATCCCTGTGTGTGTGTGTGTGTGTGTGTGTGTGTGTGCTGGTGCTTGTGTGTGCATACTGTCTGTACTCTCTCAGCTGTTATCCCCCTCTGGTGGTCACTGGCATAAATCCATTACCTGATCATTTAAAATCCCAAGAAAAAGCTGATACTGGGAAAGTACAGAGTGAACCATCATACACTTAAACAGGGTTTCTGTTTGCACATCTTCTTCTGAGGCATGTCAGTGGATGAGTTGGCTCCTCCCAGGGCACACCTTACCCCAAGAGAGAAAAACTCCTGAATTAATGGAAAGACAGTGGGCTTTGGTGATGGACGATAATATTCAGCTCTGCTACTTAATCTTGATATACTTTAGGAATCTCTGTGTGTAAAATGGGGTACTGACAAGCACCCCTATCCCAGGAGTAGTGTATAGATTATACTAATAATGTATGTAAAGTCTTTGATGCATAGTAGGTGCTTAGTCACTATTTAGTTTCTGCCATCCATACATGGTTTACTCTAGTATTGAGAATAGGCTTTGATTGCATATCACACTTTTAACCAGATAACAATTCTGTCATGTTATTCTCTAATAAGGATGACCTTTGTTGTTGTTGTTGTTGTTGTTGTTGTTGTTGTTGTTGCAAAAAGGAAACTAAGAAGTTGAAGGGAGGAAATAAGATGTCTAGATTCCTTGTCAGATAAGCACTGGTGCTTTCTAATGGGTGCACATCTTCCTCCCATTGAAGGAAAGGTTATAAGCTAGTATCTAGTGAGTCCTCTAATGTTACCAGGCCCTTAGCTCAAGTATTTTATTTATTGAATTTCACAAAACCACAGTGAGATTGGCAATGAATTTATATTTGTTTTATAGATGATAAGACAGACCTAGAAAATTGAAGTTGCCGGAGGTTTCATGTCCAGGCCAGCTGGCTCCTGACTTTTTCTGTCCCATTGTTTTGCTTTCCTGGCAGTCTTGGGAAATATTCAGTTCATGGAGAGCCCATGGATAAGAATTAATGAGGAGGACCCTCAGTGCTACCACCAGTTGCCCAAACCTCCATGGTTTATGGTTTCAAGCTTCTGCTGTCCTCCCAGTCATTCGTGTGTAAGAGATGAAAGGGTTTAAATAGTACCTGCCTAGTAATGGACAGGTAGTCCTTAGGCTTTCCTCATGGTGGTCCCGCTGGTGAACTGGATGTCCATAATCATTTCGAGGAGAGCTACCCAAGACACAATTCAGCGTAGGTTGTTAGTTTAAGTGAGTTATAGCTGTCCTTGAATTAAACTGTAGAGCTGTGTATGATTCGCTAGTAAACATACCAAAGTTTTTAGTCGTCTTCTTGGACTTTTTAGAGTAGTGGGAAACAGTGTTAGAGAAGAGGAATAAAACCTCATGAAGGAGTATGGGAGTGTGAGAGAGGAAAACACGTGCAGGATACCATGTCTTCCTGCCTTGATAGGGAAGACCTGGATTCATGTTTTTGACTCTCTAGTACGGCAACCCAGGAGAAGTCGTTATCTCTGTGTAATGCGTGTCATAAAATCAAAAAGTCACACAAATGACATCAAGACTTTGTGTCAAGTATAAACACAGGCTGCTTTCTGCTTCTTACTGAGCTGGAGAGTGGAAGAAATGAGCCTCATGAATCAAGACAAGGAGGGTTTAGCAATGTGTAGAAAGTGCTTTGGTAGCTGCACCTGTGTCTTCAGAATGCCAAAAGCTTTGTCTGTGTGGCCATGGGCAGTGTGGTTGGCAGGAGGTCTGCTCTCATGCCCTCTGTCCAGCAGCACAGTGCCCTGGACATATCTTTATTGAGTCTTTCCTGGCTTTAATGCCATTGAATCCCACTTGATGTGAGCTCCATGATAAGAAAGAATAGCTACTCCTGGTTTTGAAGTAATAATATAAAACACAGGGTGAAAGTGATGTTTTCTGAGACAGGTGGACATAGTAAGCTATGGATATCAGTTATTTTTCTTGTTGCTCTGGCAAAACCCAACAAGGAAGGAAAGATTTATTTATTTTGGCTCACAGTTTGAAGACACAGCATATCATGACTGGGGAGGTATTACAGCAGGAACATGACGCAGGTGGTCACATCACATCTCCAGAAGAAGCAGAGAGTAATGAATACTGATGCCCAACTTACCTTGTCATTCTATTTAATCTGTGACTCAAGCCTATGGGCTGGTGCCAACCACACACAGGGTGGCTCTTCTTTCCTCCATTAAACCTTTATGGAACCACCCCAGGAGACAAACTCAGAGGATGGTGCTTCTAATCCACTTGATAGTGAAGGTTAACCATCATATTGTATCTGTGGTTCTGGTCCAACAGCCTGCTCATGCTTAGGCCCTTGTCTGTTGGTACAGGATCATATGTGTGAAGCTGCTCTGCAAAAGTGTAAATGGGAGATGGGGATAAATGACTTTGCTGGTTCATAACCTCATTGTAGTTCTCCTACCCATTGGTGGCTAGTGACCGCCACAAGAAGCATGACAGTGTGTGGAGCTGACCATCTCTACGTACATTTACTAGCCACCCTTGTCAACCCTTTTCCTCTTACACTTTCTGATACAGGCATTATTAGAAGCACTGTCACTGAAACAAACAAAAGCTCACTATGAATCCTGCTCTCTCCAGATTTATAAACTAATTCTTGCTTGACCCATCCCCTCTCCTATCAAACTTTATTTTTATCTTCATATCAAGTGAATGAGTTGGGGCTTAGGACCTGGGGAAGCGGGCTTAAGGGAGGCCAAAGTCACCTTTGAATGCTAAGAGAGGTTTGGAAAATAGTGCCCAATTGAGCACCCACTAAGCGCTCACATTATTCTCTGGGTATTATCTACTTTATCTGTAGTCTTCTTGACAATGTCATAAAAAAAAAAAAGCATAGCGCTCCAATTTTACCAGTGCAGAGACTGTTAAACCCGCAGGGGTTAACTAAGTGTCAAGATGGCATAGCTGGGAGAGTCCAGACTCATTTTATCTTTTATTTTTTTTTTTTTTAAATGGCATCGTTATTTCTCCAAATTGTCTTTCTCATAGCCTGCTCATGCTACATAGTTCTTGTATTTGCCACCAAAAGGACTGAATGATTGACACAACACTTGGAGAACTAGCCCAGGACCTGACACAAAGCAACAGCTCCACAGACAATAGTTGCCATTATTTTTGGCTTTAATGGCTTAAGGGAGGTGTTCCTTATAACATACTGGAATATGAAAAGAGAGAAATTTGGCTCACCATAGTTGGGCTTGTTATGGGTGGTGCAGGGTAAATATCACTATTGTTAACTTGCTCCAGACTTTACCTGGTGAAGCAGCAGCGGCTGCTTGGATTAGGGTTTGTGTTTGCTTTGACCTAGCTGAGGTTTTCCTCTTCTAGTCTTGGCCTTATTTCAAGTTGGTTTTTATTTCATGGTCTAGATACAGTTTTCTGAACATATCCATAAGTCAGCTTCACAGAATTTAGCTTGAGAGCTTTGCATTGGAGAATAGCATTGTGTGTCATGGAAGGATGATGCTGTGGTGGACATGGTGATGCAGACCTGTGATCCCAGCACTTGACAGGAGCTGAGAGGATTGCCAGTCTGGGCATATACACAGTGTGAAAAAATAAAAAAAATATATAAAAAAACCAAAACCAAAACCAAACCAAACCACCCCCGTCCAAAAAAGCCTTGAGTTCCGTGGCGCTGTACCCAAAACTCCCTGAGGTAAGAAACAGATGGTGGCACATGGGCCCTCTCATCTCAACCTTCCTTTTCTGAGTAGAGAGACCACAGTTCTGTGGAAACAAGTCTGGGCTGCGAGCAAGGAGATTTTGTGACAGTTCCAATCACTTGCTCTGTGGCCGAAAGCAACCTAGCCAACCTCTCTGTTTCAATGCTCCCACTGGTAAAATTGAGTTGCTAACATTCTGTCATTCCCAGCTCGGAGTGCTGCTGATTTCTCTGTGAGTAAGCGGGACAACAGATGCTAAAGTGGGGTATGGATGCTTGGTATGATTATGTTGCTATTATTGCTTCTCAGCCTTTTAATCATACACATTGGCTGTATCGCTTTAATTCATGGAGGCACCCTAAGGCCTAATAACATAGAATGCAGTGAGCAGAAATATCAAACAAACAGATAAATGCATTGGGGGAAGAAGAGATGACTTTACTATGGATTGCAAGCTTGTGCCTATATGGCCGGATAGCTTAGAGTGTGTCTCTAAGAAGAAAGATAATGACCAGCAGAGTCACCATGTCTGGATGGATAGACAGTGAAGAAGACCACTTTTCTGTCCCAGGGACCTTAAAAACTCATTCCTGCTCTGAAAGGGTTCTTTGCCCTTCATGAAATGGCTGCAACCTCTTCTTCTGTTAATTGTACTCACTCTCATCCAGGCTATGGGGATAGAATCCCTAGGTTATGTGTTCTCCTTACAAACTATGAAATCGCTGTAAACTGCGTCCTTACCTCTGAAAGACTCACTTCCTCCATCAAGGAAATGGGCTTCGTAGCAACATATGGGTGATGAAGATCACATCTTAAAAGAGTTTGGGTAGGTGGCAGTTGACTCTCCCCTGGTATGCTTTGGTCCAGGTATTCTATGGAAAAGTCTTTAATTCTCCACCTTTTGCTGTTTGTGCACTGTTTGAATTTTTTTCCAGATGTATTTTTCTCTGATTCTTCTTGTTAAAATTTTATCTTTCAATGCAGAAATCAAACACCGCCTTTTCTGGCTAATTTAACCATAAGTGATAGTTTTTCCTATCTACACTTCTTTTACTATTAACCTTTGACCCCAAGAAGGGGCTTGTGATTAGCTAACTACATCATTGCTTTCCTCAATGGAGGATAAGATCCTAGAACATGAGATCAGATCTAGCAGAGTGCCTGGATTGTAGCAATTGTCCAATCCCTGCTTCAATGCACATGTAAGGTCAATGAATGCATTACCTGTCCTCTTAACCTTTTGCAGGACAGTTATGGCTCAGGAGATGAGCAGGTAGCCAGGGCTACTGATGCATTGATTGAGAACACTGGGCTTTGTGTAGTCAAACGGAAGTGTGGATAAGAAGTAGAGATGGGGTTCCATTTGGGGGTAAGGAAGTGGGAGCTGTTAGAGACACATTTCATCATGGTCATTCTAGGCCTAGCCTTGGCCTTGGAGATGTTATGAGAACACTACATTGACTTGGAAAGGCCCCTTTTATTTCAGAACCGAGAGCTAGTGAGCAGTCATGATCACAGAATTGTGTAATATGTGGGCCCACCAGAAGGTGGCACACTACACTAATTCCACGGTCTGTTGGCTTTGCTCCTGGGGATCCCCCAAATAAGTGTGGGTATGTTGACAGGTAGCATCCCATGGTGTCTTGCTGTTCTAAAGCCACTGCCTCCTTATTTTGCCTCCATCCCTGTGGCATTCTTCCTCATGAGCTATAAAGATGAAAGTGATTCTAGTCCATGGTGAAAACAGCCAATGGATGTTCATCTCTTGGAAGATTTCTGCCGAGGTAAGATGAAGGGTTGAGGTGTTTCTCAGTTTCTGCCTAAGCACAGATCCAAACTCAAAGCATATCACCTTTGAACTCCCCTTGGATTAGTAGGGAGTGATTGGTCATTGCCTTTTTTTAACCAAGGTGGAGGAAGGAGGTGAAGCAATCACTTTTATTTTCTTTTTAATTCCTTGATGCCTCTGAATTCTCTTATTATTTCTGATTTTTTGTGTGAGTTATGGGGAAACACCTCTCTTTGTGCCTCTTCCTCATCTCCTATGTGTGCTTAATTTTATTTATATTGCTCTTTATCATCTTCTTGTCACAAAATATTTCTATGGTATATAATGCAGGTAATCTTTTCATTTCTTAAAATTCAAGTGATAAAAACTCCTACAGTTCCCTGCAATCATCAATTCTGTCTTCCCACAGGGTTGGGGACATGACTTAATTGCTGAAGTGCTTGCCATGCAAATGTGAGGACCTAAGTCATATTTACTAGAACCAGCATAAGAAAGCCTGGGGTGGTGACATGTGCACATAATTCTATTATTGAGGAAATGGAGACAAGTAGATCCCTAGAACTTACTGGATAGTCAATCTAGTCAAATTACTAAAGTCCAGATGACTTTGAAAGACTTTGCTTCAAAAAGTAAGGTAGACTACTGCTCTAAGGAGTGACATCCAAGTTGACCACTTGCACATGTACACACACGCGCACAGTCTTACAGGAGCACATACAACTGTGCACATATGTGCAACAAAGAATTGTTCTGCATGCATTATTTAATCTTTGAATATTTATTGTTTTTTATGTATATGGGTAGTTTGCTTGCATATATGTTCATTCACTGCGTATATGCCTGGCAACCTGTGGAGACCAAAAGAAGCCATTGGATTCTCTAAAACTGTAGTTACATATAGCCATGAGCTGCCATATGGGAGCTGGGATTCAAACTTAAGTATTCTGTAAGAACATACAAATGTTCACTGATGTGTCATCTCCTCAGTTAAGATTTATTATTATTTTTAAGTTATGTGTACACATGTGCGTATGTGCATGTTAGCACAGGTACCCATGGAGGCCAGAGGCATCCTTACAAGCAACGAGCCACCCCAGCTTGATGCTCCATCCAGTACTCTGCAAGAGCTGAATGCACTCTTAGTTTCTGAGTCATCTCTCCAGCTGTTTACTTTTTAAATATAACACATGCTAGTGCTTCTTTAAGAATGTTATACACATATGCAATGTATTTTGATAATATTCATGCTTACCCTTTTCTCTAACTCCCCTCAGACCCACCCTCATTTATCCTAACTTCCTGTTCTCTCTCTCTCTCTCTCTCTCTCTCTCTCTCTCTCATAGCCCACCTAGTCCAGTTTGTGCTGTCCAAATACTTACTAGAGTGGGACCATCCGCTGAATCATGGTCGCCCTACTAGGAACTCCCCCTTAAAGAAAACTGATTTTCTACTTCCCAGAAGCCATTGATTGTTGATACCTTCTCAGTTGGGGTAGGAGGGAGCTTGTGAGCCTCTCTCTTCTTGTTCTAGATATGTAGATTAGCTTTATCTTGTGCAGGCTTCTATAGTTGTTGTGAGTTCATAGGTACAGCTGTCTTGTTAGATACAGCTTGTCTGCAGGTCACTCACTTGTGGATCTTACAATCCTTGTGTCACTCCCATCCCCATTCTAAGATGATCTATGGCCTGGGAGAGCACAGAGTATGATTTTAATGTCCCATTTATGGTTGAGTACTCTACAGACTCTTAATCCGACCAGTTGTGAGTCTCTGCACTGCCTGCTGTTTACCGCACCAAGAAACTGAGCTGCTGTATTCTAAGTGCCCTAACCTATGGGTCAAGAAGTAAGAATTTAAAGGGTATTCTGATACTATTTGCATCAGCTTCACCCCGAGCCTGTGAGCTTTATTATTATGTGGTCATTATTGCAGTTCATGGGTTCACAGCTGGGTAAGTCTGTTGATGATTTCCCCTACCCACCCCCAGCAGTCTGCTTAGCATCTTTTGGTACCGTAGAATCAATGTAGCAGGGAGGAAAGTTCCTGGTCATTTCCAACTTTAGTTCTTTCTCTATGTGCTATGAACAAAGTGTGTGGCATCTTCTGCAATAGAATCTTACCATGAACAACCAAGAACTGTGACAATAGCTTGTGTCATTTTAGGGTTATCTGAGACATCACTGATGAACAACTTGAGGTGTAATCTTTTTGATAACCCATAGCTTCTGGGAGGAACATTATTGCCTATACATGGCAATACCAATTAAACACTTTTATACAAATAATATATATTTATATATCATATACTCGATCTATCTATCTATCTATCTATCTATCTATCTATCAAGCTTATAAGGTATTACGTTTCCATATGGCATTTCAAACGTCCCTACTGTTAGTTATCTTGTCTCCCACCCATTCCTCTTGCTTACATACCCCATTTAATTTGACCCTAAAAGTTACCATGATAGGTTTAGAGGGTAGTTATCAACAACCCTATTGTACTTCTGAAACCACAACTCCATTAAAGGAGAATGAATTTCTCAATAATATAAGAAATAGATGAATGCATCCATGAGACATATGTTTTACTTTACTCTCTGTATCTCACTATGGATGGTGCAGTAATCTCCAAAGAAGATGTGACTCACTCAATGTCTTATATTAGTGATTATGGATAGTGATCAATAGAAGGACTGAAATCTGGTTCTCAGTATTGTGCTCCTTTTATCACCTTTTCTATGATCTGAGCAGCCATTTTCTACCTAGGCGGTCCACCTGCCTGGTATCCAGCCTCTCAGACCCCTGAGTAGAGACCCAGAAGAAAATGTGTGGGACTCATCAAGAAAATTTCTTTCCAAAGTTAAAAATAGGTTAAAAACAAAGGCTGAGAAAAAAAATCTCATCAGCATGCTAACAATGACTGTTTAGATAATGGACTTGTGGACAGTTGCTTTCTCATTACTCTGTTTCTGTAGTCTCAGAAACCCAATGAGACTTTATTACTGAAAAACAAAAAAGGAAGCATGATGGTCCAGGTGTCAGAATGATTGTGCGATATGTGTGCTATTGCATGCTGCTAAATTGGGGTAGGTTGCACGGAGAATGAATGGAAGAGCAGACATTGTGTTTGTCTTGTTTCACGGCAGGGCATTTATCATTCTTTAACTCCCATTTCTTCTCTAGAATCCCACCTGATAGTTTCAGTTGCTCTGTCTTGTACTTTGCTTCTGCCTTGGGGCCCTGGGGTCAAATGTGAAAATGCACAGGCATGCATAAGGCCTGGTAGGCCAGAGAAGATAGAAGGAATCTGGGAATCAGAGCCCCCATTCACTTTGCAAAGCTGTCGGCTTGAGCTCCTCACTCCACCTGCTGTGGACCTGTGGACTTACATAACACATTCACAGGACTTCATTTTCCAGTAGATTGAAAGCAAAGCCACTGTTGATTTTCTCCAAAAAGATCTATTTGGAAGTGCAATTGCCTGGAATTACATGGTGGGGCGAGAGGCCAGACCTTGCTGTAAATAACTTTCTTCTCAGCTGCACACAGAGGCCCAGCTACCAGCACTGTCTGTGCTGCAGGCACCTCTGTTTGATGTGGAATATTTATATATATGAACACAGGTGTGCACAATCTTGGGCTGTTACTTAGCTCATTGCCCCTTCTACCTCTGAAGTTTTGCCTCCAAAGAACAGAATCTAAACCTGAAATAAAGAGGAGGGAACACTGGGTTTGTGTCTCTGGTTCTTGTATCAGCCCATTTGTGTGGCTCTTTCCTATTACTTATGCCACCTACCTGTGGGTTCTAAGATCTTTATTAGGCCCAGCGTATCATGTGCACATCATGGGGTTCTTCAATGAACAAACAATAGACTTGTTGTACAAGGAAGTATCTGAACTGTAGTACCAAGGGTGCCAGTGTCAACTCATGGGGTCTTAGAGTAGTACAGACATCTGAGTTTCTGTATCTATACACAAAATCAAGCACACCACTAAAAATACAACTTACAACAAATAACTAAAGCCAAACAATTGGTGACAGATGAGGATCCAGAGTGCCCCTATCTCAGTGTTCTTATAAGGACGAAAGGGAATAATGCTGAGAAATCACAAGACAGCACCTGATACCTGGTATGTGCTCCAAACATTCTGTGCTCTGTCTTGCATTTGTGATAATTGTGACAATTGAAATATGAAGCAAAAACAATGGATTTGAGAGCAGGATGGTTCAAGCAAAGGCTGTGTAGGATTCTGTAAAGTATAAGATGAATTCCTGGGGGGCTGACTTTGCTTCTTAAAAGCCATAGCACATAGACAGGGTTCCCCAAAGAAAGAATAATTAACCAGAATAATGAACACACATAGTGGCAGATGGGGCTTACTGCTGGATTCTTCTAGTGGATATTTTATTTAAAGAGCCCTGCCTAGGCAAGTAGAAGACAGTGTCTAACCCAAAGATAGTGGCAGTTAATGCTCATCTGGATGGGAGAGTGGGTTTTAACAAGAAAATCTTGTCAATGTCCATTGGCTGTTGTAGAGAATTTGCCCTATATTGCAAGCATTATGGAGGGAACATTAGCTCATCCTGATGCTTGTCTCTGAAGTTATATGGCTTATGTGTGCATTTCTCCATCAAATCAATATCAAAATAGAATCTAGCAAATTATGGGGCATAATCTCAGGATAAGGCTACTATATAAACCTGGAGACAGAATGCAAATATTCACCTATACAACAATGGCTGAACTTCTACTCCACGATTATAAGAAGTGCAGGAAAACTTCTTTTAAGTAGTTTTTTTTTGTTTGTATGTGCCTTATCTGAAGTAATCTCTAATGTGCCTGGTGATACTTATTTGTATTATTATATCATCACTATAGGAGAGTGGTTAAAAGGAAAGATATTGAAAGCAGGTTGCCTGCTTCACATCTAAGTTCACTGGTATTGAATATAGGCAAGCTAATTCTTGATGACTTGATCTTGCATTTACATAGGGATATAATAGTAATGTATCAAAAGACTATTTTAAGCATGAGGTAATTAAATGTATATAGAGTGCTTAGCTATTATTATCTCCACTAAACATCTGAGAACACTGGGGATGAGAGTTAGGGAAATGATGTTCACAGTAGCATGCAGCTGGAGAAAGAACCAGGTCAAGGATCCATGCCATAGGACACTCCAATTGAGCTTTTTATCTTGTTCTAAGAAAAATGTGTAAGATCTTTGATTTCTCCTACATTAGCATCTCTCATGACAGCTATCAATCATAACAGCATTTCAGAAAGGCTTAAAGCCTCAGTAAGAATAGTTGAAGACTTGAAAGCTTCTTTAATTGTCAATCCCTAAAAACATGTTTAAAAAATTCCACCTCATCTACTAGGTTCAAATTATGTGCCGATCCCAGCTATAGCTGAGGCACAAGTTAGTAGGATTTATGGTGAATGCTATCAGGAGCAGTACCCAGGCTCAAGCGTTGTCAATCATTGGTTGTCGTGTAGCCAGATCTAAAGAGAACTTTTCTTCCTAATGTGACTCCAAGCCACGAGTTGCTTTGAGAGTTTAATGGAGGTCAAACTCTGAGTTTCCATTATGAGAAACTAGACATCTACTACCCAAATTATGGTTTGAGTCTGAATTGTTTCCATTGGTCTTGTTTTGAATACTTAGCCACTAGTTGTAGAAATGGAAAGGGTATGGAGCCTTTGAGAAAGGGACGTGGGTCATGGAAGTAGATCAGTAGGAATGGAACTCTGAAGGGTATATCTACACTGGGCTTTGTTGGTATGTCTGTTTCCTGTTCAGAGACCACATGGAAAAAGTATAACTGTACTTTCCCATCATCTTCAATTGAGCCATTACCGATCCCAAGCCATTTCTGCCATGGTACTGTTGGAATATGCCCCCTAACACCATGAGCCTGAATGAGCCTTTCCTTTCTTAAGTCACTTCAGCTAGGTATTTAGTCGTATCAATGAAAAGAGTGACTAATTCAGGAACTACCTATTGTTAGGATTAAGATATAAAGTGGGGGTGGGGTAGAGAGATGGCTCAGTGATTGGTCAAGAGCACTGACTTCCAGAGGTCTTGAGTTCAATTCCCAGTGGCTCACAAACACCTGTAATAGCACCTGATGTCCTCTTCTGGTGTGTCTGAAGACAGCTGCAGTGTATTCATATAAATAAAATTAAATTAAAAAAATGCTGTCTTAATGTTTGTTTGATTTTTTAAAGATATAAAGTTGAGTAGAAGTTACATTTTTAAGTGTTTTTCTTTCCTGGACTGACCAAAAAAAATATTTCAGTGATCCACATATAGGGTGTTTTAGTATATGTTTTAATATGTGTTTTAAATGAAGGTGGGCCAGATAAGGTGTGCAGGTATCATTAAGGATGATCTTGCCTTGTCTCCACTTCCCCTGATTTCTGTTACTATACTGTATACATTCTACCACTAGTGACTTATTATCTAGGAATTGCTGGTGTTTATTTAAAACAATAATAATTGAATTTATAATATCTCCAAGAGAGCAATATCATAAATGAAATCAGGTAGTATCTTATAGTGAAGTTTCTTTTTCCCAGTTCACATAGATGTGGCAGCCAACTAGCTACCTTGTGATCAATTAAGAACTAGAATATAGGCAAGGTGCCTTGGGAGAAGAGTGTGCAGCATTTGCTGATTCACCATTTTGCAAACCCAGTCCTCCTCTCTGCACTTTGCTCAGCAGAGATGCTGGAAGTTCTCATTGCAGTCATGTTAGAACTGGAAGCTATAAGAGCCTCAGAACATATTTTCCTCACTCAAGGTAGTTTAAAGGTTGTTGTCCCTTTCCCTTCCTCCCACAAAAGAAAGGCCTTTGCGTTCCACTTATGATGGGTTGAATGGTGTCTTTCTGGAAGATAGTACAATCCTAATATTGGGTATGTGTGAATGTCACTTTATTTGGAAATAGTATCCCTGAAATGATCAAGTTAGGATGAGGCCGTTAGAATGGTCCTAATCTAATATGAATGTGTCATAAAAAAGGAGACACTCAAACACAGAGACACACAGGCACACAAGTAGAATGCAATGCAAACCAGCGAACACAGATTAAAGTGACATATCTGTAAACCAAAGAATGGCAAAATTTACCAATGGACCACCAGGAACTAGAAATGAGGATTAGAACAAAATCACCCCTAGATTCCCTCAGAGGAGCCAACTTTGGCAACCTTTTGATTTTGGTTGTCTGATCTCTAGCACTGTGAGATAAAAAATCTTTTGTGATTCAAACCACACCCTCTGTGGAAGTTTGTTAAAACTCTAACATGCCAACACTCTATAGAACACAGATGACAGCTATTCTTCTGTTTTCATATTCTCTATACATATTAGGTAGGAACTGTGGTATGCCAAAAAATCATTGCATTTAAAGAGTTTATTTAAAGCGTTTATATACTAGCAGGAAGGGACCCTTACCTTTGCTAACATTGTGGCATGTAATTGATATCTATCTCCAAATAAGCAATTGGCTGTCAATCTTGGCCATTTTTAAGACTGTCTTGGGAATGTCAAAAATACCATTGTTTCTATATCCTAAATACTTTGACTGAAATGACTGGTGACAGGAACAAACATCAGTGTTTTGTAAATCTTCCTAGGAAATTCTGAAAGGCTGCCATTACATGACTGTGTTAAGATATATTGATCATCAGACCAATGAAATGGGAATGGCAATGGTGTTTACAAGAAGCTGTTCATGTGATTCAAATATGTAGCTGGGTTGAAGACCACCACCTTTCTCAAGCAGTAGAGATCAGGTCTATGTAATTATTGTCATGTCCTCTCCACAATATTCAGCACAGTACAGATAGTAGACAATCAGTTCAGGCTGAGGTGATAGAAGATATGCTGGAATCATGGCAGCCAGACAACCGGAGCAGCTATTAGATTGCAGACTTCATTGAAAAGATAGGTTTATCAACCCAGGCAAGGAGAGAAGAGAAAAGTGATCTTGGTTAGGATATTATGCGCCTAGGGTCAAGGGGTTGGTTGTGACTCAGTAGGCTGCAGTGATGTCTATGGGTGGTGAGAAATAAGAAGGTAAGTAAGGACTTATCATGGATCATATGGAGTGTGTCTTTTTCAGATGCTTGGGTTGTCTTATGGGTACACCCATGAGCTCCCCAGGCTGATTGTTGGTACCTTGGTCTTGCTATTGACATAGGTACAGTTGCAGGCTTAGAATTCCACCCTTTTTTCTTTGAGGACAGAATATAAATGAGGTTGCAGTGTTTTGGAATCTATGCCCTCTAGCCCATCCCCTGAGATGAAAATATGCCATTTCTCTGCAGACATGCTGGAACTGCTTTGTACTCTCTAAGTGTGAATGCTATTCCTAAAGTTTAAGAAAAAGCTCTTCCAACCCTCTTTACATATTCTCATGCCTTAGGTAGCCAGAGCAGAGATATCACATCCTGTATTTCAATACGACTTTACTTGGGGAAGCATGGAGAGGTAACGTACAGAGTGCGTTTCCTCCTTTGTTCCCTTGGTAGGGATTGACAGCTGAGAGAATCCAAACCCTCAGTCCTAGAGGGTTGCTTACCCTTGGGTGTTAGCTTGTCTGAGCTCTGTTCTTGCCAGCAGAGTCTAATTAGGACTGTGTAGATTTCATTAGCAGCTGGCCTCTTCCACTCAGAGTCCTTAATGAAGATGTTAAATAAAATTTGACATTGTTATTGCCATTTGTACCACACTTCATATGCACCAAGTGCCTTCAGAACATGTTTATTCTTTCCTAGGCAGTAGCTCCAAGAAGTTGGTCAAGTAGCATTCCTCCTCTGCAGAAAAGGCCCCTGGGAAGTAGTGTAGTTTTTGAGAGCTATGGAGCTAGCTTTCCTTCTCCCAGTTCCCTTCCTTGACCTTCTTCTCCTGACACTGGATTCTGAGTTGCATTGGCTCCTCTGGGCCCCTCTGACCTCTCACATTCTTTCTTTCTTCAAAGTCCTCCATTATTGTTTTGTACTTTTTTTTTTTTTTTTTTTTTTAAGTTCAAGAAGGCTTTAGTCTGCTCTCTTAGTCAATTTAAATGAATTTGCAAGTGAAATTTTCTGAGGAGCTTCAGATGTCTCACTGACCGTCCAAACACACGCTGTTCCTGGGCTGCTCTGGTCTATTCACAGTCTTTCATAAGCTTGTCAAAGACACAGTGTATGTGTCTGGCATGATCTGTTCTTTGTAAACAACAGCCAGGCAAACAGCACAGTTGTCTTCCTGGATGTGACAGCCCCTACCCCCACCCCCTTTACAGCAAGAAACTGCAAATCTGCGGCTTTGTGTGACAGCTTCTCAGAATGAACCAGGAGAGAAAATAAATCATGTGAAGACAAACACAGGCTCTGTTCGGATTTGCTTCCCTGAGCCTGGTTAGAGCGGTGGGAAAAGGTGAGTTAGTAAGTGTGCTTAGCTCTTGGGGTCTCAGTTTTCTTATGTGATAAATGGGCAGATTAACTGGATCCCAGCTATGTGAAAGGACCTCATCCTTGTATTAAGTAAGCATTGTGAGGAGAATTTTCTGCCTTCCTAGTTGAGCCTTCTTTCACTGACTCTCTGCACTATTTCTTCTCTATGGTGCTTTCCTTCAGCACGCACACCTCACCCCACCTCTACTTTCTCTTTCCCTTCAACCATCTGGTATTTTCACTCTTCCACTTCTGCTAGAATTTCATCACCCTGCTCCATTGAGATCGATTCTTCTCTTTCAATTCCAGCCATGGCAGGGTCTCCTTCTGCTGTTTCCAGTTGGAGCGTTCCACAGCATCTTTGAGTATCTCTCTAGTCCCTTGCAAGATTGCTTTTCATGACTCTCAGATGGAGGACTTGAGGGAGGAAATATAGAAGAAGGAGATGCTGGTGAAAAGTCCTGATCCCCCCTCACTTTGTTAATACATGATATCAGGTATGGGGCTATTGTGAGAATATGAATATCTGAGGGGACTTGGGGTCCTCTGTCTCAATGATCTAATGTCTGGGCAGTGGCAGGTGGCACTGAGGAGTAAGGAATGCCTCATCTTCAGATGTGACAGTGCATTGTTACTTTTCAATGGCAAGAGCATTATATACTATACTGAGAATTGGGATTATGAAGCCATGATTCTGGGTGTGAATCACCTGCTTATATAGACTAGTAATTCTGTCATCAGTAGATTCTATGTACATAGATATCTTCCAGTATACATATGGACCAAAGAGAGTAGGATTAAAGACTAGAGAGATGGTTCAGTGGTTAGAATCATATATTGCTCTTCTAGTGGACTTGGGCTTGATTCCCAGCACCCACACCATGGCTTACAATTATATGTAACCCCAGTTCAAGGTAATTTAACATCTGCTTCTGGCTTCCACAGGTACCAGACATGCAAGTGTTGCACAGATATATATTAAGGTAAAACACATAAAAATGTAAAAGTCATAATATTTTAATCAAACATAAAGACACTGACTACAACAACAACTTAACAGTCATTTCTTACTTTGGTTGTAGTCCCAGTGCCCAATAGTATTTCCTGAGAAATACTCATCTTACAGGGTAAGATGTCACCTGAATATGTGTGGGTTATTTCAAAGAGTGGACCAGACACTCCAAGTTAGGAAACACTTTGATCTCATTGAGGTGGCCAGTTACCTTCCCGTCCTCTCTCCTGAGGAGTTGGGGCCATTGAATTCATTCTTCAGTGTGAGCATGTCTTCAGGAAGATGAGAGAGGTCTTAAGGAACATCCCTAGGGAGAAAGATATGTCAGTTACTTTTCTCATCATTGTGACAGCAATGCCTGGTACAACCTACTTAATAGAAGGAAGAATTTTTTTTTTTCAACTCATGTTTCAGAGAGCTTCATCTGTGGTTGCTTGGCTCCAACTGCATAAGTAAGATCATGCCAATGGGATACAATAGTGGACTTCTCACCAACACACAGATAGGAATCAAAGAAAATGGAGGAGACTGGGTATTCAGTACAGCCTTCAAGAGCACAACCCCAATCATTTTTTACTTCCTGAATCCCCCCAAAGCATTTAAACATGAGCCTGTGGGGAATGCTGAAGTCAAAACACAAGCCATAGTCTGTTCCTTATTCCTATCTGAAACAAACTACCCTCTGACTTGGAAAGAATTGTATTTACTCTCCAAAGACAGTTACTAGACAGATAGCCTCAGAAACGATTTCAGCAAGACCTTTGGCTCAGGGCTCCCCTGCCATGCAAAAATGTGATGTATTCATGGAAAATTGTCTCTGACAAAGAACTCCCACATACAAAATTAGAATCTTAGACAACTTCAGGTGTTAGGAAGACATGAGGCATGTTTCCTACCCACCTCTCTCAAATCTGTTCCTATGGCATTTATTGCTAATCAATTGGGTTTTCTGATACAAAAGCCTAGGCAGTCTGCAGCATACCAATTATTGTCAAAATCCTCTCTAGCTGGGTGGAATGATACTTTCCATAGTCTCATTTCCTGTTTCTTCTTTCTAACTTCTGTGAATCTGTATCTACTCATATCTTTATCTCTCGCCAAATTCCAAGACTAGGACACATCTTCTAAGGCACTTTTGTAGTTTGAAATTTTCACATGAATCAAATCCAAATCCTACCAATCAGCAGTCTCAGTTTCATCTCTAATCCATGAGAATTGTAGCTATTAGTCTAGAGCAGTTGCCCTTCCAAACAGAGATTAACAACAACAAAAATGTTTCTTATTACTCCCTCTCTCACTGGCTGTGAAAGGATTCCCCAAATGTCATAGGAGTGTTATTCTGTTACCATGGAAGAGGTTCAAAGAAGTATAGTGTACTTACAGAAGAGAATCATGCCTCAGAATAGATTCTGGACATCAGGATAGATGAGATGCCTTCCTGCTCTGAAATTGGGCTTGTGCACCTGGAAGATGTCCCAATTTGTGAAGGGTAAAGTCAATTTTGATTCTACCCACTGCAAAGGTAATCTTCCCTACTACTTGTGTCCTAAATTTAACTTCATTTATTCATCAGGTACAAGTAGAGGTTTGTGTTATACTTAGGTTTCTGCTGGGAAATCAGTTATATATTATTGATACGGAAATGAAAGGCACAAAAAGAATAACAAGAAGGGATAGGGTATTGAAAGATAAGGGATGCTGATTAGTTAACCTAGCTTCTTTGTGTCTTAGGTATTGCTCTGGAAATGAAGATGATGATGCTTATGTGGTTATTTAATAGGTCTGTTGGCAGCACAAATGAATTCATGAGTGTGTGTGTGAGGTGCTCACAGGAGGGATGCTGGTTGAATCAGATTTGGTGCCAGTGTCCTATGACCCACTATCATCTCATTCGGGTCCTTATTCCAACAGGGGGAATTTTTTACTCTGCCTTGATTGATTAGATCATCTCCCAGGATTTTAGCCTTTCCTTCTTAACCTCCATGGGATTTCTTTTCAGTTACTAGCAAGGTGTTTGTGGCACACTATGGAATCATAAAGTATGTGGAGAAAGGATATGATAGTAAAAAGACTCAACCTTTTAATTTGTTAGTAGGTGTTAGTGGGTGATAGACTATGAATACCTGATAAGTTTCAGGATGCCCTTAATCACAGAGTTTATGTCTATGGAGGGTGCTGATTTGCTTACTAAACTCTCATAATTACCATGTGATCAGTGACTCATGATCACAAAAATATATTACTTTTAAATTTTCATGTTGCCTACTGTATTATTTAGTGTTACTATTGCTATGATGAAATGCTGTGACCAAAGCAACTTGGAGAGGAAAGAGTTTATTTGGTATACACTTCTACATTGTAGTCCATCATTGAAGGAAGCTAGGAACAGAAGCTCAAACAAGGCAGGAACCTGGAGGAAGCAGGTGATGCAGAAGCCATGAAGGAGTACTGCAAACTGGCTTGCTCAGCTAGCTGCTTTCTTATAGAACCCAAGCTATAGTCATCTGAGAGGAGAGAACCTCAATAGAGAAAATGTCGCCATAGCCCATAGGATTGACTGTAGCCAAGCGGAAATGACTTTTTTTTTTGTCAGTGATTGAGGGGGAAGGGCTCAGCCTTTTGTTGGTGGGGCCACCCCTTGGCTGGTGATTCTGGGTTCTATAAAAAAGCAGGCTGAGCAAGCCATGGGGAGCAAACCAGTAAGCCACACCTCTCCATGGCATCTGCATCCGCTCTGGTCTCCAGGTTCTGGCCTTGTTTGAGTTCCTATCCTGACTTCCTTCAGTGATGGACTATGGTATAGAGTTATAAGGCAAAACAAACCCTTTTCTCCCTAAGTTGCTTTGGTCATGGTGTTTTATCTCAGCAATAGTAACCCTAATTAAGACAGAAGGAATATACAAGGAGAGAGATGGTGAAGTGAAAAGCACAAGAGTTCGGGAGACTATACTCCCTAGGAACCTTCATGTGCTCAGCTATCCAGAAGCTCCTCAAACTGCATATTTGGTTTTTTGGTTTTTTTTTTAAGTAGAGACTTCATTTTTGCAGACATCCATGATTACATAATTATCCTTTGGTCATAATTCTAACTTTCACTTCTATGGTGATTTGAAAGAGAATGACTTCCATAGGCTTGTTAGAATATGTGGTTGCCAGCTGATAGGACTGTTTAACAAGGGTTAGGAAGTTTGGCCATGTTGTAAGAAGTGTGTCACTGGGGACAGTCTTTAAGACTTTAAAATCCAACACTGTTCCAGCTAGCTTCCTCTCTCTGCCCCACTGTGTCTCAAGATGGGAGCTCTCAGTTCCTGCTCTGGCACCATGCCTGCCTGCTTTCTACCATGCTCCCCACTATGACAGTCATGGACTCTAACCCTCTGAAACTGTGAGCCCAAGATTAAATGCTTCCTTTTATAAGTTGTCTTGATTTGTTAAGAATTGGGCTGGTTTAATGAAGCTGCTTTAACAAAGCTAGTTGTAGGTTCTCCTCCAAGATTCATGACTTCATTAGTTGCCTGGGATTTCAGTAACAGGTATGATTTTCCTCTTGTTGAGTAGGCCTTAGGTCCAATGCACATCAGCTGTTTATCCAATATGGTCAGACATAAACATATATAAACAGATAACATTATGTAGACCAAACATGTCCTATGTATGTATTTATGTATATATGTATGTATGATCTATCATCTATTTATCTATCATCTATTTATTTATCTATCATCTATCAATCATTATCTATCTATCTATCTATCCACCCATCTATCAGAAATTAAAGAAATAGAGTCCATGAATTTGAGAAAAACAAGGGATACATGGGAGGGTTTGAAGGGAGAAAACAGGGGGGGGGATGTTATAATTACATTAAAATCTAAAAAAAGTAAAATAAGAAAGTTTTAAAAAAATGTGGACAAGTCAATGTTTTGTGATTTTTTTCTCCCAGGTGTTAGAGGCACAGCTATAAGTGGTGGGAACTACCAGGACCCAGGTCCTGATTTTTTTTTTTTAATCCAAGAAAACACATTCAGCAATTAGAATAATAGAAGTTTACTTTTCCAGACCACTTCCTAAATCTGTGAAGTCAATCCTGCTCTAAGACCAGTTTCATTTTATTTCTTTCCATTGAGTGGACAGTAAATGGTTTCTAACTTCAGCTTTGCTCTTAAGAATTGTATGGTGTTTAAGTCTCCTAATAAAATGGAGAGAGTAATGCTTTCCCCAAAGGCTTGCACAGAAGATAAATAGGATAAAGCCCCAAGCACCATGCCTACTGGTTTGTGCTGTGTGCATAGTCATTTGCCTTCTTCTCTAGGAATGAAGCTTGGCTGCCTGGTTCTCTTTCTAACTTATCCTGAATCCCTGCATGATCCTTTTCTGAGGATCCACAGTAATCCTTTGGGATGACTGGAAGTGAGTCTTCGAGGTGGCTTCTTTCCCTCCTCTGTGAGCAGGCACAGACACAGGCAGAAGGATGGCTGTCCCAGGTTAGCTGTCACTAGGTGTCAAATCACCCTGTGTATCAGAGCACTCTGGTAAACAGGTGGAGATTTTTCCACTTTACTTTTCTTATTCAGGACATTAGATTTCAACGTTTGAGACACCAAGACTAATTGTATAACAAACTGACACCAAACACAATGAGAAAAGACCTTCTCTGTTTCCCCGTCTCAGATTGCACACCAGGACGTGCTAATTAAAGCATCTGTCTCCCTCCAGCTCCCAATATTAGACATCTTAATTTATTTACTTATTAAAAAGTAACAGGGGAATTTGCACTTTGTTGTTGTTTTTTCTTTTCCCTTTATTTGTGGCATTACACATCAGGCAATCTCTTGGAAAAATGATGAAGTAAGCTGATTATTATTAAATACCATTCTTATTCAGTGTGATACTTTATTGCCAAGCCTTGACAACTCTAGTAACTATGACCTTGTGATATGAGATGTCGCCTAGAGGAATGTGTAGTCTGTTTTGGACAGCACTGTACACATGGTTTAGGATGGTGATTGCAATGGTGTGGGTTGATGGCATCTGATCGACTCTCACAGGTTAAAGAATGATGTGCCTTTCCAAGGATATGCCTTCAGACCCAGACTCATTTTCTCAAAGGCCTTCTCCCCACAGTGATGAGCTGGCATGAATCCCTGCTTCTATTCAGATAGACTGGGGAGTCCCAACACTATCCATCTAGAATTTGGTTCAAATTCTAAGTGTCCAACTTAGCAGCTATCAGCTGCTTACTAATAAGTTGAGCAAATGATTGCACCGGGTGAACTAAAGCTTGAGGAGATAGATAGTAGTGAATCAAATAGAAGCTCATGTGAGCCTGGATTGACAGAGGGCACAGTCACAGATCATTTCCATTTTGAATGCAAAAGGGAAATGAGTTCAGTAAGTTCCAACACACATGTGGTACCATCTACCAAAACACACAGATATTATTCTCTCCTCTTTCCCATGTTTAGAGTAATAAGAGGCTGATCTCTTTTTTCTTGAGGAAGATAATTTTGAATATCTATTTTGAGTATATTAGCTCCTTGAGGCCTATGTAATTCGGAATAAGATTGGTTTTTTTGTTTTTTGTTTTTTTTTTTCTCGTCTGTCCACAGATGATATCCATTTCCCCTTGTTGCTCTTATTCCTGAACTGGCTTCACCCTCCTTCCCACCCCATTGCACTATGAACCACAGTGGAAAAATCCCATTGTTAGTTCAAGCCATAGTTGGAGAACTGGGCTCTGATGATGCCAAGTAACCTTGGTTTCTGTTGCTTATGTTCTTACATTTGCCTCTCACCATCTGGTTATCTCTCTCTACCCTCGCTGTATCTGACTGGAGCCTGTCCTTCCTGTGATCCAGGTTTTGTCAGAATTCCTCAGAGTCCAGCTTTTTCTGTGATCCTGTGATTCTGGGATCCTGTGATCCTGAGATCCTGGATGTGTCAGAGCTCCTGGGAGTCAAGCTGCCTCTGGGACCCTGAGATCCTGGTGTGATCAAGCTCCTGAGATCCTGTGATCCTGGGCATGTTAGAGTGCCTGGTAGTCGAGCTTCCTCTGGGTTTTGTGAGATTGGGTGCAGAATTAGTGCCCAAGGTCTGCTCAGGTCACCAGCTCTGGTAGTTCAAGCCAATGAAGAGTACATGTACACTATGTCTGGATCTGTAGTTTTGTGGTAGCATGATAGTCGGTGATAGAAACTGAGTCTAGGTAGTGTCTCAGATACAGTGGCTGCTTTCCCAAGTCTTTGAAAAAGTATCCTAAGCTAGTTCCAAGTTTAAGAATTATGCTCTGACTGGCCCTGCTACTAGTCTGCCATGAGGTGGCATGGGTGCAGGGTTGGTGCCATTCCCTCTCCTCCACCCTGGGGGTAGGAGAGGTTGCAAGAGCTAAGGGCAGGTATGAGATGTCGGGGAGATGAGCGAAGTGTGATTGGGGTGCACAATGTGGGACTCACAAACATTCAATAAAATGTAAAAAAACAAAACAAAACAAAACACAAAAACATTAAAAACAGAATAATGCTCCAAAAAAGATCTTTTCCCTGGGATTCTGTTCTTCTGTTTCTTTGAGCAATTACACACACACACAATATTAGCGCGCGCACACACACACACACACACACGTATATATCTATATAAAACATGGTAAATAATAAGTTATTTATTTCTTCCATGATGAGTAGATACAGAGCAGATGTACAGTGCACTTTTGTGTATTAAGGTGCATACCAAGTACTATATAGAAACAAGACTATTAAGGTAAAGAAATATTCTCATTCTGTTTTAAAATAAAATGAGGCTTTTCATGTCTTATAGTTGATCCTAAAAAGATTTTTTTCTATGAAGTGCCTATTTATTTTTCATTATCTCATTTGATAGATGTGGAATGACTATAGGCTGTGTACAAAGCATGTGCTGATCTATAGGACAATTGAATGAATTTGAAGCAAGAGGAGACAAAAAATGCCTATCTGAATTATGTGTTCAAGAATGTATTAAAAGAAAAAAATCAGTGAAAAGATTAACATACTGAGGATGCCATTGTAGTCTTATTCAGAAATAAAAAAGAATCCTGGAAATTGTTCAAATGCATGCAGATTGGCAAATATTCAATTATGAAATCCACATGCGACAGCAGTGCTAATTAACATGCTAAAATGTCACAATTTAATGATGTGAAAAAACTTAAACAGAATGTAAAACTGGCTTTTCGGCATTATCCCAGTTTTGTAAAATTAAAACAATAATATAGAAAAGAAATAACTTCAATAGTGACAAGGGTTTAAAGTTTCTTTATTATCCTTCTTTGAATGAGCAAGTATTATCTTTACAGTATCAAATAAACATGTATTCACCCTGCCATCTCCACAAAAATAACGTCTAACCATAGAGTCATTGCCTTCCCAGAGATGCTTCTGCCTGGAGGAAATGATGCATTTAAAGATGTTGCCATAATGTAAAGTGGAAGGAAGCCAGCACCCTAGAGTCTGTAAGGAGGGTACATGTGGAGCTTTGATGGCGACTGGCCATTAGGACTTTGCAGGTCACTATGAAGCAATGACATGTACAGTAAACATGATTTCTATAGCAGAGGAGAGCATGCTTCATGGGAAGGTTTGGGGGTGAAGGGGGAGAGGTGAGGCCTTCTCCATTGCTGGATAGGAATGCGGACTGTAATTTGTAGAAATGAAGCCAGACTTATAACATACTTTAATAGCTTTTGAGGATCTGGGATGTTTTGCTGAAGAACTAGAGTTTGATTGACGGTCTGTAGGGCAGAGAAATCTTTCTAAAGAGAAAGGAGGCTTGGCTCATATTTTAAGACAAAGAGTAAAAAAAGGCTGGAGCCAGGATCTTGGCTCCGCCAGTGGCTAATGGTTTCTTCTCAGTGAGTTGCTTAGTCTCCACATCATACAGAATCAGTGTATTCAAGTTAAATTGTGCACATGAGAAATAAACAATATAATAGACCCCCCCAAATCATTACGGATGAGAATATTTGGAAAAGTCTTTATTTAAACTGCACCTTGCTCCTTAGTCTGTCTTCATTTGCTTTCGTTTTGGTCTTAAAATATTTACAAAAGAAGATCTTCATAAATCTCTTAAGATTTGTGCCTCAGCTAGAAAACCAAACCAAGTTTGTAGCCAACGTGTAGCACAAGAAAACTCCAGAATCAACTCTAATGGAACCAGTCTATATGATCAGCTGGTGATATCTCCAAAAATGATGCAATTATAATAGGACTCTTCAGGTTGTGTAAAGTTTGTCTTTTCCAATTCTCTCTAAATTTAACTCAATTCTATCCCACTTCCTTGAATCTCACTAACTGTAGAGTGCACAGGTAGTTTTATCCAGATGTTTCTTAGAATGAATGTACCTTTCATGTATTATGCCCACATCTATTTCTTTCTCAGTAGCCTATGAATTTTAACACTTTACGTATAATTTCACCAAGATTGCATCCTGGCACTGTTATAAAGTGGACATGTAGATGCTCTTAAAATATCATCACCTCAGTGTGGTGTTACACTCCTTTAATACCAGCAATCAGGAGGTAGAGGCAGGGGGATTTCTATGAGTTTCAGGACAGCCTCATACATAGTGAGCTACATAACAGATAGACCCCATTTCACACAAAACAAAACAAAACAAAACAAAACAAAATAAAACAAACCCTCAGTGTGGAAATTATAACAAACACACATGCACATGTGTGCTTATGTACATGGCTCATTTTTTTAATGGTAGCTATACTGTTAATGATTTAAATTAGAAAGTTTATTGATTGACAATAGCTGTGTAACAAGGCTCTCTCAAATTCAATGTCTTAAAACAACCAGCAATTTATGATTTCTCCTGAGTCTGGAGTTGGCTGGAAGGACTTGCTGATGTCGTCTGGAGCACAGTGGGCCTCCCAAGCATCTGTGCTCAGCTACAGATGGGCTACTTGGCTTTGCTGATCTTGCCTAGACTGCCTTTCAGAGTTTAAGTTTAAATGGCTTATCTTTGCTCCATACATTCTCCAGCAGTTTAACATGAGCTTGCTTTTAGGATAGCCTGGATGTTGCTATGGTAATAAGAAGCAGAGAAAACCTGGCCAAGGACACTTGAGACATGGAGTTGGAGCTGGCACATCAGCTACATTGCTACATTCTGTTGACTGAAGCAATCCAAAGTCCAATGCAGACTCTGTCTAGGGAAGTAGATCCCACAGGCTAGGACTAGATGAAGAGTAGCAAAATTACAGCTCAAATATGTGTTGCTATCATCTCTGAATCAATAGATTATGGTAGAGAGCTAACATAAAAATCTGTTAGGAAGTAGTATTGATCTGGGTGAGGGAACATACTGTTCTAGCTAAGAATGCTTAGATGAGATGTTCTACCAGATTTTGATGTGCATGTGAGGAAGAGGGTACACTAAAAACTGGCTCCAAGATAGTCAGGGTAATGAAGACAAAATCCTTTATCCTCAAAAAATGAGGTATTTTGGGATGAATAGGAAGTGGTGAAGAGATAAGGTAGAGATTTACTTATATACATAGCACAAAAAAATTTAAAGTTAATCATTGAATGTCATCTCAGACTGATCAAATTCATGGGAAGTAAGTCTTGTACTTTTAAAAGTATTCCAAGAAATTCTACCATATAGTAAGAATCATTATGGAGATCTGTGTTCTTGTGCCCATGGGTTGACATTGCCTAGATGCTATTTAAAAAAAAAAAATCACTGATGCCCAGGCCCTGTGATCAGTCTATGGAATAGAACTGAGAAGTGGTCTTGGCACCTGTATCCACATAAAGTCTGTCTGGGTAAATTTAATGTGCAGCCAGTCTTAAGAACCACTGACCTAGATAGTTAATTTCCACTGTGAATAATCAATGTGTTCAGAGTTTCAAGCCACAGCAAAGAGACACTAGGACAAAGGTTTTCTAAGTCCTTTGTAGGTCCGGAATTAGCACAAAATTGCTGGGTGCCAATCAGGTCATGGAGACTGGAGAAGTAGAGGACGAATCCCAGAATGCTGAAGACCCAGCATGGACCTGCACCTGGGGTTGGAGATACAAGGCTCTAGCAGTGTTTATCTTACTTCTTGGGCAGATGGAGGGAAACTGCTCTGAATTAGTCCAGAAAAGAAAGTGACAATGCCATCTCAACCCTTTCTTTGCCTTTATGTTCAAAAGTGGTCTTTTCTGTAGAAGGATTAGAGAATTCAACTTCTACCATTTTCCCTAAGGAGGTCAATGTAACACATCATGGCTCTTGGTCTACGAATCACGTTTCTCTTGATTGTAAAACTGTAGCTTCTGCTTCCCAGTTTTGATGCTGTGCATTAAAGCTTTGACCTTACCACAACTTAGATAATCCATGAGACCTTTTTGCCTTATATCTATGGCCTCGTTATTTGTCTATGGTCAGTCACCCAGAGAACAACAGAATACTTAGCTTCCTTCTTCCCTCCATGTTCTTAAATAATTCTTGGCAGAACGTTAGTCACATGGGTTTGGAGCTAGCCTCTGACTTTCCTTTAGTTTATTTTTGGCTTCCATATACCTCATCTATTTGGAAGAAATCATAATTGCCTTAGAGAGAGAGCTTGAGTCCTGGTGTGGCCTTTGCCAGCTTCAGCTTTCTTGAAGCAGCAGCAGAGTGTCTTTAAGGTAGACAGTGGTGTATGGGAGTGATTCTCAACCTGTGTGTCATGACCCCTTTGGGGGTTTTAAATAACCTTTACACAGGGGTTACGTACTGGAAAACACAGGTCTATATAACAGTAATAAAATTACAGTTATGGCATAGCAACAAAAATAAGTTTCTGGTTGGAGATCACCACAACATGAGGAAACTTGAGAATCATTGGTGTATGGAAAGAGTAGATTCCTTAGCCCCACCCCAGACCTCTGGGCATAGAGCGTAGGCACTTGGGTGTTTCACCCTCTTTTGTGTGGTTCTTAACGCTTTCTGATACGTTTAGAGACATTAGACTAGTTGTTAGTCAAATATTAGCAATTTGGGGAACATACTGGCGTGCAGATGTTTTCTTATAAAAAATAAACCCATCATTTATATTAAAGACATACCCCTTCTTTAAAAAGTTTCTCCAAATTCTCTACACAGAGAATTGTGTTTTTATGGCATGCTTGGCTGTCGGTGGAGTTGGCCAATATGTGTGGAATGTAGTGTGCTTTACTGACACACCTATGGCATAAGGAGATGAGGATGGAGGGTACTAAAGGTACATAGTGAGGCAGAAGAGAAACTGAAAGAGACATAAAAGGAAGGAAAGATGGATATCTGTATACCAGGTCTAGTGTCATCTATCCAAGGCAACACCCAGCATATAATGCTTCTCATTTTAGAGCACTACATAGTATAGAAAATCTTATGTGTAATGTACACAAGTCTTTGGTGGGTCCTAACATTATACCTGAAAACACCAAGATGTCTGGCAGCACCTTGCCCAAGGTCAGTTAGTCACTGATGCCAGAACCAAGAGTAGAACCCAGAACTCTGTTGTAGAACAGAGTTACTTTGGTACTCTTCTTCTATGCTAGACACATGCAAGCTGCATTACTTTTTGCTGTTGTTCAGATGAACCCCGAGAGAGCAGCACTCTGTAACGTAATTGAGGATGGCTCTTAGGCAAGGTGTGCAGCATTAGTAGGAGGCAGAGTGGAGCAGGCATCCTTAAAGTCTTTAATAAAGGTCAACAGGCTTGTTGAAGAGGATCCTATCACATGGAATAAGATGATCACAGCACTGAGGGTCTCTCTTCCCCCTTCTCTTCCTTTCCTCTTTTTTTTTTTCTTTTTCTCTAATCTTCCACAAATATAGCCTCAAACCCATTCATATACCAAAATTGGTATAAACAAGGGAGTTCCAGACCATGCAGCCTTGTCAGCAAGTTTAGGTCTGATGGAAGCAACATCTTGGAATCATCCTCCTATTTTTCTCATTTTGCTCATTGTGACCAGAGGCGGGGAAATCCTGGTTTGACTTGCTTACCCTTTTTACTTTCTTTTGATAGAGATGGCACTAACTGTAGCAGGCTTTGCCTAACCTTGGTAGACCTTGTCACACTCATAGCTTCTCATCATTTCCACAGTCAGATGACATACATTAGTGTAAGAGTCATGCACCACTGCAGTAGACATTGATCCAGGGATACTTGCTGGCTTCCCTGAGCCAGCCACTCCTCCCCTGAAGAACTAAAACAAGTTTATGGTACAACACAAAGGAACACTCTTTGGTCTGATGAACTAGGTTGTCTCTATCACACAGAGACCCCGAGAGACTTAAACAACCTAGAAAAAAAGCCAAGTCTACCTTTCTTTTCTAAAAATGTGTGTGTGGGTGCATGTGTGTGTGGCCAGAGGACAAGCTTGGGTGTCATTCCTCAGATGCCATCTACCTCTTTTTGTTTTGTTTTATTTTTTTGAAACAGGATTTTCACAGACCTACAAGACATCGAGTAAGCTTATGTGGCTGGCAAGCAAATCCTAAGGCTCTGCCTGTCTCTCTTAACTTCTCCAGTACTAGGATTACAAGCATATATCATTCAACTTTTATCACCTGGATTCTGAGGTATTGAACTCAGGTCCTGATGCTTGTGAGGCAAGCACCTTAGTGACTAAGCTATCTTCTCAATCCCAACCTTGCTTTTCTTATTTTACTTGTTTGGTCAGGAAAAGCCTATTCTCTACATGCCCAAAGAAAAAGGCTAGAGATGGAGGTTAACTTTGTTTGACCTATATACTGTGGCTCTTTAGGAAAAACCACATTTTATAAGAATAGAAAGCTCTATAAAACCCCAATGAGCTTGTTTGCCAGCCCCAGAATGGCAGGGTGAATAAAATCCTTAATGACAGCCAACATTATGACCCAGTGATTGACTTCTGCCTTCATCTGGGCACTGTCTTTGGCATTACCTGTGACTCAGCCAGTAGTATTAGTGGGTACACTTTCCTAAAAGAAAGAATTAGAGGCTCAGAGAATCTAAGTTGCTCACTCACCCAAGTTCATATGTTTACTGTGTGAAGAACCTTGGATGTAAGCTTTGGAATCTTAACCATAAACCTTAGCTACTATCCCATTTTCTTACTGGCCTCTTATGAACCATCTCATTTTTATATTGAAAAATTAAAAATCCTGCTTCTTTGGGATTCCTCTGGCAGGAGGAGACTCAAAGAACACATTCCTTCCCCTTAATATTTGCTCAGGGTAGGGATCTTCATCTAGAGTTGTTGGATTCCTTGAGGTTCTGGAAGTTCTACACTTACACATGGAGGTGTACTGGCTCCAGTTCACTGCTCCTCCTTGAAAGTTCATGATCCAGATGGTCATGCTGTTCCTTAAAGGAAGAGTTAATGCCTATTTTGGGAAAGGGGCCTATTTTAAGCTAAAGGACAAGGGCTCCCTATTCTGCGACTGTGCTGGCTTGTTTCCCCTCTGTACTCAGCAAAAATGGAGTCCTCCCTAAACAATAGGTGACTCAGCCTGCGTGAAATCTCAGGTGAAATAGATTTAGCAAGCTGAGAGTGAATGTTTCCTTTTTCTCCTCTCTTTCATTTTTCCTGGTCCTGTTTGATGATAATTCCCTGTACTTGGTGCTCCTTTCATCCAAAGATCTGTAATTAATTAAGCTCACAACTCCCCTGGCAGGCAGAACAGTACGAGGATGTTCATTTAAAATCAATCCTGTTTGATACAGTAGGACTGCTACGAAGGCTCTTGAAAAGGAAAAAAAAAAACTCTCTCTATTGTGAAACTTCTTTTTAATAGAGTGAATTAGGGGAGAAAGGGAAGAAGTAATTTTGTCTGTGATGTCTGCTTAGTTACAGCTGCAAATGGTGTCCTGAATCTGGGACTCTGACACTTTTATTTTGGATTGAGCTGGATTAGTAAGATTTTGCTGCAGTGGTAATTGCTGCAAGTGGTATTGCTTTAGACAATAAACATTTGTCATCTTCTCCTAGTCTTGGGGGTCAGGAATTCATGAGTGAGTGAGTTACCTGGGTGGGCCTGTATAGAGGTCTCCTATAAGGTGATGTCAGGGTATAGCTGGGCTGCAATCATCTCGTTGGTAATCCCTAGCTGCAAGAGTTTATTCTGGAGTAGATAATAGAGGCAGGGTGACTTGATAAAGGTTTCAGGTGACACTTAGTAGGTGAATTGGCCACATGCATGAAAGGTACGATAGGATCCATTGGACAGGTGTAGAAGAACTCTGTCACTGTTCATTTTGCTGCTAGATGTTAAACTCGTAGAAGGAAGACCTACATATGTAGTTTTGCAATGTCCAAGGAGGTGTGTTGTGTTCTGCTTCTATCAGAATGTATGTGAATGTCTCATCACAAAGGGGGAAGTTCTCGGAAGGTGTCAGTAATTCTGGATGAAGGTTAATTCTTCCCATCTAGAGAATGGTACACATTACTATTATCGAGGCATTGTTGTTGTTATTTGTTTATTTGTTGAGATAAGGTTTCAATACATGGTCCAGAGTTATCTAGTGCTTGCTTTTTATAGCCCAGGCAAACCTCAAAAGTACACTGTACCTGCCTCAGCCTCTCAAGGGCTTGGATTAGAGGTATGCTCCATCACAGTGACTGACTGTTTTTGTGACTTCTGTAGTTGAGTGACCCTAGGTTATTTTCAATCTTTCCTTTGATTTCTTCTTTCTTCCAAATGCCTCAGGATCAGTGGATGATGAAATAGTCACAGCATTAATAACTGTCTCTAGTCTGTAACTTTGGACTATGAAATTGAAATAAAAATGAGTTGAATAGAATACCACCAAAACCTACAGATGACTGGTGTTTAGGAAGAGGGCTGACCAAGAATATTTCATCCATATCAAACACCTCTATCTCAGTCAGCCAAGAACCTGAATATGCGGGGGTGTCAGACACAGAGCCAGCCTTACTGTCAGTAACAGTACATGGGATGGTAAACAGCATGCTAGATTCTGCATTGCATGCAGAAACAGGGGACAAAGCATGGGTGGACTTACAGCTTCATTCAACAATTTATTGAACCATTATTATGTTCCAGAACATAGTCTAAGTTCTATGTACATTAAGGTAAATCAAATACACAAAATAGAATAAGAGACAAATAATAGATTAATAAATACATAACATGATATTATGTAGTCATTAGTGAATGCCAATAAGATGAACAAAGAAGGTAACACCGAGGTGGGTTGCTTTGCTGTCATGATGATGAAGGCAATAATTTTAACACAATGACTCATATAACATACTGAATCCCCCCTGTGCATTGAACACAGTGCTGTATAGTGAAGGAAAGGGGTAACCTTGGTTTCTTGATAACATGGTACCTTATTTAAGGCTGAGAGAAGGGAAGGGAAGGAAAGGAGAGCAGAGGGGATGGGAGAGCAGGGGAGAGGAGGGGAAGAGAAGGGAGAGGAGAGGAAAGAAGAGTGAAGGGGATAAGCAATGAAAGTCACTTGTGGGAAAGTGGTTAGTCCTGTTTAGATCATTCAGATAAGGAGATGTGGGAATAGCTGCTTTGCTTTGATTGACAGAATTTCCATAGAAGGAGCTGAAATCCAAGTAACAAAAGGAGCCAGGTGTAGAGAAATAATCCCAGACCAAGAGGAAAAGGCAAGGACAGGAAGGTCCCAGGCTTAGCATATCCAGAAATAGAATGGAGAGTGGTGCATCTTTACAAACCGGGGTCAACTGGGAACATAGAATAATTAAGAACCAAAATAACCTTCATGCAAAGATATGACTTTGAGAACAAAATATAACTCTTGGAAAATTATTTTTCTTGCCATTTAAATATTGCCTAGTTCTCATATTAGAGACAGGTGTAACATTTAATCTATTGATTTGTGATATGAATTTGCTCATGTAATTAGTTCTCTTTTCCTTAGAACCCCAGAGAAAATCCAAAATACAGGGCAAATGTTATTATATTAAAATTTTATTAGATAGTATAATTAAACAAAATACTGTATGGCAATATGTCCATCATTAAGTGTGTTGACTCAAGTCATCATTGGGAATTCTTATTTAATAGAAGTCTGCAGATCCACTTCTTTTCTAAGGCACACCTTAGATGCAATGCTTCAGGGCTAGTGTTTGATGGCTCAGCATGGGCTATCTTTGTGTATAGCTTCACAGCTACCTGAATTTGGAAAGAACCTGTGACAAGCCCATTGCCTCCATAATGCATAATGAGATGGCTGTAACTCCCATCAGAAGCTTTGCGGAGAAACCTTTCAACTCCTAGTTCTGCTCTCTATGTATGGTGTGTGTGTGTGTGTGTGTGTTACTCAAGTTTTCTTTTGTGTCTACAGGTATGAAAACAATCCCTCTTGTAGCCCCTTCCTGTGTCACCTGTTTCTTTTCTCCTGTTCCTTCCTGTGCTGTGCAGAGAAGCATTTCATTTGCATATCATATCATATCAGGTCCTCTGCTCCCCAGCTAATCATCTAAGAGGATTTTTTTTTTTTTTGGTTGTTGCTTTCTCATCTTCTGGATTTCATACCTCTTCCAAGTAAATGTTCTATTTATACTAGTTACAGATGGATATGTGAAAGATCAGGTGGAAAGACTATGTTTGCATGGAAACTTACTTTCAGGCTAAAAATGCAACAGAAACGTCAATATAAGTTTACTGTATATTTGAGTGTATTGTATATTTATTCTCCAAAGTAAACTTAGCAGCTTGCATATGATGAATCACTAAGCCTTATGTTTCACTGAAGAAGGAAGCACGATTTCTCAAAATACAGCATTGTTTTTAGAGTAAAAATTGAATTTGTTTCATGACCAATTCAAATCATTGGTTTTTTTTTTTGCAATTCTGTACTATCTCAGCATACCAGCTTTAAACTGCAAATGTACCCAATAAGAGATGAATGACTTTTCAATTCTTAAAACAGAACTTCAAGATCTGCAATGGTTTTATTATGATGAAACTGTTTGAATATATCTGAGAACTATTTCTGAAATTCTAATAATTGAAAAGTACAAAAGCAGAAACTTGATGGCAATAACAAGAGCAAAAACTGAGTTACAAAAATTAAATGTATTTAATTTCCATAAGTGATCTAAGACATTGCATTAAAAGGCATTTGGGAAAGACAAGAATGATTCATGTTAAAGAGTCAAAAACTGCTTCTGCATGGGTATGCCTGTGTGTATGCATGCATAGACACACCGACACACTACTCTTAAGTCACTGTGGCTTGTGATCTGTGAGAATTAGGCTCATCTTACCATTTGAATTCGGAGGCAGGATGCGACGTTACTTTTGCTTTGGAATTTGAAGAGTATATTTAGAAGTCAAGGTGCGATTAAGTGTTCTTGATGTTCTAGGAAATGGGTGTAATGATATTGAAATGTTTACTGAATTTCTATTCTGTGCTTTCTGCCCCAAACAGTACTGAAGTTGTGAGGGCTTCAACAGAATGAGAAGGTCTGTAGTCTCAGCCTTCAGAAAGTTTCCCAGTGATGTAGTAAAAGATGGTTTTATATTACACCACTCATACTGAGTAGACAGTATAGTTCATGCTGACAGATGGAGAAGTCCAGGAATTGGCATAAGTGGAGGCTATTAATGTTTCTAGAGACCAACATGTGATGCCTCATGAAGAGGAGCAGTTTAATTGGACCTGGGGGAAGAAATGCAAGATTTGGCATCATTTTCTTTTTAGTATAATGATAGTAACTCATTTTTATTAATAATACTGATTATCTGTCTGTTGGCTCATGGATTAGAGGATGAACTGCATGGCAAACCTACAGGGTAACAATGTTCAGGAGGTCTCTTTTTAAAAAAGAGTCAGAGGAGAAGAAAGAGAAAGCCTCTCTCAGAGCCTAGGCTTGAGGAAAAATGTAGGAGGTACAGAAGAGAATTAATGGGTAATACTTATCATTTTGTACAAAATAACCTTGACACAAATGGGGCAATTTAAAGGAGGGTAAGTGACTCCCAGCCCACTCACTCAGGTTGATGGAGGAAATAATCATGGGGTTGCTGGCAGATTGAAGAAAGGAGACCCAGGGTAGCTTCCCCCCCTCCATTATGGGTATTTCTAAGCTAGAGGTAGGAAGTTTATAGCAGAAGGAACCTTTTAAAAAGCAGCCCTTCTTGCTTTCCAGTCATTTCAGTATGTAACTCGATCTAGCAGCAATTAGATGGCTCTGGTTTTCCTCCTCTCTGAAGCTCCTGTAGAGTTGTGAGTTACACCACTGACAGTCCAAGAGATCAAGGAAACCAGATGGGTTTAAGAACCCAGTATAATAGTAAAACAAGTAAATAATAGTAAATATGTATCTACTATCATGTATAAATATACTATCTATAAATATATTGACTGTATATATATATTGTATGTACTGTAAGTATATATATATATTCCATGTATACTATAAGTATATATAAATATACTTAATATATATTATATATTTACTATTATACATTTTTTGAAGAAGCAGTGTTTACCGTGGGGAGTGAGGGTCAATGAAGGAGTCTGTGTTGTTTTTTACTGAGATTTAAACCTTCTCCTTTCCATTCTCCAAGAGATGCAGTTGGTCTGAGGAGTTTCCTCAGTGTTGGGTTCTCATGAGCATTACTAGTTACTCTATTCTTCAACAAAGTTGAGAACCATGGCTCTAAGAGCAGAGTTAAATTAATTATACTTGGGTAGTTTAGCAAGCCGCAGACCACTGGGCCGTACCATTCCCAAGTGCTTGAATCATCAGATCTGGGATGGGACCCAAGAATTTCTATTTCAAATCCGTCCTTACATCCTTAGGAGCTGCTGCTGATCTGGGGGAACATGAATTTGGAAAACATTGATTTAAACTATGAAAGTCAAGCTCGTCCAGGTTGTTCCAAAGCAGAATTTCCTAAGGCTGAGGCCCAAATGTGTTCAACTGGACATTCTGTATACCCACTGAATGACAGTGCCCAGAGTGGGATTTTGCAATGTGTTTTCTAGGTTTCTTTTTTTTTTTTTTCTATTGAGCTTAATATTTTTTGCTTCTTTCGTGTCTGGCTCTAAGTATTATTTTTATATAACCTGACCATGTGACAATATGAAGGTTTTTATGCTGTTATGGTTGAAAAGTAAGGACATCAGCTTTTGTCTGGAGCTTTTGGTGGAACACTAAGATCATCTGATTACATAGTGGTAGCTACACATGAGCCATTTCAGAAAATGGGTTCATTTACACAATGGAATGCTTCTCAGCTAATAAGAAAGAGGACATCATGAGTTTTGCAGGCAAATGGATGGAACTAGAAAATATCATCCTGAGTGAGGTAACTCAGACCTAAAAGGCCTGCATAATGGGAGCCTAGCATGGCTACCCTTCAAGAGGCCCAACAAGCAGCTGAGAGATTCAGATGCAGATACTTACACCCAACCAATGGACAGAAGCCAGGGACCCTGGGGTTGAATTAGGGAAAAGCTGGAAGAAGCTAAACAGGAGGGTGACCCCCTAGGAAGACCAGCAGTCTCAACTAATGTGGACCCCAGAGATCTCTTAGACACTGAGCCACCAATCAGGCAGCATACATAAGCTGGTCTGAGGCCCCCAACACATATACAGCAGAGAAGTGCCTGGTCTGGCCTCAGTGAGATAAGATACACCTAATCCTGGAGAGACTTGAGGCCCCAGGGAGTGGGGAGATTTGGTGAGGTGAGGGTGGGGGTGGGGGTGGAGGGTAGGACCATTCTATTGAAGACTGAATAGGGTGAATGGGGTGAGAAACAGTCAGAGGGCAGACTGGGAAGGGGATAATGACTGAACTGTGAAAATAGATTAAATAATAATAATAATAAAAATCATAACAAAGGAAAATATAAAGTCCCAAGTGATGATGATGATGATGGACTGTAACCTGTAACCCAAATGAAACCTATTCCTCTCTACAAAAAAGATAAACAAAGAAGCCTTCAAAGGCAGGCTTTGCATAGGCAGCATAGTAGATAACTGTATACAGCAGAGGCCATGTAAATGTTGGAAGAATATCTTTCAGGTTTTAGTGGGTATCATCACCACCAATGCCTTTAAAAAGTTATATTATCTGCATATATGTTACGGTTGTGTAGCTTGGTCTTCATGTGGGACTCCTCACAGTGGGAGCAGGAACCTACTCTATTGCCTGCCTTGGGACCCTTCCCCACCCTTACTGGGCTGCCTCATCTAGCCTTAATGGGAAAGGGTGCACCTAGTCTTACTGCGACTTGATATGTCAAGGCTGGTTGATAGTCATGGAAGCCTCTTCTTTTACAAAGAGAAAGAGAGGAGTACATGGGGGATGCTAAGGGGGGAGGACTGGGAGGGGAGGAGGGAGAGGAAACTATGGTCGGGATGTAAAGTAAGAAATAATTTTTAAAAGAGTAAGATTATCAAGTGACAGTTCAAATGAGTCTCCACCCTTGGGAGCCTCCAGAAATTGTTCTTTAACATGTCATGTAATTCTTATCTAGCGGTTTGCTTAGAATCTTCATTTTAAGAAATGGAGGATTATGGACTACGAAGGAAAGAGATTGTTTTTCTCAGTTGATCTGCATTCCTAATTAACAATTTACTTTATATCTGATATTATTGTTTGCACTGTTAAAGTTGTATCCTATGATCTAGGTCACAGTTCAACTAGGAGTCAAACTCCAGTGTTAATGTTCAGGATACATTTCTTATGCAGAATAATATTCCACCCACCTATCTCTTTCTTATTTAGATACTGTAGAGTTTTGCTTTGTGTCTTTTCTCTACTTCCTTCCCTTTGTAGAATACATGCAACACATACATACTTAAAATAAAGACCTACTCAAGGGTCTTTTGCTGAAATTTCGTCCCCCTTTTCTCCATGGCTGGGACACCTTGTTTCTCTTCCTTTTTATTACTGTTTTCATTCCCACCTCTGAGTCCGTATCCATTTTTATTTTGTGTTGTCTTTCCATTTTGACCTCTTTGTTGTAATGCAAATACACACACACACACACACACACACACACACACACGCATGCACACAGATAAGAGAGACAGAGAAGGAGACAGACAGAGACAGAGAGAGACAGAAAGTGAGACAGAGAGAACCAGAGACAGAGATACAGAGATGATACTTTGCCAATCCTTACTGTCTCCCTAGGATGCAGGATATCAGATGGTTTATAAATCAGAAAAAGAAAACTGTGTACAAATTTCCTATCTTAATTTAATAATGAATGTGGTATTAATAGAAATTAAGTGATTTTCATCAAATCTTAGAGTTCATGGTTGTCAACTTGACCCAAACCTAGGCAGACCTGGGAAGGGGGAATCTAAATTGTGAAATTGCCTCCATCAGACTGCCTATGAGCATGTCTGTGGAACATTCTCTTGCTTGCTGATTGATGGAGGATAGCCCAGCCCACTGTGAGCAGTACCATCTCTAGGTAGGGGCACCTGGGATGCATCAGAAAAATAGCTGAAGAAGCCAAGGAGAACAATGCAAGAGAACAGGGTTCCTTAGTATTCTCTGCTTTACGCTCCTGACCAGTTTTTACCTTGGCTTCAGTTGATCATCAACTGCACCCTGTAGTCAAACACACTCTCTCTTCCCAATCGTTTTCAGTCATGGTATTTTATCACAGCAACAGATAGAAACATGGGGAAAAACAGTTGTCAGAGGTGCAGATGTGGGGGTAAAACTATAATTTGACTAGCTGGTATGGTCTCTGCTGGGAAGGCTATGTAAAACAGCTTAGCTGAATCACAGTGAGGCCGACTAGCCTCTCAAGGTAATCCAACTGATATCACATAAGTTCTGACAGGGTTTTCTTTTGCCTCAGTCTTACTCTTGTTTCTCTGTTTCATCTCCCCCACTCGCTTGCTAAAGTATCAGCTATTACTAGAGAATCTCCAAGTCAGAGGGAAGGAAAGACCTGCAATAGGAGGATCTCTTATTAAATTCAGTGTGGATTTGGGTGTGACTAGAGTTTTCTGTGACTGACTTCTAAACTGCCATGGAAGCCCACCTTATTGACAGAGCCCAGATCAGTTCTAAGTATCCGTATAGATGGCTCTGGCACATTTTGAATTGCAGAGAGAGAAGAGAGATACATTCGTCATTCTTGTTTATTTCTACTCTGGTGTTGCCAACTATGATATGGACAAAAAATGGTGGTAGGCATGGGTAGTTTGCATGCCATCCCCTGCTGAAGGGCGGAAACAAGACTTCATAAGACAGTAAGAACATTTGTCAAAACAATGGTGAATGTACACACACAGAAGACAGGCTTAAGAGAAAGAATAGCGAGTGGCCTAAAGACATTCTGGTTTTAAGGTGAAAGGAAAGTGAGTAAATTGCTAGAGATGGGTTATTGAGGGACACAGAGTGATGAGACAAATACCTAGCAATATTCTGGGTGTTCTGTCTTCACAACAGGAATACTGGAGAATTTCCTGTTGAAGCATGCTCAGACCAGGTGTTTACCACCAACTATTTGTCCTCTTAAAGCTTAAAATGAACCATTTGGCCTTTTGCTTATCATAGGCCCTGGACTCAAGACTCTGACTTTCTTACTTTATTGTTCTTTCAAGATTCTGTTTCTTGAACTTCTCTTTACTGGTAAAGATCACTCTCCTACTTTTCTGCCCCAAAGCCTAGATCACACTGGCAAGGCCTATTAGCTATTTGAATCAGATAAACCAGTGATTTCTTCTGTCAAGAATGCCACCCAAAGTTAAGTACTGCATGCCTGTGAAAAGCAAAGGCATTTTGTAGAACCTGAATAAAATGTTTTGATTTTTGACCAAAGAGCTTATTCTGTCTTTTATAAATATAAATCCTTGGATGTTTTTGTATCAATGGACTACCATGTCTTCCCTTCAACTCAAGTAGACTTCACACTCTTCTTAGCTGATACTGTTTCCATTTTATGTACTAAGAAACTAAGGCTGTGCACTTAAGATTTATACATAATCCAGATTTCATTTTTATTAATTATTTTATTTATTTACATTTCAAATGTTCCTTCCCAGTCTTGCCTCCATAAATTCCACCACTCTGTGCTCCCTCCCCTTTGCCTCTAAGAGGGTGTTCCTGCCTCACTCCTCTAGAATTCACCTTCAATGGGGCAACAAACCTCCACAGGACCAAGCGCCTCCTCTCCCATTGATGCCAGGTAAGGCAGTCTTCTGCTACATATGTAGTGGGAGCCATGGACTGACTCATGCATACTCTTTGGTTGATAGTTTAGTCCCTGTGAGCTCTGAGGGGTCTGGTTATTGTTGTTCTTCCTATGTGGTTGCAACTCCCTTCAGCTCCTTCAGTCCACCTAACTCTTCCATTGGGATCCCTGGGCTCAGTCCAATGGTTGGCTGTAAGTATCTGCATCTGCCTTAGTCAAGTGCTGGCAAAATCTCTCAGATGATAGCTATACCAGGCTCCTGTCTGCAAGCACTTCTTAGCATCAGCAATAGTGTCAGGTTTGGTGTCTGCAGACTGGATGGATCCCAAGGTGGGGAGGTCTCTGGATGGCCTTTTCTTCAGTCTCTGCTCTATTTTTTTTGTCCATGTTTCCTTTAGACAGGAATTATTCTAGGCTAAAGATTTTGAGATAGATAGATGCTCCATGCCTCACCTGGGGGCCGTGCCTATCTCATAGAGGTGGTCTCTACAGGTTCTATCTCCTGCTGTTGAGTATTTCAGCTGATGTCATCTCCATTGGGTCCTGTGAGCCTATTACATCACTGGCCTCTGGGACTTTCTAGTGGTTCTCTGCATTCCCCTTGCCCTACTGCTAATTATTTCCATTCATTCTCCTGGTCCTCTGGACCTCTCTCCTGTCTCTTCCCATACCTGATCCTACCTCCTTTCCCTCCCCCTCCCATCTTCCACCCAGGTCCCTTCCTCCCTCTGCCTTCCATGATTATTTTGTTCCCCTACTAAGTAGGATTGAAGCATCCACACTTTGACCTTCCTTATCCTTAAGCTTCATATGGTCTGTGAGTTGTATCGTGGGTATTCTGAGCTTTTGGGCTAACATCCACTTATCTGTGAGTGCATACCATGTGTGTTCTTTTGTAACTGTGTTACCTCACCCAGGATGATATTTTTTACTTCCATCCATTTGCCTGCAAAACTTGTGAAGTTGTTTTTAATAGCTGGGTAGTATTCCATTGTGTAAACGTACCACATTTTCTGTGTCAATTCTTCCATTGAGGGACAACTGGGTTGTTTCTAGCTTCTGACTATTTTTTAAAAGGCTGCTATGAACATAGTGGAGCATGTGCCCTAGTGGCCTGGTGGGGAACCTTTTGGGTATATGCCCAAGAATAGTATACCTGGGCCGTCAGGTAGATCTACTTCCAATTTTCTGAGAAACTGCCAGATTGATTTCCAAAGTGGTTGTACCAGCTTGTAGTCCCACCAGCAATGGAAGACTGTTCCTCTTTCTCCATATCCTTGCCAGGATCTGCTGTCACCTGAGTTTTGTTTTTGTTTGTTTGTTTTGTTTGTTTGTTTGTTTATCTTAGCCATTCTGATTGGTATAAGGAGGAATCTCAGGATTGTTTTGATTTGCATTTCCCTGATGACTAAGGATGTTGAACTTTTCTTTAGGTGCTTCTTGGCCATTTGATATTCCTCAGTTGAAAATTCTTTGTTTAGCTCTGTACTTCATTTGTTAATAGGGTTATTTGATTCTCTGAAGTCTAACTTCTTGAGTTCTTTGTATATTTTGGATATTAGCCCTCTATCAGATGTAGGCTTGGTAAAGATCTTTTCCAATTCTGCAAGTTGCCATTTTGTCCTATTGATAGTGTCCTTTGCCTTACAGAAGCTTCTCAGTTTCATGAGGTCCCATTTGTCAATTGTTGATCCTAGAGCCTGAGCCATTGCTGTTGTGTTCAGGAAATTTCCCCTGTGCCAGTGTGTTCGGGGTTCTTTCCTACTTTCTCTTCTATTACATTCAGCACATATGGTTTTGATCCATTTTGACTTGAGCTTTGTACAAGGAGATAAAAATAGATCAATTTGCATTATTCTACATGTAGATAGACCTTCAGTTATACCTGTCACTCCTTTTACTGTCATTGCTCATTTTTGAGTTTGTTATTAGTCAATCTGGATTGTTGTCTTAATGTAGATGTCACCTTATTCATTTGAGGGAAGTCTCTGTCACTCTTTTATGTATTTTATTACTAGGGCCCTGCCTCCAACCCCAGCTACTCAAATCCCTTTGCATTTGCTCATTAAATTTAATAAGTTATTGATACTCTGCTAAGGCCTATTTCCTGGTTGTGGCTGCATGGGGCATTCCCAGTTTTCTTGGGAGGAGTGCTCATCCACTGAAGTAAACTGGGAAGAATAAAATGACTGTTTCTACTTTACTACAAAGAGCTTGTAAGAGCCTTAAGTGCTATCCCTGTAACTCCAAAATTGCATCAGGAGGGTTTTCATTTACAGCTAACCTGCTGCTTAACTTTTAGGCCACAAGTTTACAAGTCTCCTTTGTAGTTCACATCTCTTCAAGGCAGTTTCCACAGCTGAGATTTCCTTCCTACTGTCAATATAGGGGAAATAGTAACTATAGGAAGAATACACCAGAGCTTCCTGCCATCTATATGTTATCAAGAAATTCAGAGTCTGACAAACCAACTAGTATATGTATACATGGGTATTGGAGGCCAGAGTACAATCTTAAATATCATCTTCAGGAATGCTGTCTATATATTTCAAGAAAGGTGCTCATCAGTTAAACTAAACTTGCTGGTCAGTGAGCCTCATGGATCTGCCTATCTCTACTCCCCAGCTCTGACATTTTTACATGGGTTTTGGGAATCAAACACAGTTCTGCAAGCTTGCATGGCAAGGATTTTACGGACCAAGCCATTCCCCCAACCACGATAATGATTTTTTTTTTTTGATATTTAAACTGTGATCTCTGTTATCTTAAATTTGGTACTCAGTTATAGTCTTTTTTAAAAAAAAAATTTAAAAAGGTATTTACAAAAAAAAATCTGATCCATGAGTTCTAGAGAGTACTTGAAGTGTTGTTCTACTTCTCAATGGAAAATCTCTGGGCAGAAATCAGAACTCAAAATGTGCCATGAGATTCTCCTGAGAAATTCAAGGTGTGAAGAGAGGGTGTGGCTCTAAACTTAAGCACTGACTAAACTTCATACAACTCCACAGCTGTTGAAAGAGATTCTCCAGGTCATGTAACTCAGCAATTGAATTTTGTAGCTCTGAGAATGGAACTCAAGAGCCTTGCACATGGGAGGTAACACTTTGCCACTGAGATGTAGAGAAGCAACAGTTTCAGTATTTATAGGAGGAAACTGAAGCTCACTGAAATACAGCTTCTAGTAGATACAGATGAAATGGGGGAGGGGAGCTGTTTTAGCTCATGAATTATATTAGCTAACTTATATTAAACGGCTGGGTGAACTGTCTAGTGAGAACTTCCTTTGAAGGAAAGGCTATAGCATTCTTTAATATGAATTGAGACATGGTCCTACACACACAAGGAAAGGAGAAGCCATTGTGCGGATGCATTTGTATCTGAATTCACTATGCATAATTATAAGCCTAGGTATGATGCCAAGAATGCAGGCTGTTGATGCAGCTACTACACAATGTACTGGGGCTCCAGAATTTAATAGTAGAGAGTAATGAAGAATACAGTTAGGGAAGCACATAATTCAGTTACAGAGTAAATGTCAGGGAAACACACAGAGGCACAACTCTGGATATACCTAGGAGTTCCAGGGTTTTTCATTGTTTGTTTGTTTTGTATGTGTAGCTCTTTGGATCTATTGTTTTTCAAGGTGCGCAAGGCATCTTGAAATGTCTAACTGGAGCTCTGTGGAACTTGGAGATTTCAGCAGCTGATACAAGAAGTGTAAGCTGTGCATCATGGGTGATTGTTAGCTAATTTTAATGCCCCTTTGACTTTCCTTCTTGTCATGTTGGTTTCCTTCAGCCCAAAAAGAAGGAACTAGGTATGCCCAAGGCTTGTCATTCCTTCCCAACACTGCTCTTTATAAACCATTGCACAGGAGGGAGTAGTTTCGCAACATGCAACTTGCAGATGGGAGCAGGTTGTGAGTCGGGCTGTGGGCAAGGGTCATAACAGGAGATGAAAGACGCAGCCATAGCTATGGTTCATCAAACATCCTAATCTGCAGTAGAGAGAGCCAGCTGCTGGCCACTGTTAAACCTGAATTCTTTCTCTAGGAGAATGGGATATTTCACCGCCATTCTTTTAAAATGAGATGAAAAGCAAGGGGTGGGGAAATTAATTAATGTCAGCAAATGAAGCATGGGATGCATGTCTGGATAGGATAATGACTGTGAATTAGTGGAGAAGAAATGGAATGGTGTAGAAAATGAGCCATGCCAGCATGCTGCTTTGGGATGGACTCAGCTAACCTATACTATATTAACTCTTCACTTGCCTAATTCTTTGTCCTATGCCTCTGTTATTCTGGGTTAATGCTCTCCCAATTGCAGAGTATCAGAACTGAAGTATTACAGCCTAAGGTTTCTCTAAATAAATCAGGTGTCCAAGGGTCGGGGATAGTAGGAGACAATGTCCTTTTAGATGATAAATAATAAAGCTTCATTCACATCTTCATAGTATGTTAATGAAACTACACCAAAAGAAGCATTTGTGAGCATCTTGCTTAGTGGAGCTATGAGATAATTCATGGAAGCAAAAAGCAAGCTGGAGGAAAAAGGGAGTCATTTTCTTAAATACATTGCTCCTGCCCTCAAAACCAAGGATTACCTTTGGGTCTTCAAAAACGTACCCAGCTTTATTCTCTGCTCATCAACATGTGCCTCAAATTGTGCTTTTAAAACATCGTTACATGATTCCAGCCATCACATTCACGGACTATTTCCTGCATAGCAGGCACTACAGACTAGACATAGATGAATCAGGAAGACCTCATTTTGTAACTTTATTCTTCAAGGCCATGGTGTGGTACCTGGCATGTCATAAGTATAACTCATGGCAGCCACTACCAGCACCATTTCATTTAATTTATACTAAATATTTTTTTAATGGACAAATGATTTCAGAGATTCTGAGAAACCTTGGAAACTCACTGATTCATTGTTTCTTTGCATTATCCCAACCCCGTTTCCTTTTCTATTCCATTAAATGTTAAATGTTAACATCTAAGACACCATTTGCTGTTAACATAAAATTTACAATATGGTCAAAAGGTATGATTGACTGAATTTAGAGTCGATACTAATTCACACTAAAGTGTAGGAAAGTGACTTAGTGATAGATCCCCAGGTAAGAGGTTTTTGGGTTTTGTGCCATTTGAGATTTTTTATCAGAGGTGGTTCTGTTTTCAGACTTATGTAGAACCAATACCAAAATTTTACGATGTTTGAGAGTTTTGTGTGTGCGTGGGTGCATACACCCACGCGCACACACACACACACACACACACACATTCATGTGTGCACTTTCTTGTGGAGACTCTGGCTTCGATTCTTTTTTTTTTTTTTTTTTTTTTCCCAAAAAGACCTCTCATTGAGGAACTCGCTAAGTGGCCTAAGCTGGTTGGCCTAAGATGGCCATGTCTCTGCCTCTCAACAACTAGAACTGGAAGTATGCTTCTCCATGGCCACCTTCTATATGTGGGATCTGAGGACTGGACTAATGTACTTATGCTTGTGCAGTAAGTACTTCATGGATTATCTCCCTGGCTCATATCTGAGATTATCATTAAAACTCCAAAACAGCAAAAAGAAGAGATGAAACCACATCAGTAGTATTAATGACGCTGGGCAGTGGACTTCTGGCAGCTTCCTATATCACTGTAGAAACACCGGGATTTTGAATATTATCCTTGCCACTCCCGAATTTACATGGGTTCTTCAGGCTCAAACTTAGGTCCTAATACTTGTGCTGGAAACACATTAACCACTTAGCCATCTTCTCAGGCCTCAACAATGTTTTGGGTGTTAGTAGGATATGCCTCATGTTCTTTTAGAATTTGTAAGGCCCTCTTTAGGAGGCTGGTTTGTAGCTGGGATGTGTATATAATTTGCTTTTCCTTTTCATTAATCTGTTGACATTTATACAATAGAGAGAGTTGTATCTGAGGGTAATCTTGAATATCAAAAGAGGGTCCATTTATGAGACTATATTTGTTGGACCTTGTGATGATCTCTCTTTCTTCTCCTGACATGGCAGATGAAGTGCTCTTGAGAGTCTGCTCTTAATGAGAGAGTTTGCTTGTGGGAAGATAGAGACAAATAGATTATATAGTGAGATTCTCTCGTGGACTCTCTTCTTTGTTAACTTCATATAGATAGGTTTCTTCTATGACTGCTGTGGGCATCTGGTTGTGAGCTGTTGTGGTCTTGTCTATGAGAAGATGATGTCAGAGGCTATGATCAGCAGTTTTCATCATTGACTTGGGTAAAATAAGGCTACACAAGTGGGTGAAACTTTGGCTCTCGTTGAGGTAAGAGCTGCTTATGGGACATTTGGATTCTGTTTTGTTGACTGAATGGCCTGAGGGCATTGTGTAGGTAGAACTTGAGGTTGCTAGGAAAGTGATTCCAAATCTGGATGGAACCAGTATGAATTTATAGGCTTCCCAGATGTGACTAAGAACAGACTGAAGACTGGGTTTCTCTATTTAGTTGAGTCTCGATAATCTTCTTTTTCTAGTCAATGCTATGGTCTATGTAACTTTCTGAATATACCCAGCACTGCCTGCCTCTAGATTTGTGGTGTGAATTCTTTCTATCATTAAAATATTCGTATTTCTGTTGCTCTGGTTCCTTAAATGACGTTTTCCCATGAAGAATCTGGATGATACTTTTGTAGCATGATTTTAAATCACTCTCAGTTGCACTCTGAAGAATTCCTTTTTTTACCTTGTTATTCTGGGTTTTAGGATGGGTCAATCCTTGCTTCATAGGTGCTCAGGACACAGGCTATGCTTGATATTATGCATATACCTCTGGACTGTGTTAGTCTGAGAAAACAAGACGCCGATAGATTTGATAGATGCCTGTCATTTTTGTTTGACAAAACATTTATCCTTAAATTTAAAGAATATGTTCTTGCTAGATATTTGGTAAGTGTTTTTAAAGTATTTGAAATGTGAGATTAAAATGTCAAATACAGAGGACCTGGGTTTGATCACTAGCACCCACACGATGAAAACAACTGTCTGTCACTTCAGTTCCAGGGAATCCAATCTGTCTTCTGGACCCTTTGGGTTCCACATATACGTGTGATGAGCAGGCATATACGCAGGCAAAACACTTCCCCCAAATAAACACAAAATAAAATTTATACTTAAGAAAGAGAGAGAGAAAAAAATAAAGAGACTGACCTCCATGATCTGAAACTCTGCTTTGAATTCTAGAGACCTCTTGGAAAGTCTGCATTTAGTTTTCTTTGTGGTATCTCAGAAATCAGAGAATTATTTCATAGTGACAATAAAAACATGTGTTAAATGAGTCATGGATCTGCACATTTTTTCCTGGTTCTGTAGAGGGCAACATGATCATCCCTAATAAATTTTGAAGGAAGAGTTGGAAGTAGGATGAGTGAGTCAACATTTGAAGGAAAGTCGCCATGTTGGTAGCGGGAAAGGAGAGTATACAAGGAAGATGAGGGAGTGTGAGGGAAGGGAAGAGAGGAAACTGTAGAATACAAAGAATGTGGGTAACAGGAAGAGGATGATGATGTAATGACTCATGAGTGAAGGGGAGGACAGGAAAGGGGACACAGCTGAGGAAAGAGGGTGGAGACTGAGGAAGGAGTGAGTAAGAGAGAGAAGCTGGCTTAATCAGCACATGCAATGGGTTGAAAACAAACTTTGCATTTGGCCTTCTCTTGGGAGATTCAGTTTCATAAGAGGCTGAAGTGACTGGATAAGAGAGGTGCAAATGGGATGACAAATAAATAGTGGCCCTGGAAAGAAAAGGCTTGGGTGTTGAGGTCTGGTGCAGAGGACTGAGGCATCCAACATTAATGAGTGCAAATGTGTACAGAGACTGGAAATAGATCTCAGGAGGCTGTGATGACAGGAGCCCTGTGTGTGCTACTGGATAGTGTGAATGGGAAACTCATTACTGTGAATGTGAGCTCACTCACTCTCTAGGCAATCTGGTTTATGAACCCAAAGCTCTTGTTTGCTACCAGGCCATCCATCTCCTCTATGCTTCTATGAAATGTTCTTGATGTGAAACTCAGCACTGTCACCCTTGCCAAAGTGCTTGGCACTGGGCTATAATTTTCTCTAAATTCTCAGATGGGAACAGATTGGTAAATGTGAATATGTGCTCTAGGAGTGATAGCAAAGTATTCTTCACTTTGGGGGTCAAATCCTGGGGATGTTTTTGCATTTTCTATGGGCTTGATCACTTTCTTCCAGAAAGAACTTCGGTTATGGTTTTAAGACTTCCTTAAGATGCTCAGATCATACTACAACATGGTGTGGCTTTATCCTTTCTGAGAAAGAAAGGTATTTCCTTCTTCTTCCAAGGTAAACAAATGATGTTGGTAGAAAAATGTGGGCTTAGGTGAAAATATCTGTGAGACAATGAGAGTTTGAAATCCTAAGCAGTCAGATATCAGGATTGGGCTGAGCTGTGGGCACTCAGAGGGGTATTCAAGTGGCATAGGGCATTATAAGAATACCTCTCTGGAGTGATGAGTCCACGCATGACTGTCTTGGGGGAGGAGGTAAGTCATGAAAGCAGTTTCTTAAATGCCACATAATTTTCTGTTTGGTGCCACTGGAGAATGTCAGAAGTTCCAGATAAGACTGCTTGACTCTTAGGCAAGATGTCCTGCTTCACTGAGCCTCATATTTGTAAAGTTATTTAGTTTAACTCTGGCACAGAGTACTGTACTGATGGGGATGCTGTACTGAAGGTTCTCACATATGGCTACAGCTACACTAACAAAATAACAGCAGTGTGTTTTATGGCTCTTTCGAGATTTTAGATTTTTTTTTCCATCTGATTTTCTTTTCAAAGCCTGCCAGTGCTAGCTTGGAACCCTTGATCTCTCCCACCATCACCCCATCACCACCCAGTGCTGAAATTATAGTAGTGTATCTCCACTCTTGGCTATTCTTACAATTGTAATACAAAGCCCTGAGACTGATAGGCTAGGGGACTTGTCCTAAACCACATGGCTATAGTTTTTTACATGCTAGCCTTTGTTTCCTGTTCATAGTCAACCCAGGGTAATTGTAGACTGCCCTTTTGTCCTATCTGAGACTTGCTCTGCCAGACTTGCCTAACAACAAGCCATCTGATTTATTCAGAGAAGAGTTACACTGATTCTCCCTGGGATTCCTCCTTTGGGCCTGGCAGGATCTCTGGGGTAGGGAGAGACATAAGCAGAAAAGGATGCTTCCAAGCTGGGCTCCCCTGGAAAGTGTTAGGATGGCATGTGTTGGTCCACTGGCCCCAGCTGCCAGATGATGGGAACTGGGATCAGCTGTGACCTAATTATGAGTCTGGTAAACCTGCACTGTGCCCTTCATTTTCTGGCTCATTGACCACCCAGAGGGGGGAAAATGGATGAGATTCTGGTCAAGTCATTCCTGCCACTACCATGTAGCCAAGGTCACAGGCCAATGATATTCAAAAGGAGTACGTGGGGAGGTCTTTGTTGTCCTTTCAGAGTGGGGTGGACTCGCAGCAAGGCGGGAGCGAGGAGACCCTGTAGATACCCTCAGAGAAGCTCATTGGGATTGGAATGTCACCTCATGCCCAGTGTAGATCTGGAATTCCTGATTTGGCATTCTGTGACTATGCAAATTAACATGAGCTGCTCTTGTGATTACACATATGCAAATACATATGCACGAAACTATCCTTTTCTCTGATATACCGAGTACTTAATGACTCTTTGTTGTCAAATGGTAAGTTTAAATTGTGCTAAGAATGCAGTTTTGTGCTGACTGACAGAGCAACTCCACATTTCTAAACCAAACACATCATCTCTGCATTACAAAAGGTAAAACCCACAACTATCAAGTGAAGTCTGCACTTTATTTATACCGGGAATAGTGTCTTAAAAGTTTTCCTGCTTACTATTTCTTTCTTAAGTCCTACTGGGGAGCCCTACCACCAGTGTAGAAATTGGCACTTAGAACTAGAGATGCATAGACTTTACTCCTGCCCTGGATAGACTGGCTAGCATTTTTAAAAAAAATCATTCATTCATTCATTCATTTATTTTTACACTCCAGATTTTATTCCCCCCCCAATCCACCCGTCCACCCTCCTACTGTTTCACATCCCATACCTCCTCCCCACACCCCTGTCTTCACAAGGATGTTCCAATCCCCCCCACCCCCCACCCAGCCAGACCTCTAAACTCCTTGGGGGCCTCCAGTCTCTAAAGGGTTAGGTGCATCTTCTCTGTCTGAACCCAGACCTGGCAGGCCTCTGCTGTCTATGTGTTGAGGTCCTCATATCAGCTGGTGAATGCTGCCTGGTTTGGTGGTCCAGTGATTGAGAGATCTCGGGGGTCCAGGTTAATTGAGACTGCTGGTCCTCCTACAGGGTCACCCTCCTCCTCAGCTTCTTCCAGTCTTTCATTAATTTAACCACAGGGGTCAGCAGCTTCTGTCCAATGGTTAGGTGCAAATATCTGCATCTGACTCTTTCAGCTGCTTGTTGAGTCTTTTGGAGGGCAGTCATGATAGGTCCCTGTTTGTGAGTGCTCCATAGCCTCAGTTATAGTGTCAGGCCTTGGGATCTCCCCTTGAGCTGGACCCACTTTGTACCTGTCACTGGACCTTCTTTTCCTCAGGCTCCTCTCCATTTCCATCCCTGCAGTTCTTTCAGAAAGGAATAATTATGGGTCAGAGTTTTGACTGTGGGATGGCAACTCCCTCCCTCCCTTGATATCCTGTCTTCCTGCTGGAGGTGGGCTCTATAAGGTTCTGTTCCCTACTGTAGGGCATTTCATCTAAGGTTTCTCCCTTTGAGTCCTGAGAGTCTCTCACCTCCCCCCAACCTCCTACCTCCTGAGGTTGCCTGTTTCCATTCATTTTGCTGGCCCTCAGGACTTCAGTCCTTTTCTCTCACCCAATACCAGATCATGTTCCCCTCCCCCCATCCACTTTCCCTCCCAGGTCCCTCCCTTCCCACTTGTGATTGCTTTCTTCTCCCTCCCAAGTGGGACTGAGGGGTCCTCACTTGGGCCCTTCAGCTTGTTGACCTTATTGAGTTCTATTAAGAATGAGGACATCCTGAGGTTTGCAGGTAAATGGATGGAACTAGAAAATATCATCCTGAGTGAGGTAACTCAGACTCAATAGGACACGCATGGTATGTACTCATTAATAAGTGAACTGGCTAGCATTGACTGTGTTCAAGTAGCCCACCTCTCTTAGCCTCTGTTTCTCATGAGGATATATATTGATCACCTATTAAGGATATTCTATAGTTAGGGTTGAATGAGACATTATATATAATGTACATTATAGGCCTATCACACAGAACAGATTATGAAAAGAAAAATTCCATTTCCCTCTCTGTTATCTAAGGTACAGGGTTCGAAACATTCCATGACAAGGTATCTTATAGTCCATACTCTCTGGAATTTGGGATTTGTTCCTACTAGACTCTCAAGATTTTGGTCAACTGAGAATATTTTAAGAATTACTATTGGAGGGCTAGAGAGTTGGCTCAAGGGTTACATGCAATGGCTGCTCTTCCAGAGGTGTTGAGTTCAATTCCCAGCAACCACATGGTGGCTCACAACCATCTGGTGCCTTCTTCTGGTATGCAGGTATACATGTACACAAAACACTATATGCATAGTAAATAAATAAATTTCTAAAATAATAATGATGATTACTATTGATTAATGTCATTTCATAAATTAATTCAACAAATTAGTTAACCCCAGAGAGATATGTAAAAATTAAATAAGATAATGTATGTTAAATAACATAGTTTCTGCCATAAGCACTTTGGAAGGACGTGGTATTATTTTTATGTATGTTAGATTTAATATAGGTATAACATAAACTTATTAAAAACTTAACATGACATACAAATTACCACTCACACACACAGGGATGCCATGCTTACCACTCCCAGTATACAGTGACTTACGAACAACCAATTATTCTGGCAAGAGCTTCCAGACATAAAATCCAAGCCCAAAGCATGAACATTGATGAGCTTAAGGTTTTTAACATGGGATCTATCTTTGCCCTCCGTGGTTGATTTATCCAAAGGTTCCAGATCTTTTTAATCAGCAATAAGAGCCAGCATCTACAATATCATTGCATAGATTCAAGAATATTTTAATGTGCAGATATGACTTTGTCATGCATAATGACTTGTCTGGAAGTGGTGTATGAACATACCCATTGTAATGAATACACTTTTAACCCACTGATTACATTTCCATGCACATCTTTCACCACTTCTAGTAATTTATATAACTTTTTAGAGGGAATTACCCCCTTAGATGATGCTTTCAGAGCCAAAGCATGTGCCCACAGTGAAAAAAAGAGTTTTCAAATGACGGACATGGTCTTCTTAGCATGCTATGTATCTGTGTCTCAATCCTACTTCCAGCCACTTGAAGGTTTACAGATTATTTTCAGTTGAGAATAACTTAGCAACAAGCATAAATTACATACGCATTTCATCTTTGGATCACTCTCTTTGGGAGAAGGTGGTTCATCTTTATGAAGAGGATCATATCTGAGAAAAGAAGAGATTTGGCGCTTTGAGGTAAAATGACTTTCGGTGATGTCGTAAAATGTAATTTAAAAAATACCAGATCTACTAACCTCATTCCTTATAAACTGGGAGGGAATTGATATAAACAAAAATTAAAACCACCATCTAACAAAATCAGTAACAAAAAATCCTTATTGAGTATCCAAATTTTCTGTCTCATAATTTAAGGTCAGTGTTGGCAGAGACCAAAGTAAAGGTGTTGAGATAATTTTTTTTAGTCTGTGAAACTGCCCTTTCCTAGACGTGACATGCCTATAGAGCAAGCAGAGAGATGATGCTGTTTTTTTCTGTGTGCTCTTCTAAGGGATGGAGCTCAACATTTCTATCCCTTAGAGATGACTATTTTGAAAAGACTGTTGCCAGGGGAGCTGTTTAGCAGAAACATGGAAAATTAGTTTCCAAGTACAGCAATAGCAGCAATTCTTTCTATTAGGATGTTCTTCCTAAAATATCATTGATGTTAATAGTTAACATCACCTTTCTCAGAGCTGTTTCTATGTGATAGATGCCCAATGTATTTTACACAGGGACTTGGGAGAGAGCTTTGAATCATGTTTTTTTAATTCAATTGGAAGCCAAGGGCAGAAAGCAAAAATGCCTATGTCCTAATTACTAGCGAATCCATAGATAGTCTATTTGGGTGCTTGGATAAAGGGGTTGAGATCACAATTGCTTCAAAGAACCTTGTAGAGATGATTTATCTTCCTGATGTTTTTCAAACTAGTATCTGAGTCTTTATCATTGAGGTTTCCGAGGTGAAGAATTTAGTCATAACTTAAAGTACCTGTTAGAGCTGCAGGAAGAAGCAACAGAACAGGTAACCCCAGCCACCGAGAATATCAGCAGCCTTGCAAGTAAACTGACCTTTGGGTAACTTATGTTGTCTAATTCTTTCCCAATCCAATAAAATATGTGGGTTCTGCCCAGAGATTCAGATAGAGCTATCTCCTGGCTACTGGCTGCTTACAGTATGCATTTATTATGAAGTGCATGAATAAATCACCACTTAAACACAGCAAATGCAATGCTATTAAAAATTAACAGAGACTCCATTGTTTTGTTTTGTCCCCATCATTTTTCCTTTACTGAAATAGCATTCTGGAAAACTACCTAATAGCTTGAGAGGTCTCTGGGGCAAGGTGTATTTTACTAATTCCTTAACATAGTCAGGCTGGCTTCTTTGTAGATGTCCCAGTTCTGAGTAAACCGTTCTGAAGTGAATGCAGGATGGATTGATTCATTGACTACAGAAACATTGGTCTACTAAGATTTCCAGACATTTTTTCTTGAATGCTTTGAAAAAGAGTTCTTATCTTTTCACTCTATATTTTGTTCAATAGTGTCCCCACATATGTGCATATCTGTTGTGTGCATGTATATTCATGTATGTGTTATATTCTAGACATACATTCAACTGTCATTTTCCATTAAAATTTACAAAACTAAAAGAAAAAAGGAAATCCTCAAACGATGGCAAACATTGTACCAAAAGAAGAAGCAGAGTTAAAGTATGGGTGTGAAGCCCTAGGTTAAGGACATGGTAACCGTTGATCCAAAGATGAGAGCATCCTGTGGATATTTGTGAAGACGGGCAGAGTGTCCAGAAGGGAACAAATAAAGATGAAACTTAACTACTGAGAACAAGAAGGCACGGGGCTCTTTGACTACAGAAAGGACTTTAAATTTTGTCTGAAGTTAGTGGGAAACATTGCAAATGAATAATGTGAGTTGTCTTCAATTTTAAGATGTTTTCATTGCCTTCTGCATTCCTGATGTGCCAGCAACAATTCTGTTGCCCTGTGATTCCAGTTTGTTGTATGCTTATATTTCACTATTTACTTCAAAACCCATGGTGGTGCTGGAATCAGACGTTCTTCATTCCTGGTAAGGGGTTGTAGCATTTCACTCTGAAAGGAAATGCAGGGACAAAAAATGGAGCAGAGACTGAAAAAAAAGTCCATCCAGAGACCGCCCCAACTTGGGATCCATCCTATGCACAGACACCAAACCCTAACACTACTGCTAATCCCAAAATATGCTTGCAGCCTGGCATGGCTGTCCTCTGAAAGGCTCTACCAGCACCTGACGGAGACAGATGCAGATACTGTAACCATTGGACTGAGCCAGGGGACACCTATGGAAGAGTTGGGGGAAGGACTGAAGGAGTTGAATGGAATTGCAATCCTATAGGAAGAACAACAGTGTCAACTAACTGGACCTCTCAGGGCTCCCAAGGACTAAGCCACCAACCAAAGAGCATACATAGTCTGTGGCCCCTGCTACATATGTAGCAGACGACTGTCTTATCTGGCCTCAGTGGGAGGGGATGTGCTTGGTCCTGTGGAGGCTTGAAGCCCCAGAGAAGGGGGATGCTAGAGGGTGAGGTGGGAGTGGGTGGGTGGGGGACCACCCTCTTAGAGGTGAAGGGGAGGGGAATGGGGTGAGGTACTTGTGGAGAGGGACCAGAAATGGGGACATTTGAAAAGTAAATAAATAAAATAATTAATATAAAAGAAAGTAACACATTTCTCCCGAGTACAAGGTTTAAATACCTTTCCATTATTTCTAACCAATAAAGCCATAAACGTAATGAGTGGTTATATAATTAAGCAATCATACTGTGGGGTCGAAGACCTCATTGCTCCATCACAGATAAATCTGCCTTGTCAAATTTCCATGATCGTCTCTAAAAGTATACCTCCCCATCACCTACATAACGAAAGAAGCCGCAACCCCAGTCTTTGAGGAATTGTATTGATTTGTAAGATGTAAAAAGAAAGAAATGATGAGTTACTATTCTCACTGATCTAGAAATAGGCACCACATTTTATCCGACACTTGGTTTCCTGTTATAAATCTGTGTAATATGTCCATTTATCTACGCATCCATTCATTTATCTACCTATTCATTCACTCATCTATCTATCCATCTATTCATCTGTCCGTCCATCCATTCAAACTTTTATTTACTAACCAGGTATCACACTGGGAAGAAATATATTTCATGGTTAGTCTGAACTAAGCATTTAGTTTCAGACTGGAATTTAACATCGTTCATTTCTCTAATGGAATGTCTTTGACTGAGTTTGGTATTTGAGCCTCATTTTCCTCTGATAAGAATAATAACCAAAACCTGCCACAGAGTTATCGTGAGGATCACTAGGCTAATTAATTTCATCTTCCTTGCTTTTGTCTTGGAATAATAGTTCATAAGTAGTTTGAGTTTACACTTGATCATTTGTCTTTACATTTTTCTTTCCTCTTTTTTTGTTTCTTGTCTTTTTTTTTTTTCAAGAGAGGGTTTTTCTGTGTAGTTCTGGCTGTCCTGGAACTTGAGGTTAGCCTCAAATTCAGAGATTTACCTGTCTCTGCTTCTTGAGTACTAGGACTAAACATGTGCATCATCACTGCCTGGCTGTGAGTTCCCTTCTTCCTAGTTCATCCAGCATTCTTTATGGACCTAGTATATGCAAACTTGTAAGAGAAGTGCTCTCTCTCTCTCTCTCTCTCTCTCTCTGTCTCTCCCATTTTCTCAATGAAGACTGTAGGTTTGAAATCTAAGACTGGGATTGGCACAGAAATGATGCCCAGTAGGCATTTTATGGAAGGAATGTAAATCTCCTGCCCTTGAAGAGTGTTCAGTTTATCTGCAGAAGGCCAATGCCAGATGGGAGTGTCACTTGGCTGCCAGCCAAGGACAGAGAGCAGCAGGAGGACAATACAGCATAGGCAGGGGGAGATCATCCTCCATCTGCATCAGCTGGCTTCACAGTTAAAGTGATTGCTTTCTATGACTGGCTCTTTTGTTCCACCGTGTATGGTTGTTGTCTTGGTGTGAGTGACTTGTTCAATGTTTTGGGGACCCTGTCTTGATATACAAGCCAGGCAGGTGGGATTCTCTCTGCATCCCAGAAAGAGTTTAATCTAGGGCACACAGAGTATTTTTGTAGCAGTTTGATATCCTCTTAGTATTGTTTTTGTATCTACCTTACAGGGGTTAAGAGCAATTAATGTTTGGCTCTTAAGACATGGAGCTTGGTTAGATTAAAGAGTGATGCCTACATTTAAAGGGGCTTTACCTCATCTCATTGAAATGTCTCTGGAGAGCCTTGAGACAAATGTCAAGTGTAATGGGATAATCACAGTGCTGGCATATGTGGGAATTGAATATAAGGGAGCTGGACTGTCCGGTATAAAAATCATGACTCTGTTGTTTGTGCACCATGTTGCATTGTGCAATGTTGTTAGCTACTCTCTACCTTAATTTTATTGCTATAGTGTAGTTATGGTTATAGCTTACCTCATTGAAAACTTAGAAGATTAAATGAGATGATTTAAAGTATTTAAGCTCTAGGCTTATGAGTATTCAGTAAATGTTAGCTTTTGGTTTTCTTCCTCTCCTCTATTCTTTACTGTTAGTGCTGATTTATTTGGAATATTATAAAGATACAATTAGGTAGGACTTGTGAAAGTATTTAATTAATTACTCACCACTGATATGTGTTGAATAAATGTTGATTTTTATTCACATGGATCTCCAAAGTTCATATTACAGTCCTTGGAACTTATAATGTTTTTTTTAAAAAAACCAAGTATATTAAAAAATACATTTGGGGAACTGTATGACAAGTACAGCCTGTCAGAAACAAAGACATTCTTCAAAGATTCTGTGTCTTTCAATCTGAATATCATTGAAATACCCCAAAGAAATGGGAACTTCTTCAGGAATGTCAAAGCTAAGAGGGGGAAAAAGCATCAAAGGGGAACATGTCTCCTAGTAAGAGATTTCACAAAGTTCTCATTACTTGTTGGACCACCTTTAAGGATGAGGTTATAGCCCTGACAACGATGGATCAGTGGTGAATGGGAACATTCCTTGACTAGAGCTACTTGGATACATATAACCTTGGCCCTCTATTTAAACTTTAGTCTTACTTGAGGACGCCAAGGACTGCCTTGGGAGGAATGGGTGGATGGAATGTGATTTTGTGTTAACTTTCTTTTTCTGTTTGACACATTACCACAACAATAGTATTATCATATGATGATTTATTGTATCATAGTTTCTGTGAATCAGAGTCTAAACAGAGCTTAAATGTGTCTCTTGCTTTAAGAACGTATACCAATTGCACTAGTTTTCAGCCCTGACAGAAGTCTCCTCTGAAAGTTTGCTTGGAGAAGAATTCTCTTCTAGGCTCAGTGGTTGTCAGTTACTGGTGTTCTGTTGGACTGAAAGACTCATTTACTAGGAGTCTTACTAGGAGGATGTTCTTAGCCCCTTGCCATGTGCTGACTGATGGTCATGGTGTCTTGATTTATGGAAGAGAGAGGGGACTCTGTAGGAACATGGAAGTTACAACCTGTATAACACCTTCTCAGAAATGGCACCTTGTCACCTTTACTATCTTCAAGGAATAAGAACTAAATCTCAGATTATTCCCCTTCACTCCAAAGGAGGCCATAATACAAGATTGCCATACTTAGAAGGACCACTAGGAACTGGCTTAATACAAGATTGCCACACTCAGAAGGACCACTGGGAACTATCTTTGGGCATGTTCTATGACCCAGCCCCTGCACCAGGTGATGAAGTTACAATGTGATATATCCCTGAGTTTCAATCAGTTGTTTGCTCAAACATTGTCCTTTAAATCTTGATTCTGTTTCCCATCTATTGTTAATGATCATAGCAAATAGCTAGCTCTCTTCCAGTCTGTCAGTCTACATTATTAGCATGCCTGGCCTGGTTGTTGATTGCCATTTAAAAATTTTTAAAATTCTCTCCCTTCCTCTTCTATCCTTCCAGATATAAAGGAAAGGAAGGAAGGAAATCCTTCCTTTCCTTTATATCTGTTTAGAGAATCTCATTTATTAGAGCACATGTAAGTGACACATCTGTCTGTCAGTAACCCAGCAAAATTCTGGAACCTCTAGGTTGTCCACACACTTTGTTTTGCTTTGTTTTCCTGCTCCTTGACACAGAAACCTGTCCTTCCATCGGTGAACATTACAACTCAGGAATACTTTGTGTTCCTTCTGACTGATAGTCAGTGGGTAGCAGCCCTTGAAAAGAGGGTGGGTCAAAGTTTGTCTCTCTCCAGGCTTTTTGTTAAGTAGTTTGTGGTATGGAAGCCAGTACTTGGGGAAGTTAGGGGAGCTCTTACGTAAAGAAATACATTGTAAGGAAAAGCTGGGTTCTATAAGTGAAAAAAATGTAAGGGCAACTAGACTCGAATTTACATGTTTCATAAATCGGGGCAGCTGGACTTTTGGTCCCGCTTCCACAGGTATGACATGAAAGGAAAGCACAAGGTTGCAGATTTTGAGCATGGATAAAGGCATTCTCCATCTTCCCTTAGAATTCCAAGAGAAGCCCAGCTACAATGATTACATGTTGATGGAGATGTCAGCAAAGTTCCTTTCTAATTTGCTTCCAGTCCCATAGTTCTATTCAAACTGAAAATGGCTTCATTTACTCCTGTTATTTATTTAGCAAATAAATTTGAGCATTTTCTATGACCCAGCCCCTGCACTAGGTGATGAGGTTATATCCCCAAGTTTCAATTAGTTATTTGCTCAAACATTATTCTTTAAATCTTTATTCTGTTTCCCATCAATTGTTAATGATCAGAGTAGATAGCTTTCTTTTCAGTTCTTCTGAGAACTAGAGAATACCAACAAGAGAACACGGTCAGGGTGTGTTTTTCTTACTGTATGCTAAATTTCAGGGCTTGGAGAGTTAGCTTAGTATTAGAGTACAGTCATCCTGACTTGTTTTCCATCCCTAGCACCAGGAAGGGGGTAAAAAGGTAAAGAAAACCACATATCTATAGAGGCAGGTTGTATTGTTTATCTATGTCTACAGAACACATTACTCAAAGTCATAACAGTTGACAACAATGACTTATGATATTTCAGTTTCTATTAGTTACAAACTTGGACATGCCTTAGCTGCACCTTCTCATTTGCCGTCTCTTACAAAGCTGTAATCAAGGGGTCCCTTAGTCTGAAGACACCCCAGCAGTTCACTGGGAAAGAAATTGCTCCTGTGGCCGTTGGTCGTATTCAGTTCCCGGCTAGCGTTGAGCTTCAGGCTTTGGATTTTCCCTTGTCTGACACTTTGAGTATTGCCTATTCTCATGCCTATCTCATTAGAGCTTTTTCTGAGATGGTGGTCTTGTTCATTAGAGGATTGAGGGAATGTGACCAAACTATAAGTTATAGTCTTTTATAACTTAGAGTGAAAAGTTGCAACCCACCATTTTTGTTATATTATACTTGTTGAGAGAATTCTCCTGGACTCAGCCTACCTTCAACTTGGTATTAATATTATGAGGTAGGGATCATTGGAGGAAAGGTGACATTCAACCACAGAGTGACTTTTAAAATTTAGAAAACATTGATAAGAGATTTGAGATATAATATAATGTCTTTCCTGTGAGTTACACTGACTCATTTATAACTGTCAGCTCTTATAATTTCTGAGGCCTAAACACAAAGATTGATGGAAGGAAGGGTTATGAGGTTGGATGTGAAAAGTAATAATATAATATACGTATATGTATATATACATACATGCATATATGTATATGTTTTTATATATGCACATATAAAACTGATACACACACACATATTTGTATCTGTGAAGTAAGTAGTATAGATATAGCACTGTAAGAACAAATGGAAAATATTCCTATAGTCTATAGATCTTCCACATAGCTCCCAGAATCCCTCATACCTGTAAAGTAATGGCAGAACACTGGATCTCCAAGGACAATGAGAGAGGCCTAGAGAAGTTCTCCTAAAGACTATTTCATTTATTTTCTAATCTCTTCTACTACTTCATGGGAGACCTGTGACCAATATTTCTCATCTCCTTCAGTCAGCATGGAAATGCCCACTGTATTGAAAGTTTAACTGAGAAGCCTTTCTTCCTCCTGCCACTGGCTCTGCGTACTTTATCACATTGATTTTGTTTTATGTTTAGAAAGCAAATTGTCGCTGCACTCAGGAAAGACAGAAGAATAAGTAGAGTGGGCTATAAAACCTCAAAGCCCACCCCTACTGATGTACTTCCTCCACTTCCCAAAGGCTTCATAACATTCCCCAATAGCAATACTGGCTACAGATTAAACTGAAGCCTATGGGGACCTTTCAGTTTTGAATCACAGCTGACTCAGAAAGGAGGAAGGGAGGGGCTGGTCATCATTTCTTCTGTACTAAGAATGCTTAGGGAAATAAGCAGACATTAGTGAAATAAGTAATGGCATGAAAGAATAAGCTGAGACCCCACCAGTATTTTCTGGTTTTATGGTTGTTTTCTGATGTTGTCAGAGCATATCTATCTGACTAGCTGGAGTAACCATCATTCAGATGATTATTTCTCAAGCTCTATAGTAAAGATATGTAATGGTCAGGACCCAGACAGGGAGAGAATTCTCTTTTGTTGCATGGTGTCCTTAAAGGAAACTCCAGTGAGAAAATAATGGTGCCTGTATCTAGGTATTGGGGTCTCAAAAAACAGGAACCTTTTGCTGTGATTGTAGGTAATTAGAGCCAGTCTTGAGAAACATACTTTGGAGTTCTGATGACAGACTCTTTGTGTTAAGATGTATCTAATGATGCTTTCTTTAAATGAGTTCTCTGAGAAGATGACCAGTGATCCCAGTTTTGCTAAGCTCCCATTATATATATATTTACTTATATATTTACTATATGGATGAACCCATGTGCTTAATATATACTATGCTAACTAACTCTCATATTAAATGTGAAATTTGGCTTTATTATTCTTATTTTACAGAGCTTTAGAGACATAACTTTAGGTAAACCTAATCCTCTGTGACCGCCCCATAAGCAGGCATTTGCCTTTAGACCCTCCCATAATAGCTTCTATGACAAAGACCCAAGGATATCAGATTTATGTGACACTGTGCTCCAGTGTATGTGGAATTCACATGGAAATTTAACAAGCACAAGACAATTCCACTACAAATAAAATCGTGTGTTGGCAGATTTTATTGTTGGCCTATAGAATGAGTATATACTAAGCAAGCTATTTGAGGGAGAACAATGAAGCATTGATCCCCTAGGCCTTACAAAGTGTGCAGGCAGGTGTCAGTCCACACAGATGTTGTTACCTAAGATGATTTGAAGAAAGGAAGAAAGAAAGAAAGAAAGAAAGGAAGAAAGGAAGAAAGAAGAATGATTTGTACAGCTGTGATAGAGTTATACAGCTAGACAAGTGGCATAAGCAATTTCTTCTTTTCACTTGGGCCAAAGAACAATTTTTCTTCTTGACCTTTATGTAAAAGACACATTGAATGGTTTGTGATGATGTCAAGGATCCCCAAAGCAAATGCCTATAAAAGCTGGGAATGTTGAGGACAGCCTTCAAGGTTGGCGTGTAGTCTTCCCAAGGGCATACAACCTTTCTAAAAAGATTTTTTGAAATAATTGTGTATTTCAAGATAGCTATGAAAGTCACTTGCAGCTGTTTTCTGTGAACAATACTAGTTAAGCAAAGAGATACATATGTTCATTGCTTGATTTAAGCAGTTTAAATACACCACAAGAGCACATGGCACCCCACAAATGCACAGGATTCTGATCATAATTTCTTTTGATTTTTAAAAACTGCTTTACTGGGGTATAAGTGATACACAAAGAACTGCATGTGTCTACTCCTTCCAGTTTGAGTTTGGCCAAAAGCCAGTACTATAATGCCATTTTCTTAATCATTGATACACACAATGCCTTTTGAAGTTTCTTTGGTCTTTTGGAGGTAGTAGTACATCAACATAGAACTTGATGTTTATGCTCCTAATGTGTTCCATTTTAGCAGTTAGAAGCATGCTGTGTACATTATCTCTGGAATTTAATCATTGACATAAGGAAAACCTTAGGTCCATTACATGATGGCTCCCTTCTTCCTTAATCCCATCATGGTATTCTTTTTTTCCTGTGAGTTTTATCTTGCTTTCTATGAGTAGAGGCATATAATATATGTCCTTCTGTGTCTGGACTATTTCACTTAACATACTTTCTGTCAGAAATGATATAATTCCCTTATTTTTAAAAGTTGAGTAATATTCTACTGACTGTACACTCCCATTATATTTTATATGTCCATTTGTGATGGCTAATTGATATTCTTTCTATATTTTGTTGAGTGAATGTGGAAGTGGAACTTTTCTTCCAGATCCTGAATTTATTTTTCTAAATATGTACCCAGCAATGATATTTTTAGATTATATGCTAATTTAGTTTTTAGCCTTTGAAGAATCCCTCTACTGTTTTTCATAGCATCTGTAGTATTTTATAATCCTTATTCACAGTGTACCAGAGAGCTGTGTGTGTGGTAGAACATAGCCTAGCATGAACAAGGCCTTGGGTTTGATACCCAACACTACAAACTAACATCAACCAACCAACCAGCCAACCAACCAACCAATCAACAACAAATTGTGCAGCAGGATTTCACTTCTCCTTTATATTTTTAATAACAGCCATTCTGACAGATTTGAGGAGATATTTAATTATAGATTTAATTCTGTGATTAATGACAGATATATTCTTTTACTAAGTTTTAGAGTTATATTTTTAAAATTATTTGTTTGCATACATGTGTGCACATGCATTTGTGCATTCATTTACAAATAAGGATGACTTGCAGGAATAGGTTTTCTCTTTGTACCATGTGTGATCTCTGAGATGGAACTCAGGTTGGGGTATGTAAGAAACCACCTTTAGCAACTGAACCATCTCATTTGCCTGATGTCAGTCATCTTTTAATATAGATATTGGTCATTTCTATATCTTCTTCGGAGAAACATATATTCAAAATTTTACCATCTTATTAAAGTTTTTTTGTTTTGGTTATTGATTTTGGCAGTTATTTGCATATTTTATTTGCAAGTGCTTATGTATATGCACATATTAATATGAGTATGGGTATATATGTGTTGGAGGTGTAGGTGTATTTGAAATAGCTCAGTGCATGTAGGTGCTTTCTGCCGAGCCATGTCTGACTACCTGAATTCAATCTTTGAAACTCATATGGTGGAAAAATGTCAACGTCTCTAAGTTATTCTCTGACCTCTACACTTGCTTAAATGGTAAAATGTATGTGCACACATATACATACTCCCAAACATACTAAGTAAAAATAAAAGGCTGTTTAATTAAAGTATTCTAGAATTCAAATAAACCTTATTAAAGATTTCATGTCCATAACTTCTGTTCTATAAACACTTGGAACCACCTAAGTAAGAAAACATTCAACTTACTAGTAGTCTGTGATATCTCAGACATTTTCCAACCTATTTTATAAAGTTATCAATACAAAACCATGGTTGAAAATTATAATCTCGATCTTACAGACAAAAATGATACCCAGAGAAACTAAAGACGTTTCTGTTACACGTGTTTTTAGAGCAGGTCTCGCTTATGATTAGTTTGAATGCAGAAAACTAAAGATTTCCCCCATTCTCATTATTCATGAACCCTGTACCAAGTGGTCAGCACTGAAACCATATACATATAATTAACATTGAGTGAACTGAGTAAGTGGGCTTTATCTATATATTTCTATACATACACACATGGACACACTCTATTCACATAGCAATAACAATGACAGAAAAGAATGCATAAGAGGTAGCAAGGAGGGTACATGAGAGGGATTAGAGAATGGAACGAGAAGAAAAATGATGTAATCATATTTTAATTTTAAAAAAATACCTCACATATTTGACGAGGCCATGCTTAGAGGCTAGCCCTCTCCTCTAATGATAAAATGTCCTAGACAAATGGGAACCACTACCCGCAGTCATTGTTTTGGCAGCCAGGGCCAGACCACTCTTCTATGGAGGTCAGTACCCTTGGTACATGATGTAAATGCTAGTCTGGTTCTCTTTTGCTTAACATGAACTAGGAGTTCGTTACTGATTACCAGCCCTTCTAACATTGTCAAGCTTGGATTTATTCCATTTTTGAAAAGCATCCTTCCATGACGTTGAAGTCTATTTGGATAGGCTAAATTATCCAGGTTCTACTCCATGTGTGAAATTAAGCCTCTTGGATTGTAATAAAAACGTGGCTCTGAGTGGGAAGTATGCACTGATTAAAAGGTTTGTTCTTTGCTATACCAGGTATTCCTAAAAGTAAGATAGGTGAGAATTTATTTTACTTGTAGAATTTTGTGAGTTTCTTGAGTCACTTTTATTCGCTGCATCCTTATACAGGCAGAGTGGGGGCATCGGGGCTATAATCTCCCCCCCCACTTGCTTTCAAATACATTAGGAACACTTAGGGGCTTGGGCTTATGTCTATACAGTTCTCTCCATGCAGCAGCATGGTCTGTAATTGGATGTTTAATAAATGCCTTTTGATCTGGATAATGATACGGAAATAAATCTTTTGGGATCCAGAGACTGCCTGGGTTTCCGGCCTCATTAGGAAAGAAGAGATTAATAGGAATGGATTGATAAATATCAATGTCAATCTGAAGTCAGGAAACCACACACTCTCTGATCTTAGAATGCTGGAGAAAGAAAATTGGAGAGAGTGTGAATGGAGCAGGGATCCTTTGACACCAATACTGGTGTTTACCGATCTTCTCTAACAAGGTAGACTCAACTGAAAGTCTAGCAATGTCTTGCATGAGCCTCAGATTGCTTAATAAATTGCACAAGAATTACTCAAAGTCACACCAAATATCTTGTGTGATCACAGACTCACCAGTGCCCAACAAGGGTGAAGACAGCAGTTAATGGTCTTTCTTTCATTTGCTTGGTTACTTTAATCTCTGCCTTTCCTGGTCAGAAGAGTTTATATAATATCTTCTACGCCAGCTATCTAACTTTGTTTAAAGAAGCATATTTTAAGGCTGTTTCATAGTTGTCTTTTTTGTTGTTGTTGTTTTATAATTTAGAAAATAAGGAGAATGAATCCAAAATATGAGTTACTGATACGGCCATGTGCTCTAAAATAAACATTATCCTTTGATATTTTGAAATGTCAAAACAGCTTTGTATAAAGAGATAAAAAGAATGTGGCCATTTCTAACCAGCTGCCCTGTATGTATAAAATAACTAAAAGGTTTCCTTGCTCACTACCTTGGCAAATCGTGTAAGCAAACTGATTTTAAGCTTGAAGCTTGCACGAAGATGTGAATTTATTTAATGATACTCAAATGTATGTTTTAAATCGTGTGCTGTTTGTGTTCCGCCATGATGGAAAACTATGGTTTTAAACATCTAATCAACTATTGAGTAGACTGGCCCATGTGACACAGCTGATATTTATACTCAGTGGTTTAAATTTATGGACAAAGACTATTAATCTATATCACTGAAGTGTACAAAATCTATTATATTTTATTTTCCCTAAATCAAATTGAATTTTGAGCTCTGAGCTCTCATCTTCTGGAAGGCATGAGAAAATCAATTGTTTTGTGTTTGAGGGATCTTACTTCTAGGGGTATTTAAATTTTTAAGTAAGATTTATGTGAAACCATGCCAACCAGAGGAATTATATTCTGTCCACAGGGAACCTCAGTGACATTAGCATAGGGTAAAGTTCTCCAGCTGGGGCCTTCCCTGATTGTCAAGCCCCTGTGCTAGGTGGTCAGACTTCTCATAATTACCCTCTCTGTTGACTAGAGACATGGCAAGAAGAACACTTGATATGCTTCTTCAGGCTGCAGTGTTGATTTCCAAAGTCCACAGTTATTTGAAGCAACCTTTCCACAGTGTGTTTCTCAAAAGAGATTTGGTTCTTTGTTACATAAAGACTCAAAAAAATTCACAATTTTTTTAACCTCAGAAAAGCATAGCCCTACTTGGTATGTCTTTTTTGCCTGCTTTAACCCAGCATTCAGCCAGCCAAGATTCGCAAACAAACCTTTGTATGAGAAGAGATTGAAGTCTGATTGCCTGATAGCTTTGGCTTTTGTGCCCAAGAAATTTTGAAAGTAAGTGATCTGTAATTCAGAATATGATGGTCTATTAGTAAGTAAAAATATGTGTTCAACTGGTAAATAACTGTTCAAGGCACACACACACACACACACACACACACACACACACACACCATGTATAGATTCTTCAGTTGCGGTGTGGTTTAGAGACAGAGCTTGGGCATGAATCCTAATTCTGCCACTCCCTGGCTGACTGGCTGTGTGCTCTTGCATAAGTTAAGTTCTCATGTATAAAATATAACAGTATTACTTTTTATCATGAAATAACTTTAAAAGACAAATAACTTACTGTGATTAAATCATTAAGTCAGGAAATCTAGTCTATAGAAAGAACTCAAACAGAAGAGGCTATTGGGAAGGTATCATGGTATTAGTCATGATATACACCACCACGACTGGTCATTTCAAGTTTTAATCCTCTACAGCTCTGTGAGTAATGCAGACAAGCAGAGTGACCTTCTGCACCAGGACAACTCAGGGATATGCTGCTTTCATCACCTCATCTGGCTTTGGGCTAATTGCCAGGCATGTACGTAAAGCCATTTTAAACCACTTAGCCTCAAAAAGATAAGCCCAGACTACAATCACCTAGGCTACCTACCAAATGCTTAGAATGATCAGTGTTTGCTGTTTTGAACCATTAAATGTGAGAGGCTTTTTATCCTGCTAAAGCTAGCTGATAGGGAGGATCACACTTGAGAGTCTACATGGGCCAAGTCTGGAAATGGTACCCATTACTTCACTAAATCCATCACACAGTCTCTCCTAACTGCAAAGGAGACAGGACAATGCAAAGGGATCCATAAAAGAAAGGAATCAGGTTCCAAAAACTGCTGGCCAATATCTGCCACACTGATTTACCTCTACTTTATAGAAGCCTTAGGTGGTAATCAGAGTGTAACAACTTCCCAGGCAGCTTCCTTTAGCCAGACCACTAGACAGTCACTTTTAGTTTATTTGTTTGGAACAGGAGATAGGGAAGGGAAATGGGGCAGATGTGTTGTCTTTCTGAGAGGCTGACTGGTAAATCATCTTTGTCAAGGGTCATCTACAACCATGAGAGATAAAAAGGAACCTGGGGGATTTTTTAAACTGTAATTCTTTTAGAAGAAGAGCTGTTCATTTATTCTCACTGTACAGGAAGTTTGGAGCATCTGCCTCTGAGAGTGTTATGGACACAGTTTTGTTTTCTGCCCTATAGGCTCTAACTCTGTACTCTCCCCAGGTTCAGAGACGTGAGAAAAGGCTAGCCTAGTTTTATTTTGACAGGTAGGTCTCATCACAGCCTTATCCAGGAAGAACTCTCTTCCTTGCCCTGCCCTTCTCTGTTTTGTCCTGCCCTGCCCTGCCCTGCTCTGCCCTCCCCTGCCCTGCCCTGCCCTTTCCCTCCCCTCCCTCCCCTCCTTCCCTTTCCCTTCTCTTTCTTTCTCATTCCCAAATTTGGATCTCAGTTTGAGAGAAATCTTGGATGCTATGAATAAGATCTGAAGATGATGATGCAGAAAGCACTCTATTCTGAAGTTAGACTGTCCAGATTCCAAGTCTGTCTGTTATCTCTGTGTGATCTCGAACCACTTCCCCAGGGCTTGATTGTGAAGGTTAAAGTGGTGTTTACGGTACATAGTAAGTAGTTATTACACAGCACCATCGTATCATTATGGCTGTCATCATTTGATTTTCTTCTCCTTCTTCCCCTTTATCCACCCCATTATCCTAATAGGAAAAACATCTCCGGTTGGGGAAGAGGGCCTAAAAGAGGGAGGGTAGAGGAGGGAACATGAGATAGTGAAAACTTCAACTTACCACCCAATTCAAATCCGATCCCATATTTGCATGGTTAATTACAGTTTTCAACGGACTTCTATCTTGACAATCTCATTTAGCATGGCAGTTCTATGAGATCCAAATAATGCTCCGTCAACTTGGATAGATTAAACACACACACACACACACACACACACAGAGAGAGAGAGAGAGAGAGAGAGAGAGAGAGAGAGAAAGAGAGAGAGAGAGAGAGAGAGAGAGAAGAGCCAAGCTACTGAACTTTCAATAGCTTTTAATATTCCCCAACAGTGCAAAAATTTGAATATTTTAAATCCAATTTGTTGAATTGAAGGTTTTATAGTGATTGCCACCATTAGCTTTATCTATATTTGAGATAATAAACTGAAGAGAATGATTCAAAGCCCACGGACAGTTCTGTTCTTTGATGTGAAGAACCATCTCCAGCCCCCTGCCTCTGAATTGATGGTTCCATCATCTTTCTGCACCTTTCTGTGACTAGCCTACTTTTGTAATACTGCCTACTACCATGTATTCAATGATATTTCTTGAGGTATGTGGTAGTCAGATCAACTTTTCTTGCCTCTTACCATTTTCTAAGCTATGGAAACAAAGAGTCAACTTTTAGGAACAAGTATCCATGATCTCTGGGAGTTGTGTCATCTCTAGTGAAAAAATTTCAAGACAGTAATGGAAGAGATACTGCATCACAGTACTAGGATAACAACAGCAGATATTTGAGTGATAATGGCAATTATTACAGGGAAGGAGAATAATAAAGAAAAGGTAATTCTGAGAAGGGAAATTGGAGAAGGCTTTACGGAATATAAGAGATTTGACTTTTACTATGTTGGGTAGCTCGATGTGAAAGGGTAGGAGTCATGGAGGAGTTTGGGGTAGAATCACCAAGTTTATTAAAGTACACAAAGGCATTTATTTTTATTTAGGAATTATTTTTGATACAAGGTATGAAATAATTTTGCCTTAAATAGTTCCTGGGTTTCAGTTCATTCATTAATTCATTCATTCATTAAGTAACTCCAGTTTGTTGAGCACAGACTATATTCCAGACAATGTCCAAGGTCCCAGGAATGCAACAATGACAAGTGAAGTAAAATTTTTTTCTTGAGTGATTTTATCCTAAGTGTAAAAACAACCAGTAAAAACTAAGCAAAATGTAGACACCCAGCAATATCCTATGGTCATGTGTTGTGGCCAACAGAGTGAGAGAATATAGTGGTGAGTGGGTATTATGAGCAAGCATTTTAAAGAAGGAAACCAGAAGAGCCTATTCACAGTGGGCAACACCAAGGCTGACACTGGATGATATTAAGTATCATTCACATGAAAGATCTGAGTGGTGGTGGGGTCCCAGCAAAGGAAGAAGATAGTCTGATGGCTGGAAGGTGAGAATAAACTAGGTAGATCAGGGGACACACACACACACACACACACACATTAGACTGCCAAATTTGGAATCTAGGAAATTAGAGATTTTTTAAAGGTAATAATGACATTGAGAAGTAGCAGTTAATTAGTTAATTACAGGGGACCTTTCAACATTCTGCTTGTGAGTTGGTAGGAAACATCAAAGTGAATGCACATAGCTACAGGGTAGATTTCTAGCTCTGTGTCCTGCCACGGAACCTTGGTAATGTGGAAAGTTTGGGAAGACTTTGTGTAACAAGTAACAATGAATAAATACTAAATGCATAGTTTACTTCTCTGGTAGGTAAAGTAGAGTAATGAGGAGGACCAAGTTCAAACTTATAGTTATAGTCAATCAATTATAAAGAGACAAATTAGCAGAGGAAAAAATCTGATCATTAACATTTTATATATTAAACTATGCTGGGAATTAGGAAGTCTTCATGCTAGATTGGGTTACATAAAAAAACATTTAGATTATCTAGCCCTCTGGGTTTTTATAGTAAGATGGATAAGGGCATTAGATCATATGATGACTAATCCATTTTTGTTTAAAATACTTTGATTCCGTGGCATATAGATAAATTGGTGGCTTGAGCTCTGATGTCTATAAGCTGGGGACAGAAACTGAGAAAGTAGTTGACCTTGTCAGGTTTTTAGCCTATCTCCAGATATATCTTTCGTGTGTTTGTCTATCTTAATTTTTAGTTTATTGGGGCAATATATAACAGAGACCTACTCTGTTAAAAGAAAAGTACAGGGTTGTATTTCACAGGAATGGAGCTTAGGTCTTGTTTTTCATTGGGTCAATAAAATAGACATTTTAGAAATGAGTGTATTTATGTGTGTTTGTTGGATATACTTGGTGGATTGAGGAACAGACATGAAAAAATAATTGAAATGTTTAATAAATTGACTGAAATATGTGGGATAGAATGGCAGGGAGCATGCTCTGAGTAGGATGTTACAGAAAGATGATCTGAGGTAACTCTGTAAACCATGGCACATGCATGTGTAGGAAAGGCCTATATCCTGATCTGCCTCCTTTATTAGGACACAGACAGAGGCAGGATTTTCTAGCACATCTGTTTTCCCCACCAAATTTGGCATGAAACAGACTCCTCATGTTCATGATCGGGAAGCTTATATGTACTCTCCAAATTACATGTTTTCTCATCTACATATCTTTGTCAAGTTCGGAATCTAGACTGTCAGCTGCCAGATAGGCTGCTATTTCTGTGCAGATACAGAAAAACAAACAAACAAACAAACACAAACTAAAACTAAAACAAATAAACAAAACAAGCCCCACCATATTTAATAAGGTGTTTTGAACTTCTATCCAATTATTCATGAAAAAAGGTAAGGATAAAAATGCTAAGAATGGTTAGATGGAATAAACACTTGTCAAAAATTGAATTTTCACCCCTGAAAATTTCAGCTTCGTTTCTTAAATTACCCAAGAGAAGTAAAAGATATTCACTGTCAGTTTAGACTGTCAGGAACACTTTTCCAAAGGTTGTCATTTCCCAAGCTTTTCATTGCAGAGAACAAGTTTCCAACTTTCTGTCCCTAAACTGTCTGACTACATGCATGGGTCTTTTCAGTTGATAGGTATGTCTTACAAGAACATCTGAGCTCACACTGCAAATAGAGAAGCCCATTTTCATAAGTTTATGGAGATTGGAAAAATGATCTAAGACATGGTGCCCACACATGAGGCTTTTATAGGATATTTGGGGGCATTAAGGCTTACAAATTCATGGCCTCACTTTAATGGTTCTTTGTAATTTTAAGGCTGCTGTCATTGCAGTGGTAGATGCCAGTCAAGAAAATGACTCATGCTATGGTCTCCCTTCCTTGATTTCTTTCCTTGACTTCCTTCTGATGGACTGTGATGTGAAAGTGTAAGCCAAATAAACCCTTCCTTCCCACCTTTCTTCTTGTCATGATGTTTTATCACACCAACAGGAATCTAATTAAGATTGCTGTCTACCTGGTGCCCCTCATGAGGGAAAGATGCTGCAGTTCCCAGCACCATGTGAAAGTTGTGGATGATGAAGCTGCAAATCGCCAATAGAAACAGACATTAATATGATGGTATAGAGAAGTTAATATTTTTTTCTTTTTAAGCAGCACTGAATGAAAGCTGTCAGAGGGTCTTTCTTCTCAGCTAGATTTATAGTTTCTGAATGACATTGTTTTGCTTTGCTATTTGGAAAATAAACAATACTGGAGAGAGCAAGAGTCTCATTTTTCTATTAGTAGCACGGGCCCAGAGTCAATGTGATTAAAGTCCAACTGGAATACTTGATGGAAGACCCATTGCTACCTCCTGTACCCTCAACTCTCCCCTTCATTTCCATCATCTCCCTCTTTCCCTGTCCTCCTTTCTCCGACACTTTCCTCTTTCCATTCCTATCTCCCCACCTCATTTAAGCTCTTCAACTATTTCTTTCCTCTTCCTTTTCAAGTAGAAATCAATCATAAAATGATAGCACTATTCTCTTTGGCTGTCTCTCCTGATATTCCGGGGGGGGGGGGGGGGTTGGTATTTATTTCTCTCTCCCGGACATATCTGTTCTCCAGAAAGATATTTACCATGTCTGATCCAGGGCACATCAGTGTCAGGATTTGAATCTAGGTATGCCTAGCTCTAAATTCCATGATGCTGAGCACATAATTGGGTTGCTGTCCTGAAAGAATGGTAAACTCAAAGAACAATACCAAATGAGGAAAGTGGTCTTGTTGTGTTACCAATGGTACTTTACTCATTCCAGTTTCTCCATAAGGTTAGTGGGGCCAGTGCAGCTTAGATTCAAACTTCAGCAGGCTCTCTCTTCTCCATAATAAGCTGAATGCTACTTTCATGCAGTTCTAAGACCACATGCCCAGTAGTGGTTTGTAAAGAATGTAGATCAGCTTTCATTCAAGTGCCTAATGGGTCTGCTTTTCTATACCCAGTAAATAGCAGTGACTAAGTTACAAAGATTCACAACCGAGGCACCTTATAAAAGAAAGCATTTAATTGTTTCATTAGCTGTTAACTCCAAGCCTGTTTCAGAGGCTTAGAGTTATGAAGGCAGCACAAAGGTATGTGCACTAGAACAGTGCTGAGCTCACATCTTTGACTGGAAAGCCTAAGGCAGAGAGAATACAGTGGGGAAGGTTTGGTCTTGTGAAATTCCAGAAGGCCATATCTTCAAATCCTTCCCAGATAGTTACACCAATGGGGGATCAAGCATTCAAGCATATGATCCCATGGGGACCATCCTCATTCAACTCACCACAGTCTGGAGAGACAAAACAATGGCTCCAATTTCACTTACAGTATTTCCTGGAAATGCTGGCCACTTAAGACCTTGGATTCTATTCCACCATGCTGGCAAAATAAGAAAATCACCTAAGGTTACTGGTAACTTCATTATTTTATAATTCTTAAGAATTATTATTAGCTGCAGTACTATATATGTTAGGTGTATGTATACCTTCTAATTGGATCTGACACAAAAATGTACTGTAAATACATTGAGAGCTAGTCAACATATGGTTTGCTATTCCTGTATATTGTTAGGAATCTTTATAGAGATTACTTCTTGTTTTTTGGTGAATGTATTTCCTCCTGTTTGCAGATTTGTATCCGAGTCCTGCTCTTCTGAGAAATAGCAGAGTGGAAAGAATGTCTCTATGTTGTAGTAGAGTTATCCTTCTCTGCTGGAGAAAAGTGCTAGATGTGTGTGTTTCCAAGATATCATGTTATAAGGTGTGTGTGTCTATTAAGAGAATCAGTGAACCAGAGCCCAGTCCCCAGAGGGGACTGCTTGAGATCATCTTTCTAGCCCAGTGATTCTGAAGCCTGGCTGTCTGACAGAGTGCCTGGAGAACTTATTAAAAACACAGTTTCCTGGACTCTTCTGCCACCCACCAAATCAGAATCTCTTAGAGCAGGTACAGAAATATTTATTTCTACAATTGCCCCAATTTCTATAATCTGCCAGTCTGTAGAGTAACCCTTGGGAATCCCCCTTTCTTTTATTTTCAAGATCAAAGCATCAGTGGAAAATTTCATAATCCAGGTAACTACCTAACAAACTCTTTTGTCTAATAAAATTCTTTTTCCCCTCTAAATATTCCATCTTGGGTTAGCGCTGGCACCCTGGGATGTTTCTGTGTTGCTATTGTTATATGCTAATTCTGAGCATTGACTAGGCCACCTATAAGCCTTCTGTGCTTCTAGTTCTATTTTGTATTTGACTCTGTGGTTGAGTTCTTACCCCTACAATTTTTCTTTTTGAATCTACCTCTCTCAGTAAGATTTATTGCTTATACTCTACCTAGTCTTAGATTAAAAGTGGCCCTAGCATGAATCATATTATATTAATTTGAAGTCGGGGAGAAGATTAAGGAAGAGCACGGAGAACCCAGAAGCCTAAATGTGGTTTTCTACAGAGGAAATGATGACTCTGGTAAGTGTATAGATCTTTTCCATTTACATTCCCTTGTCAGTTAATCCTCTCAGCAAATCCTCTTAACTTAGTGTGTTCCCTCAGCATTTTATCTGATCTGCTTCTCTTGAGAATCCTGTCTATGTTTATTCACTCCCTCTGTTTGCCCAGGAGCTCTCATGGTACATGAGAAAGTCATCCATGTTGCTTTGTTATCACATGTTTGGCTCCATGAGAGGCTCAGAGTGCAGGGAAAGACCCTTTTTTCAGAGGCTGGAATTGTATGTAAAATATAAAGGTAATTTTCACCTTGCCAATTTTACTTGGGATAGATTAAAAGTGAGACTTTGCTTCTTGTCTCAAAACTGAACCTTCTTTTGGGCACAGTTGAGGTGGGGTAGGGGGTGCTGTGAAGACTCAGAGGATGAAGGATAGAGAGAAGCACTGACTCATATACCAAAGTGCTAAGAATACTGTTAAGAGGAAATGACAGATGTGACAGGGGTGGTGCCTTCACAAGACCATCACAATACCACACCAGTTGACATGCCAACATTGACTGGGGAAAGGATCACAGATCTTCATTTCTAGTTGAAGAACAACAGGAAGTCAATGACTAAGAGAGGAGAAAGTCAGTTTGCTTCAAGAATGAGCCCCCACATAGGCTACCTATGTCCAAGTGGCCATCTCTAATCCCATGTATAAATAGGAAGCATCAATTGGACTTGATAGGCTTAATACACACACACACACATATGAAGATATAAATTTGAGAGTTGGATGTAGGGGCAGTAGAAGAAGTTAGAGGTAGGGAGGAGTAATGGGTATAATATTCATTCAGTCAAAATAAGTAAATAATACATATAAATTATGAATAAATAAGTAAATAAAATGAAATAAATTAAAGGATTAAAGGTCCGGTGACAAATCTCAGTAGATAAAAGTGTTCCTAAGTTTAATTCCATGGTAAAAGAGAGAACCAACTCTCAAAAGTTGTCTTTTGGACTTCATATACATGTCAATCATGGTATGCATACCCACATTTCTCTTGCACACATAGCATCTGTACACACACACACACACACACACACAGACAGACTAATACACATGTTCACACGAATACATATACACATACACATGTACATACACACACAAATACACACAGACACATACAAAAAGGTAAAGTTTATGTTTTAAAAAGAGGCATAAACTTGACTACTGCTTTTGTTTGATCAAGGATGACAGAGGAAGAGGAAGCGCTGTTTCCACATATAAAAGCCTGACCCCTTCTGTAGAACCAGCCCTGTCTGTGTTCTGTTTCCTGCAGGGAAGGATCTGAGGACTAAACAGCATAACAACATCCCATAGTATTTCAGTCTCTTGGCTTGACTTTACACCATAATACTTTATCCAGTTGGGAACTCAAATCCCTCTAAATTAAAATACCCTTGGGAGGGGTCTAGCCTAATCCCTTTATCAGCTTACTGGGTAATTATCAATTAATACTTTAGGGGTGATTAACTGCTAGCCAATGGAAATCAAGATAGTGATGTTAGAGCCAGTTCCTCTGACTCACTTCTCATTAGCAGAATGACCTTGATTCTGTAACTTCAGGTTGGGCTCTTCTTTCATTAAGACACTCAAAAGAAGGCTGGCTTCTTTTCTAGTCTGCTTTGGTGATTGAGCGCTACATGCATTTCTGGTCTCCTGCCTGAAAGAAGGCTTGCTAAGAAGCTTCCTTGCTTTGTGGCTTACACAGAGGGAAAAGGATAGGGAGCTGAGCCACGGGGTTGCTTAGTTATAATACTTGAGCAGCTGTGTGCCTGTGATGAGTTTGCAGAGGAGGCTGACGTAGGGGATGTCACAGTTCTACAGCAGAAAAATAGGCTGATAGGATCAGAAAGGATGCCAGGCTATTGTGGACATCTGCCGTGCGGAATGACATCAAGTGGCTGTCTGAGCACAGTCTGAAATCCCTCTTGACTTTCAAGAGACCCCTGGGCTCTAAACTTGAAATCTGCACACTAAGCGTGCCATCCAACAGCCCTGATCTTCTAGTGTCAACAAGATGCCCATATTCCTGTGGATGCAGGATTTGAGATTGGAGTAACTAGGTTCTAGTGTGCTATCTGACAAAACTAAAATAATGGCAATGATTATGCTGCTCTAACTTTGAGCTTTCCTTATTGTAAACACTAAGTTAAATGCATAGTTTTATTGTGTTTAAGTTACTACCTTGGATTCTCCTTTGTACCTTCAATTTCTTCTCTAATGAAAATGGGACATTTCTGCCTTATCCTGTAATCATAGCTAACATTTCCTGAATGCTTGCTGTACACTAGACACTAGAGCAAATAATTTTATGCATTATTACCATAATACAATAATCCTAAGAAGTAAGTAGGAATAATGACTATTTCAATGTGTAGACAGAGAAAGTGAATGGAGCAAGAGAGATAAATCCCTCCTCATTTTCAATATGCATGGAAAGGCAGGCGACAGCATTTGCCAGCACCCTTAACACCTCAAGGGGTCTTTCGGTTTTCTGTGCTGCTGAATGGAGCCATTTTCTCTCAGCAAGTCTATGTGAAAGATTGTCAGAGCATGTGTGAATAGAATTAGCAAGATATTCAGAGACAATAGATGCCCTATGACAGAGTTTTCTCTGTGTGTATGAGTGTGTGTTTGTGTGGGTGCTTTGTGTGTGCACAGATGTGGAGGATGGAGACTATCTTTGACTGCCTGCCATTCCTCCTCAGGAGCTGTCTACCTTATGTTCTGAGACAGGATTTCTCAATGACCAGGGGCTTGCAGATTTACCAAGCCTGGCTGACAGGCAAGCCCAAGATCACCCATCTTCACCTCCTCGATGCAGAGATTACAAGTGTCTCAACATACTTGTTCTCTCTCTCTCTCTCTCTCTCTCTCTCTCTCTCTCTCTCTCTCTCTCTCTCTCCTTTTTTTTTTTCTTTTTCTTTTTTTAAAAAAACTAATGTGTATTCTAGAGATTGGTTTGGGGATTGAACTGAGGTCTTCTTGCTTGCAGGTCAAGAATTTACTGCCTGAACTATCTCTCCAGCTCCAACCTCCTGCTTCATGTCTTTTATTCAGAAGAAATATCTTCTAGGTTTATTTTCATATTTTCTTTTCTTTACTTTGCTTTGCAAGACAAACTTTCTCTGCACAACAGCCTTAGCTGTCCTGAAATTCACTTTGTAGACCCAGCTGGTCTTGAACTCACAAAGGTCCTCCTGCCTCTGCCTCCTGAGTTTTGTTGGTCAGTACCTCTGTGAACATGTTGATTTAATTAGAACTGTTCAGTATAAATAATAAACTGGATTCACTTTCTTGTACAACTCCTTTGCTTTGCAAAGTATCTCCAGACACAGATGATCTTTTTTTACTTCAGATTCTGTGTATTAAGAAGTTAATTGAAGAACCACAACTCAAATTTAAATGAGCTAAAAGCTTTTCATCTTATCTCATGGTTTCTCTCTATTTTTGTACTTTACCTAGCTGCTAGCCTGGAGGCAAAAGGAAAGTGTTGTTTTTGAAGGGCTTACCTTTAGAGATGGAAGGTAGATAGCTAGCTTCCTTCAATGTGACACATGTTGTGCAGTTTCTCTGGGGAAAAGGGTAAGCTAGTTTACATCCACAGAAGAACTGAACTCATGGCCTTGCGCATGCCAGGCAAGCATTCTTCCATGTAACTATATTCCCTTGAGAGATGGATATTTTATTTAATTATTCTCACAACACCTGAGGGCAAGCTATCATTGTTCCTGTTTTACAGTTCAGAAAAGAGAATGAGTCACAGCACCAGGTATGTTGATCCCAAACATCACTTCCAGTGTTATAAGTGATGAACTCAGTTCCTAGATTGGGCTATTGACAGACTGCCAATAAAAATGATGAATCACATACTTACGGGGTTGGTTTGAACTGGTTTTATGAGAATCAGTATCCCATAAGTTATGGGGAATCTTTCTTGCTGACTACCTGTTAAGATGGTGTGAGCAAGACAGAGGTGTACACACTGAGATCCTTTTTCATTTAAGAATTTAGAATTTTGCTTATCATGTAGTTTTGTATCTATTTTCATTTGTGAAATACTGCATCCAAATATTATTTGCTGTGATCACAGGGGCTGTTTTGATTTGTTCTTAAATTCTGTTCCTACTTGTACTTTTCCCTTTTCTAGTTTCAGTCCTATGCAAGCAGGCACTGAGCTAAGGTGTCTAGCAAGTGTAATGCCTTGTTTTCCGTGGAAAGAAACTGAGGTCACCAATTACAGGGCAGTCACTCATCACTGTGCCTCTGGACTTGCAGTACTTACAATCTAGTGTTTTCCATGCAAGAGCACGTGTGAGCGATGAGCATCAAGAACACATGACTTTGGGATAGAGTCATATTTAAGTGTTCTTGGTATAAAGTGAAAAGCCCTTGAACTGTGTGTCACTGTTTAGGCCAAATCACTCTACCCAATTTGCAAGAAGGACTACCTGAATATTGCAGCAGGTGGAGTTTAGATTAGGCTCGAAGAATTACTTGACTGTGGAAATGAGGTATTCCATTGGTTTTCTGAAAATGTCATACAATTTAAGAATGGCAAGTTCAATTAGTTAAATAGTGAGTACCATGGTGAAATGCAAAGAAACCGTATTCAAAAATATGTTTCATAATTCTATTGATGACCAGACATAGCCTTTTCTTCCTCTACCCTGCAGCACTGTCTTCTTCTGATTTGATTATTTTTCTTGGGCACCCTTTAACTTAAGGAGAGACATGTTTCTGTGGATCCCTATCGTTTTAGTTACCTTGTTCATCACTGTGCAGTTACCCGACAATAGCAACTTTAGGGAGAAAAGGTTTGTTTTGCCTGATGTGTCAGGAGGTACTGCCCATCACAGCCAGGAAGTCATAACATCTTGGGACTCATCCCTGGCAGCAGGAATTTGTAACATGGTTTTGCATGTTCTGGTGGAACAGGAATCAAAAGATCCAGACCTCAGGCAGGGCTCCCCTACATCCCTCAAGGCCAACTAATTTGGTTTTTAACCTGCCAACTATGTGCCACAGCCAGAAGATTCTGTATGTCTCTAAACAGCAACTTCAGATGGGCAGCAAGTGTTTGAACACAAGAAGCCAGTGTTTGAACACAAGAAGCCATGGGCGCCTGAAGCCTAGCTTGGCAGCATCACTTTTCTTTCCATCGAGGTTCCTTGGTCCTACTTCTACATCATGTCTGCATCTTTAGTCAATCAGCAACTTACGCTATTCTCCATCCTTCCTTCAATCATCTGTCTTCCATCCCAAGGGTATGTAGATTATAGCACTTGATAACTCCCTGCACTGAGTAGCTGCAGCTTTAGAAAACATTGCTGTGTATGCAGTGTTCCCACTGTGACATTGTCAGCTTCCCTTGTGGGTTCATCCCACCTCCTACCAGAGCATCTCCTGGCAGCAACATTTCCCCTTCTTGAGTGACATTTACTTAAGACCATGCTTTGATACTTGAGGACCACACAGGTGGGAGCTCGCTCTGCTCTGCTCTGCTCTGCACAGGATACTAAGCATCTTGCGTAGCTTTCTGCTGCACAAGCAAGGTGTTGATAGTATTTTAGAACATTAATAAATCAATAGTATTTCCTCTCAAACATCTGTAAGTAAAGTATTTGCATTTTGTAGTCAAGTTGTGTTTTGTTGTTGTTGTTGGTGGTGGTGGTGGTGTGTGTATGTGTGTGTGTGTGTGTATGTGTGTATGTGTGCGTGTGTGTGTGTATGTGTGTGTGTGTGTGTGTGTGTGTGTGAAGTTGCCAGTTTATTTAATTGAGTTTGAGGTTTATAGACAACAAATCTCTTTGAAATTGTTTCCTCTCTGTTGTTTAAGAAGTTCATGCATGTATGTAATGTTTTGATCAAAACCACACAACATTTCTTCCCTAGTTCCTCCAGTTCCTCTTCTCCAGTTCCTCCCCTACCACTCTACCAGTTTTTCCTTCTGATTTAATATTCTCTCTGTCTTTTAAACTCACCGAGTCCACTTAATGTTATCTCTATGCACATGGAGGTAGGCTCATCTACTGGAACATGGGTAGCCTCTTTGGGGCTATATCTCTGAAGAAAACTGTCCGTCACTCCACTAGCAGCCATCAGTTGCCAGTAGGTCCTCAGCTGAGGATGGGACTTTGTGAGCCTTCCCACTCCCATGCTTTTATGGCTGTTCTGATTCAACAATACTTTTGGAATGAATACATAATTACACACTGCAATTTAATTTACTCGAAAGTGGATGTCTCCTAAACGTCATAGAGGACTTTTTCAGCAAGGACAAAACATTGCATTTCAGAGTAAAACAGTCGTTTGTGCCATCCAGGAGACGAAAGAAAGGGTAAGGCTGTGCTTTGGCCTGTGCTGTGATAAGCAACCTTGTACTCCAGTCACCAGGACTGTGGATGCTATCTTTTTAAAAACAAGCCCAATGTTTGCTGGAGTGCCCTCTGCTCATTTATGGATTTTTTTTAGCCCCAAAGATAGAGGTATCACCTTTCCCCTTATCTGTAGCTCCCTGAAGAGCAAAATGAATAAAATACTCAGGATTTGGGACAAGGCTCTCAGCTACCTTAGTGGAAATTACCCCTTTCAGCAGAAAAAAAATCACTCAGAACCTTTTTATTTCCCCTTTCCCTTGACAAAATTGCATTTTTGGCTATCAAGGCACTTAGCCTCTACAGGTTGGTTTTCAGGTGCCTGGAGGGTGGAGAGAAGTTGCCATGGAAATTGATGCTCCACACTCTGGGGGATTCAGGAGTGCTGGGTGTCCCTGCTGATGACTGGGGTATCCTCTGTGCGGAGCAAGGATTTCATCCAAGTAACCACACACAGGTAAGAAGCAGCTAGTTCAGGCAGCGTTGGTCTTAGGATCTGACCTCAAACCTAGATCACTCTATTGCCAGAGCAAGACTTATGCAAAGTACTAAACTCTGTGGCCAGGATCTAGCTAGCCTGTCTTGGGAAAACTCTGTCCAATACTTCAGGTTTTCCTCACTGTTTATAAAATTCAGAAAGCAAACCGACTCATTCTTTCAGAGGGAGATGGAAACCTGAGCTACATAGGAAGGTCTCAAAAATTACTTTGAAGAATAGATGATGTTGTCTTTCTGTTCCAGCTCTTCTAAGGGCTTTGTATTTTTTTTTATCTTAGCATTAGTTATGTTTTATGAAGACATATTCAAAGGATTTTTAAAGATTTATTTGTATTTTATGTATATGAATGTTTTGCCCATCTTTATGTCTGAGCATTGGATCTCCTGGAATTGGAGTTATCAGCTGCTGTGAGCCACCATGTAGGTTTCTGGGAATTGAACCCAGGGTTCTCTTAGAGCATCCAATGCTCTTATCTGCTGAGCCTGTCTCTCTAGTCCCCAAGACATATTCAAATAGCTTTTGAGCCACTGAGTTGGTCCCTTTCTTATTTTTAGTTTGGATGCTCCAGCTAATTGCCTTCCTTTATTTTCCAACTCTCAGTCTTTCCTGTTTTTCTGATGCGCCCTTCATTTTTGCAGTGTCTCTTCCATTCTGCTTTCATAGCCACTGCACACAAATCTGAGCATTCTCATCCTTCTGTAGCAGTCTTCCTGAGCAGCTTTGATGTTGATGCTCACGACAGAGGTTGGTAGAAATGAGTCAAGTGTTAGCACTGTCTTGATCTTTGTCATCTTCAACTATAATTTCCTTTTAAAAAGTGGCTGGAAAAAGCATTCACCCAGTTGTAGGTGGTTCCTTGTACATGAGATGTAGTTTACAGTTTGGTTTACTAGAATTTCCTTTCTGCTAATCCTGGCCTTGCAGGATTTACTCATGACCCTTTTCTTGAGAATAGGCAGAGGAGACTTCTGGCTAGGAAGACCTTCATAATATTTGTTCCATTCCTTGACACTATAGAAGAAGTCCTCAACCTGTGGGTCAAGACCCCTTTGGGGATTGAACAACCGTTTCACAGGGGTTGCATATTAGATATCCTGCATATCAGATATTTACATTATGATTCATAGCAGTAGCAAAATTTCAGTTATGAAATAGCAATAAAAATACCTGTATAATGTGTGTGTGTGGGGTGCCTGCAACATGAAAAACTGTAAAATAAAGGGTCCCAGCATTAGGAACGTTGAAAACCACTGCGTTATAGGATAGGCACCTTCCTTTTGTTGGCACACTACCCTGTCTTTGGCCAGGTTGCAGGCATTGTATCATATTGGTGGGCGCTGCCTTGTTTTCTTCACTAGACCTCTATACTCTGAGTACATTATTTTTATTTACAGTACTGATCAGAGTTTATGGTACACAGGGAGTACAAATAAGATTTAAAGAATTTCAACCAGATTTGAAATAAGTTTGAAGACATACCACCTTTTGTGCTTTACAGATAGTTTTTGTTGTCTGTGTGCTCTGATTATGAAAATTCTGATTTAAACCCAAAAATGTACAGAAAAAAAAAAGAAAACCCTGTGCTTTCTCTCTGTCAGTGGGAGGTAATGAGGTAATGTGGATTATGCTAACTGTCCCTTGAAGAACAAATCCACTGTAGAGAATTCAAAGTATATGATGGTATTTTATATTCAAATGGAGATAAATAAGCTCTGTTCACTGACAATAATGACTAGAGACAACTTCTGTTAGGTAGAAGAAAATGCCAATCACGTACAGATCTTGTACACATGAAAAATTTGTACATTAAAATCTGGAAGAATGCCCAACTCATGTATGTAAAGTGCAGTAAGTGTGAATGTGCACGTGAATGACTATGCAGTCTCAGGATACCCTTGCTGTATACAGTAGTGAGTACAGTCCAGGTAGGGAGCTCTGCCCATTTCTACTGTTCTGATTTACTTCTAGATCTTCCTATGCTTAGAACCTTGTCTTAGCATTCCCAGAGTTCATCTTCGTTCCCTCTCTTTAATACTTCAAGTTCCAAACCAGATCTCTTTTTTCTTCTTCTATGTCTTGTTCCTTTTCTCTTTCTCCCCTCTTCTTCTCCCCTCCCCTCCCATCTTCTCTCCTCTTCTCTCTTTCTCTCTTTTCCTCTCCTCCCCTCCCCTTCTCTCCCCTCTCTTCTCCTTTTCTCCTTTCTCCTTCAGTGTCCTCTCTTCTCCATCATCTCTACTCTTTCCTTTTCTATTTTTCTTCTTCCCTCTTTATATTCGTCTGCAGACTGACTTCCCAAGCCTGTTAATAAACCATCTTTTGTAGTAGGCAATTGCATGTGAGTTTACTGATAATAGTTGTTTGTATGTTCACAATAGTTTCACTTTCTCCCCCTTCCTGGTATGTGTATGTACATAAGGGATACAAACAAGGACAGACATGATTGCTCCTTTGTTATAAGGAAAGACCATCTAATCATAATAAAACACATTTAATAATTTTGCATAATGAGCAAATTAGAGCCATAATGCAAAGAAATGAGAGCCCGTTCCTTGAAATGTTTCCATCTTATCTTTTAATTAAGAAAAAGACTTTCTTTTTCTCTCTCACCAATGAGACCAACTGTGGAGATGACTCATACTGGGCAATTCTAAAGGTACCCAAGGTTCTGCTTCTCAAATTTTTGGAAAGCAAAATCCTGGTGGGAGGATGGGAAAAGGAAGGAAAATGATGTGTTACATCTGGAGCTTGTCTTCACTCTGGATTACACGGCAGGTTGATTTCAGCAGACACTCCACAACGGGCACCCAACCATCCATCCCAGTGTTTTTCTTAGGATTAGGCAGTAAAGTAGTTCAATGATCAAAAAAAGCTAGAGCGCTGGCATTAAACAGTCCTGTTCTATTGTCCCAGGCTTGCTACTTTACTAATTTGTGATCTTAGGAAGTTGTTAAACTTTAAAGGCTTTAAGCTTGCTAGCTGCAGAAGGAGACTAACAATATCATCCACATCCCATAGTCTGTGCAAAGCTTAAAGTAGTGATATTTATTTCAGGGCCTGTTGCAGGATCTGGACTCAGTAATATTCTTTGTAAGAAAAAGAGAGAAAGAAGGATACTAAGAAGTCCAAAAGATAATATGTGCTTAGATGAGGATCTTATATTAAGGAGTTTAAATCCTGTGTCTATTTCTGACTAGTCGCCTCCTTTTGGAAGGCAACTTTGAGACACATCAATTTCCAAATCTATAAAAGTGGAGGATGCTGGTGTATATTTGGGGGAGTTCTGAGGGTTATATAAGACAGTGCATATGCACCTGTGTCATATCCTGAAGTTAATTATGGTGTTATATTACCAATGGTGAATAGAATTTGCTTGTGACTTATCCTACTTCCAAGGGACTTTTGTTGTATGAATCCAGATGCACTGTCTGCTCCACACTCTTTGGATCAGACTCATGGTCCTTAATGCTTTGGGTAAAGATTGGTGCCTGAAAATATTCTTTCCTCAGGAAATACTCTCAGAGATCTCCCATATCTTTCCACTTCAGTGTAACTTCTGTCATCATATACCATTCTTTATGTGGGGGCTTTTCCTGACCGCTAGATCCACTTTGTTTGGTACAGAACACTGTATATAGTAATTAATGGTCCCCTACTTTAGTGTCCATCAACCAGGGTTAGTAACGTTTTAAACATGGGCTCCTAGAATTTTCTTTCAAGTTTTCTTGCTAGAAGATGACTTGATAGTTCACTCATTACTGGGACTACCTAAAGCTTAGGTCACATGCCTACATCAGTGTCTATGTAAATACAGTTTACATTGAAATTCTGCCTTTGGAGTTTGCTTCCCAAGAAACTGAAGCAAAGACATATGGGTGCCCCAGTAAGCCATCTCAGTCATACTTCTGTAGCTCTGACACAAGGAAACTTGCTTCTCACAAGAGAATAACACAGTCTGGCCTCAGGCCTAATATGTAGGTTAGAATACATGTGATGAAGAGAGACTTTATAAGTCTTTTCTTGTAGTGATATTGATCTGAAGACTTGAGTGCTTGGGTTGGGAGAGGGTTGTGAAAATCCCATTTGACTTATTTCTAGATTCAAATAACATTGTGAGTTTTGGATAAGATGAGTGGGAAGTGACCACCATCATAATTCTATGACTCAAATCAGGGCTATAGGATTCTCTGGTAGGCAGAAGGGAATGGAGTCCTGAGTCTGTAAGTTCTAAGTTCCAAGAGGACTATTCTATCCTGAAGATACCTAGACTTCAAACGTGTCCTTTTAATTAAGTGTTTTCTTACCCTGGATGCCTTGATTTATTATAATGGACATCTGGGGATATTCTTTATGGCCATGCCTGAGCAGAATTGAGGTCATAGGACTAGATGTCTAATTCCTATGATCTCCAATTGGGCTACTTATAATCATATAATTATGACCAGAGGTCATGAATAACCTTTATTGACACTATGAAAATACGTATATTTTAATACAAAAATGTGTTCATTTGCATTTTTCTGGAGAAAAAGTTGTGGTATTTAAAATTCTAATAAACATATTAATTACTTCATATGAATGTCCAATTTTGGTACTTAGAATTTAGCAAAGAGATATCGTTGTGCAGTGATAATATTAACTGTAACAATAGTGTCCCTTGCTCCAGGATTCACTTTTCAATAAATCATGTCTTCCTGGGAAAGGTGTGAGGAGTTGACATCTCTCAATTTAATAGTGACATAATAACAATGTAATAAGTTGGGGCTGGTGTGTTGAAGTGATAAGTCATCGTTTACATTGGTTGTTTATTATGTGGCTTCTGTTACTGGTTTTTATGCCTACTTTCTTAGATACCAATGCCAAGGGAGAATTATTTCTCCTTTCCTTTAGTCTTAGCTTTTGTTATTTCAAGGAGGAAGCCTATTTAAAGGGTCAAATGAAAGCTTCAAAGGAAAGGTAACTTGGGGCATGTGAGATAGGTCAAGCTGCCACCCCTAACAACCTGAATTTCTTCTCTGGAATCTATACTGTAAAAGGGGAAAACTGACTTCTACAAGCTGTCCTCTGGTTGCCACATAAGCACTATAATGTTTGTGTACCCCTTTAAAATTAATAAATATAAATTTAGAAAATAAAAATGATAACTCAAAATCAAAGGTATAACTTTTTGAGATGGGGTCTTAGTTTGTAGCCCAGACTGGCTTTGACTCACTACAGTCTTCCTGATAATGAGTGAGAGTCTCATAGATAATGTACTGTAGAATATACTTTTTGTCATCTTTTTTCACATCACCCTGATCTCTGGCAATGCAATACTAGGACAGAAAAAGGAAGGTCCTTAAAATATACTGATGGAAGGCTACATGGGCTCGACATCTTGTCAGGGGACTTGTGTATATAAACCAGTAAATCTGAAGCACAAGCATTTTCCATACAATTTGGCACAGGATAGAGGGGGACATCAGAAAGGTTGGGTTGAAGTCATCCCAAAGGACTCAGAGGAATTCTGGTAAAAAAAATTTTTTTAAAATTAAAAAAGGCTTAAACTTGTAGATAACCATGATTTTGCTATTACAAGTTCTTAGATTCAAATGAAGCCCAATAGATTTTAACATTGCTACCTGTTGTTTATTCTTTTGGATGTTGTTTCAGTGGCATTGTTACAGCTTGATACTAGTGTTATTGCTGAGCTATGATTTTCTTCCAGAAGTGGGGTAGGGAGTCTGAGAGAACTTGTAGGTACATAGGACCAATAGGTTTCACTGTTCATGGACACTGTATTGAGACCAAAGAAGATGCAGCCATGTGCCAGGAAGTGGTTTCTAGGGACAATATAGATATTCATAGGAATTTATCAGTCAAGGATTTATGATTGTAAGCAATAAAAATCTAATGCAGTTAAAGTCTACAGATTAAATGAATGAGAACTTTTGCTTTGCTTTTTATCCTTTCTAAAATTTGTTTCTTTCATGATTTAAACAGAAAATCATTTTTTCATAAAAGCATAGTGTGATGATTTCAGAAGTGCTTTTTTTACATGCTCTTTTCCAGGTTTGCTTCACTTCTCTCCTTTCCTCTTACACTCTCAGATAGCTTGTGATGATAATCTCATATAATACTCTTATATACATGATATCTGCATATGTGATATATGATATGTATTACATATGATATAATATATGAGATCATATTCAAACACGTTTTGTTCTAGACTCATGTAATTTATAAACAGAGATACTTGTAAAACATTTTCAGATCATTGCATCATTTAAGGAAGTATTGCATACTTATTTTATAAGATTTAAGATTTAAATCTTTTGTCCCATTCAAAAAATACCGTGAAATGTAGAATTCCACTTAAAGAACTAAAATATATCTGTATGGTTTAAAGAACAGTAAAGCAAGTACTCATGTTATATTTAGCCCCTGGATGAAGGAGAAAATCACCCTTGGCTTAAGATCTGCCTCTACATCACTGTGATCTCTTATTCGTTTCCCTTGAGAGCTGAGCTATCCAGAATCAATCCTGGTCTTCTCTTGACATATTTGGCTGTTTCTGCTCACCTCTACTGTATGCTCAGCAACAAGTCAAGCTCTAATTGACCCTTTTTAACAAGTACACAATATTTTACCACAAGGATCTATTTGTTTATTACATTACTCTGTTGATATTTTTGCCTCTATTTTATTTTTTATAACATGATGAATCTTCCAATAAATGTCCTTGTGTATTTTCACTGGTGCTCTATTGTACCTGGTGGAGTCTAGGAGATGGACTGATGAATCAAAAGGGACTTGCATTTTAAATGGGAGCAGATGCTATCCTATCTCTTTCAAAACACTGTCACACTTCACTGTCTTCAAAAAGCATCCTTTTCACACATCTCTGATAGTGCTGGGGATATTGATCTTTTTCATTGTGCCGTCTCCGCAGTGGAAAACCATAGCTCATTGTTATTTTAATTTGCATTTTCTAGACTATCTGTGAATATGAGAATCTTGTGTTTGTCTGGAGGCCACTTAGTGGAGCTTTTCTGTCAATGAACTCTTTCTGACTTGTCCCATTTCTTCAATAGAGATGCTGATTCTCTTCCTGTCTTTCCAATCTCTATTATTTGCCTACTACTTCAAGTAAACAATATTTTGCCATCAAACGAGTTACTCTCTTTTATATAGTTAAGTGTCTGTTATTAACTTTATAGCTTCTGGTCTCTAACCTTGATGAGGACAATTTCTCTAATCTCATCTCTAAAAAGTGGGCTAGGATTATTATAGAATGATTTGTTTTTAAATTGAGGTGTGGGTTTCTTATATTTAAATCTTAGTCAAGTGGACATTTACTTTTGTGTTTAGTGGTGGTTAGAGGTCCCTGGTCATTCCATTTTTAATGGTAAGTATGCTGATAACAGCTAATGTGTACTGCTTATTGTGCTTGGCACATTATATGTAGGGGCTTTCTGTGAGTTAATCAAAATGACTCCTGTTTCTCACAACTCATCGATAGAGACTGTCATACTAGAGCCATTTCATTGTTGTAAAAAATGAGCCACAGAGAACTTGAATCAACACTCCAAAGGTCATATAGCTGGTAAAATACTGAAAGTGAGATTTAAACCTTGGAAAGTAAGTGCTGAGACCTGCATCCCTCCTGCATGGCTCTTGAGTGGCTGGTTGCTTGGGCCAGGATTCTGTCCTTTCTCCATGATATATGTTACTTCTTTTGTCCATGATCAGATTCTCATGTATGTCAGAGTCTATTCCTATATCTTCTTTGCTCCATGATCTATAAGCCTTCGCCTGTAATGATTCCTTACTGATTCACAGTAGCACCACATCAGTGTCATACACTCTACTTCCTTGCTTCACTTTCTGTCACTCACTCATTGACTAGTTTTAGGCATCCTTGCTTCTAAATTGTATTTGTGTTCATTTTTATTTGGTTAAAATGTATTATGGGATTCTAAGTAAAATGATATTAAATAAACATATAGATTACAGATAGATTCAGGCTCATGTTAAGTGCTCCCACTTAAAACATGATACATTTCCTCATTTACTCCAATATTTATTCAGCAATAAAGTTTCATATTCTTCATATTGTCTTTTAGACTGCAATTTAGAAAAAAATAATTCATGAATACTTTAAAATTTTATTGATATCTTGAATAAAATATTTTCCTCAGTTCTGTGTTTTAGAGATTATTAATGTGCTGGAAAAGAGGGATTGATTGATTGTATCTACTTTATTGATTCAACATGAAGAAAACTCTCAATATATTATTTTTCATTCAATGGGATTTCTTTATTTTATTAACTTACTTTAAATGTTTTAATAAATTCTTTTATAATTTCATACAATATGTTTTCATTGTATTTTACCCCAGGTCCTCTCTTTCACTTCTCCCAGATGCACTCTTGCCTTTTGGTCTCTCACCATCTACCCCCCTCTCCCTCTCCCTCTCCCTCTCCCTCTCCCTCTCCCTCTCCCTCTCTCTCTCTTTCAGCAACCCATTGAATCCAGTTTGTGCCATACCATATACTCTTAGGTGTGGGCCCATGCACCAGAGCATGTTAACCTACCAGGAACCATATCAATAAGGAAGATTGCCTTTCCCTCACTCAGAAGTCATCAACTGTTCTTAGCTCTTGAGTTATCTGTGAGAGCTCATGAACGGCTCTTTCACTCCATCCTAGAGTGTTGATTGATTTGATTTTGTTCAGGCCTTATGCAATAACAACTGCTATGAATTCATGAGTGCAGCGATCCTATCCTATCCAGAAGACAGTGTTTCATGCAAGTCTTCCTAGACCTCTTTTTCTTATGAGCTTTCTGCCTCCCCTTCCACACAGATTACTAAGCCCTGGGCAAGGGGGTGATATAGTAATCATTGTGAATGAGCTCTCCATTGTACTTTGACTAGTTGAGGTTTCTGCAATAACTCCTGGCTACTAAACAAAAAATTTCTTTGATGATCTGATCTACAGATCTGAGATCTGTACAAATCTTCAGATGATAGACGTGTTGTTTAATACTAGGTAGCAAATTAATAATAACAAGTTCAACTCTGGAGCCTATGAACTTTTCCTCCATCTCAGCTAGATTTACAATACCAGGTATGGATTTTTTGTATAGAGTGGTCCTATTATTCAAGCAGTAAACAGCTGGTTACTTGCATAACATTTGTGCTGTTGCTGGACCCATGGGTATAGCCAAGTTAGTCATTATTGCAGTTCAAAGATGAATAGGAGTATTGATGACACCTTGTCCTCTGACAACAGCTTATGTAACACCTTCCAGTACTATGAGAGCTAGCCAACAGGGAAGAAGCTTCCTATTCAAGACCTAATTGATGTCTCCCTGTCCTCTGATGAATGAATGTGGTTTCAGCAAAAGGGTTTTACCATCAACTTCTGATAGACAACTAAGAGAAATGGTAATAGCCTATATTGTTTTGGGGTCTGCAGGACAACTCTGACCTACAACTCTAGGGAAGATCTGCCACATCAGGCACCAGGCTTTTTGTTTGGCAGTCCATGGCTTTGGGCATGAGCATAATGTGAAGGGTAACTCCATGTAAACTTCTTATATGAATATAATATATATTTGTATCTAGTGATTGAGAGACCTCCCTAGGTCAATGATCATTTTTTTGTTTGTTTGTTTGTTTAAATTTATAGGATACAGGGGAAACTGAATCAGGTCTTTCTTCTTGCCAAGAGGTTGGTGTGTCTTTTTCATTGCTACAGGTCTATATAAGACCCAAGAGTTGCACCTAATTAGCTGATCTTGAGTCACACTAACAAAATACAGCAATTTCCCACTCACCTTTGCACCTTTGCTATTGCTATTCTCTTTTACAGAATGTTCCCCCTCCTTCCTTAGCTCACCTACTAATGCTTGTCTATTAAACTATGTTGCTCCTCTTGGAAACCCTCCATGTAAACTACCACAATCTCCTTGTACCTCTCAGTCACCAAGGTTACCATCTCATTTATCTGTGCATGTGTCTGTTGCTACCATAGACTGGCAACAACAACAAAAAACCATTGCTAGTGCCCTTGGCTTCTAGTTGTGAATGGTATAAAGGTGACCCCAGTGAATATTTTCCGAATAAATGTATAAGTGAACCATGTGATACTTTCTTAGCAGTGATGTTGGTTATACCATTTCATAATTGATATCTACTTTTAATTTCAGTCCTCTAATTATATTGACCTACTAGTTCTTGTCCTTTGTTATAAGGGTATTTTATGCCCCTCTGAAAACATTTAAAATGCTGTACATCTTTTGCTTGCATCCTGGAATGACCCTTCCTTTCTTGGCTTTGGTTTGTTCTGACTTTGTTTCTTTGTTCAAACTGGCTTGTTTCCATCACTTTCTGCTAGCGAAATAAATGAAGTGGCAATATCTAGTTGACTTTAGCCCTGCTAAGAAGGAAGAGGGGAAAAACGTTCAAACTTTTATATATATAAATAAATTGCTTGGTCCATTGTTAAGGAAGCTCAAGTGAATATTCTTTGGTGGCCTTGGTTGTCATTATGTTTTAGAAGAAAATTAGAGAGATAGTTAATATGTCTCATGCCAGAATTCCATGAAAAACATTGGTTAGGAAGAAGTTTGGGGGTGAGCAATGTTCTATTTGTAAGAGGTTCAACTTTCTTTCTTTCTTTCTTTCTTTTTTTTTTTTTTTTTTTGGTTTTTTGTTTTTTTGTTTCTGGGTTTTTTTCTGTCTGTCCTGGAACTCACTCTGTAGACCAGGCTGGCCTCAAACTCAGAAATCCGCCTGCTTCTGCCTCCCGAGTGCTGGGATTAAAGGCGTGTACCACCACTGCCCGGCTGAGGTTCAACTTTCTACTCAGAAGTGACTGAGGATATTTTCTAGATTATGTGAATACTGCCTTGCTGACATGGACGTTCCATGGAAGAAAGCATGGGACATTTGCATTCTGGGATGCTGTGGGAGTCTGAGCTCTATCATGTATAAATTGAAGTCAGCCATGTGAGATTGTCTACAAAGTATCACTTTGAGACTAAGAAGAAAATAACAACAGAGATGTACATCTTATTTATGCTATTGTTCCAACTGTGGTAAGAGATAGATGGCTTTAGGACTCACTGTAGTACATTAGTAGGATCTGAGGGTTATGGAGTGTGATTGGTAAGGTTCAAAGACTGAGTGTGATGTCAGTTGCATGTTAATAATCTCATGCAAGATTTTGATTTTGCATGCTTTAGTTTCTCTGTCCATATAAGAAAGATGACATAGAACCTTACTTAAGAATATGACAGGATAATACACGTGAAAACACATAGAGGAGGAGGTTGTGCATGGTACACAGAGCAGTGCTAATGGAGTTCTTATCACCAGAGTACTGAGCAATATGAGTGGGGGGCATGCTTCTGGGGGAAAAGCCAAATTATGTTTCATTTTGTTCTTGCTGAAGGTACAAGTCTTGTTTCATGCCAGGCAGTGGTGGCACACGCCTTTAATCCCAGCACTCAGGAGGCAGAGACAGGTGGATTTCTGAGTTCGAGGCCAGCCTGGTCTACAGAGTGAGTTCCAGGACAGCCAGGGCTACACAGAGAAACCCTGTCTCAAAAAACAAAAACAAAGCAAAACAAAAAAAGACTTGTTTCATGATTGTCACAGAATTAAAATTTAGTGTCAAGTTATCTTTTCTCCCTAGTAGCCACCTCTATTTTTCTCCTTTGTTTCCTGGTTAACCAAAATGCAGAATTCTTATAGTTTTTTTCTTTGAACAGCTCTAATGATGTTTGTGATCTTTGTCAATGCTACTGGAAATTTAGGGAAGACCCAGAGAGCCACAGTTCAGGAGGCAATGCAGCAGCTTACCTCCTGTCCTCTCCTCTGTCTTTTTTCTCTTTAACCCTTTCTCCCATTCTTCTGTTAATCCTCCTCCATCTTCAGTCCTCTCCATCCAGGATCTCATTTCTCCCCTGAACATCGCCATGTCCTCTCACCCCCCCCCCCCACTTCTCCTCTGTGTGCTCCTTGCATCATTTCCTCTCCTCACATCTCCTCTCCTCCCTGTTCTCTTCACTCTTTCTGATTCTTCCCTAATTCCCCTCTTTCCTTTCACGTCTCCCTTCTCTACCCCTCCTATCTCTCTTTCTCTCACCTAGCTTCTCCTTCTCTTCACTTTATTTTTCTCCTGAGAGTTCTCCTTTGTTTCTTTCCTTCAAATGCCTTACTGGAGCCGTTTGTTTGCTCAAACAAAGGCAACTCTCTCTGGAAGGAAAAAAAAAAAACAAAACCCATGCCAGCTGCCAAGACAGCAACATTCCCTCCTTATTACAGCATATTAGGAATGGAGGTGTCCTTGGAGACCAGTGAACTCAGAGGTCCTCAGAGGAACTAGTTGGTCATGATACCCTGGATAGCACTTAAAAAGCTAAGCTCTGTTTCAAGTGCTTCTGTGCTACAAGGCCAGCAAGGGGGCTTGGCATGGCATTTGTATGGAGTGTCCACAAATGTACTTATTTTAATTTAAGAAGCCTTCCTTTTCAGGCCTAATTCCACTACTTACTAATGGAGCCATCTCAATGGAGTTCTTAAGACTTTCAGTGGGGGTTGGCGAGATGGTACAGCCGGTAAAGTACTTTCTGTACAATCATAAGGGTCTGAGTTCAATGCCCATATCTCATATTTAAAAAGCCTGGTGTGGTGCTTGCTTGTATTACCCAGGACTGAGAAGGCAAGCATGCACAGGCAGATTCTGGAGACTAGTCAGATGGCCAGCCTATCCTGCTTGTTGTGCTTCAGGACAATATAAGACCATATCTCAAGCAACAAATGGAAACCTGGCCTCTACACACCTGGCTGCATATTTGTATGTACATATGCACATGAATATGTTCCTGAGGATATATGAGGATATATATCCTGAGGATATATGAGGATATGAGGAACATGAGGATACACACACACACCCACACACACACACACAAACACACACACCATAGTCTCAGTAATACATGTAACACATAGACATTTACCCCTCAAGTAACTGGCAGTGATCACCAGCTTGGATGACATACAGAAAATGTTAAAATCCATAAGGGTTTTCTTCTATGGTCCTGATCAAAGTATAGTATCCTGGTTACTTCCCTGAGTACACAGGATGAAGATCAAAGAAAACCTTAGCATCTCTGTGCCTTGTAACAGATCTGAGAAAGGGAGAAGAGTCTGTCAGCCCCATCATTCTACTTAGCTGTCTTTATACTTTGTCCTAAAAAGTCTTAGTACCAGTCAGAAGTGAGGAAATAAAAATATACCTGCATTATAAATTCACTTTCCCAAGACTATTTCAATGAATCTTTGTAACACCCTTATAAAGCAAATATTATTATTGCATTCAGATACAAATGCCCGTAGGAAAAGCATATTTTAAAGCTACCATGTACATGTCTTGATCATTTTAACTGATTCTAAGTAAGTACTAAGGGCCTTGAGGTCTTGAAATTCTTAAACACAATTGATGGAGTCAATGTTGAAAAGTCAGCAGCCGGTGTAAAAAAAGCCTTCAGAATGGACCACACAAGGCTGTATCTGAGGTCACAAGCCATCCGCGCTTGGAAATATCTGTGCTATCGTTAGTGAGTTCTGCTAAGTCCCTGCTGATTTCAGACCCACTCTTTTCAGGATGTCCCCAGGTTAGAGTCCCCTCCATTTCTGGGCTCCAGAAGTGCAGTTTCCAAGTCTAGTCAGAGCTCTGATCCCATCTTCCCCTCATGGAATTGCTGGAATAGCCGTTCAGGCAGCAAATATCTAGGGAGTCATTCTTAGCCAGGAGCCTTGACAATTAGAGTCACTCTTGTGTAAGGAGCACTTGTGATTTCATAGTAACCAAGTTCCAGTTACTGTAAATCCTGACATTGGAAACAGGAGCTGCTTGTAACCTGTGCTGCTCATTCTCCGCATCCTCTCCCCATCGCAGCCAGTATTATCTAAGCTCAATTTTTCCTTCTTAGTTCATTTACATTTATCCTTGAACACTTGGCTCCCAAGCAGCAGCTGCCATATTAGTTGTACCCAAAGCAAATGACTTATCAACTGTCTACCAGGCAATAAGGTGGAGGGCAGAGGAGAAGATGTAGGGAGGAGGGTAGATCAAGGCTAGTGTCACTTCCTAGCTCCGTAAGAAGGGAAAGGCAGTGCACAACAGCCCTACAAAGAATCAGAAAGGAGGGGAGAGAGCAGTGTGTGGGGGAGATGAAGAGCAGGCCTGATGGGAACAGATTGTCCAAAAGGCAGGTGGGTGTCAGGAAGTAAAAATAACCTAGGAGTGACCTTCATTTTCTTTGAAACACTCACACTTTCAGGGTATAGGGAAACTGCTAATTTTGTTGGCACATTGATGCCTCCTTTTAATTAATGAAGGGCTTATTAGGGGAACCATCAAAGGGAAGAGAAGCAAGCTGTTCACAGAGAAAGAAGGGGCATGCACTGAATTTATCTTTGCAGTCATGACCAACAGGGTGTCACTGGCTATGTAGTTTCTTGTGGGTGAGCTGGAGCCAAAACCTTCTGCTGGGACCCTTGTCTTCTGGCTCACACACTCATGGCTGCCTCCCCAGTCCTCCACCAGCATTAAGACACAGCTTCCAAACAGTTTGCTTCTGACCCTAGTTGACTTTTGAATCCCAGATCGGTCTCTGATTCCCTCTGGTTAACATGATATTGAGAACTTGGTGTCACGCACGCATGCACGCGCACACACATGCACACATGTGTTTTTCCTCAGGCACAGTCTATTTTGCTTTTGAGGATAAGGTCTCTAGCCAGCCAGGTGAGGCTGGCTAGCCAGTAAACTCTAGGGATTTGACCACCCCTCCCCAGCTCTGATATTGTAAGCATCATCACTATGCCTAGGTCTTTTATGTGTCTTTTTAACATCATGAATAATGCAATTGGTTATTATGGAAAGATGTTACATTTTGATGACACTGAAATGTATGGGAAGAGCGCTCTCCTTTAGTCTCAAAGATGAGGTGCCTGAGTGAGAGTCTGCATTGCCCCATTGGCTAGAAATAGTCTTCTGGTCCTGGGGGTCATTGAATATGTGGCATGGACCATTCCCTGGGACTTTGGAGACTTTAAATGTCCCTCCATTCTCTAGCCTGGTAGCTTCTACTCTCTCTATTCTTACTTCCCTACCACTACATTCAAACACCTGTTCTGTATCTCATGCTAAGAGGTTGCTAAATTGGAAAATATTCTTTATTAAATCATCATAATAACATATATGCTATTTCTATTTTAACCCAGAGTTCTTGAGATCCCCACACCCATCAAAATCTAAGAAACTCTCAGAAAATGTGCAACCAAATGTCACATCCTGCTGAGGCTGAAAGAAGTGTTCAGCTAAGAGTGGACTCACCCGGATTCCTTAAACTAACAGATGTGGATCCTGGTGCTGGGACATATTGATGTGTCATGATCACTTGCAATGCATGTCACATGAAATATGACCCTAAATAAAAATTCATATACTAAAATTTTACACAAAGCTTATTAAATATTTAATTAGATCAAGTTCAAGGTCATGGCTGACATGACATCGCACCTGTACTCTCTCATGAGATTGTGCCTTGTATGAGCACAGTTTAGCTGTGCAGTATATTTGAACTTGAAGTTTCTCAATGCTAATAATGCCCGATCATTTCTGTAGAGCTTGAAGAGCTGATGAAATGTGTGTATCTTTGTGGCAGGTGGTGGCAAGGAGAGACATGTAGAACTCCTATCATAAAATTCACCCCATTGATTGGGTGAGGAAAGAGTAAGGTCATCGATTTAGAAGGACGCTGTGAGTCTTACAGATGGGAGGCTGAGAGACCTTGAACAATACACTCTAATATGCCAAGCTTAGGTGTTCTCACCTGTATATGAGGGGGAACCTACTTTGCTTTTCTTGCAAATAAGAACCAAAATGAATGAAAGTCCTAGTACCAAGCCAGGCACCCAGAGGCATTTAGTTAATATGAGAGTTATGTAATTACCATTGTTGTTCTGATTTTGCATCTCTCTTAAACACTTGCTAAGAGTATATGTATCTATTTTGTGAGAATACAGGCCCAGCATCTAACTATACCCAGGAGACCACTTTGCCTCCCGCACAGCTGGTATTCAAAGCATCAAAGAGAATCTGCACTCAAGGTACTTGTTAGAGCATTCAGTCACAGTCTGTCATAGTCCAGCATCTGTCAGAGGTTTGCCTAAGGCACCTGGCATTTATTTGCATTTAATGCATGTTCACATAATAACTCTTACAGCACTTACCATGTGCATTGTTAAAAGAAAACTAACTTGTTTAATCTCCACGACTACTTTATGAGTATTATTGCCCTCACTAACAGAAGACAAGACTGAGGCACAGAGACATTGCTTCACCATCACACAGTTAGCAGTGGATGCAGCAAGATTTGATCCTACTGATATGGTTTCAGGGTTTGGAACTTCACTAGTATAGGACAGAGAGTGACTGCTTCAAGTTCACCACCTGTCTTCCCAGATTCATCAAGCTTCCCAAGCTTTCTTTTTCCTATTTAGCTTCCAACTCTCCATTGCTAAGTTCAGACATTTGACATGTTAGGCAAAATCCTGGGCAAGTATTGTCTTCTGTGATCCTTAGTAGTCCTAACATGAAAATCCAAGTAATTATTAGAGTGTGTCTGCACAGGATCCTCCCTGTTTTAATTACTGTGAAGTCCACATTTCTCTCTCTACTATCAGGGGTATCCCACCTTATGATATTATAACATGATTTTGTTGGGTTACATTCATGGTTATTCTATTGTACATGGGCCCGAGGTGGCATGTTGCATGTATCTGATATTCTACTTAATTATGACTCTGAGCAAAGTTCTTGGCCCAAGTTTAGACACCAAATCTTCCCAACCATCTGCTAATATGACCCCATGGTTCCTTTAGAAGGAGATATCTGTTACTTCCTGGATTGTTATTTTTTTATTAGTTAATTGTATTTAATACTATTGGATCTGTAGGGAGGATATAAACTATATATTAGCCAATATGAAACTTACGATGATTTTCTTACTATGCAAAATGTTTCAATGTGTATCAGCTACAGCAAAAGGGAGATTTAAAAAAAGACCTCATGACAGTGGTTATCATTTGCTCATTGCTTTCTTTTGTACCAGTATTTCACATATGTTATTTTTCTTAATATATATAAACATAACTAATAAGGAATAAGGCTCTGATTCTAAACTGAGGCTTTCCTGACATCAGCTTGTGCCCTTCATATCACAATACCTTATTATGCATGGATCTCTATTAGACACATATCTCACATTTTATCCAAATGAAGCAATGCCTCTCTTCTCCCTTTAATCTTAAGTAAAGAGAGCCGACTACAAACCTTTTCATTTATAACCCACCATTGTCAGCAATATAAGGCCTCCCAGGCTTTATTTAATTATTCCCCTTCATCCTTAATCATAATACCTTGTACTTTCCTTCCCCAGGTACATACATTATAATAGTTCAGGGTATATATGTACATTTAAGTATACATGTATTCTTTTTTTAAAAAATGAGTCATATGTTTTTTCTTGTTATATATTTAACATGACTAAAATATTGTGTGATGTATTTTAGTGCAATTCTTAATTTCCATTCAGCATTGAACTTGTAAAATCATTCCATGTTATTTGTGGTTTCATTCAACATATTCCTTGGACCTGTAGAACATTTTATTTGTGCAGCTCCTGGGTGTTTCTTGCTTTCCTCAATGAAGCCTTCTTCTCTAGGTTTGCTGTTACCAATAGGGTGGTTCATGGCCCCAAGACAGAATTTCTCAGGGCTCTATTAGCAAGACCTGTGTTGCTGGGTTGTAGGGTGTATGCTTGCTCAATTATTTCAGATACTTCCAGACTGCTTTCCAGAAGGGCTGTGGCAGCTTAGCTCCCACCAGCTATGCACAAGGAAGTGGTGCAGACTGTCCTCATCCTTGACAGTGCTTGACATTATCCATCTTCAAATCACTGCCATTTCATATATCTAGAAGTGCACTTTGTAAAGGTCTCCAACAAGTTTGGAAAGAGCTTATTTGATCTTGTGTGTGCCTAGGAGGCTGCTCAGGATAGGATGATGCTTTTGTGGCTGCAGGGGGAGGGAAGCAGGATGCTTTCCTTTGTGCCCTCTACACAGTGGCCATGTGTGTCTCCTGTGATGCCTAATATTGCAGGGCTTTATGCAATAGTTATCTGTGTACTTGTCTCCCGTAAGCACCATATGGATTGTACATTGTGGCATTTTTCATTACTTCTGAATTCCTGCATTGGTTCATTTGGAGCAAGACCTAGTGTTTTCTGATATGAGTTGTCTGGATAGTTTCTAGAAGGTTCTTTTTGCCATTTAGAGGCTACTGGCTATAAAGGAAGGGTTGGAGCTAGGAACAGAAAGCCACAATTGAGTCTTTCCTTTTTTACTAGAGTTAGTCAATGTTTTCGCTTCTCTTAGCTACTGCCTTTCTACTTTAGCCAGAGTTAGTTTTATTAGGATAGTTATTCCATACGAGAATGCTCTGGCCAAATCAGATCTGTGAACACACAGACGTTTTTTTACCACTGAATTGATGCCTGAAAGTTATGTCAGGCTATTGATTTGTTGTCTTCTCTGGTAACCTCCTGCTTGGGCCTGGGAAAGGAATTCCCAGAGACAGTTAGTATGTGGTTCTCAACCAAGGACTCAGGTCCTAACTTTGCTAGGCAGAGTGGTTGATGAATTTCATATTGCATGACTGTTTATTTAACAAATAGGTATGCTTCTAATTAAATCATAGTCAAAGATACAGAAGTATAACCTTTCTCCCAGAGCTGGTATCTTGCTGGCCCATAGACCTCTGGGGCAGTATCTGCTGTCTTTAGATGGGGCTATCTTTATTAACCATTTAGAAGCTGATATCCAGTTTCTGTTGAAAAATTTGGCTCTTTACCCAAACCTTTTCCCTTTCATTTTACCAAAATGCATAGAATGAAAGCAGATTTGGAGACATTCACTCTGAAATCTGGGGTGGCAGAGTCTTCAAGGTAAGTTCCACGAGGAAACTCCCTACCTTTTGTAGCTTTAAGATGAAGACAATGATTTTTACAGCTCTCTCCCGTCACTCATAATCTGAAATCTAGCTGCAACAGTTCCAGGTTCTCATTTAGAGACCTCACACCATTCAAGATTAGACACATTCCACACATATATTTCAACATGCTTTTCCCTTTGTAATGATTGTATTAGTTGGTTTGGGATAGTTTATGTTGCAAGTAACAAGTTAACTCCCAGATCTTGGTGTCTAAAAACAATATAATTTTCACTCCTTACGTGTTTAATATGAGTAACCATGAAACTATGATGATCATAGATGTCCAGGGACCAGATAATGAGAAGCTACACAGTGTTTTGATATGACCTCCTCATCAGGGCTCTTTAGGGTTTGCCTAAGCTAAGACAAAGAACAAGAAAACTTTCTTGTGTAATGTTTCCATCATTTTCATTGGCCAAAGCCATAACTATTTTTTATTATGAGGTATTAGCAAATCTGTTCTTCCAGATATAATGGACTAACAGAGATTAGTAAAACTCTATCATAAGAAAAATGATGGCAGCCTGGATACATACCAGATACAACTAGCATCATGTACATACTTTTGAAGAAAATAGAACCGTAGATTCTTACAATATAAAGTCTCTTAGAGGGAACCTGGGTTCAGATTCAGACCATTCAACTGAGAGTTTTATAGGTTCTTTCCACAGGGTTCATGGAGAGGAACAGGTGGGTAGCTAAGATGGGATTATGCACACTTATCTGTCAAGTGAGTAGCTACATTTTATAGAAGGTTATTTCTGAAATTATGTGATTTGCAACTTTAAGGCATCCTGAACACTCACCCAAGAGCATGCTCTAATTTTTCACTGCCCTTTCTTAAAGTAACCACGAAGACAAGAATAGCTTCCTATGTGTGGTCCCATCAGCATACGACTCAGATGTTTTTGTCTCTCTTGCTTTGAATTCTTTATGTTGATGAGTGACGTTTCATTAGCTTTTCTGACAATCATGTTTATATTTTTGGTTCACTTTGAGCCTCATGATAGTCCCTGTAATACAAGGAGACATGCACATTAAAAGAAGGGTAGTAGGCTGTAGGCTGTAATACACTGTATTGTCCTGAGATGGCTGCAGTTAAAATTCCCATGCCGTGCTTTCTCTTGCAATGTATCCCTGACATTTTGCCATTAAGATCAGGGGATATAATAAATACTCCCCTAGGTGTTTATGTGTGTGCATGTCTCTTCTTTTGATTCTGGGTAGGGCTATTATGGATTTTACCAATGGAATGTGTTAGTTTAATGCTAAGGGAATTTTATGGGTAGTCCTTTACTGGCCTGCCAGCTTCTACTTTCTGATTCTCACAAGTTAGTTGTCATGTACGATGATGACTGCTAAAAGGTTACCATGCTAGAAGCATCCCAAGCTTGATTGACAGTCCTCTAGTAATGAGATGCAATGAGAAGTAAGGATGCAAAGGAGGTCTGAGGCAAGCAGGTAGAAAAGTAATCTTGGACATCCTTCCCAACGGAGGCTTCACCTGACAGTAGCCTTCTTGTACTCAGCTCTAACCTTGAGAAATCCCAAGTTTAAACTGCTCTATTGACCTAACCAATTATACAACCATTGTTTAAGCAATAAAACTTTGGAATGATGCACAATGAACAACAGGTGACAACAGTAGAATTTTTTATGAGAAGCAAATCTCTAGGAATGTACTTTTTAAATTTGTTGTCATTTGTCAGTTTTAATCATGTCTATAATGAATTTTAGTCATTTTCTATCCCTCTCTTATCCCTGTCCTCCTCCCTAAAACCCTTCTCAACAAATCTCACCATTCAAGTCCTGCTTTCCCATCTTGTTTAGAGTTTTTTGCCTGATCTCGAGTGGCAGGAAATGAAGTGGAAGTAAGTGCAACTTCCCAGTGGGTATACTACTGAAGAAAATGACACCCCTCCTCCAACTGTTGATTTGCAATACTCCCTCAGGGAGGGGTGAGGCAGGTTCTTAAATCACTTCACGGAACAAAGAGCATGAAGATTATTTGACTTTACATTTTAAGTCACTTTTTTATATGAATGGTTTTGTATGGAATTACCTTATTTTTAATTTGGTCTTGAGAAAGTTTCTTTGGTCACATTTTAAATCTGATTGTAACTCTTCAGACTACATTTTATAGCAAAGTTCTCCATGTCACCTCGACCATGGATGTGCCCACTTCTTATTTAGATCAACTTTTTATAGGCTGGAAAGACGGAAGTGAAAAAAAAAATTCTGATTTCAAACTCATCAAGTATTGACTCCTACACTTTCTTTACATTTCATTGAATATCAGGGTAGTTTCTTTTTCTTAGCTCATCTCTACTCATACCTTATCACCAGGAGATGAATTAGTTGGCGTTTTAAATAACCTACCTGGAGATTTTCTTAGCCATCTCCACCAGTATGCAGGGTAGATTTCAAGATTCACGCCATTGCATGTGACAGTCTCCTAACTTCTTTCCACTTTGTAGCACATGCTATCTTTTCTTTAGACTCTAGTAATAATTCCCTCCCTGTGACTCTAGGTTTTACCCTCCTCTCTGTTGACAGGTCCTTCAGTTTCTCTTTCTGCCTGGTTCCATGGCCAGACAACAAACTTTGGATTTCTGTTTGACAGCATTGTACTTTTAAAAGTTATTCATGCTGAGGATTTTTATTTACTTGGAGTTGGTATTTATTCAGGTAGTTATTCAGGGTGAATGATATGTTTATAATGTCATTCAAGAAAATGTGAATATCTAGTTTCCCTAGCTCCATTTGTTGAAGATGTTGTCTTTTCATCAGTGCATGTTTTGGTACCTTTCTCTAATATCAGCTGGCTGTAGTTACATGCATTTGTGTTTGGGTCTTCTGTCTTGATCCATTTGTCTATATGTTTATATGTTTGTTTTTGTTTAAGTACCATGTTGTTTTTATCACCATACCTCTGTAATGTAGCTTGAAATCTAGTAAAATAATCTCTCCAGTATTCCCTTTTGATCCTACTTATTTTGAATATCTAGGATCTTTTGTGATTTCATATGAGTATTAGGATATTTTTCTAATTCTGTAAAGATTATTTCCTGGGGATTTTTATTGGTATTATACTGAATCTGTAAATTTCCTTTGGTGAGATAATCATTTTCACAATATTAATTATACCAATCCGTGAGTCTAGGAGGTCTTTCCATCTTATAGCGTCTTTCTCAGTCTCCTTTTTCATAGATATAAAATTCTTCATTGTAAATCTTTTAAGTTCCTTGGTTAGGTTTATTCCTACATATTTTTGAGGCTGTTGTGAATGAAAGCATTCCCATGATCTCCTTTTAAACATGTTTATTATTAGTATATAGAAAGGCTACTGTTTAAATATTTTTATTTACTTAAAACACATATGTAATATATGAGTATACATATAATATATAAAATATTATATAAAATATAATTATATAAATTATATAAATATATATTAAATTCATTTTTGTTATGTTTAGCTTTTGCAGAAAAAAAACAAAAACAACAACAACAACAACAAAAAACATGACCCAAAACTTAATGGCTTAATACAACAGGTTTTTTTAAAATCATCTTTTAATTCTATAAATCAACCGATTTAGTTGAGTCTAAGACACCTTGTTCTCATATATGGTTGACAGATGGTAAAAGAATCAGTTGGAAAGAACCTTCTCATGGCCCCCTAGGTACCTGCTAGTGTTTACCACATTGTGGCCAGATACTAAGAAGAGCAAACATGACAAAGGACATTGTTAGAAATACAAATAGAAACTATGAGACTTTTTATAACCTAGTTTCAGAAATCATTCAATTCTATTATATTGCGTAGGCCACATGGAAGTCATGAGATTGTCTTTTGAGTACAGTAGTACTTGTTATTTGAAGGCAGCCTCTTTTTAAACTAGCAACCTATATGGATAGAGATATGATAGAAGCAGTTTTAATGAAATGTATTGAATTTAAACTGCTCTGGTTCTATTATCTGCCAGCAAGATATCTCTCTTCTAAAGCTCAGAACAAAAGGAATGAATGGGGTGTTTTAGGGGCTAGAGAGAAAACTCAATAAAGTGCTGGCTATGCTACCTGAGGACCTGAATTCAAGTCCCAGAACCAATATAAAGTGACAGGCATGGTGGTACATGCAAGTGTCCCAGAACTGGGAAAGTAGAGATGGTTAGAACCATGAGACTTACTGGCTGGTTGTCCTGGCCTGATCAAGGAACCCCAGCTGTCAGTGGGAGAAAACCCAGGTCCTTATCTCAAAAAACAAAGTGGATGGGCTCCTGAGGAATGTCCTTAGATGTTGATCTCTGGTCTTTACATGCATGTTCATAAGCAAATATACAAATTCATATGCAAACACTCATGCAAATGTATATGAAGTGCATGAACATGAAAATAAACACACACACACACACACACACACACACACACACACGGAGTTTTGTTTGTTTTTTTTTAAACCATTATCTAGATCCATCCCTTGAGAAGTAACTATATCCCAGTATCAATGAACAAGGCTTGCTAGTTATTAAGCCTAGGTAATGCGCTTTAATCTCTTATTATGTTTCCTCTGCAGTAGCATAAAACTGGACTTACTAAGATACACTGACAGATCTTTTCCTTTTCTTTCTTGTTTGGCCCATCTGACTTCACAGAATTATTGCCTTATCTAACAATAAGACTCCAGAACTTTGTGAAGAGTACATAAGAGCAAAAAGAACTAAAACGAGTGCCTTCTCTTTTATCTGCCCTTTGGTGTTCTCAATACCAATAGGGACAGTGATACCATAGAGTTGGGTAGCTGTAGGTTCTAGGCTGTAGGGAGGTGCTAATACTGAGTGGGAGTGGCTACAGGCCTGTGTGTCTAACCTATGTGGGCTGGGGCTTAGGACCTGAGAGGAGGAAGCTGAGCTGCAGGGCATTTCCATCTGTGAAAATGGCTTTTACCTTTGAGGCAGCAACAGCAATATTTCATGTCTTCCATGGTGTCTCCTACCTTTAAATGTCAGTCTTTCAGGCACCTTATCTCTTGGAGCACATTTCAATTAGGTATTTCAAATCACACTTCTTTCTTTTGGGACAAATATGCCAGAGGTGATATTTACTGTTGCACTAGCATTTTAAATGCTCATGGGGGGAAAGGACCTTGTGAACATGAGCTCCCTTCTAATAAGACCCAATCATCATGAGTGAGGACATCAATTCTGGCTTTGATGACAGTAATGGAGGACTTGAGTGGCCAGCCATGGTCTCTACCACTGCTGCTTGCCCTCTTTCTGTTCTTTGCCTCCCAGGGACAGTTGTGATATTTGTCAAAAGCAGCCTCCATGTCTTCATTTGGAGGTTCCCAAATGACTTCCAGAAAGTCTACTTTTTTTGTCTCCAGACATCGGGTCTCTTATTCCATTCAATACCTGGCTCTCCTTCTGACTTGAGGAATGTGTTTATTTTTCTCCCAACTTATTGTATATAGATTTCCTTATTTTTCCCCCATGGGCACATCTTCAGTTTTCTACGGGGCATCACCACCTCAGTTCCAGGAGACAGCTGGTTGAGAAATTCATGAAGTGGCTGCTTCTTCTTTGTGTTGAGTTCTAGTTGCTTTGCCTGGTGTTCAGGGTCCTTTAGTCTGCAGTGCATTCCTCAGTTCCTCTCTTGTTGGCCTCATTCAATGGACTATCGTCTTCATTGTTTCTCCAGTAAATTTTGTTTATTTCTCTGACCAAATAATGCATGGGTCTACAACTGTACTTGGAATATAGGCATGGTGGGAGGAGCCAGTCTCTGTCAACAATCTCTGTATTTAGAAATCTTCTACTAGATTTTGTCTCCAGAATTCCAATTACATCCCAATTCTTTCTTAGCCTTCTGTGATCAACCTAATATCTAGTATTTCCTCTTGCCAGAGGTCTAAGATACTTATTAACAGTACTCATTTGTGCTTTATATATGTTGTCTTATGCAGTTTTGTGTGGTGTGTACTAGACAGATTGTAAGCACCTTATGGGCAGTACAGATGATACCCTGTGCTCATTTCATCTACTCTCCAATTCTAAGATGACCTTTGGAACATAGCAGAGTCTCAATTAACATTCAGTGATTGAGTACCATGAGCAAGCCTTAAGTTAACATTCACTGATCAAGTACAATGCTGAGGAGCATGCCTTGTATTGCTATTCTGCTCAGTTCAGAAATCACCTTGCCTAAATATTTTTTTCTTAATTTTACTATATAATTTCTTTTTCATGTAGGCTTTCCCCCTGGCTTGTCCCTAAAACTGATAGTTTGAGAAGAGCTTTTTTCCAGTGTAAAAGAATTTTGAAAGCATCCAAGCATTGCCCCATCTGGTGCTTTTAGTGACCAAAGTGACGGAGATTAGACTGTCAGGTTGCACCTTACAGCTGACAGTGGTAGCACACAGTTGTTGAATCCCACAAAACTCCCAGTAGTATCACACTACTATTCATGTGTGATAATCTCTGTGCCTTGGTTTATTTATCTGTGAAATGGGTCTAATAATGACTATCTTATGGAATCATGATGATATTCTGCTGTGATACAAAATGTGAGAGGACAGATATTATAAAATGCTCTGTACATGCCAATAACGAAGTTAACAGCAACTCTGGCCATGATGGTGGCGGGGCGGGGGGTTCATTCTCTCCATGGAGCTGAGGTATAAACAGAGTTCAGGGCATCATGGTAGACTCACTGAGAAATTTGGGATTTGCCATGGCCTCAACTGTGACTTACAGATAGAAGAAAACTGAAACAAAGGGGTTACAGTCCAGTGTAAATTCAGCATCAGTAATTAAGTCAAGTAAAATGGGCTGCAGGATGCATTAAAATTAGACCCTGGGTGTGCTTTAAGCATTGCATTTCGGCAAATTTTATTGCTTCAGCATCCAGAACACCTTCTACTTACCTATAACTCTCTTCTATGTAGTTCTTTCTGTTTCTTTTTTCTTTCTTTCTTTCTTTCTTTTCTTTTTTTTTCTCTCTTTCTCTCTCTTTTTTTTTTTTTTTTTTTTGAGACAGGGTTTCTCTGTATAGTCCTGGCTGTCCTGGAACTCACTCTGTAGACCAGACTGGCCTCGAACTCAGAAATCCGCCTGCCTCTGCCTCCTGTCTTTTTGTTTCTTGCTTGATTTTCTTCATTTGTCTAAAGTAATCCTGGCTTCCCATGCTAAGCCTGCTGTCCCGGACTGGTCTGACGTTGCTGCTGGTTTTGGCTGAGTCCAGGAATAGAAAAGTAGTTGCTATACCTTCACTAAGTGGACCTGCCCCAGCCCCATCTTTGCATAAATGCTGCTCCTGCTAGGGGATAAGCTGGGGGAGGAGGAAGCAGAGCTACCTTTTGCTCAAAGTTGGATCTTTTCTTGTCTTTCTCTTTTTCTTCCAGTTTTCCGTGTGGCGTCAGCAGCTGAGTAAGGGAAAGCTAAGAGGTTTAAATGTGCTTTTGCTCCATGGGTCAGATTAATAACCCAAAGCCTTACACACTGGCAGTTCAGGGTGAGGCAGTCCAGCCAGAAAGCACTAGGTTATGGGGGCAGTAGCTGGAAAGCCAGATCGTACCAGAGGTGACAGCTGACAACAAACGATGAAGTGGCAAACCCGGTCTGCTGATTCCCAGCCCCCACGCTCCTGCCTTCTGCCTCTGTCCTCTCATTCTGAGATGGCTGCACTATGCTCCAACCTCTGGCAGCTGCTGCCCTCTGCTGGGAAGAACGCTTCACTTGGTGTGGACGTGTGGAGAGCTGTACATCCTAGGGACCAGCCTTCGGACAGGAGCTGGAAACATATGAACCATTCAAAGGAAGAATGCAAAGATTCCACAAGCCCGTTGTATCAAAGTGGTCGCAATTTGTCACAGATCTTTGGAATGTAGCTATTATGGATTCATTGCTTGGATTCTTCATATTTTCTTTCAGAGTGGAATGTCCCCGGAGAATGTGATTTGTTCTTTTTCGTTACCTGGCTTGCTCATTGTATATCGAGACCCTCCATAGATGATCCTTAAACATCACTGGTAATTTTGATAAGTGAGTCGCTTAGATGTAACCTTTTCTCGAGAGAAGTTGAAAAAAAGGAAAACTGAATCTCGAGGGGGCAGTAGGATGGCGGGGTTTGATAGTCTTATGATTCAAAGGACACTTTACAAAGTGAGGGTTCTCAGTGGCCAAGGGGGAGCAGAACAAGAAGAACTAGAGCCAGATGAGCGGGTATGGAGGACGCAAGACTAGCAGTGTAGGTAATGAACTGAATTATTGTTTCACAGCTTTCCTAAGAGTTGTTCAAGCCAATGGATCATGCTCAGCTGACGTCAGGAGGTTAAAGGACAGGAGGATCCCTGTCTTCAGCATGACAGCAAGATGACCTTGTCACTGCTGTTTCTTCATACTAGACTATAGCACAGCCAGACAGTATCTATGACCTCACTGACCACACAGCAATTCTACTTGAGGGATTTATTTTCATTCCATTGGGTTCTGCCAAGTCTGTGTTAGAGCAAATTGGGCTCTCCCAGACAGCAAGTGTCTCCTAGTGATGTGTGTAAACAGTACCAGTCAGGAAATAGGTTTCTTGTTCTTAATGGCCTTGTTCAACCTCTTATTGAGTGGGGCCCAAATAGCTTTATTATGAATAATAATAATAATGGTAGCAAGCACTGTTGCTATTAGTAGCAAGAAAATTATGTTGTCAGTCTTGACTGGTCTTTCTGATTTTGCTGATTCGCTTGGAAGTCCTTTGGCTCAGGGACAAATGATGCTGAGACCAGTAGTGAGGGAAGGTGTTCCAGGTTGTCTGTGTGGCCTGCAGAATCCCCATCTGGGCCTCTCTCCACTTTGACAGTGTTTTCTCCCTGCATCCTTCCCACCATCCTCCAGGTTACCCTTGTACTCCTTTCTTCTGGGTTTTTAACTTATGCTCCTAGCTCATCAGACAGAAGGGCTAACCATTTCTTCCTGTTTATTTTCATTAAGCCTGAAAGTCATAGACAAGGTTCTAAGGTGAAATTCTGGTGTGAAGTGGAGACTGTAGAGAGCAAAGGAGGCTGGGTCAGGCTTAGAAGTGGGGCTCATGGTTTTATTTCTAGGATCTTTGTGTCACCTAAACTTCAATATGGTGATACCTGATCGTAAATGTGATGATTTGGTACATTGAGACGTGATTAGGTGACAAGAGTGGATAACTCAGGATTATGAAAAGGCCTAGCTTGTTTCTTCTCCTGTATGAGATCCCAGCAACAAGGTAGCATCTGTAAACCATGAAGTCTGTCCAAAGATGATACTGAATCTGTTGGAGTGCTACAGCTGTGTTGAGGCTGGAGAACAGAAGGGAATACTTCTAACTATGCTAGTCGTTTTCTGAGATGCTGTGAGACTAAGAGGAACTTATACCTTGAATGATTACATTTATGATTTTGTTTTGTTTTGTTTTGTTTTCAAGACAGGGTTTCTCTGTGTAGCCCTGGCTGTCCTGGAACTCACTCTGTAGACCAGGCAGGCCTCGAACTCAGAAATCCACCTGCCTCTGCCTCCCAAGTGCTGGGATTAAATGTGTGCACCACCACTGCCCAGCTACATTTATGATTTTATTTATTTATTTTTTAAAGTTTCTCAGCAATGCAGCACCTTTTCTAGGTTTGTGGAGCTTACTTGGGTGAGCCTCACGGAGAAAGACTTTCATTCCGTAACTGAACCCCAAAGCCTAGTTTCACTTTGCATGGACTCAGAACCACTTGAGTCAGTTTTGGAACATGGAAGGACGAATTTACTCTGGTGATTAGGGGTATTGGTACTGCCATTCTTGAGTTCAGCAAGGAGGAACCAGTGGCAGAGAAACCATATCACATTCATCTGATATCTCTATCCTTATTCCTTATCCCTTGTTCACCATGATCTCGCTCTCTCGCTCTCTCACTGAGGGATTTGGGAAGGGTGTTTTGGGATGGTGTCCTATGTCTCAGAGCTCCCTTCAAACTCATTGTGTCATTGAGGATGACTTCAAACTTATGATCTTCTCACATCCATTTTCCAAGTGCTGAGAGTTTAGGCATGCACCAAGCATATCTAGTTTATGTGACACGGGATGAAATCCATGACATCGTGATTAGATCTTATCCAAAGTGCTGTCCCTGGCTCTAGACTAGCATTTTGCAATTTGTGAATCTTCTCTGAGTGGGCCTCCTGCTCTCTTTCATCATATGATCTTAAACAAATGAGGATATTTAATCATAGATACAAGCTATGTTCTAGCTGACCTTTGGGTGCAACATGAGTTGAAGGATGTATGTTTTAGGGTAGACTGACACATCTGGAGTAGACTGACACATCTGGAGTAGACTGACACATCTAGGGTAGACTGACGACACATCTGGTGATGGTGAAGGTAGAAATGAGAGGGTAAGAAATCTTTAGAAAACAAATCTGGCCAAAACTAATGATTGTAGGCCCAATTTTCTCTCTATGCTTAAGAGACAAACATGAATCTGTGGTTTGTTATAGCCTGCTTTGTCTTTGCAGAGTGCACCTTTTTGCTTTTAGATTTTTTTTTTTTTTTTTTTTTTTTGTCGTCAAAGTACATGACCCCAAAAAGGTCAGGGAGCCAATACAAAGTGACAGAATTGGAATCCGATTGTGTATGAGTGCATGTTTGTTATAGTCTTCATTTTGTGACTGTTCAACTCAGCAAACATTGACCGTTGACCAGATGTCAGATACCTATGGGAATTTAGAAGTACTGTTTAAATAGTCTGGCCATGGATAAAAGGTGATAGTGTCATTGGGGAAATATTACATGCTGTTATATACACGTATGAAAACACAAACCTCAACACCCACAGAGCATATGGACTAATTCACCCAAAAATTCCCAGAAGGTGCACATGGAACGTGTGTATTCAAACTGCCCCAGAACTGGATATCTGCCTTTGATTTTAGTTTCTGCCTATTACCTTCCTATATTCCTTGTTCTGAGTTATCTCCTCCTAAGCCCTGTGACTTAAGGGGTTCACAGCGAAGTGTTTTATATGCTGAATGAGCCCACACTGTGCTGAGTCTGTTCCTGCTCTCTGATCTGTGTGCACTCAGGGGCCTGCCACCTTCATCTCCAGTCTTTGAAAAAGATAGATCCGCAGAGCCCGCTATTTACATACCTCGCTTCTTCCTGCATTTTCAAAGCTCTTTGTTCAAGTGTCAGTACTGGTTTGTAAAACACGAACAGAGTTTGGGGGGAAAAGTAATTACAGTTCCCATCTGGTGTTTCTGCTGACATGCTGTGGTGCTGCCTCACTGCGCCTCTTCCCTAGGCCTTCTCTCATTCTGTCTTCTCCGACACAGGTTCCTTTTCTCTCCCCATGCCCCCCAGCTTACCTACCCTCATCCTTCTCCTCTTGCTAGTGCTGTGTGTCAGAGATACACACCTATGGAAAGTAACTGACTTTCCCGTGGTCCTTATATCCCTAGCCTGAGAGCCCCTGCCCTCAAGTAATATATCAAGATGCCAGGATCTTAAAATGTCTGGTCTGTTTGATTCCCAGAGCTTTGGATACGAAATTCCCCAGAGCTCAATTCCCAGAGCTCAATGATACAAAATTCCCTTGGAATAGATGAGTATAGGACCACAGCATAGCTGTGTTAGATTGCATAGATCTCTGGTAGCTCTAGCCTGGGGTTATCCTCATTTCTATTTCTACAGTTAATGGTTTACTATATTAGAACATGACTGTAAGCATATCCATATCTTAGCTTTTCCCTTAAAAGACAGCTTTTCTGGGAGTCACAGTCTCATTGCTGGTTGTAAGGATGGTCTAGAATAGTAACTATCTTACTTATGGGTTTAAAGATAATATTTTGAAATTATTATAGGGCTGTGAATGAAACTCAAGTTGGTGGAACACTTGCCTAGCATTCTGGATGCCCTTGGTTTGATTCCAGCATTGAAAAAGAAGAAGAAGAAGAAGAAGAAGAAGAAGAAGAAGAAGAAGAAGAA